>JANHMN010000002.1:217158351-217218048 GCA_030674055.1 Rhabdomys pumilio
ACACACACACACACACACACACACACACACACACACACACACACACACACACACATCCCTCCTCTATTAGAGCTTACACATACACACATATACACACACACACACACACAAATCCTTTCTCTGTTAGAGCTTTGCCTCTGTCTCCATTTCTTAACTGTCCACCTACTCACCCCAACCCTGTCCTTTGGGATCCCAGAGGAGCAGTTTTGCCTCCTTTCTGTAGTTGGTCACTTCTCACCCTTGATAGTGGTAGCCGTATGATCCCTGTTGTCCTGGGCTTCTGAGATAGCTATCCTTCTCTCAAGCATTACTGCCTGTCACCTAAGACACCTCAGGCCATGCCTCTGAGGCTCTGCTTCTTCTTGGCAAGTGGACTAGCTCTTTCTGCCTCAGCTGGAGTGACAGGGAAGTGACACACACTTAGACATCACCGGGCATAGCTGCCACTTCCTTCTGGACACAGTGCTTGAATATGAGTTCTAGATCAGTGCCTAGCTCTTGGTTTCACAACTGTTTCGTGCCTCAGTCTCCTCACTGTAAAATGGAGTCATGATAGCAGGGCTTTGGGGTTGCCCTGAGAATGAAATTGGTGTCATAGGGGTGACACAGCAGCACCTGCCCGGGTACAGTCAGTGTGCACTGGCTCTGAGTACTATTTGCTGTCATGCTGTCTCTCCTGAGATAGAGCCTGTGTCCCTGGAGGCCTTTTCTAGGGAGTCTTTGTGACTAAGAACCTGGGCTCTGGAGTCAGGTGACCAGAGTTTGGAAACCTGCTCTCTGTTACCAATTGGCTGACTGGTCCTTAAAATCTTCGTCTATGAAAAGCAAACCGAGGTTGGAAAGGTAGCTTGCCGGCAGAGTACTTGCCTGGCAGGCTCAAAGCCCTCATTTGATCCTGAGTGCTGCAAAAATAACCTCCAGCAAAACAGAACAACAAGAAAATTAACCAACTAATCAGTCAGCAAAAACTGCACTCTAAGGGTGATTATGAAATTTAAATTCTGAGGCTGTAGATAGAGGTGATCACCTTGTTGCTTGGGTCTCCACGTTCTTATCTGCTAACCATGAAGGCTTACTTGAATGTGTGTGTGAGAGAGAGAGGGGGAGAGGGAGAGAGAGAGGGAGAGAGAGGAGAAGGAGACGGAGACAGAGAAGGAGAGGGAGAGGGAGAGAGAGAGGGAGAAGGAGAGAGAGAGAGAGAGAGAGAGAGAGAGAGAGAGAGAGAGAGGGAGAGAAAGATAGAGAAGAGGAAGAGAGGGAGAGAAAGGAGAGGGAGGTGGAGAGGGAGAGAGAAAGAGAGAGAGAGAGAGAGGTGGAGAGGGAGAGAGGGGGGAGAGGAAGAGAGAGAGAGAGAGAAAGGAGAGGGAGGCGGAGAGGGAGAAAGAGGTGGGTGGAGGTGTGTCTTTTGCTCTCAGGAGTTTTTCTTTCTACTGTGGGTTCTGGGGACTGAACTCAGATCATCAAGCTTGTATGACAGGCACTTTTCCCCACTGAGACACCTCACTGGCCTGCTCCCTAGTCTGTTACCCTGGACCTCAGTTTCCCTGTCTATCAAATGGGAATGATGTTCCAGAAGGGGGAAATCTATGAAAGATTGCTCACGGGCTATTGCATCTGGGACAGCCACTAGGTTGATGAGGCCTCACTGATGTCTCCCGCCTTTTCCTCTTAGGTAGCCCCTGGAACTTTGCCTTCACAGTCAAGTTCTACCCTCCTGACCCAGCCCAGCTGACAGAAGACATCACAAGGTGAGGATTGTGAAGGGAGGGCTAGATATGCAGAGGTCATTGGGAGCTTCGCTTCGCCTTAGAGATGATGTTAGAGGCGTCCCTGGCATCCATGTGCCTTTCAAGGGACAGATGTATCTACATGTTGTGTGACTGGCAGCGTGATTCTTCAGGTAAAGGCACTTGCTGCACAAACCTGACACCTTGAGACCAGTCCATGGAAGCCACATGAAGACAGGAGAAAAAACGATTCCAACACTGCCAATTAAAATGGTTGCCTGTCAGGCTCTGAGAAAGCTCTAACCTGTGGGAACTGGGCCTGCACGTTGAGTGAAGTTAAATATTTTAGATATTTATGTTTGAAAAACCATACATTTTAAATCTTGACAGCAAATACAGACTTTTTGTAGACTCAGTGGAAACCTTTCCTGGGCCAGGCGACCTGGCAGACGTAAAGTCTGATGTTCTGGGTGGAACGCTGGTCTGCGGTGTTGAGAAGGAGGGATGACAGACTTTGTGTGTGGGAGTTTGATGGCCTCTGTGCAGGCCATGTGTGTGGAGATGAGAGGAACCATCTGAGCAGGCTGCCTCCGTTGCTGCGGTGAACGTGGGCCACATAGGTCCAACTGGCCTGAGAATTGGCAGTGGGGACGTGGGGACAAGGGGACATAGCATCCTTCAGGGTAGAGCTTGCGTGGGCTCACCCTACCTCTGGAAAACAGGACAGGGAGAAGCCCTGTCTTTACATCCTGTCAGAGACAGGACCTTATCACATGACATCCTGGGCTGGCAGGGTTCACACTGTGGCCTTGCATTCTCGAAGTAAGCCGAGGACTTGGAACTTTTTGAAATGGAAGGGGCTGCTAAGCTGCCCTTGCTCACTCTCACTGGGCCCTTTTCTTTTCTTTCTGTTTTCTTTTGTTGGGGTACTAAGAGTTGGACCTAGAGCCTTGTGCATGTTAGACAAGCACTATACACAAGCTGTTATCTCCAACCCTCTTTTTATTTAAAAAAAATAATATTTTATTTTAATAAAATAATAAATTATTTATTTTAGTATTATTTTATTAATAGTTAGGTGTCTGTGTGAGGGTATGCCATGTGTGTAGGTGTCTGTAGAGATCAGAAGTAGGCATCAGATCTCCTAGGTCTATCATTTCAGGCAATTGTGAGTGACCCTGCACGGATTATGGGAACAGAACACAGATTCTCTGGAGCATCAGTGTGTCTTCCTAACCACTGAGCATCTTCCCAGTGCCACTTAAGAAATTTTGAAACAGTCTCAGTAAGCTTCCTGGGCGGGCTTTGAACTTCTAATCCTCTTGCCTCAGCCCTCTTTGCCTGAAGTTAGTGTCTGATACCCACTGGCTAGACAGTATACCAAGTTTCAAGATGCTGCTTCTGGTTTTGGGAGAGACAACAGATGTTTCTGAAATAGAGCAAGTCCCAAGCCTTGGCCTCATTAGCCCCTCTCTGAGCCCTGAGATCAGTTTGGGGCCAAGGTGACAGCAGCCATATCCTGATCTATAGCTTTAGGCCAGCACAGCTACCAGAATGTGTCTTCTCTGTGCCAGACCCTGGGCATGGGGCTTCCAGGGACACCAGGAGGAAGGTTAGCCCTGTCCAGCACAGATGGCTCCAGAAGGTAGGGTTGTAGGAGCAGCTGATTTAGTCAAAAATAGTGAGGCCCCAAATAAACTGGTCAAAATGACAAATTGACTGAAATGAAGGATTGGCCAGAGCGTTGACAACGATCTTTGAATTTTTAGACTCTTGAACAAATGTCACAGGCCCATGCTGGACTCTCGTGATGTGTGAGCGGCTACAGATCCTGAGCCTACGCACACACTGACGTTGCATGTGACCATTACTGGCTTTGGTTCTGACTTTGAAACAATGTCACAGAGCATTTGGCATTCGACTAAGTCAGAGTGACCTTGAAGGAAGAGACTTGGGCGGGCAGTTAGTGAAAAATTGGCAAAACCCAGCAGAGAGGGCGAGGAGACACCCCTGACTGAAGGAGAAGCGGCTCAAGCCTTACCTCAGTGAACGGTGACTGCGGAATTGGTTGCAAAATGGCTTAAACAGTAAAACCACCCAACTGTGAATGTAGGCTGCAGAAGTCTCAGCCTGGCAGCTGAAAATGTTTCCTTAGACCAATTTGGTTAGTAAACAATTCACTTGGTGCTTGCCACCAAGCCTGATGACCTGAGCTTGATCCTCAGGACCCAGGTGTTAGAAGGAGAGAATCTACTCCCAAAGTTGTCCTCTGACCTCAGTACACTGTGACATGCACATGACTCCTTCCCTCCATATTCTCTCTCTCTCTCTCTCTCTCTCTCTCTCTCTCTCTCTCTCTTTCTCTCTCTCTCTCAATATAGAAAAAAGTGTTGATAACCAGGTCCGCCAGGGCTGTGGGATGTGGTACAGAGGTTGAGGTACACGTGGAGAGTTGTGCTGACACAGAGACCTCTCTTAAGTTATGTCACTGGGTATGACAAAGAGCTCTGGAACATTTGGTCCTATTTGCATATTAAAGCAGCCATCGGTTAAAGCCATGTACATTTCTGTGTTTATGGAGCAGAAATGTCTAGAACGCCATGTGACCAACCGGTGGCCTTGGAGAGGGAACTGGTAATGGCCCTCAAGAGGAAACTCAGAGACACCATTAAAGTTTCCTCCCATCTGAAAAAATGTTAAGCTGCAAGGGCAGGGGATGCAGCTCAGCTGGTAGAACACTCGCCTGGCTTGCGGGGAGCCCTGGGTTCTCTCCACAGCACCACATAAGCCAGGTATGGTGGCACATGCCTGTTATCCTGTCATGGAGGAGGCTGAGTCTGAGGCCAGGTTCAGTTACGCAGTGCTACCCTTTAAAAAAGAAAACACAGAACATATTAGCTTTCATAATTAAAACTACATAACAGCCCGGCATAGTGGCGCATGCCTATAATCCCAACATGTATAAGGCAGAGGCAGAGGCTTCAGGTTCAAGAACAGCTGGGGCTATACAACGAGTTTCAGGCCAGCCTGAGACCCTTGGAGCCAACTAATCGGGCTAGGGAGATGGTTCAGTGGGTAAAGTTCTCGTGCACAAGAACGTGTGCATGTGTGGAACTGAACTTAAGTCCCCAGAACCAGCGTGAAAGGGCAGCCATGGTAATGTGTGTCTGTAATCCCTGTGCCCCTGTGGTAGGATGGGAGGTAGAGACAGCAGAAGCCTTGCAAGTTCCACAGCCAGCTATCTTGCTGTGCACAAGAGTGAACAACAAAAAGAGCCTGCCTCACACAAGGCGATAGGCAAGGCTCAACAGTCAAGATTGCTCTCTGGGACTGGAGAGATGGCTCAGTGGTTAAGAACATGTGTCACTTTTACAGAGGACCCAGGTTCAATTCCCAGCACCCACATGGTGGCTCACCACCATTCATAACTCTAGTGTCAAGGGATCTGACACCCTCTGGAGACCTCCAAGGCACCAGGCATGCACATTGTACACATACAGACACGCAGGCAAAACACTCAGTCACATACAGTAAAATAAATAACTCTCAGAAATTGTTCTCTGACTTCCACATGCACACTGTGGTATGTGTGCACTTGCACACACAACTTACACACATACACCAAACACACCAATCAGCAGAACAAATAGTCAAAACTACGAGTCATTGAAAATGTATTATAAATCTCATAAATTCTCTTAAAATAGAAAAAAATTCTCAAGTTTAGAAATGATCAAAAATGCTGGAAGTCACATGGCATGTCTCAAAACCCGTTCATAAGACACTGCCACTCATCAGCCATGGACTCAAAACCCGTTCATAAGACACTGCCTCTCATCAACCATGGAGTATCAGTGTCTGTGGGTGCCGTTGTCCAGTGAGCTGATGTTGTTTGGTTCCAGTAGCCCAACTGTCCAGTTCTGGGCCACCTGGAGGGGTAGACCCATGCCCACCTCTTTCCCTGTCTCCAGGTACTACCTGTGCCTGCAGCTGAGGGCAGACATTATCACAGGCCGCCTGCCTTGCTCCTTTGTCACGCACGCCCTGCTGGGCTCCTATGCCGTGCAGGCTGAGCTGGGTGACTATGACGCCGAGGAGCACATGGGCAACTATGTCAGTGAGCTCCGCTTCGCCCCAAACCAGACCCGGGAGCTGGAGGACAGGATCATGGAGCTGCACAAGACGTACAGGTGAGCGGGCCGGGCACTGCTGGCTGGAACCATCGCGGGTCGAAGGGCTGGGCCGCAGATGCTGGGGCTGACACATGCCACCTGGCACTGCTCCTAACCCGAGGACAGGAGCAGGTCATGTCTCAATTTCTTGAGTTCCTGTGTGGGTCAAATTCCCTGTCCTGGGCTTGCAGGGATGCGTTTTTCTGTTACTCGGAGATATAATAATGGCGGCATGCCTCTGAGTGAGGGTCCTGAGTCAGAGGTTTTGGTAGATATTCTGAAGTTGAAACGCAGACGCTAACCTGAGTGTGCCACTTTGTAACCAGGGGATGTAGACAGGACACTTCTCTTCCCTGTGCTTCGGTGTGTTCATCTGTTCAGTCTGGTGCTGGTCATCGTGCCCCATGGCGCTATGAGGGAGGCTACACAGCAGATATTAGAGACACATCACACGTGGGCTGAGTGTTGCTCTCTGTCAATTGGGGCATTTGTTTTGTTGATCGAGCACTTTGTTGAGTTGTTGATTGCATATTTGTCGAGTTGTTGATTGCACAGTTTGTTCTGGAGTTAGAATTGTCCAGATGTGTGATTGTTGGCTCACGGCTGAACCGCTGTGAGCTCCGTTCTCACCTATAAATACACAGAGTGAGAGGATGTGTGTCGCTCGCCGATGCTGTCTGGAATGGCAGAACTCCTCATGCGGGATCGTAAGCTTCCTTGGGCTGCAGACACTGAAAGCCCATAACACCCCTAAGCAATTGCAGCAATGGGGGTACAGTCCACTCCCCTTTCTTGGTGCCAGCTCTGCAGAGAATGCCACCTACCCCGGGATCAAACTGATCTGTAGGGTTCTTTTAAGCTGGAAGTGCTTTGGGCTCTAAACTCAAGGTTGTTATGGGCACATTCTAAAGGGTACTGTGCCACACCTACAAGAAAGACTCTGGTGATATTATCACATCCCTATGGTTGGAGGGAGTAGGGAAGGTTGTGTGCTGTGAGCTGCATCTGAAGAGGAAGATCATGACCAGATGTGATGAGTTCGTCTATGGGGATGAGCCTGCTAGATGTGACAGACGCCGAGTCAGAGATGGCCAATAAATGCTCTCAGAGATTTCCATACCAATGTTGATGGGTTCGTGCTGACTACGTGAGATTGTATTGAGCAAGACATGAATTGTCATGGCCACCTGGACGTTGGGTGAGGGTGCCCTGCCTGGCATCTGCCGCATGCCTTTCCTAGATAGCAAGGTGCCCTGGGGATTTGTCAGAGTCATAGTAATTCATAGACAGATCAATATGAGCTTGATCAATGCCAGCAGCAGTCATCATACATCTTTGAACTTAAAGCACATCGACGTCTGGCATCTGTGAATCCCACATAGAAGCGCCAAGGTGGACAGGGCAGAGGAAATGGAGACCAGAGAATGTAAGAGACAGATTTGCCTTTGAAACACAACCCTGGAGCCGTATTGCCTAGAGTTAAATTCAGACACTGCGGTTACTTACTGGTGGTGTGCTCTTCAGCAAACTAATGAGTTTCCCCAGTACTGACTGCCTCATCAGAGAGGATACCTGCCTTGCAGAGTGTGTGGGCTGAGTGGCCGCATATGGGTCAAGTGTGTGGAACAGTTACTAACAGCACCGTGATGTGCACTATGAGTGTGACCTGCAGCCTGAGCTCCCTGGCAGCTACAGCAAAGATGAGACTTGATCCCTGATACAACTCTTTTGAAAGGAGTCTGTTTCTTAAGGGAGATTAGTCGGCATCTGACAGTAAACTGTCTTCTGAGGGAGGTGGATATGAGCCACATTGGGTGAGTCTAATGAACACTCTTCATAAGTGGGCTCCCAGTCAAGAGAAGCAGGCTCTATAAACTTTATACTTAATTTGATAGAAACTGAGACAGAAATCCTGACTCCCAGTGTAAGCCTTGCCTGCTTCCTGGACAAAATAGACTGGACCTGAGTGTCGCAGAAGACAGGGTTAGTGGGCTGAAGTCCAGTTGCTCTCAGTCCTGTCCTGAGAGCAGAGGGAGGGTCTCGGGCAAGGCTCAGCCACTATCTTTCTGGAATAGCCGGTTCTGATGGTGATACCTATAGCTGTTTGGCTGCAGCCTGGGCCTTTGACACGGCCCGCAACCATGACTTTCTTTCCTCAGGGGCATGACCCCAGGCGAGGCAGAGATCCACTTCCTGGAGAATGCTAAGAAGCTTTCCATGTATGGAGTTGATCTGCATCATGCTAAGGTACCACCGAGCTCCAGCAAGCCCTCACCTTAGGTGGTTCCTGGGGAACTGTAGACCCTCCAAAGCTGGTGTCTGGACTGTTTTGCCTTCAACTTGGAGCCTTTGGGGTTCTCGTTTCTCAAAGTTCATAACCTTTTATTCTCTCAGACCGTTGTCATCTCTCCCTTGGATTCAATTTCCTCACAAGCCTGTTTGTGCTACCACTAGATTGGTTGCATATGAGAAACAGACTGAGGCCTTAGCTTAGTGTTGTCACACTGGTGTGTGGCCCATGGCCTGACAAAGTATATTCCTAAATGTTTGTTGAGTGGATGACTGATTGACAGACCAAGTGCTGAAGACTGGGTGGCCAATCAGACAAGGTGAGGGTGGGAACAACTAGGTGACCATGGGGGATATTAGTCGAGGGACTCTCTAACCCCAGAGCTCAGGGTGGTGGCAGGCTGCCTGGCTCTAGAACTCTCATCCCATGCTCTCTTCTTGTGCAGGACTCTGAGGGCATCGATATCATGCTTGGTGTCTGTGCCAATGGCCTGCTCATCTACCGAGACCGCCTGAGAATCAACCGCTTTGCCTGGCCCAAGATTCTCAAGATCTCCTATAAGAGGAGTAACTTCTACATCAAGATCCGGCCTGGGGAGGTGAGCCTGGTTCAAAGCTCTCTCTCCTTACTCACCCACACACTTCAGGGTAACTGATCGTAATATAGTGGACCCCAGAAGCTGCCCTGGGTTTTTCCTACCCAGGAAACACGAACAAAGTTCTGGGGCTCACGGAAGATGGATTTCCTTCCTCCCTACATCTCTGTAGACTTCAGACTCTGGACATGTGACTCCATATTTTGTTTGTTTGTGTGTGTGCGCGCACACACACTCATTCACATGATCATGCATGTAAACACGCACACACATGTGTACATGTGTTATGGTTCACATGTGGAGGCCAGAGGTCACGTGGACATTTTGCTGTAGTCAGTTTTTTCATTCCACCATTATTGGTCCTGGGGATCGGACTCGGGTTATCAGACTGAGTGCTGTGCCTTTTATGCTGAGCCGTCTCACCAGCCCTGGACATATGCTTTCAAGCAACATGTGAGCATGTGTTCTCACATATACTTTATGGTCAAAAATAAAATGTCAACCACATGGATTCAGGCTACAGAGAAAAGTCAGTAAATGTCTGTGTGCATGCACAAATTTGCCTGTGTGCAGTAGTTCACTGTGTCTGCATACCAACACACACTCAGGCATGTGACGACACACAGTAGGACACAGACATGCATCCACACCTCTTCCCCGTTAACTGCACAGTCCCCTCAACTGCCCTTTTGATTCTGCTGCTAGACTAACCATGGCCCACCTGGCACTCCTCTGTGACACCACTGTCCCAGCCACAACAGCCACTCTCTGTCACCTGTGAATCAGATCCTGCCAACCACTGCCATCTCCCCCACACCAACCTGCTGTCACTGTAACAAAATACCTGATGTAATCTGACTCGAGAGAGGAAAGGTTTGCTTTGGCTCACAGTTAGGCAGGTTTAGTCCGTGTCTGATTAGCCCATGGCTTTGGGCTCATGGGAAACAGCGCATTGTGGCAGGGGGCATAAAGGCCTAGAGTGGCCATGCCATGGTCATGGTGCAAAGTAGACAAGAAGTACAAGCCTGTACCAGCCTGTGAGGGCATACCCCAGTGTCCTAAAAACTCCAGTAGACACCACTTCTTAAAGGCTTCCTGCCCCTTCCAAATGCACCACACTGGGCACTAAATGTTTAACACCTTCCCCTTTGGGGACATTGACGATCCCGGCTGTAACACGGCCCTGGCTGTCCGTCCTCATCACTAAGCTCACGTGTCTCGAGAGCAGTCCTTTCTCTGAGCGTTTTCCCCAAGCCTTCCAGCAAATCCTTCATACTTCTCATAGCTCTTACCCAGATCTGCAGTGCTCTCACTGATTTTGTCCTGTGTGTGTGTGTGGTGTGTACATGAGTGTATGTATGTGGTATGTGTGTGATTGTACATGAGTGTGTGTAGTGTGTATATGAGTATGCGTATGTGTGGTTGTACATGAGTATTTGTATATATGTGTGTGGTATATACATAAGTGTGTGTATAGGTATGTACATCCGTGTGTGCTGTGTATGGTGTGTACATGAGTGTGTAAGGAGTGTGGTATATACATGAATGTGTGTGATGTGTACATAAATGTGTGTGTGGTATGTGGTTGTACATGAGTGTGTGTATGTGTGTGGATGTACATGAGTGTATGTGTTATTGTACATGAGTGTGTGTGGTGTGTACATGAGCATGTATGTAGTTGTATATGCATGTGTGTGTAATTATACATGAGTGTGTATATGTTGTGTGTTTTGTGTACATGACTGTGTATTCTGTGGTTATACATGAGTGTGTATGATTGTATATGAGTGTATGTGGTATGAGTGTGTGCACATGTGTGTGGGTGGAGGTGCAAGGCTGATTGAGGACGACTCAGTCATTCTTCCGCCTTATCCAGTGAGACAGGGTCTCTCTGCCAAAGCCATTGGTCACCAGTATGGCTGGTCTGGCCAGGCAGATCGCCTGCGGCCCTCTCTCTTCCTCTTCTGGGACTGCAATTGCAAGTGATTTGCTGCACCCTCCTGCCTTTTATCTAAGTCCTGGGGACTTGAACTCAGGCCCTCAAGGTCTCAAGGCAACTGTTTAGTGATTTTGAGACCTCCCACTCCCTAGAATCTTCTGTGTTAATCCCTCCTGTGTCCAACACAGGACCTGTCATAGAAAAGGCCTCAGTCCACCCTGTTTCCATGCATGAACAGGCAGAAGTCACACTGCCTGCGGAGAGGGTGAGCAGGTGGGCTGGTGTGTGGCCCAGGCCCCACCTCTAACCCACCCTTCTCGGCTTCTCAGTATGAACAGTTTGAGAGCACCATCGGCTTCAAGCTCCCTAACCACCGCTCCGCCAAGCGGCTGTGGAAGGTCTGCATTGAGCACCACACGTTCTTCAGGTCAGTGGTATGAGGGAATAGGATAAGAGAGACCATGAAGTTCAGGGGAGCAGGAAGTGGAGCTAGCACAGAGGCGAGCCCCACCTTTCCCTAAGGTTCCCCTTTTGGGACTGTGAAGGGTAGTTGGTGGGACACGGGAATGAAAAGCCTGCTGTTGTCTGACCTTGGGCCTGACAATGCAGGTTTGGGTCCTCATCTGCATTACTCTCTTGTAGGCTGGTGTCTCCAGAGCCCCCACCCAAGGGCTTTCTGGTGATGGGCTCCAAGTTCCGGTACAGTGGGAGGACCCAGGCACAGACCCGCCAAGCCAGTGCCCTCATCGACCGTCCCGCCCCCTTCTTTGAACGTTCTTCCAGCAAACGCTATACCATGTCCCGCAGCCTTGATGGAGGTATGGCTCCAGTTGGGGCTGGAGTAAGAGTGGTGCTCAGGGGAGACAGGGGCATGGACACGGCAGGTTCTACAGAGGAGACAGACAGTGGTAGTTGTGGTCGATGCACCCAAGGTTGTTTGCACCATTGCTCCTGGGCAATGAGCACTGGGTCAGGTCTGTCCCACAGAGATGTGACATACTCTCAGGACTTCTCTGGGTTATGACCTTGGAGAGTTCCAGGTTCTGCCATCTGACTTTCTGGGCCTCTCACCAGGAAGCTCTGTAGCACACAGGTTGGCATTCTACCAGGAGAGTGACATCACATGGTTTACATGGAGGCAAGAGGACCTGGTCTGGGCCTGGCCCTTCCTACAGGCCCCATTCCTAAGACAGGGCTAAATGAAACCTAGATTGGAGGGAAGGTAGCGACAGACAGAGGTTAGCCCAGAGCTGGGGGAACCTGTCAGGGAGCAGAAGCCTGGCCTGTCGTCCTGAAGGTTACACTTCTTGTGTTGACATCCTGAAAGGATACCTATAGAACTTTCCCCTCTTGAAGCCTCAGCTTAGCCTATCAAACAGAGATGGTAATTCCAAGGCTAACCCCCAACACAGAGCAGTGCAAATCAAGCTAGGCAGTCACTTTGCAGAGGGAAATAGCCTGAAATGTCATCGTGAGAGGGAAATGGGTGTCTCTTTCTAATGGAGGCCAACCCCCAGGTTCTGGTTCTTTTCATGAAGTGGTTTTTTTTTTTTTTAAGCTTTTTTTTTTTCTACTAAGACTCAGTCTGCAACATTTTGGGTTGTGCCCAGGGCTTGGTGCAGTCTTTAAGCCTGTTCTTCTGTTCAGAAAAGTATTTTAGAATTGTGGCAAGAGAGATGGACATTAAGGAATCCCTTTGAATTCCTGTTGATTTATAGAGAAGGTAGCCTTTCTGTAGCCTGCTGCTGCCGAGTAAAAGCTAATCTCTCTGTATTGCTAGATAATGATACATGAGACTTGCTTGGGGACCACAACCCAAACAGTAATGTTTGCTTGGCCAGCACCGATAGAAGGCTCCCTCTGAGGCAGACACTCTCCTAAATACTTAGACACATTAGTTTGTTTGGTCCTCACCTCATCATTCTGGCATAGATACTACTTACAGATGAGGAAACTGAGGCCCAGAGGGATTGTGTAACTTACCCACTGTCACACAGCCAGGAAGGGTTGGATTTGAGATGCCCAAGGCTTGGAAACAGCTTTGTGACTCCAGCCGTGGACCAGGGTATGCAGCGGGTTGCAGCGGGTTGCAGCGGGTTGCAGCGGGTTGCAGCGGGTTGCAGTGAGGAGGCATTGTCCCATTGCTGATGTGGCTAGGCAGTGGTGGAGCTGGCTTTCTGACTGTGCACGGGGAACTGCCTCACACAGTCACTCTGCCACCTCTGCCCACTTTAGCAGAGTTCTCCCGCCCTGCCTCAGTCAGTGAGAATCATGATGCAGGGCCTGACAGTGACAAGCGTGAAGATGATGCTGAGTCAGGTGGACGTCGATCAGAGGCCGAAGAAGGAGAGGTCAGGACGCCCACCAAGATCAAGGAGCTGAAGGTAGGAGCCTACTGGAATGCCATGCACTCTGTTGCCCTGGGGGACCAGGAGGGCGGCTGAGGCATAGATGTAGCCTTGGTCTTCACAGGTCCTAATTGTATTCAGGCACCCTTGCTGTGGGGCACACCCTGGACAGGACCTGGACATGCAGTGTGGTGGGGGTAGAGGTGTGCATGCTGCCCCCTTTTCCCCAGGTTCCCTGGGTTGAGGGTGCTAACCTCCTAAGAGACTCACACACCCTCTTACTTAACTCCTTGTCTCCCTTTTAACTGTTGTCTGGCTCTCTGTCTCCTCTCCTCTCCTCTCCTCTCCTGAGCATATCCAGGACACCAGAGACCTCAGTGTGGAGTGTCCTTTCCTGCAGCCCCACCCTCACTCACTGTGGACATACACACCCCCAGCATATATATGTGTATATATGTACATGCTCTCCCACCCTTAGACTCAGGCACAGACACGATGATAGCACATTCAGGCGCACAGACTTGGCCACACACAAGCTAGATGTGACTTCCTTGGCATTGCTGAGCCGTCCTTTTCTGTCATGTAGTCCTGTCATGTGAATTCAGGTCCCCTAAACACACCCTCTCTGTGGGAAGCAGCCGGAAACCCCAGACACATGTCTATCCTTGAGTGTGTCTTCACCCACGAGGCCTCTAGTTCCCTGGCCCCTCCTTTGCCTTCCTGGGATAGCTACCTGCTTCCTGCCCCACACGTTCCTCTGTTCACCCAGTACCTATGGGCAGCCTAGCAGCTTTCCTGGCCTGTACTGCATGGTGGGGCTGGGTGTGAGTGCATAGGGCTACTCTGCTGGATCAGGCTGGAGGCTGTCTCTAATCTATTTGTCCTACTGACCCTGCTGGTTCCTTTCCCTCCCGCTATCCCACCAGCCGGAGCAGGAAACCACGCCAAGACACAAGCAGGAGGTACTGCATGGACCCGCCCCTCCCCCCATGGCCATCAGATTCCCATCTCATTCCATCCCTGGCTCAGATCCCTCACCTTCATCCTCATGTCTGCCCTCCTTCCACACCCTCCTCCATTATCTTCCTTTCTGGTCACTGCCCTCCCTATTAAGCTCATGTCTTCAACTCCCAGGATAGATTCTGGTCCCATTTGTGTGTGCTACCCGCCCTCCAACGTCCCTCGTTGCTGGGCCTGGGAATCTATGCTTGCCTCCCACCCCACTTGCATCCACCAGCTCTGTGCATCATTTAGCTCCTCCCTCCACTCCCACCCTCCCTTCCTGAGCATCACCTCCTCCCCACACCCCCATCTCCTCTGTGCTCTTTGTATCTCCTGACAACCAGATGTGAGGGCGGGGCCCGAGTAGGGAAGGAGGAGCATCTGCTCAGTCAGACTCCAGTCCCACTGCCCCCGAGTGGGCTGCTGGTGCCTCCCTGGAAACCTCCTCTCCTCATCTTCCTCTTCTCCCCTCCCATCATCTCCCACCTTCTACCCCCACCTCTTGTTCCCTTTCACAGCACCCAGATCTCTGTGGACCCTTCAATACAAGAAAGGCAGTTTATTCTTGTTGAGAGCAGGCCATAGTCAGAGCCTGGTCATGGTATCCTGTGATCCAAGCTTCAGCCCAGCTCCACTACCAACTTTGAGTCTTAGAAACACTTTGTGGGCCCTGATCTCCAGCTACACAGTAGGGCAGGAACATTGCCTGTGACTCCAGCTGTACTTGCCTTATTCTTTTGCCAGGCAAAAGGGGACACACTGGGACTCCAGCTCTACCTAACTTACTCTTGTGCTAGGCCTTGCAGCTCATCTCTCTTCTTTCTAGTCTCGAATTTCTTTGCCCCCCACACGAACTTCACTTCCAACCCATCATCCTGGTCTCTCTGGTGGTGCCTGACTCTTCCTACTCTTAGAGAGTCAGTACTCAGAAGGCTTCTGGAAGGTTCTGGGTGCTGGAGAAGGCAGCAGCTCATGACAGAGAATGCTACATAATCTTCCTCTGGCCCTGAGGAAGGGAGCAGAGCCTAGTTTTCTAAGTGAGGTATATTTTTATCCCAGGCCTCCATGGGGCCTGGGCAGTTGGATGGGGGCTCAGCAGAGCCCAGAACTGAGCACAGTATTAAGTTCAGTGGTCCGAGTCTTGACCAGCGGTAGGAGCCATGATTCAAGAAGGCTCTGGGAAGCCAGCAAGCCAGTGCAGCTCAGTGAACAGAGCAGGAGCGTCTCACCTTGGTACACGCTACTGACTGCCTGGACCATTAACAGGAAAGCCCGTCCTGACTCCATCTGTGCTCAGAGCACGGTGGGAACCCAGACTTACAGGCTCAGTGGAGTTGAATGTTCTTGGGTAAGCGGGGCGGGGGAAGAGAGAGACATCATCCAGACACCCCACCTCTGGTCAGGACACCCACTAGCATTCAGTGTCTTTGTTTCCTTGGATCCTTGGACTGTTAGGAGGGGGACTGTGTAGGGGTGAGTGGTGGAAGGTGGTGGTACCATTTTTCCTGTGTCTTCTGCTCATAGTAGGTCATCTTATACCTCTGCCCTCTCCTCTCATGCCTAGTTCCTGGACAAGCCAGAGGACGTCTTGTTGAAGCACCAGGCCAGCATCAATGAGCTCAAGAGGACCCTGAAGGAGCCCAACAGCAAACTGATTCACCGGGATCGAGACTGGGAGCGGGAGCGCAGGCTGCCCTCCTCGCCTGCGTCCCCGTCCCCCAAGGGCACCCCCGAGAAAGCCAGTGAGGTAGGTAGCATGCCGCAGCCCTTGACAGGGACCTTGAGTAAAGAGACACAGTGGGGGTGGGGACTAAGTATATATTTATGTTTATCTTCCACACAAATATGTGTCCTCTTGTTGTCTACAGGCTGGTGGGAAGGGGAGGCAGGGTAGGCTGAGAAAGTCAAACCCACTAACCTTTGGATCCTAGGGACCATCTTAAAACATGAAAAACTCCAAAAACTCATGGTAGCTTGTTTGTATTCCCCTCCAGCCAAGCAAAGAAAAATGGGGAAAGGGTATTTGTTAGAAACTGAGGTTCCAAGACTCCCTGTGGGACCCACTGAATCAGCTGTTTGCCAGGAGAGTTCCAGGGAACCAGCCTTTTAAACAAGTGCCCCAGACAAGTCTCTTGCATACTCAACTTTGAGAATCCTGGAAGTCCTATCCAGGAGCCAGACCCTTGGGGCTTCTGTGAAGGTGCAGGAAAGACATGGTCCCTCTTGGAAGGATTCTCAGGGGTCACCAAAGTGGTAAGTCCCATATACAAACCCAACTGCTCCTGAGACTTTCCCAGAAGGATCCCATGTGTCCTGTACTCCAGGGAAATCATGGGGCTAGTTTCTTAACTGAGAAAGATTAAGATAGGACTTGGGGAAATCCCATATCTATACCCCAAGCTATTGTATTAGCACGTGCTGAACCTTGGAAGGATTTACCCGTCTCGATGTAGGTGTCTTGTCTCTCAGGCTGCTGCTCACTGGTCACCAGATTGACTGTGGTCTAGACTTAGGCTCCTGGTCTCATTACCTGTCAGCTGGAGGACTCTGAGCCTGCTTCTTAATCTCTCCAAGGCCCTATTAGGTGAATAAGGATGTTTATAAAGGTCAGGTGAAATAATGCCCAGAGAGGGACCACATGGTCACTATGCTGTCTGGTATGAAAAACTTGGTGTTCCTTATGGAGTCCCAGGACTGTGCCTTGCAGAACTCCAAATCAAAGCTGGAAGGGCCCTGGGAACCCTTTCTGTTCAAAGGCTGCCTTCTACTGAGACCCAGAAAGACAAAGAGTGGCTCAGCTTGACGGCTGCGTTTGTTGTGTTCCACGAGTCATTGTGCTTGTCTTTAGTTCACAGCTAACTTGAGGAGAGACCAGATCATGTGCAGAGCAGGCGAAGAGCCAGCTGTGTGCGTGCTTTCTCTCCAGTGCTTTGAAAATTGGCGATGCAGCCATGATTTAATTCATAGAGCATTTGATGGAACCGGTACTCGCCATGGTCTGAGCTCACCAGATAACAGAGAGCTTGTCTTGTGAGGCATAAAACTGACACAGCTGGGATTCCATAGCTGCCAACACCACACAGTCAGGGTTGCTTTGGGGGCCTTGAAGCCTGGTACTCTAGAAGGAGCCAAGTTTCTGCACCTACTAGCCGAGGTGACAAACATGACACTGTGTTGTCAACCTTGCATGTCTTGATTGACATTTGTAGTTAGCCAGGATGCACATGGTCCCCGGGCTGTAGATTGGACAGGCCCCTTTTCTGAGGGCTTCTGAGGTCCCAGCACAACCAAGACTCAGACTGGTACACGGCACTCTCCACATCATCCCTTCGGGAAAGACTTGGCCATGGTGACTTCTAACAGTCCTGAGATGGGCCAGATCTTGACCTGGGTGCAGTTGAAGTGTAATGGAGAAGCTACCCAAAGGGTGAGATGCCTGCAGAGAAAGAATGGGTGGGTGATGAATGTTGGTGAGCTAGGACCGGAGTTGAAGGTGTGCCCCACCTACTGGTGACAACTAGAACTGCTGGCAGAGGGACCTCATTAAAGCTTCCTTAGCCCTGAAAACTGCAGTCACTATTCCTGAGGAGTACGGGAGCCCACTTTGGAGTTATGGACCATTTAGAACTGACTTTTTAGTCCTCTTGGTATTTATGGGTTCTTGAGGATTTGCAAAATGGGGAGGAGCCATAGACAAGAGCTTGACTCTCCTCCGGTGGGTGATGTTACACCTGTGAGCCTCATTGCATAGGGCATCTTATAGGGATCAGAGCGTCACTCTGTTGGGAGGTCACTGGCAAGGCTAACTGAAACAATGAAGTTGTGTTGATAGTTATGGGGCCACTGCTGAAGGTGACTGCATCCCTGGTCCAGTATGGCTCTATAGAGGACCCTGCAAGGGCAGACCACCCAGAACTCCCAGAGACATCTCTAAGCCTGTTGGGTCCCACCCAAGCCAAGGGGGAAAGCAGCAGGAACTTGAACCATTCCCATGGGCAAACCCAGGTAGTTTGAAAGCCAACTGTATATGTGTGTGGGGGGGGGTAGTGGTGTGGGCGTGTGCATTAGTGTGTGTGTGTGTGTGTGTATGTGTGTGTGTGTGTGTGTGTGTGTGTATGGAGACCAGAGGTTAACATTGGGCATCTTCCTTAGTCACTCTCTACCTTTTTTAATTATATTTTTGTTTGTTTGTGTGTTCATATGCAGTGTGTATGTGTGTATGCAGTGCATGTGTCTATGTGTTGTGTGTATGGAGGTTAGAGGACAACTTTTCAAAGTCTCTCTTTCATCCATGTGGGGCCTAGGGATTAAACTTCAGTTTTCATGCTTGGCAACAGGCATGGTCACCCACTGAGCCATCTCACCAGCCCCTCTACTTTATTTTTTGTGATAAGCCTCTCACCGAACCTGGAGATCACTGATTCAACTAGTCTGTCTGGTCAGTGAGCTCCAGGGATCTGCCTGGCTTCTCCTCCCCAGAGCTGGCACCACACCTTGCTTTTTATCATAGATGCTGGAGATCTGAACCCAAATCCTCATGCCTGTGTGAGAATTTTACTAATTATGGTATCTCCTCAGCTTCTCAACTTTTGAAATATGTGACTGTGACTCCACCTACAAGTTGGAACCATAGTCTAAGCCCATGGCACCTCCGGCAGGCTTGAAGTCAGAGTCTAAATGATGGTATTCTAAACTCCCTCAGAGTGTTAGTGAGAATGAGGGACTGGCCAGAAGCCACAGGATTGCCTTGTTATTGTAATCTGTCTTCCCCCTCAGAATGGCTCCTTCCTGACTGACCCTATGAACTAACATGATAGTATGGGGTTTACAAAGCCGGACTATTTACAGACTGTGTGTCTCTCCTGCTCTCTCTCTCTCTCTCTCTCTCTCTCTCTCTCTCTCTCTCCTTTCCTCTCCCCCCTCTCCTTCTCCCCTTTCTCCCTCTCTCTCTCCTTTTCCTCTGGCCTGGGCCTCCCCTGCAGGCCCAGAGGAGCCGGGACACTTCTCAGCAGGACTTGGTACCTGGAACAGCAGCAGGCTTGGACATGTTCACTCAGAAAAGCCTCGCAGCGTCTCCTGAGGTTACTGTCTTCACTTTCCCACACCCCTTCCCCCTGGGCCTCCAGCCCATCCCTGTCCACACTCCAGGATCTTAAGAAAGCCCTTTCCCTAGGGTGAGGTGAATAGACCAGACTCTGCCATGGAGAAGATAACAAAGATGGTCCGTATTGTCCCCATGTTATAAATGGCAAGAGTCCCCATCCCAGGGTCATGAAGGGCCAGTCCCTCCCTCATCTGTCATGTATCAGTTAGGACAGGATTGCAGCTATGCCCAGAAGACAGAAAAACTGGTGTCATCTACCTCCAAAGGGGCAAAGCCATGACCCTCTCTGCAGGCAGGCTCTAGCATTAAGCTTGGGATGTCTTGACCCTTGAATGTGTCCTGCCCTGAGATCTTGTCTGTTTAGAAGCCTGTGGGATAGGGCTTGGTCTTCCTTCCTTCCTTCCTCCTGCTTCCAGCCATCTAAACTCATCGGACATTGGTCTGATTCTCCAGGAAGGCAAAAGTAGATGTCTTCCTTCCAAAGCATCCCTGAGTTTGTAGAGAGGCAAGCCTTCTAAGTGAGGAGGGCGTTGCTTCTGGGTCCAGATAAGCATCAGATCAAGGATTCTTGGGGTTTTCCATGGCCATGTGTGGATGCTGGGGATGGGTCCCCCAAAACTCCCTGTCTGCTGAGGTTTCATAATCTGTTGGAGTTGGGAGTCTACTGATAGGAAAACATCCTTCCTCTAGCCTCTGTACTCCATCTGCCATGGCTTGTGAGAGTATACATGCTATTCCTCCCACAGAGAAAACTTCTGTAGCTGATGTGAGTTTGCTGTGAATGTAGGAAGGAGATGAACAAGCTCCAGACAAGGGAAAATACGAACAGCAACTCTCCTTGAAGTCTTTATGTAAAAATCAAAACAAACCATTCAGTGTTCTCTCCTGAGGGCAGTGAGACAGGACTCGGCAGCAGCCCAGCATTAGGGACATAGAGATGTCCTGGTATCTGGAGATGCTTTAGAAACAAAGACAGTGCCTTGTGGGGACTGAGCCAGTGTACATCTTTCTCCAGTGATCTGCCACATCAGCCTTACTGTTTAATCTACCGTCGACAGGACCATTTGTTCTTTCCTGCCTTCCCATTCCCCTCCCTCTGTCTTATCCCTCCTCCAAAAAGGTCTTTCCATGTTGCCCTGGCTGGGCTCAAATGTCCTTCTTCCTGCCTTTCAAGTGCTGAGCATGAAGTTTTCTTTCTGTCCTTCTGATCAGGGCTTCTTCTCGCCACCTAGTGGCCATGGACCTGCTCTGCAGCCTCCCTGAAGCCATCCCTCAAAATTGAATACCTCCTCTCTGCACCTCTTCCAACAGCTTCTCCTAGGATGCGGGTTCTAGAGAGCCCTCTTCCTGGATCCCCTCTGACCCCAAATGTAATTGAGAGTTCCAAGTAGGGCCCAAACAGCCAGGAGTCAGCAGAGCTGCCCTCTGGGCTTTCTTCTTGTCCATCATGAAGTAGACTTGTCCCCTTCTTTGCTCTTGTGGCTGGAGCAGAGGCTCCATCAGAAGGCAGGGGGCACTCTAAGCAAGGCCCTGGAGAATCAGGGGCTCAGGAGAGAATACATGGAGGCTGACCTGTCTGCAGAGACCCAAATGTTGCCCCATCTTGTGACTCAGACCAGATGTGGCTTGACCAGTGCACTGGTGCCAATCAAGTTGTCCTTTCTTTTCGTAAATCCTGCCCCACCCCCACCCATCCTTAACTGTTGGTTTTTTTTTTAGCACCAGAGCCCTTGTTTCTTCCCTTAGCACTACTGTGTGATCTTCTAAAAGATGCCTCCATTGGGAGCCTTGGTTTCCCCCTCTGCAACATTTAATTATGTAGATGAAGGGTTGGCACTGCCTGGTGTCTAATAACTAAACATTACCGTGTGCTTCCCTCCCTTCTCTGCCGCTAGAATGTGCTCCCTTCCTGTCCGTGCCAGCTCCCACCACACACACTATTGCTCTTCTAGCCTGTTTGCTATTTGGAAATGGAAAGGGAGTGTTCCGAAGGGGGCTTCTTTGGCCAACTCTGACCATCATCACTAGACTGATAATATTAGATGCTGAAATGGAAGCAGCTGACAGACCTTGCTTTCTGAGGAGATGAGACAGGTTCTTACCTTTGAGGCTAGCAGAGCAGGTCCCTCTGAAGCTTCAGGTAGAGACACCTGAAACAGCATCTCAGAAAACTGTACTGAGTCTGGACCTCCCCTTCTTTTGATCTTTCTTATTGGCAAGATTCTCTTAATGAGGTCAGATTCCCTGACCCAGGAAAAATGTCTAGCAGTGTTCCCTTGATTTGTACAGCTCCATCAGATTGTATGGGCTTGGCAGACTCATCACCAAGTCACAGCCTGAGAAGAAGCCCTGTTTCTGGGAGGAGTGTAGGCAATACCTCATGGTGGCAGCAGTCTTGGGAGGGTGGGAAGGCTAAACTTCAGAGGCGTCGGGATCGTGTCTTGGGTTCTGGGGTCCATAAGTAATGGTCAAGAGTTGTTTTCCTCTCCTGCACCTAGATTTGGAAATTGATTTCCATGTCTGCATCTTCAAGGCATTAAATGAAGGCCGTGACTTCAGGTCTTGGGGCCATGCAGGACTTCAACTTCCCTAGCAGGGCCGCTCACTGTTTGCATTATACATTTATTAGATGGACCTCCGATGAGATTTCGTGGGGATAAAGTATTCTATGGTCCCAAGAGCAAAATCCCAATGGTCTTAAGGCTCTGGTAATGATTCAAGAAGCAAACCTGTCATTGACCCTAAGCTGGTGGGAATAGATAGAGGACTGTTCTGTAAAATCGGACAGTGCCACCCTGTCTCTTTGGCTCTACAGTACTCCTGTCTGTGCTGTCTGTGGTTCTTTCCTTCCGTGACATGATCTGGTCAGTTTTTCTCTATTTTTCATAGGTTTTGTTAGAATTATCCAAGAATTGGTCTTAAAATTGTTTCCTTGGGGCTGAACCTCAGAATGTTCAATCTGTTTAAGCCAGTGCTCCAACTGGTGCCTTCTCTGGACCTGTTCTGCCCTGGAGAGAGATGACACTGGATGTCTTTGGAGCTCTTTTGCCTCAATATTCAGAGATTCCTTGTGGTGAAAGTGTCTTCCCCGCTATAGTGGCAAGTATTCAGTTACAAGAGGAAGAGGCCTGGCCCGTGTGGATCTCCCTTTTCCCGTTGTTCCTAGGGCGAGCACAGGACCCATCCCACTTTATCAGGTGGGAATCAGTGATTGAAGAGGGGCTTAGTGGGAAAAAGAATGTTGGCAATGATGATGGGCTTTGTCACTCCTTTCTGTCCCTGGCCAGTTCAGGGGACACAGCATCAGACCCTTGTTTGTTAGATTGGTCCTTTTTCACCGAGGGAAGAGGCCATCCCCTCAGGTGCCTGCTATTTCATGTTAACTCTTCTTGCTCCAATTGAAACACAGGGTTCAGAGCATTGGGTACTTATAGAAAGAGTATACACTAGGCCGGAAGACCTTGGCCTCCTAACAGTGGTTGCCACACAACAGAAAGAAAGTGAATCAAGCCTCCCTGAGATCCTCGCTGATGGCAGACTCTCCAAGGTAGACATTCTGGTGGACAAGTTCAAAGTTGAAGTGGCCACGGAAGAGACAGTGAGAGCCAGAAGAGCAAGTACTCAACAGCAAGGGAAAATGATTGCAAGTCCAGAAGACGCTGAGACAATGAGAGAGGAAGGCCCATGTACCAGGGGAGGTCCCAGAGAAGCTGCCTGGGCTGCAGGCTACACATCGACAGACAAGCTTCTCGAAGGCTCCAAGCTCAAGATCAGGAACCACCGGGTCTCAAATGATCAACTAGAGAGCCAAGTAGAACTGAGCAAGGGGCTGGAGAGTCCCCAGACCTGGGGAAGACCAGCAGCTTCAGGGGTTGGGCCAGTGCAGGGAGCGGTTCTCTCTCCTGCATCAGACAAGGGTGGACTCCAGTCCTTCCTGTTGGATCCAGCCCAAGCAGAAGCCAGAGCTGACTCAAGTGATGAGACTGACACCTCCTTCGCAGAGAGGAGCTTCTGTCTGAACTATGGAGAGAAAGACTCTGAAGACCAACTTCTCGCCCCACCCTCAGAGGACAGAGAAGAGCACCTGGATGCCCCTTCTGGAGATGGGACCTGGCTGGAGCTAGCAGGGGTGCACACAGAGAACTGGGAGCCGAAGTCCTCAGACCCAAGGGCTACTGCCCCAGGTTCCAGCCAGAATAAAGATGAAGCCCATCTGGCTTCCTCAGCAGAAGAAGCCTGGTCCCCCAGGGACCATGGAAGACCTGATGACCTGCAGGGAGCTGCTGTTAGTCAGACTCTTGAAGAGGGCTGGGAAAATGCACAAGGCCTGGAAGAAGAGTCGGCCTACCCAATGGCCAGTGTAGCTGAAGATGAGGTCCCCATGAGTATAGATTGGTTGGGGAAGACTGAGAAAAGTCCCCCAGCAAGATGGAAGAAGAGTCCCCCTGGGAGAGGAGGAGGGGTGCACCTAGATGCCCAGGCTTGTGCCCTTCTAAGGACCATTCCTCCTTGTGTTAGGAAGCCAGCGAGGCCAGACCAAGGCAGCTTCCTGCCCACAGAGAAGAGGGCAGCTTCCACTCAGGCAGTAGAACCTGAGACAGAGGACAGGGAGGCAGTTACCTCCTTGGCAGCCTCCTCTGGTCACACTGAGGTTCTGGCAGCCATGGAAGACACTTCTCTAAGCCCAATCCCTCCTAGGTCAGGGGAGCCTTCAGAGTCCAGAGATTTCTTTAGAGATCAGTTCCCTGTAGTTCTCAAATATATCCATCTTCCTGAAGAGAGCCTAGGGCCCAAGGACCCGCAAGGTGAACGCAAAGCACCTCCAGTTGCCAGCAAGAAGCCCAGAGTTGTCCCTGAAGGAACCGAAGGACCTGCACTCCTGGGGTTGATGCTCCCTTCAGGAAAGCAGGAGACTTCACTCCAGGATAGGGACCAAGGGGGTTCCCAGGAAGATATTAGCAAGACCTCGGTGGCTAACAAAATTCGGATATTTGAGATCCATGGAGCCGAGGCTTGCCGAGCCAATCAGGGTGAAATGAGGGCCCTTCCACAGGAGCTGCCTTCGGAAGCTTGCCCAGGACAGGTAGAACAGCGCAATAAGCTTCTAGATTTGGGATTTATCCAACTCCAGCCCCCTGGGGATTTGGCCAGCGCCAAAGTTACCTGTTCTTCTCTCCTGCCTCTGGCTACCCAGCACTATGGGGAGGGCACCCCAACCACCTCCCACCAGGAAAGATGCACAGACCCAGAGCTCGTGTCTCCCGATTCAGGCTGTGAAACCACGCTGGAGGAAGCTACTGGGGTAACTGGCCACGTTAGCCCCTGCATCCACTAAGTCCCCATTTGTGGAGGCTGACCGCATGCTACGTGGCTTCTTAGAAGCATGCTTCAGAGGCCCTCGCCATTCCTGCAATGACACTGCTTGTTCATCCTTAGAAGGTCTTCTCCTACATGGTCCTGAGATAGCCCAGGCTGAAAGATGGGGCCATCTGCTTAGCCCTTGTTAGCTTGTTAGATTCCCCAGCCTTTGCTGTGACCTTATGTTCGGAGGATCACACAATGGCCTCAAAGAAGGAGCCACCAGCAGCAGCAGATTACATACTTGCTTTGCCTTGCCCCTCCCACCTGCTGGATTCCTCCCTGTCATGCTTGGCTTATCCAGTGGTCTTTCTTCATCCTTTCCCATCCCTGTATCCTACCTTGTAGAAGCTGACAGTTCAGAGGTGTCCTCCATTCTGTTTCCCTCTCTACCTTCCTTCTACCTCCTTAAGACTAACTGTCTTCTCTAATCCAGAGCAAATCCGGAGATGCGGGCAGGGAAGACAAGAGCTCCTTCGGCCGCTTAGTGCCAAACACCCCTGGAAAGGGGGGCCGTCTGAGATTCACCAGCCCTCCGGGCCCTCAGGTCTCTGCAGTCCCTCTGTGCCCGATGACTTGGTCATCTTCATCCAACTGGGATGCGCCGTTCCCTAGATTCCCACCTGCTCTAGTAGCATCCCCCTTGTGGCTGTTCACACTCTGGCTTGTCTGCAATGTATTCCTCACACCTCTCAACCTTCCGGAACCTGGCCACTTGGAGGCTGGTTGACAAGTGAATCTCTGAAGCGTACTGAAATGAGTCCTTTCAGAATATTGTATGGTGTTAGATTGGTCTTGCAAAAAGAAAAGTCACAAACCAAGCCAAAAAAAAAAAAAAAAAAAATGCACGCGTGGTGTTTAATCCCTGACAGGCCAGTTGAGAGGTATGTATTTAGAACACAGTTGCTGGTTCTCATGGGTGTTCCCTTGGCCTGCCGTTGTCAATTACACTGACGTGGACAGAACTTCCTCTCAGTGGTTACCATGGAGTTCAAGTGGTACTGGTGGCTCCCAGGAAGCTGGAGTCCAGAGGGCTGGGCCAGTATTTCTTCTTCCCCTGGATGATGCTGCCCCTCCCCCGGAGACTCAGTGCAATTGACAGGCTGCTGGCTTCCTCTGTGTTCCTCCAGCTCCCAGCTCCAGCCTCTCTGCCTCCTCTCCCGGGTTCCCCTGAATCCCTGGCCTTCATCCTCAGTTTGCCTCTCAATGCCGCCTGCACGGATGGGTCTGTGATCCAGGCCTCCATCCCTGCCTTTTGCACAATGCCGCTTCTAATAGGCTTTTGGATCCTAGCCTTGGAGGGACCTCCTGTCCAGAACTCACTGGAAGGATGTTAGCTTTGTACTTGCTTTGGCATCCATGTGAGCCCCTCCAAAGGAGTATCCCTACTCTCAAGAAGGTTTTGTTTTGTTTCATTTTGTGTTCGATTCCACGGAAACCTTTCTGGGGTGTTTTTTTCATTTCCTGACCTGTTCTTCCACTTGGAAACATCATCACAACCTTGAGATTTCCTCTGGCATTCACCATCTTGACCTCTCTCTCTCCCCACCCCACATCCCCATCTCCCTGATTTTATCTGGTCATAGAGAGCAGGGCAGAGGGAGGGCTCGGAGGAGAAAGTCAAACCACCACGCCCACGTGCCCCAGAGAGTGACACGGGAGATGAGGACCAGGACCAGGAGAGGGATGCGGTATTCTTGAAGGACAACCACCTGGCCATTGAACGCAAGTGCTCCAGCATAACGGTCAGCTCCACATCCAGCCTGGAGGCTGAGGTGGACTTCACAGTTATTGGTGACTACCACGGGGGCGCCTTTGAAGACTTCTCCCGAAGCCTCCCTGAACTCGATCGGGATAAAAGTGACTCTGAGACAGAGGGCCTGGTGTTTGCCCGGGATCTCAGGGGGCCCTCCAGCCAAGAGGATGGATCTGGGGGCATCGAGGATAGCCCGGACCGAGGGGCCTGTTCCACCCCAGAAATGCCCCAGTTTGAGGTACAGTGGAGCTTCACGGAGAACAGGGCACTGCATGTTCAGAGGGCTCTGAGTCATGAGTAAGAAGAGCAGCCATCAGCTGCAGCCTGAAGCTCTGTCTGGTGTTGCATGATTACCCCTCATAGAACAGCATGGTTCTGCACCGCATGTCTACTATGCCGTTTACCACTTACAGGTGCTCTGTGGTGTTTTAACCCCCGTGACCCCCATCACTTGCTGAGGTCAAGTGATGGCTTACTGACTTCTTGACCCCCTGAACTGTGTTGCATGGCACGTGGAGAGAGAGCATGTGTCCGTGGACTCTTGAGGCTCCCACAGCTGGTCTGAACACTGAGTGGTTTTTCTTGATGCAGACAAGGGCTCATTTTAGCAGGGCCTGGAGAAGAAACAGTTATTTAAATCTATCAGGTCCTGAGACGTTAGGGCTGGCAGTGGACACTCCTGGAGAAGAGAAGATACATACAGCCTTTGGGGAGGATGCAGGGCCAGCGTCTGAGCTTCTCTGCTTTGTGGCTCCCTTGGTAGAGCTGCACAGAGGATTTTCAGGAACTCCTCCTTGCCCTTTACCTCTGGCTGATCCTCAGCCCCCACGCCCAGACAGTGAACACTAGTTTATTCACCCCAGGATCCTACTCCATGCCGTACCCTCAGGGTGCAAGGCTTGTTCTCCCTTTCCATGCCTCACCATGATCCAGGACAGCTCACACATCCTCTCTCCATGCTTTTCTGGCTATCTGGGAGGCAGTACTATCCCTACCACATCCTGCTCTGCCCTGCCATGCTCCTCTGGCTCTAACATTTCTCAGCACAGTCAGGACAGTGGCTGTTGCTCTGCCCTTCTCCCACCAGGTGGTAGCTGTTCTAAGGCTGAGGGACACTGAGGGACGATTAAATGAGTGAGCAGCTGGATCACAGGAGTCTGGAAGAATCTTCTCCCTCCTCCTTCCAAGTACACGAAAAGCTAGATCCATTCATCAGACCTACAGTGTATATAGCCATGAACTAGGCCTGAGAGAGGAATCACAAGAAGCTGATCATTAAGCTTGAGACACCTAGAGTACAGTTTGTAAGCTGGTGACCCTGGGCCACATCTGGCCAACCGATATGTTTTCTCTGGCTTTAATTTAGAAAAGTACAACACTGTATTTTCTTATATCATAAAAAATGCCAAAGAAGAGCAAACCATCCAGAGGCTATGACAAAAGCCACACCTGAATGGAATCCCACGTGCTTTCTATTTCTTTCTGCTAGCTAGCTTCTTCACCCATTCCCATCCGTTGCCTGGCCCCTGGATACTTCCATGTGTGTAGTTCTTGCTCTGAGCATCAGTGAAGTGACCAAAAGGTGTAGGCGATGTGTGTGTGAGGCGAACACCGAGCATCAAGTTTAACCATCCCAGTACAGCCTCAGAAGACATGCAGCCCTGAGCTGTGGGGTCAGGCCCTCCTCATGCGGGTGGTGGCTTTGGCTCTCTCTTTGGGCTGTTTCTCCATGACACCAACCATGCCTTTACATACTTCTCCAGAAACTTGACCAACCATGGGGGTGGGAGAAAGCTTTCTCCTCCTGCATCCCTGTTTGTGAAGAGGAGTTTTGACCGGGCATGAGTTTTGAACTGTTCCTTTTATGTTCCTGTAGTCTGTGAAAGCAGAAACCATGACTGTCAGCAGTCTGGCAATCAGGAAGAAGATTGAGCCAGAGGCCATGCTGCAAAGCAGAGTCTCCGCTGCAGACAGCACCCAGGTAACCCTTGCCCCTACTGTAACCTGACACAAGGACTGGGCATATTTGAGCATAGGGTCCTCACTGAAACGGTCAAGCCCTTTGGTCAGCCTTTTTTTCCCCCCATCCTCCCTGAGGTCA
This sequence comes from Rhabdomys pumilio, assembly GCA_030674055.1. NCBI lineage: Eukaryota > Metazoa > Chordata > Mammalia > Rodentia > Muridae > Rhabdomys > Rhabdomys pumilio. Next base: position 217,186,744 of record JANHMN010000002.1, read on the forward strand.
GAGGTAGGACAGGGAAAAACCATGCTTTCCCATCTGTAAAGGGGGGTGATCCTGCCTTCTCCCTCTTCCTGGGAGTATTCAGTGCTCATGGCTAGCAGATTAGGGCCATGGCTTTCAGACTGCTTGAAAGCTGTGGGGAAGTTCTTTCAAAGACGACTTGGGGGAGAGAAAAGGAGACACCTCAATCACTGTTTGGCCAGAACAGCTTACCTGGGTCATTTTTACGCATGGAGGTTCCACATTCGATTGAGAATATGAACAAACCAAGCCCACAAGACTGAAGAATGTTAGTGAGGTGGAGCCCACTTGCACCCTGGAGCAGGCTGGCCTGCCTGGGCACAGCACACAGCTCAGTGCACACTTCCCTTGCGTCCTCTGTGGGTCTTCAGCTTTGAAAATGTATAGGTCTGAGTTTATGGGTGTGAGCAATTGCCCCTAGTTCTTCTTGCCCATGGGGCTTCAGCGTTCAGTCCCTTCTCCTGGTGACCAATGTGTCTCAGGTGACTGCTCAGTGGTAGAACCCTTACCTGGGGTTCCATCTCCAGCACAGACAACCTGGAACGTGACACAAAATAGCACAAATGTATTTTCCAGATTTTTCTCTCCTACTGTTACAGTGTGCCCAGTAACGACTATGCAGCTGCTCCTGCCATTAAAGAATCCTAAGCTGGGTCACCCAGACAGGCCTCTGCCTTCTCTGGCTTGCTTTGTTTTAGTAACCTCTGTTTTCAATGCAAAGTATAAAGAAACCAAAATGACTTTAAATCCTATAACCTAGCAACTCTCGGCATCAAAACCTCAAAATGTCCAGTTATAAAACTCAATAGACTGGATGACATTATTCATATGCTGTCTGGGGGTGGGGGTAATAATAACACAGATGTTCACATCTGTGTATACTTGAAGTTTTTAGATAAAAGTGACTACTGACTCTTACAGTGTACCCTTTGCTCTCAAGAAGTTTAGAACTTACTCATTTGCTGTCCCTGTGTCTCTGTCTCTCTGTCTCTATCTTTGCCCCACCCCCTTTCTCTCTTCATGAGACAGGGTCCCTGCTGGGTATCACAGGCTGGCCTCAAACTTATTGTGTAGTCGAGGGTGACCTTGAACTTCCTCCTGCTTCTACCTCCCATGTGCTGGGATTACAGGTTGCACCACAATACCTAATTTTTGTGCTTTTTTTTTTTTAATGGGGTCTGGGAATAGAATCCAGGCTTCATGTGTGCTAAGTGATCACTCTATCAGCCGTGCGACCTCCTAGCCCTGTGACCTCCCAGCCCTGTGTCCACTCTTCTGAGTCCATTTGGGAAGCATCTCCTAATTGTGTTTCCTTCTCCCCTCACTGGACCCCGTGGTGGGTTTTCTCTTTCCCAGTATTCAATGCTATGGTAAAGTTTCCTTGTTCATATTTCTGGGTGAATGTTTAAAAGTGTCAACTTCTGCTGTAGTTAGGGTTTCTATTGCTAGGAGAAAACATGATCAGAAGCCACTTGGAGAGAAAAGGGGTTTATTTCAGCTTATGACTCTCAGGTCATGATCCATCACAGAGGGGACTTCAGCAGGAACCTGGAGAAAGGAAGAGAAGCCAAGGCCATGAAGGAATGCTGCTTACTGGTTGCTCTTCATGGCGTGCCCAGTCTTTCTTTCATTTCTTCCTTCCTTTGTTTCTTTCTTTTCTTCTTTCTTTTTCTTTTTCCTTTCTTTTTCTTTCTTTCTTTCTTCTTCTTCTTCTTCTTTTTTTTTTTTTTTTTTTTTGAGACAAGGTTTCTCTGCGTTAGCCCTGGCTGTCCTGGAACTAGCTCTATAAAGCAGCTGACCTTGAACTCACAGAAATCTGCCTGTCTCTTCCTCTTCCTGAGTGCCACCCAGCTTCAGTCTACTTTCTTATACCATCCAGGACCATCTGCACAGGGATGGCACCGCCTCCAGGGACCTGGGCCCTCCCATGTCAATCAGTCATCAAGAGAACATCTGACAGACTTGCCTACAGGCCAGTCTTGTGGAGACATTTTCCCAGTTGAGAGTTCCTCTTCCCAAATGACTTTAGCTTGTGACAAGTTGCCGTTAAACTAACCAACATGACATCCAAGGGTAACTTCCTGTGGACTGCTAAATCAAAGGTTGGATAGAATCAACTTGCTTGATTGCTTTTTCCAATAGAGTGATTGAAATGAAGTCTTTGAAGGGTCTTGTGGCCCCTCAGCACCACTGTGTGAGGACATGCCCCCTCCTGAAATCTGTCACCTTGTAACCAGAAGCGCTACAAGCCAGGTGACAGATACTCCAGGTACCTGTAGTCCTATCATCTCTCATGCCTCCTCCTCTGCCTCGCAGGTTGATGGGGGTGCTCCATCGGTGAAAGACTTCGTGATGACTCCTCCCTGCATCACCACAGAGACCATCTCGACCACCATGGTAAGTGGAACCTAGGAAGCTCCCCTCTCTGACCCACCCCTTACTCTCTCTCTCTCTCTCTCTCGACTTTTCAGTACCCAGAACTTGGCAGCAAGTTCAGCAAGCCCTCAGCTGCCCTCATGGCAGTAAGACAGATGACAGATTCCTGTTGTCTGGTACCTTGGCTGCTCCAGTCTTCAGGTTTTTGTTGTTGCTGTTTGTTTGTTTGTTTTGTTTTGTTTTGTTTTGTTTTGTTTTTGCCAATTGAACAATGTGCAGAGTGGAGGCCCTGACTCTCTGGGCCATCACAGGCATGCAGGGGCAGAGGAAGGGTAAAATGATGGATTCTCGGTGTGCAGGAATCTTGTGATTCCAGCCAAATCTTAACCTGCCCAAAAGCTCCCTTCACCCCATCCTCCAGCCAGCAAACAACCCCAAACCACTCACCCTCAATGCCACAGATCACTTTCTCACCATGGCCAGTAGATGGCAGCGGTGAACCTGGTTGGAGTATTCAGGGGTTTTAGACACCTTTTAGGGGACCTTGTGGGTTTTGCTATTTATTTGCTGTCTGACCAGTAGTGAAATGTCCCTGGTCTCCAGTGTTCTCATCTGTAGAATAGGAATCACTCCCCTCATATGTAGCTCACACTTCTCATGGGACTCTTGAGCAGTGGTTCTCAACCTTCCTAATGCCACAGCCCTTTAATTCAGTTCCTCAGGTTGTAGTGATCCCCAACCATACGATTATTTTGTTGCTACCTCATAACTATAATTTTGCTACTGTTATGAATTGCAATGTAGATATGTGATATGCACGATATCCGATGTGTGACCCTTGTGAAAGGGTCCCTAGGTCGCCACCCACAGGTTGAGAACTACCCCTCTAGAGCCTTTAACAATGGAAGAGAACAGATTTATTCTGTACAGTTTTTGTGTCAGACAGCTTCCTGACATTCGATTTATGAACTAAGGCTGTCTACTCCTCTTTCTTCTACATCCATTGCAAATGAGAAAACTCAAGTTCAGGGGGATAAAGGGATGAGCCCTAGGTCACATGACCAAGAAATATCAGTTTAGCCTCAGGCACCAGAAGTTCCACTTTCCTTGTCAATCTCTCTGCTCTGCCTGTGTCCTGACCTGTGGGAGCATCAGTTCTGTGGGTCCGGGGCTACAGAATGTGGTAATACCTGATCTAGACACTCCTTGAGCTGTTGAGAGTTGTTTTTGAATGGCGTCCCTTGTCCAACCTCTGGCCTGTACCTGGGAAGAAAATGTCACGTCTGACTACTCATCAGGTGGGTTTTAAGTAAACTGACCTCAGGGATCGATAAGCAGCCGGTTACCCAGATGCCACCTGTATCTCTGATCACTCAGTTCTTTCTCTCCCTCCCAACTATGACTCTAGGCACTGAGATACTTGTAAGGGTAAATTTAAATGGGTCTTTCTGGTGTATAGACAGTTAACTTCATCCATCTCCTCATCCATCCATTCATCCATTCATTTGTTCTGAAGCCAGTGTCTGAGTCTCTGTCTGCTTAGCACAGCGATGCAGAGCTGCAGAGACCACACTACCTACTAGGATTCCTTCAGCTGCTGTCATGTGTGTAGCTCCTGGGCACACAGTGATGAGCAAGGCCCACCCTCCTCACTTCCTGGCTGGATGGACTTGAGCAAGTCACCTGAATCTCTCTAAGCCTTCTTGCCATGCCTGTAAAGTGTGGTATGAACAATACAGCCCATGCCTCCAAGGGTTCCTGTGAGACCCAGCAAATACCCTGTGTAAAGTCCACAAAACAGCCCTGGCCTGTAGTGTACCCGATGTCAGCTGCTGTCTCTTTCTTGCCTTCATGGGACCGTGCAACAAGCTACCCTAGGGGCCACTGGGAGGAGCCAGGAGAGTAACACAGCTGCTGGGAGAATGTGGGGACGGTGGTGTTGCCTAGGCAGGGACAGTGGAGCTGTGAGTAAAGGATGGAGGGAGGCGTGGTCACAGGAGAAGGCTTCCAGGCTGTGAGAGCAGGTGTAAGATCAGCAGGTGAAGAAACACATCTGGGTGGCAGATGTGTACAGGAGGGCGAGTGGGAGGAGGAAGAGGGCTGCGAAGACAGGCTGAACCAGAGCGGGAAGTGGCGCAGTGGCGCAGTGCTGTTAGTGTAGGATGGTTTAAACTTGATTCTGGAGACAACAGAAGAAGAGCGTCTTTAGAGTAATAAGAAGCATGTGGTCAGCTGGGGGTCTGTCAGATCATTGGCTCTGTGGTGTGGGGTGTGGCCTGGAACAAAGATTCCCCCTCCTGTTTCCCCTTCCTCCTTGCAGCCTCTTTCCTTCCTTTAATAAATAAATATTTATTGAATGCCCACGATGTGTAAAGTACTGTGCCAGGCACTGTGAGTCTGGCACTGGAGGAAACAGTGCCTGTATCTCCGGGCCCCACATAAGGACAGAAGGTGGGAACCTGTCTAAGGGCTGCTGACTAGCTGGAGCGCCACCAGGGTTCAAGAGGTAGATGCAGCAGAGATTTAGGGACTAGGAGATCCCGGAGCAGGAAAGTACAGTATTTGGTCTCTGGTAAAATGTTCAGGAAACAGGACAGATGGTCTGGGGACAGTGTTTACTGGTCAGTGGTTCTTACAGTGTGGTCCCAGGTACCTGTGACAAAGGCACTTCCCCACCCTGCTCCAAAAAGCCTAATTCAGAAACTGGGAGAAGCCTGACAGTCTGTTCACCCAAGTGATCCTGTGAGAGGAGTGTATGTTACCCTGCAGGCCTGACTAGTATGAGACACCTAGGGTGTATTTCCAGGAAAGGCCCAGGAGACAATTGGTTTTAAAGATTTGGGGTTCAAGAAAGATCTGGATGACAGGTAGAGGGATAGTAGGTTGTGGCATCAATGAGACAGTAGAATTTCCTGGGTATCTGAGTGGATAGAGGGGAGCCCTGCAGTGAGACAAAAGGGTTGCCTTGCCCCAGGAGAACTGTGCTTCCATGAGTTGAGAGATGGCTCTGGACATGCACATAGCCAGGGAAGGGGGAAGGAACGCACCTAGGCTTTGAACAACCTGTGGCCCTTTTAGTGGCTTCTGTTTTCGATGCAAAGATGGAGGTGAGCTTTGGACTCTGGCCTCCAGCTGAGAAGGAACACAGAATAAGAGACTATGAAAGCATGGTCTGAGAGATAGAAGGATCAAAGGGATGGAGGCCCTTCCCTAAGAGAGAGAGAAAACTCAACTACAAATGACCGTTGCAGTCTGGAATCCAAGACACTACAGGGACTGTGCCTCATGACAGTGTGCCAAGTGACCCGGCCACCGACAGTCTGGGCAGGAGCAGGCGTAGCCAAGGCTAGGATGGAGCAGAAGGCTCTGTCCTCCCCCATGCTTCGGTAGGAAGATAGTGGTCCAGCTCCTTGCCAGGCACAAACCAAGACTGAGGTCCATTTGTCTGAGACGCTGCATAACAGAAGCTAGCTGGAGACTGTGCAGAAGTGAGAGATAGCAGAAAGAACCTTGGTGTCCCTTACCCAGATATGAGACACCAAGTCTAAAGGCAATTCCAGAGAGATAGAGCAGTTATGATCCAGGGTAAGACCAGGGAAGCTGGCTCAGGAGTGACACTTCTAAGGGCCACATGCTGGGACGGCTACGAGCGCCTAGCAGCCTTAGAGGCTGCCAGCCCAGAGTAAACTTCTTCTCCCACCACTGACTTAGAACAAGCCATGTACTATAGGTTTCCCATCTGTGTGTCCTCTAAATAATAGGACAGCTACCAAGGATTGCCTTCAGTGGTTTGAAGTTAAATGAGGTCTCACATATGCACATACCTAGTGGAATGTTTAGTGCCTAGCAGGTACCAGGAAGTACTCAACCCATCCACCTGCGCTCCTGCATTTACTGACAGCTTTCAGTTTACAAAGCCCCTTTACCTATGCTCTTGGATATGGGTGCCCTGGGGGCTAAGCAAAGGTCCTTGGTCTCAGGTGGTAGGGAGGAAGTGACTCTGCCTCAAGGTGCACAGCAGGTCCAGAACAAGAGCCTGGGTGTCCTAACTTTTAGTGCTTCCAGAGAGCAATACCATATCTTGTTCACCATGAAATCCCTAGTAGCAGAGAATCACTACATCTTTGTCGAGTGAATATGCGAGCAAGCATGCAAGTGTGTGGGGGAGTGAGTATATGGGGGTTGAATGCCTCAGCTCTCTGCTTCTTTGTCACTTCTCAACCCGATGGTGATGATAACCACATGGTCACATGCCCTGGCTATCCTGGAGACCTATTGAACTGAGACCTGGCCATCTGAGCACTATTGTCTCCCCAGGAGAACAGTCTCAAGTCCGGGAAGGGGGCAGCTGCCATGATCCCAGGCCCACAGACGGTGGCCACGGAAATCCGTTCTCTTTCACCGGTAAGTAGGCAGGGCCAGCTCAGGCTAGGGGACTCGGAGCTGAGGATGCAGGCATATAGCCCTCAGCGAGTGCAGTGAGGGGCTCAGAACCATTTGCAGATGCCCATAGGCTCCCCAAGGTGTCCATCAGTGCCCCCTTGTGTAACCAAAGCATTGGCATTAGGGTTGGAAGTAAACAGGACACAGACACACACACATGTGCGCACACACACACACATGCACACACACACACATGCACACACACACATGCACACAGGCATGCACACTCATGCACACACACACACACATGCACACATGTACATACACACAGCTGCATCAGCTTGTAGACCAGGAAGAGCAGGGAACTAGGAGTCCCAAGGCTTGGATTCCAGGCTCATTTCTGACGGTAGCTGCTTTAGCAGTGGAGTCCATCACTGACAGATCTGTTTCAGTGCTTTGATGCTGGTTGTTCTGAGTCTAATCCAGAGAGAGCATGTTCCTGCCTGAGGTGGGATGAGGACCTGGGGGGCTCTATCTCCTGCCTGGAGGCAGCTTTTCATTATTCTAGGATTCTTAGATTCTAGGATGTTGTTAGGACTCGGGGCCCTAGGAATTTCAAATTCTAAAAGTTACAGATCCCTGGGCTTGGGAATGTTCTAGGTCTAGAATTGGAAAGATTTTGGTATTCTTGCGTAAGAACCAATGTTTCAAAGCATCTTGGCCTCCATGCTCCACCTTTCCCGGGCCCCTTTTCATCCCTTGGGAAGTTTCCCTAGCCCTACCGCCCCTTCAGAGCCCCGTGCCCTGACCTGACCCCCGGGGTGGGGGTGGTTATATTCTGCAGATCATCGGGAAAGATGTCCTCACCAGCACGTACGGCGCCACCGCGGAAACCCTCTCAACCTCTACCACCACCCATGTCACCAAAGTGAGTAGCAGCAGGCTCCCGGGCCCCAGCGGGCTGTAGGTGGGACGCTCATTGCCATGGCTGACCTTTGACTCCTCATTCTCTAAGGCACCAAGGACTCCTTTGCCAGTTCTTGAGTGTGTTGTCCTGTGCTATGCTGTGAAGGAGTAGGCGGAGGCCTTGTACACAGTGTTGGCAGCTAGTCCGTGGGGTCGTGTGCTCTCCTCCAAAGTAATTATGAACAATGTTTGCATCTTACAGGCCTTAAGAGCCAGGCGAATTCAGAAGCATGTAATGAGCAGGAAATGTCATTTGGAAAAGTTGTTATTTGCCAGGCCTGATAGTACAGGCCTCTGATCCCAGCTACTTAGAAAGCTGATGTAGAACTGAAAGGCCAGGCTAGCTTAGGCAGCCTGGTGGGACTCTGTTTCAAAATAAAAAGTAAAGAGGACTAGAGATATTTTTCATTGGTTTAGTCTTTGCCTAGCAAAGCCCCTAGGTTTAATCCCAACAATAATATTACTGTCCTCCATGCCCACCCACCCACCCAAATCAAGAGAGAGAGAGTAGGGTCCTGGGACTCCCAGCAGAACGCCTAAGGCGGAGGGACCCAGCGAGGCATGCTAGCAGGAGTGGCGGACGCTGTGTGTTTGCTTGTTAAGTGAATGCTAGTGAGTAGCAGCCTTACTGGACTCAGACCTGCTGGCAGCGATGGAAGGGAGGTGTGTTTATAGGAAGCCAGGAAGCAACGTGTACATAGAAATGGGGCAGGGAGCTTAGAGTGCGCTTGGGGCAAGGAAATACAGAATCTGGAGGCAGATGAGCTTGGCATCAGCCACTGGGGCTGATGTGACCGTGGAGGATCTTAGTCTAAAGGAAACTGGAAAGCTGGAGAAAGGTTTTAACTTGGGCAATGATTCAGTGAAAGTAGGCTTGCTGGGGGTGAAGCTCAGGGGCTGAGTGTGTCTGGTATGCACAGGTGCTGGGTTCGATCCCCAGCGGTGCAAAGGAAAAAGGAGGTATAGGAGTGTGGAAGAACCGAGGCCTGGGGATGAGGGCTTGGGTCAGGTAGGAGCTAGAGACAAGAAGAGGACAGGCTAGAGGAGGAAGGCATTCCTAGTGGGGATCAGCCATGACAACCCCGGAGTTAAACAAGGCTGAGACCCAAGAGGCCGCAACAGGGGCCGAGTGGCCAAGGAGAGCAGGAGGAGTCAGGCAGAGCGTAGGTGTTGAATTGCAGGTCCAGCTGACCCACCAAAGGGAAAGTCTAGTTGGTAACACTGTCCCTCTCTCCACACTGTCCAGGGCCCTGCCTGCAACCTGGTAGCTTTGTCATCTTGTCACATTTCCCAGGAAGCAACCGCTCAAAAAAGCATTAGAGAACAATGTCGGCTTCCCTGCACAGCCCAGAGCATGTAGCTCAGAAAACTCCCCTCTGAACCTTACCGCTTGGCACGCCCCCACCCCGCCTCTCTTCACCTTTGCCGACTTCCAGCTGGGATTTCCTCAGTCACATCCTCCATGAGTATGCCAAACAGTCAGGTCCTGCCCCATCCTTTGGTCTAGCCCCTCTCCTGGAGAAAACAGTGGCGGTGATAAATTGCCTTCATAGGGTTGTTCCGAGTCATTTAAGGTAGAGCTTTGTCACCATTTACATCTCATTCATGTGTTCATTCAACAGGTCTACATTCAGCACTGTCAGGGCATCCTGGGAAAGGAGGACACTGAGGTGGTCAGAATACAAGCCACTCTCCAGAGCCTGAAGCCTGGAGCCGTGAGCACTCCATAGGTGGACACAGATCAGAACTAACCATGCGCATGGAGGCCCAGAACCATGAGAGACATAGGCTCAGCATTCGGGGAGGGCCAGACAGCATGCCTCAGGACTCTGCCAGCCAAGGAGCAGCAATCAAGCTGTGCATGGGGGACATAAATGGGACAGTTTGGTAGCTAGGGAGTGGTGACAACTCTGCAGAAGCTACTGTCTGAAGTCCCCAAACTAGAAAAGGAGAATCCTCCGGAGGCCAGGAGAGATGTGATCTGCTGGCTCTCAGCTTTGTCAGTTGACCGAGGCTGAGGTGTGTAGGCCTCCTATCACGGCCGACCTCAGAGGGACCTCACCCTTCTCTCCCCTGCTCTCTGCTTCTCTCTCTGCAGACTGTGAAGGGAGGGTTTTCTGAGACAAGGATCGAGAAGCGGATCATCATTACTGGAGATGAAGATGTCGATCAAGACCAGGTACAGGGCTGGGAAACAGCATTTCCAGGGCACAGCCTGGTACCCAGTCCCTCCTATAAGGGGTGACCTATGGATGGCTACCCTTCTGGACAGAGAAGACATTCATTCCTTCCTGACCCCATTCATCTAAGAAGCCCCCAAGAAGGGGCATTGAATGGGGACCAGAAAATCCAAACACTAGTCTCTTCCTCTGTTTAGCATGGCCCATCCTGGGCCTCAGTTTCCCCATCTGTAAAGTAGGGGTTTATGTTCTGCTTGTCTCAGAGTCACTGCTCTCTGGTGCCTCACTATGCTGTTCTGCCCACCAGGCCCTGGCTTTGGCCATCAAGGAAGCCAAACTACAGCATCCAGACATGCTGGTAACCAAAGCTGTTGTCTATAGAGAAACAGACCCATCCCCGGAGGAGAGGGACAAGAAGCCACAGGTAAGGCTCTGGGGCTGAGCAGTGTGGGAGAAGGGAGAAGCAGTAAGAAGGTTCTTGGGGGTATCTGTTCCACAAAGAGCCCAGGTGGCATGATCCATATTCAGCTGTGACCCTAACCTGGCTTGTGGCTCCAAGGAGAGAGACAGTAGTCCCACTCCAGAGCAAGGGAAGGAGGGAGGGAAGATGGTGTCTCCGTTTCTTTACAGTTTCAGACCCCACGTCCACAAGCAGCAAGGAAAGGTTGCTGAGGATTTGCAGGAGGTCTGATGTAAATGGAGATGCCACATTCCCATCCGCAAATCTCTGTCTCTCTCAGGGTCATGAGATGTTGCTAACGGAATGTGGTGGCCCAGAGCCTTTGACCCATCTGCTTTGTTTGTGTCCAAACCCAGGACTCCCAGTCGTCCAGGGCCGGACTCTCAGGGACCCAGCATCATTGAAGGCTTTCAAGGTCTCAGATAATGCAATGTGGGGGTGTGTTAGGCTTCTCACAGTTTACACTGGGAAAAGGGTTCTTCTGCCTCTCTGGAAGCTTGCTAAATTGTATCAGACATGGAAAACAAAAATCTCAGACTTGGCAAATATGTACTATGTGATTGCATTCCCTGGAAATGAATAATAGGCAAAATTTATCTCCCATTGGGCAATTGGGCATAAAAGCAGAGTAGTGTTACCCTGGAATGTGGCCGGTGACGAGCTACAAGACAACCTTCTGGGGGATGTTTCCAGCTGGGTGGGCTACGTGAGGATACATGTGAGAAGTCAGGAGCAAGCAAGTGTGTCAACAAGGCATTGTATTCAGCAGTCCGATACGCTAGACCCTCTCTGTGCTGTCTCTGTCTGTGTAAGACAGATCCCATTTTACAGAGTGGTTGATGGAGGCTTAGAGTTGAGACACTTGCCCACAGTGACAGAGCAGGCAGCCAGGGAGTGGGAAATGTGACTGCAGAGTCCTTACTCCTATGGGTGACTAAACGTTGGTCGCAATCCAGGCTCTGGTGGGTTTGTTTGTTTGGGGTTTTGTTGTTTCTTTAAGCACTGCCCTTTAGTCCAGACCACAGCATGCCCATGGGGAGTAGAAAGGAAAAGCAAAGGAAGCCAGAAGACCTCAGCCAGGGTGACACAGGCAGAGAACTGAGAGCAGCGAGGAAGAAAAGCAAAATGATGGGGACCATAGCATCTCCACAGTAAAGGACCGTTTAAGAGACATCACCTCCGCACGTGCGCGCGCGCGCGTGTGCGCACGACTCTGGAGTTAGGTGCATGTGGGTCATTCTTTAGCTGCCACGAGTAAGCTGACCCTTGAAGGGATCACTCTCTTTCTCTCTGGGCCACAGTGCAGGCTAAAAGGTGCTAAAACTGCTTGGTGTGTAAAGAGGAGTGGTTAAAGTAACTAATTTCTCTTGTCTTCCCTCTTTTGTACCCACCATTCCCTGCCTCTGGCATCTAGGAATCCTGACCTCTGTGAAGAGATGCTGGCGTGTCTGGTCCAACCCAAGCCAGAGAACCATTAAGAAGGGGCCTTCATTCTGGATTCTCCGACAATACCAACATCCCAGCTGCGACGTACTGTCACTGATGAGAGACTGGGAAGGGAAAGCATATATATATAGATATATAGAGATATAGATATATATACAGGAAACACCGCGTCCTTGCACCGCTGCTGGGGCTGGCGGAGCAGTCAGCTGATGGCCACAACAAACATCTGCAACAACCTTCATTTCCTTTGCAGACAAGTTGAATTGGTGGGAATTTTTTTTTCTTTCAGGAAAATGTATAACAATCATAATCTCTCGCTCCCCAGCCCCTTTCTCCTGCAAACTACAAAAGCAGACCGCGATGATTGTAGACATTCCCTTGAACCCCGGCTGCACAGACTCCAGGATGGACGAGCACCCCGTTTGTTCTCCAGCCTCTGTTGCTCCCTCTTAATGCAAAGGAAGAAAGAAATAAGATCATGTAGCCAAGGAAGAGAAGTCACAGCAGCAAGACACGCACAGTCGGCCATTTGCCAAGAAAGAATGGAAGTCTCCCACATGGGGAGGAAGAAGAAGAGGAGGAAGAGGAGGAGGAAGAGGAGGAAGAGGAAGAGGAGGAGGAAGAGGAGGAGGAGGAACGCTCAATTGTTCTTTTCTGGGTCTTGACACTGGGCTGCGAAATCTGTTCTTCTGCCTTTCCGCTTCACCCTTGACCTCTACTCATCTTGTCCTCATTTTCTGTCTCAGCTCCCTTCTGCCTCCCTCCCCGACCCCCCTGTTCTGTGTCCCGGTCCTGCTGAGGGCCACTGCAGATAACTCTCATTGGAAGAAACAGAAAGTACAAGAGCAGAAGGAAGCCATGGGAAGGGAAGTGGACACTGTGTGCTTCTGGTTTCTCATGACAGAGGTGCAGCTCGTAGGAGATTATATGACTGTGATTTTAAGTTATGTATATTACATGTAACAGGAAACAAATATTAAAATAAACTGTGCTGGTAAGTATGCAGCTGACATTTCCAAGTTATAATTACCTGACTGTGATTGATGTATCCTAAGGTTCCTAGATCTTGCCAAACTGGCCTAGCCGAGAACACTGGACTCTGGGTGTGGCCAGCTCCCAGTAGGGCTGACAGATTCAGTGTAGTGAAACTGTGTGTGGTGTTTGTAACTGGGTGATTGGTGGGGAGAGTGGAGAAGCCCTCCATGGCGAGGTGAGGATTCCGGCCAGCAGGAACACAGATGTAGTCCCGAATATGCCAGGCCAAAATGCCTTCTCCCCCAGCAGTAGCTGTCAGGGCCTGGTCTGTGCTCAGGACGCTGCTGCTGAGGCCCTGTGGGTCAGTCCTCCTACCTCCGGGGGCTTGCCTCAGTTTCCGGTCCTCTCTTTCTGTTTTACTGTTGCCAGGGCCTTTGTTTGGGTTTGTGTTCTGCCACGTCTTGCCCTTCTGCACTCATCACAACCAGTTCTCTAAAGGGAGGTGGTGCCCTGGCTGAGGTGGAGAGCAGCGACTCTAACCTGGTTTTCTGAAATGCCCAGCCGGTCTTTCCCCTCTGCCTCTGTCCATCTTGTGAGTCATCCTCTTCTTCCTGAGCTAGAGTAGCCACAATAAAGAGGCCATGAGCACAGGGAAGGCCATGATAAGCCCACACTGCATTTCCAAAAGCCTCAACTATCCTTAAACAATAGCAGGTGTGAGGAAGTGTTGCCCGATGCCTCCATCCGAAATTGACCCTGGCTTGCAGGACCTCAGTCAGTCACTATCCAAGCTCAGAAATGGCCTTGAGGTGAAAGGAGCCCTTAGGAGAAAACCCTGCCACGGGCTGCTATTTCGGTTTGGTGCACACAGGCTTCCTGTGGCTTGCTCGCAATGTCTCTCCCTTTCTGAGTGAAAGTATCCCACAGTAATCCCATCTCACTTCCTGTCCTGCTGAGGCAGTTCCTACATTTAGTCAACAACTGTTTATGAGTTTCCTGTTTGTGTCAGCCTCGGTTTTCAAGACAGAAGGAGAGGAGGGACCTGGGAAGCCACTGGTCAAGCCTGTCCCTAACCATTGCTGGCTCTTTTCAGAATGCTTCTTCACTCCCTCCTCCTGATTAGACAATTACCTGGAAATGTCTCTTGGAGAGCCCAGACTGGGTGTACCCTCTTGGCTTGCTTATTAGTTACTCTTATGATGTATACCTTACCTACCCAGAGGTGCTGGCCTGACACAGGGCAAGAAGCTAGGATAGCTTAATGTCTCTGTGGTAGCTGAGAAGAGCCAGGCTTAGATAACAGTCAGCCATATGCCCCTGGTGCAGGCTGGTAGACCTGCTCTGCTCCAGTGTGGCAGCACATTGTTTCTGCTCCAGGATCTTTGGCCATTCTTGATGGAGAAGCCACAGAACCTCGTTCCTGCTCTTCACGGCCTGCAAGCTCCCACTGCTTCTCTGAGCCCAGAGCAGGAACGGCTCTATCCCCTTGGAATCAGGCTCAGGTCTCACCTGCTTTGGCAGGAACTCCCTAGCCTGCACACACAGGACATAACATACCTCAGAGGGAGCATCTCCGTTCAGAGAGTTGTACCTGCTCTGAATATGGGCAAGGACAAAATGACCCAGCTTAGCTCATGGGAGGTTAGGGCTTGGGGAGATACTCACTCCATGGATGTTCTGACCGTGTTTTTTCCCAGAGAGGCAGTCAGCACCCCGCCCAGCGAGGAGGAGACCTGCACAGCTAAAATCTAGGGCACTGTCTCCTCCCCTTCCTCCACTTCATAGAGAATAAGGACGTTGTGTTGTCTGACTTCAGCCTACTTTTTCTTTTTGCTTGTGTGTGTGTGTGTGTGTGTGTGTGTGTGTGTGTGTGTGTGTGTGGTCATCTCTGTGGCACCTTGCTATCCAGGGAGCCAAGTAACAGAGTGAGAAAAGCCTCAGAGAACAGTGTGTTCCAGGTGACCATCTCGATGCAGCTCCTAACACCACCTGACACTGGGCTACCCCGTCCCATAACTGTAACCCAACGGGCAGGGCAAACCAGTTGCACCCTGAGGCTCCTTCCCACACTGTGTCTCATGCACCTTTGTTTTCCCCATGTTTGCTTTCTGTGAGTCTTTTCTACACGAGGGTACAGGAAGTGCCAGGACCTGTTTCAGTTTCTGAATCCTGCAAGCACATACCAAGACTGGCCTGAAATTGCATGAGAAACATCACTCTAGATATCTATTTTTTTCAAAAGCACCTTACCAGCCAACTGCAATGCTGTCCTGTTCCTTTTCGCCCACTCCCCTCTCTCCTCTCTCGTCCCCATGCTCCCCCACCTCAGTGCTCCGTGCTGTATGCGTGTGCTCTCTGTTCTTGTATACTCAATAAAAGTGAAATAAACGTGTTTGATGCTGAACCATGGACTCCCTCAGCCTCCCTTACCACCCCCACCCCCGTCTCCGCTTTGACCTTGGCTGCTGGGCCAAGCTGCTACAGAACTGAAGTGGAGACACCAACACAGAACACTTTGGTTTTGGTTTTGAGATAGGGTCTCACCACACAACTCTAGCTTGAAACTCAAGAGAGCCACCTCAGCTTGGCACAGTGGCAATATCATAGCCAATGAGGTTTATCCGAGGCGCAATGATTGCTAACTGAAAGAGACCCACCTCCCTCTCCCTTCCTAGTGCTGAGATTAAAGGCATGCTCCAAGCCAGGGTCTAATATAGAACAATTTTAATCAACAAATGTCTGGAGCTCCCATGGCAGCCCAGGCCTTGGCTTAGGCTCTCTGGGCACAAGGGCAAAGTCCTTGGCTGGTCAAGGGTTCTCAATCCAGTGCAGGGAACAGTGAAACAAGAAAAACACTGGTCAGAGATCAGCACTTGGAAGGAGACACGTTGAAGAAGGGGATGGAGGGTCACTGAAGGGGATGACTTTAACAAGGTGGCTAAATTGCCAGTGTAGCTCAGTGGTTGAGTACGTGCTTAGCATGTGTGGGGCTGTGTGTATGAACCCCAGACTCCAAAGAGAAAAAATAGTGGTTGGCCAGTTGAAGGACCTCCCTGAGGAGGTCATTTTTGGAGCCAAATAAAGAGAAAGAGCCAGTAAGACTTCCTAGGCCAGGGGGATACTCAGTATATGGGTCCCAAGACCTGGGGTGGGGAGGTGTAGCATAGTCCATCTTTCTGAAAGAAGAGCAGCCCCCTATATGGGAACCTAGTGAGAGATGTGCACAGCAGTCCCATCATGGGCTCACACAACCCATCCCATTACTGCCTAACTTTTCTTTAAAGTAACTCACTTTGAAAATAATTATTTAAGATAGGAAATTAGGGGGCTGGGGAGATGACTCAGCAGATAAAGCAAAAGTACCTGCCACCAAGCCTGACAGCCTGAATTCAATCCCGGGACCCACAGGGTGGAAGGAGGGAGCCAGGCCTTCAAGCTGTCCTCTGATCTTCACATATACCTCACGGCTCACAGGCTGCCCCTCACCCGCACCCACACACACCCACACACAAGATGTTAAGAAATAAAAATAAGGCTAGGCCCAACAGAACAGTAGTGCAGGATTTTTAATTTAAAAAATAATTCCAAAAGTAAATAACTAATGCCACTTGCCAAAGAAAAGAATGTTCACAAAGATAAATGGAAAGGGCTGGGGGTGTAACAACACACACACATCCCACATACACACACACACACACCACATACACACACACACACACCACATACACACCACTTACACACCACTTACACACACACATACACACACCACATACATACCACATATACACCACACATACACACCACATACACACACACTCACATACACACCACTTATACATACACACATACACGCCCCACATACACACATACATACCACATACACACCCCACATATACACACACATACCACACACACACACCACATACACACCACATACACACCACACACACATCACATACACACACCACACACACACACCACATGTCACATACACACACACCACATACACCCATACACACACACCCCACATTCACTCACACACACATACCACATACATACACACAGACACCACATATACACTACACAGACACCACATATACACCACACACACACATACACGCACACACCACACACACACACATACACACACACACACCGCAGATCTTAGCACTGAAAGAAAGCAATGAATAAAGATTGAAATTAAAATCATAATCTATGTAAAACCTAAATTCCTTTCTTAAGGCATCTGAGGTATACATTCTACAATGTTTTATTTTATCCTGTCAAGAAAATCACCCCAGTTCCCCTTTCTATGCTGCTTCAAATCTCACAAAATAAGTTTCTTTTTTTCCACATATATTTATTTTCAGAGTCAAAGTTATCTTGCACATACCATTGTAAATGCTTTTAAAACTTACATTCTGAACATTTTCCTATCATTTTAGATACTAGGTATTAACTGCTTTTCTCTATAAAGCCGGCTCATTAAGTAATACAAAGGCTACACCCTGAAAGAATCCCCAGTCTTCTCCAGAGTCCTATTTGTTGTGTAAGACAGTTGCTGCAGGGAGCTTTGAGGATGGTTTCCAGGATTTTCCTTGTAAGTTTCACTTAATGATCAACTGCTTTTAGGATCCTGAAATGACACCTAGTTTACAGAGATTGGGGCTGCATACTTCCTGGACCTGTAGCACTGGTCTTTCTGCTTCTGGGGAGTAACTGGAGTAGTTTATCCAACTCAATGGTTTCTCAGCTTGAGTTGGAAAGGGTAGTGAAGCAATTTCTAGAAAGATTTTGTATCACAGTTGACCAGTGTTCTAGAGATTGGAGCCTATGTTTGCAGCTAAACTTCTTCCAATCCACAGAACAATCTGTCTGCCACCAAGAATTACCGGATCTCACATACCAGTGGTACCAAAGTTGAGAAATCATGCTTTGGGTGAACATAGTTCACAAAGCTGGATGTTCAGGCCAGCATCTTTACCTCCTGCAACTTCCATGTCCAGTGTTAAATGCCTTGGGTCTCTAAAAAGATGGGGGAGCCATGTGAAGCCACCTGGAAGCTTAGAGACTACATCACAGAGTTCAGCTCCTAAGATGGGAGTAGAGAGGGGAGGAGTAGGGAGCTGAGCAACTTCCCAAGGGAAATGGAACTGACTGGGAAGGTCGAGATTGACTGCCTGGCTCACCTCTGGCTAACCTGTGGCAGCCCACTGCAATGAACCATGATTGCCCTGTCTAGCCTAGTTTGCAGCCCCCTAAGAGATGAATTGTGAAGCTGTGAGTGGGGCAGACTGACCCAGAATGGTAGCACAGGGCCGGAACTTCAGCTGGTTTTATATCACTTTTTTTTAGTGTGTGCATCCTATCTCTGCACTCTCTGGGTGTGTAGTCTCTCTGGGAAGCTCCGTTTTCTCTTTTGTAGATTGAGAATACTAATTGCCAAGATTTCATCCCCATACTGGGTCATTCTTCTCTCAGAATTGTAATACCAGTAAAAAGACTGAGAACACATCTATTGGCAAGGGAGACTTAGTCTTGCTTAGGAACAGAAATGGGAGATAAACTCAGATCAAGCTTTTGAACAACCAAAAGTTAGAGAAATGCAGCTATGGTGCAAAATTAATTAATTAATTAATTAATTAATTAATAAAAATTAAAATTAAAAATAAATGAGACCAGTTGAAGGGGCGGAGGGACTTGTGTCTTTTCTGGGAATGGCAAGGCATTTCCAGGAATTTGGGCACTCTTTTATGGTTTCTTTCCACTGATAACTGTCATGGTGCTGGAGGTAGGCCACTTAAGAGGCAGATGGGTGATAATGAGGTTGGGGATTATCTTCTGCTCAGTCAGCCATTGTAGATACAGCCAGTCTTGGTAAAGTCACCATTGTAGATACAGCCAGTCTTGGTAAAGTCACGGGAAGAAGAGATTGAAGGCCTTTGAGAATCTTGTCTTTACAGACAAACAAGCTTACTATGGTTAGTGAAAAGATTAGAACTCGTGTCTATATATCTCCCAGTGGCTCTGATTCTTGGTGGAATTCTGATGTCCAGAACCACCCAGCACAAAGCTAGGCCTATGAATAGTCATTTATTATACATGTTATTTGATTTGTTATTAAATACACAGTACATTTGTGAGGGCTATATACTAGGTTCTAATGAAATAGAGAAGAAAAAGACAAACAGGTTTCCTCACTCAGTGCGCATTTATAGCTTGACTGCGGTATTCTGTAAGGCAGGGAAAACACTGGGTGGTCACTGTCAGAGAAACTGCTTGTAGTGGCTGTTGAAGGGACTGGTTCTCTCTTCAGGCAACAGCTTTGGCTCCGAAACTAGGGGTTAATGTGTCTAGAAGCTGGGATTTGAAGGAAATAGGAACTTTTGACAGAGTGGCATAGTAAATGTGACTAAAGAGGGCTAACCGTGTCTGAGCCAGTCTAACTGGCTACTGCATGCCAACACCTAGACCATGGTTTGGCCAGCCCGTGTCTGCTTGAGACCAAAAGATTGTGTTTGGTGAGTATGTTTCGAGACGGGGATATAAAGTGTATAGTTTAGTTAAAGTCGTAATTCACAATTTAGGAAAGTAAAACCAAACAGTAAGAAGAAAATGCAGTGCTTTATCGTGAGGAACCTGGAAAAGCACGGGCCATTTCTTCTGAGACCTGGGGCTCCGCCGGACCACATTTTCCGTAGCACTTATCCGTAGCACTTATACAAAGCAGCGGAACTTCCGTCCCGTTTCCGCGGAGCCCGAGCGTGAAGCGATACGGTGAGTATCGGCTCTTGGTACTCTTTTCGTCCTCTGGATTTGTTATATGTGGTCGGGCCACCTCGCTTCTTGTCTCAGAATCGCGCCGACGGAGTATGGATTTGTGAACTGATGTCTCAGGAGGCCTTTCTTTCTGAGAACTGGTTACCAGGGACCGTGGTCAGGCTCTCTGGGGCTCACGGAGTAACTTTACCTCCACCCACCCCCCACCCGCCCCCATTAACTGTAGACCTTGGGAACCAGAGAACGTATTGTGCGTGGCTTCCGGTAAGTCACCCACCAGGCTTCCTGGCTTTACTTAAATGCATATTGTAGTAAGTAAAAAATTTTAAGCTTCGTGTATATGCTAGCGATCTAGAACTCGCGCCTTGTGGGCATGACAGTCCTCAGTCAAGTACACAAAGTTACACACCTGTCATTGGAATTGACCGGCAACAGGGTGTCTAGAGTATAATCACGGAACATTTGACTTAGCTCCGGGTTCAAGAGGCTTTACTAAGATAAAAAAAAAAAAATGATTGACAAAGTGCTATGGTTAGAGTTTTCTCTGGTTTGAGGGTCAGAAAGAAGCCAGTGTGGTTGGGACAGTCTTTCGGATTGGGGTGGTATGAAATGAAGAGCTACCAAGGGTAATTCGTGCAGCGTTTTCGGGCCATCGTAAGAATTTTATGTTCCCTAAAGCCAGATAGAGAATGCATTGAGGACCAAGTACTCTCCACTCTTGGAAAGTGGTGAATAGGCTGAAGAGGTGTCTCTGTATTGCAGGGGTGTGAAGAATGCATCCCATTTGTATGTTTCAGACTTTTTTGACTGTGAACTACAGTCACAAGACTTTCATGCTGTGACCACATATGCATACAAGGACATGTCTTCATGGAACCATTCCTATCCTTGTTACTTGTGGCATTCTGATGGCTTAAAAATTCTCTTGGTACTGGAGAGATGACTTGGTGGTTAAGAGACTTGCCTGCTCTTTCAGAGGACTTGAGCTCGTTCCCGCCACCCTCGTGGTGCTAAAACTGCCTCTAACTCCAGTTCCAGGGAATTGAGCATCCTCTGGTAGTTTTTGTATAATTTTTTCTATTATTTCAGATTAGCTTTATGTCTAGAAATGATTTGTTAACTAAGTTATGCCTTGCAGTTTGAAAGAGAATGCTGATTTAGCGTCCTTTCTCCTGTTTTGTTTTTTAAGGTTTTTAAGATTTTTTTTTTTTTCCTGCTTGCGAATTTTGAGGCCAGCTCTGTGTAAAATACAAATATCTGATTTTCAGTCTTATTCTGTGGATATTTCTTTTAGGGCCCAGTAAAGACACTGTATAGTGCCTGTAATCTGAGTGTTTGTCAGTTGGACTAGTAAGTGACTTAGTACTCAACTTAGAAAAAGTTGAAGTAGTTGATTGGCTTAAATTGGTTCATGCTGAAAACATTCTTACAAATACTGCAGAGACAGTGTCTGCTACACAGTTGTCTTTAACATTGTGTGTGTATGAGTGCGTGATGAGGTGGAGGGTCACATGCTGGGTGAGCATGTGAAGGTTAGACAACTTTGTGGGGTCTCTTTTCTCCTTCCACCTTTCTATGGGATCTGGCCATTGAAGGAAGGTTGTCAGGCTTACAAGGTAAGCCTTTACTCACTGAATATTTGCCAGCACCCCCCAACCCCTTCGTTTTTAATCAAAGTGTTCTTATAAGGAATTTAAATGTGGATAAAATAAAGAATCTAAGCCTCTCCTCAAATCCTTACTGTAGACCTACCAGGCCAGTCTCCTCATGAGGGATTGTGGCTCTGTAGGAAGCTGTTGGATCATTGGACCACCCTGGTGGTTTTGTTTTGTGATTGTTTGTGTGCTTGTTTTTAAGACATTGTCTTGTGTATGTGTCCCAGGCTGGCCTCCAATTCACTATATAGCTGAGAATAAAACTTCTGATCCTTCTGCCTCTGCCTCTCACAGATTTTTATTTGTTTGTTTGTGGTTCTAAGGATCCTTTGTGTGTAATGGACAAGCACTGTACTTGATGAACCATCTTCCCACCAGCTGTTTGTTTTTATTGTTTGATTTCTGAGACAGCCTCAGCAATCAAGGGTGATCTTGAACTCCCAATTCCTCTGTCTCAGTCCAGCAAGGGTTGGGAACACAAGTGTGTAGCACTGCACCCTGGCAGGTTGTTCTTAAACTAGGAGTCCAGCCGTTTGTTCTCCTTCATTTTCAACTAGGCTTTTGATGAGTGAAAGAAGGGAGTTTGGAAACTCTCCTCCACTCAGACTTTTTGTTAATTTTAAATGCTCACTTGGAAATTAGGTAACTGGTTTGATTTGATCATCTTTGACAGATCTTATGGTACTCTCCAGTAGCAGGATTGGGGTAGAATTGTAGCTTAAGGTGACTTTTGCATTGTTCTAGTTTAAAATGAGCCATTGGAGCCGTTTCCATCTTCCACTGCTTTTGAGAGAGAGGCATCTGATGGGCAGTGGACACAAGCCTGCAGTACCAGCAGGCAGGTTTTCATTTGGGTACTACGTGACCACCTGTCTTTTAAGTGGTGCCCCCAGAGTGGTGGGATGAATACTCTTGCTCCTTATATCAAAACCCCCAAATCTCTTTGACCCTGATTTTTCTCATCTTTTAGACAGATGGAGGGTTGCCATGGGGATTAAAGGGAGTTAATTTCTGTCAGGATCTAATTCAATATTTGACATAGAGAATGTACAAGAAAAGTAGCCTTTTCCCATATTCTGATCAATTCATTCTCTCTCCCCCCTCCCTCTTCTCTGCTGTTCTAGGAGACAGAAAAGAGCCCTGCTCTTGGTTACCCTCCACTGGCCTCATGGCTTCCATGCAGATGGATCCTGAGTTAGCCAAGCAACTCTTCTTTGAAGGAGCCACTGTGGTCATTCTGAACATGCCCAAGGGGACAGAGTTTGGCATTGACTACAACTCCTGGGAGGTGGGGCCCAAGTTCCGGGGTGTGAAGATGATCCCCCCTGGCATCCACTTCCTCCACTACAGCTCTGTGGACAAGGCCAATCCCAGGGAGGTAGGTCCTCGAATGGGCTTCTTTCTTAACCTGAAGCAGCGAGGGCTGACAGTCCTGCGCTGGAATGCTGTTCAGGAAGAGGTAGACTTATCTCCGGCTCCAGAGGCTGAAGTAGAAGCTATGAGAGCCAATCTCCCAGAGCTAGACCAGTTTCTGGGACCTTATCCATATGGTACACTCAAGAAATGGATCTCACTCACCAACTTCATCAGTGAGGACACCATGGAGAAGCTGCAGCCTGAGAGCCGGCAGATCTGCGCCTTCTCAGATGTGCTGCCTGTGCTTTCCATGAAGCACACCAAGGACAGGGTGGAGCAGAATCTACCCCTCTGCGGCACTGAGTGCAAAAGCTACCAAGAGGGCTTAGCCCGGCTGCCTGAGATGAAGCCCAGGGCTGGGACAGAGATCCGCTTCTCAGAGTTGCCCACTCAGATGTTCCCAGCAGGTGCCACACCAGCAGAGATCACCAGGCACAGCATGGACTTGAGCTATGCCCTCGAGACTGTGCTCAGCAAACAGTTCCCTGGCAACCCCCAGGATGTACTTGGTAAGAAGGAACTAGGCTTTGGGGGAGGATGCTGGTGGGGGTACTTAGAATAGAGGGCTCATCTTGGGTTCTCTAGCCCAGTGTTCTTAAAGGAGGCCAGGAGGCCAACTCATTAGTAGTCATTAGAATGCTTCTTCACCCTTAGCCTGGAGACTTCAAGTCGAGAGCTCTATAGCGGGTCCAGCTGGCTGGCTTATCTAAAGACTTGAGCATCTTAGATAAGCTTGTGCACATATCCCCACGTTTGATCATTGCTGACTTAGCTTACCCCTGTAGAGAGAAAGGATTTGACCAACAGAGTGCTTACATTGAGATCGGAGCTCAAGGCTCCTGGTTGCCAGGCCCCCATCTGTCTGGCTTCATAGGAGCTTCCACCTGACACCTCAGTTTGCTTTTGAGTTCTTAAAATGTTTCTCTCTTCACTGGCTTAGACCAGGACTTTTATTTTTATTTTAATGTTATAGTTTTATTGCTGCTTGCACTCTTAATTTTAAAATAATATGTACTTGCCACAGAATAAAAATAAAATTTACTCTAAGTCCTATACCTAGCAATAACTGTTTTCATGGTTGAGTGCATTTTTTCTTTTCTTTTTTTTCTCTTTTTCCTGCGTATTTTTATGTATTTCACTTGTCTTTTGTATTTCAGTCTTTTCAGTTCAGTTATATTGTAGGAATGTATGTGGTTTTTATAGAAGCAAGATTAGAGAGCAGTGTGCTGTGCTGTGAGCAGGTCCCCAACACAGCTCACCTGCTTTAGGGCTGTATAGTACCCAGAGTTGCAGAACTAGTTCTCAGTGGCCTCTCTGTAGGCACTCCTATTTTCTGTTGTAAATAGAGCCTCAGAAGCTGTGCTGAAGGTGCCTGGGTTTAGGGTTGGATTGAGTGAGTTGCCAGATTTGCCTCTCAGCAGGTGGTGGGAGGTGGGCAGTTCATCACCTTTGACAGCACTCAGCATGATCAGTTCAGTGATTGAAAAGCTGCCATCTTCTTTCTATTTCTGAATACTAGTGACAGCAGACATTCGGCATGTGGTTTGTGTGTGTTTATGCACATGCCACATATGGCAGCAAGAGGTTAGCCTGTGGGATATTATCAGAAACTCCAGTTCTGGGACCTGACTCTGGTCCATGTGCTTGAGAGACAAGACAAGATCCCTGACTGACATCTCACCAGCCCCTGTTACACCTCTAATGCCTGTCCTGATTGTCTGTAAACTGTCCAGGACAGTCACATAACTTCCTGTTGGTGAAGGTTGCTGAGAAGTTTGGTTATTGACCTTTTTATAGCCTTGACTGAACTGATGATAAAATGGACATTTTAATAGGTGCATCATGGGGCTGGAGAGATGGCTCAGTGGGTAACAACTCTGACTACTGTAATAAAAGACCCTGGTTCAATCCCAGCGCCCACATGACAGCTCACAGCTGTTTGTAACGCCAGTTCCAGAAGATCTGGTACCCTCACACAGACATTTGGATAGAACACCAATGCACATAAAAAAAATAAATCTTTAATAGGTGCATTGTAATGCATGACATACTATGTTATATGAGTAACCCCTGAATTCTTGCTTAAACATGATTAGGAATCTTGTTTTCTATCTCTTAAACATTTCAATATTCAAAATATATCCGTGCCAGGCATAGGTGGCATACATCATGAATCCCAGCACAAGGAAGACAGAGACAGGTGAATCTCAATGAGCTCAAGGTCAGCCTGGTCTGCATAGTGAGTTCCAGGCCAGCCAGGACCTTGTTTCAAAATTAAAAATAAATAAATAAATAAATAAATAAATAAATAAATAAAAATAAAAAATTTATATATATATATATGTGTGTGTGTGTGTATGTGTATATATATATGTATGTATATGTATATATACACACATGTATATATATGTGTGTGTGTATATAATATATGTGTGTGCATATATGTATATATAATATATGTGTATATATACATATATGTATATATGTGTGTGTGTATATGTGTTTGTGTGTGTGTGTGTGTATATATATATATATATATATATATATATATATGAATAATGAAAGATTGTTATAGGACAAGTTTGAATCTGTGTAACAACTCCTTGAAATTATTTCTGATATCATAGTTTAAATTTTATACAAGGTCAAAAACTCACAAATTTCTATTAATTCCCTACTAGAGAACTTCCAGCCCAGCTTTGGTAGTGAGACCCTTTCTCAATTTGCCCCTCCAAATCAGTAACAGTAAATTAGTACTGGGAATACAAAAGAATAAGCTTATGTTAGATTCACAGTTTAACCAGGTAAAACCAAACAAAGAAGTAAGTCATTATGCAAAGAAAATTTCACTGTGTTTTTGAAAAGATTCCACAGGCTGGTGTCAGGGAACTAGTTTTCCCTGCCCTTAATGGTAACCGATCAAACACCATGCATTTAAGGGGATACTTGCTGATTCTTCATTTTTTTCCCTTCCCTTCTTCCTCTCTGCTCCCGCCCCCTACCCCCGGCCCCACTTGTAAGTACACTGTAGCTGTCTTTAGGCACCTACAAGAGGGCATCAAATCTCATCACATATGGTTGTGAGCCACCATGTGGCTGCTGGGATTTGAACTCATGATCTCTGGAAGAGCAGTCAGTGCTCTTAACCACTAAGCCATCTCACCAGTCCTCTCTTTTTTTTGGGGGGGGGGGCATATATACATAGCTTAAATTTGGCCACTTTTGAAGCCAGAAAGTGCATCTGGGAGTCAGCCTGTGTTCGTTTCTTTAGAGTCAGGGTCTTGCTTTGTAACCCAGGATCCTGGAACTTGCAATGGCAGTGATTTCCCTGCCTCCTACCTCCCTAGAGCTGGGGATTACAGGTTGAACCACTACATCCCGCTCAGATGTAGTCTGTGTGCCAGGCAGAACCTTAGTGGCTTGCACTTGTACAGTGGCTTCCAGATTGTTAGGTCTTTGTTAGAGACAGGTGTAGGTTGGAGATTGGGACTAGGAACTAGCATTCTGAGTGCTGCTGTGTGCCTCACTTTATTCTAAACCATGCACTGTAGTAAGTAATTTACTCTTCATTATAATACTCAAATAAGGAAATAAAGCACAAACAGATTAAGTAATTTGCCTAAGGTCATACTGCTGCTAAGTGGGAGAGCTAAGATTTGAATCCAGGTAGTTAGGCTCCAGAGCCCATGCTCTTAGCCACTAGGCTGCTCACAGAGATGGAATCAGAGCCCTGTGATTAAATAAATACAACTAAGCTGCCTGGTAGGCTAGCCCTCCAATAAGACCTTAGGGATTTGCTGCTGTGGGAGACTGTAGAAATACTCCTACCTGGCATCAACTCTGTTTTAACCTTCTTCCAGTATTCAAAACATTAGCTCTACAATCTTGGACAACCTTGACCTCATCTTAAGATGAGAGAGATGCTGCCTTTCCTGATGACCTAGGGGAAGAGTGCTAAGGATTGTGAATGTGGTGTGTAACGGCAGCCTGTCACCAACCCTAGCGTCAGTCATGTCATTTGGGAAATTTAAAATAGTAGCCACTAAAAGGTGACCATATTAGAGACTCAAATGTTAATTGTAAGATACTACCCTTTAGGGGATAGAGATGGCTCAGCAGTTCAGAGCACTGACTGCTCTTCCAGAGGTCCTGAGTTCAATTCCCAGCAATCCATCACAACAATCTATAATGGGATCCATGTCTTCTGGTATGTCTGAAGACAGAGACAGTGTGCTTACATACATAACATTAAAAAACAAACAAAAAATTACGTCTTGATCTTGTTTTTACAAATCCTGGACCCTGTCATCTCTGCATCACCAAAATCTCTAAGTTGACAAATAGGCAGCTTTACTTACTTACTTTCTGTTTTTAAGTTTTAGGATTTTTTTTTTTTTTTTTTTAGACAGGGTTTCTCTGTGTAGCCCTGGCTGTCCTGGAACTCACTCTGTAGACCAGGCTGGCCTCGCACTCAGAAATCCACCTGCCTCTGCCTCCCAAGTGCTGGAATTAAAGGCGTGCGCCACCACTGCCCGGCTTTTTTATTATTTTTAAGTTGTGTGTGTGTGTGTTGGATATCTGTATGAGTGTAGGTGCACAAAGAGACCAGAACATCCCTGGCATCTCCTGCAGCTGGAGACACAGGTGGCTGTTAGCTGCCTGTAGCAACTGCTAGTAACTGGACTTTGGTCTTCTGGGAGAGCAGCAAATAGTCTCAACCCTGGAGCCACCTCTCTGACTCTGAGCATCAACCCTGGAGCCACCTCTTTGACTCTGAGCAGCTTTGCTTGTGATGAGATCTAGAAATTATGATGGGCAGGTTTAGGGCCCACCTCCTAAAGTGCCAGGTGTGTAGTAGCACTGCCTCTTCTCTTATGGCCCAGTTTTGAGTAAATACCTTGCCGCAGTTTGGTGGCCCATGGTTTGAACCAGTAGCAGCTCAGCAAATATTTGCTGAGTACTTGTAGGATGAAGAATCCCCTTCTCAGGTCTGTTGGTGCTAAGGTGTGGTGTGAATGTGGCATTGTAATTATGTAGGGAAGTGTCAGCCAGGGCTCCATGCTCTGAGGATCTTAGCCCTTCTGTGTACCTCACAGGGGAGCTCCAGTTTGCCTTCGTGTGCTTCCTGCTGGGCAATGTGTATGAGGCATTTGAGCACTGGAAACGGCTCCTGAACCTCCTGTGTCGGTCAGAAACTGCCATGGTGAAGCACCACACCCTGTACGTCAGCCTCATCTCCATCCTGTACCACCAGCTGGGTGAGATCCCTGCTGACTTCTTTGTGGACATTGTCTCCCAGGACAACTTCCTCACCAGTACCTTACAGGTGAGTACTCTGGGCTGACACCCGTGTGGTTCATTAGGAAGGCACCCATGTGAGACCACCCTCTGGCAGGTCACCTTTTCTTTCTTGCTGTTTTCCATGACAGTTCCTGATGTTTCCTAGTTCTCTATCTTGCACTGTGTTCTAAGCACCTCTATGTCAGAGAGCCTCTGTCTGCACCGTCTCTCTGCATGTCACCTACAGAGGGCCTCTCTACCACCTAGCTGTATTATCAGGTTTTTATTACTCTAAGGGAATACGTGAGGCAGTCTAATTTATTTTTTATTTCTTAAATGTAGTGTGTGAGGGTGGACACATGTGCCATGGGATGCATGTGGAGGTCAGAGCACATGTGGGAGTCTTGTGAGTCCTGAGGATTGAGCTCAGGTCATCATGCTGTGCAGCAAGCAATTTACTTTATGTATGTGAGTACACTGCAGCTGTCTCCAGACACACCAGAAGAGGGCATCAGATCCATTACAGATGGTTGTAAGCCACCTTGTGGGTGCTGGAAATTGAACTCAGGACCTGTGGAAGAGCAGTCAGTGCTCTTGACTGCTGGGCCATCTCTCCAGCCCCAGTGGTGAGTGCTTTTAAATGAAGAACTGTCCCAGCCCCAGGTATATTTAGCTCTTGGTTTTGGAGGCTCAGAGCTTAAGACCTGGTGGCCTTATGGTGACAACTTCTGTGAAAAACCAACCAAAGAACCCCACTGTTGCTACATTAATGCTTCCCAAGAGCACTACCCAGTGAGCTAAGAACCTCTCACCCCTTACATTCACCAAACACACAAATTTCCCGGGGATAAACCACAGTAAGCCAGAGTGCCAGCTTCTGGTTCTTGCTGCAGCTGTGAGTTAATGCAGCCTAGTGAGGCCAAGTTCTGAAGCTCGTTATTCCCAAAGAAACATCTGCAGCTCCTCAGATCTCATTTAAGCATTAAAGCAACTTTGATTTCCTGTTCAAACAAAATGTGCCAGTTTCTGCAGAGATTCTCTGACAGAAACAGTAAAATTTGCTTTTAACTTGGCAATTAAATTTTCATTATGAGTGGTAATTAGGGAAAGAGCTTCAAACAAGTTAGAATCTTCATCCTGTACTATTTCCTCCCTTGGCAAACAGATTCCATTCCTTTATGTACTTGGGACAGCCTCTACCACTCACATTTTGTAACTTTCTTAGGTTTTGCAGAGACAGAAGCAGCTAGTTGTCTGTTCCCATAACTCCTGTGCCAGCAATGTATCTCTTCTGTGTGTGATGCCCCATAAGGCTGGTTCCATGCAAGATGGTGTCTGACTTCTCTCATTCCCACGGAAGAAACTAGATAGCAGACACCATAGTTATTGTGTTATATGATGTTTAAATTACTTGTTCCATTGCTGTGATAAGATAATCTGATAAAAGCAACATAAAGGAGAATTAGCTTTATTTTGTTTTTGAACTTATAGTTCAAAGCTTCATTCCATTGTAGTGGGGTAGTCCAACTGCAGGCGTTTGAGGCAGCCGTTGACGAGACTTCCACAGCGCAGAAGCAGAGAGCGGTGACTGCTGTGGTTAGCTCATTTGCTTCTCTCTGTACATGCCAGGATCCTAGCCTAGGGACTGCTGGGTGGATCTTTGAGTCTCAGTTAACCTAGTTAACAAAATCCCCAGAGGCATGCCCAGGTGATTCTAGCTCCTATCAGGTTGGCCCCGGAGATTAACCATCACACGTGTCTGTTAGACCAGATCATTCTCATTTTTCAATGCAGAAACAAACCTGATAAGTGGTGGCCTAACAATTTCAAGGCCCTAGGTCCAAGTCTCAGCACTGGAAAAAAAAATAATACTGAATACAGCCCCACCCCACCCACCCCCCAAAAAATCATGTGGATGTTGCTTCTCGGAAGGTACAGAACTCGTCCAGAGCCACCATGCTGTTGGAAGAGTCTCTGTAGTTAGGCAGCAGGCAGTTGCCTGGAGACTCTGGTGTTCAGAGGCCTTGTGACTGTGGTGATGTATCTGTCAAGCGATGGCTTGAGCCTGTTGTGTTCTACTTCAGAAGAATTAAACTGCCCTTTCTGTTCTTTGTGGAACAGATAAATTAAATCTTTATTCCACCTCTATGGGGACCCTCCTCACACGTCACTGGTCTGCCAGCCAGTGTGAGGTGTCATCAGGTGCTAACTAGCCTCTGTTGGTGGCTGCAGCCATGGGAAATGATACAGGCAGGAAATGAGGTACTGCCCTCACGATGTGAGTGAATGCTGTCACACAAGCACAGGAAGGCCAGGCCGTGGTGTTCTCAGCCTGTGTTGCATCAGTGATCTGCAAAAAATACCAAGGGCCCAGCTGGATTGCTCGACACCCATGTGGGTTGTGCAGGGCTTAGAGTTTGAAAAGTTCTCCATTAACAAGGAACTTAATGTCATCTGGTTGTTTGCAGCTTTTTCTTTTTAGACACAGTCTCTAGCTCTAGTTGGCATCAAACTCCCTTTGTAGCAAAGAATGACCTTCAATTTTAGATCCTGCATTGTCTGCCTTCCAAGTCCTGGGATTGCAAGTGTGTGCCAAACACACCCAGTTTATGGGGCACTGGAAATAAAACACGGGGCCTCACATTCTACTTACTGAGTTATACCAGCTGATGTCATTATTTGAAAATGTTCAGGATGTATGCCTTTAAAATACCGCACCAGTAAATGTTATTGAACATTCTTATGTACAGCCATCCACTGCAGTTGTTGAGGATACAAACAGGACTTAGCTAGGGTTCCTGTCCTCAAGGGTTCATCGATTTAGGAGTACTAACTGACCACTTGCTGCATACATACTTTGTTCTAAGAATGAGAAAATACTTGAACAAGAATGTCAAAAGTCCCTGACAGCAGGAAATAAAGAGATTGAGTTAATGAGGAATTCCCAGTGTGGTGTTATAGACCTGCCCCCGTACCATGGTCATAGCCCAGGCCTTTTCGTCTCCCCTAGACTACACCAGCATTTGTCAGCCCCATGCTTACCTTGTTAAACCATCTGCTTCCCACACTGCTGCCTTTGTTGTTCCAAAATGTAGTTCTGATCCCATTTCTTGGTGGCTCCCCTATGCCTAGGAAATGGGACTGTGCCAGCCTTGGCCCAAAGGCTCGTTGATACTGGGCTCTGGGCCTCTTTTCCAGCTTCCATTTTCTTCCATCAAGGTGGTGGCTGTGGTTTGCACATGACAAGCCCCAGACAGTTCATACTGTTCCACACTTTTCCTTTCCTTTCCTTTCCTTTCCTTTCCTTTCCTTTCCTTTCCTTTCCTTCCCTTCCCTTCCCTTCCCTTCCCTTCCCTTCCCTTCCCTTCCC
>JANHMN010000002.1:217218058-217249462 GCA_030674055.1 Rhabdomys pumilio
CCCTTCCCTTCCCTTCCCTTCCCTTCCCTTCCCTTCCCTTCCCTTCCTTTCCTTTCCTTTCCTTTCCTTTCCTTTCCTTTCTGTTCTTTCCTGTTCTTTAGTTTGAGATAGGATCTTGCTTTGTTTCTGAGACTAGCATGAATTCCTGGGCATAAGTGATCCTATCAGTCTAAGCAGTGGGAACATACACATGAGCACTGTTCCTAGTCTTCCTTTTTTAATTGTAAAAAGCACATCCTCTGAGTCTGATTTTCTCTCTTAGCACATTTGAAAATGTTCAAAGCTGTATTGACTGTAAGCTTGGTTTTAGAATTGTTCTCTGGAACCTCATATAACTGAAACTTTACATCCATGTCTCATGCCTTCTAGACAGAACCTGATTCTCTTCAGCCTGCCATGTCCTTGCCTGTACTCTCTCTGTGTGAAGCCATCCCTTGTCTCTGCCTCTCAAGGGTTGTGCTTCTTGAAGTTAATACAGCATTTTCCACAAAGCCATAAGCCTGCAGTTTTTCTCATTGGTCATTTTCAACACCTAGTCAACACCTAACATTTGACATTTGACCTGTGGTACTGCTTGTTTTTTTCACATGTAAAGTGTTTATAATTCCTTTGACAATGCAAATACATGTATAAACAGTAAAGTCTGAGCTGGACAGTGGTGGCGTATGCCTTTAATTCCAGCACATGGGAGGCAGAGGCAGGCAGATCTGAGTTCCAAGCCAGTCTGGTCTACATAACAAGTTCCAGGACAGGACAGGTCTACATAGAAACTCTGTCTCAGAAAATTAAAAAAACAGGCATACAAAGAAACAGTAAAGTATTATAAAAGGCTTTTGATACATCAGAAAGGGAATGGCAGATTATGACTGAGGTTATTATTTGAGGGGCTTGAGGTATTCCAGCAGAGCTTTTTGTGGGGGATATTGATATTTCAAAAGGCACAGTGTGGACTAGGATATTACAAAACTTTTTTTAATGAGCTGTCTTGGCAGTGAGATCTGATCCCCTACGCAGAGGCACTCACTTGGGGAGTTTGTGACTGAATGAATCAAGCCTTAAAAGCTTCCTCAGCTTGCAGTCTGCTCTCTCCCCAGCTAGTCAAGTGGAGCTGGCTTCCTTGCTTAGGAACATGAATGTCTACTGTCCGAGGAGAGGGACTGGTGTGTGTATGTGTAAGCACTTACAGACATTAAGGACAGGCACATTAGCATGGGTAAAATCAGCCCCATAAATGGCCTCAGCCATTGATTTTTTTTTTTTTCCCTCCAACCTTCCCATATGAGACACTTGAATAAATGCAGCAGGCTTTTACAAATCCCTTGGATTTGGCTCGAATAAAAATGATTTGTTTTACAAAGGGGCTTTTTTTCCCTTTCATTTAAAGCAACTTAACTCACCATAATTTTCTTAAAGTCAATAAAAAGATAATCTGGAATTAATAGTGTATTGGAAAGAGTTATGGCCAAAACAAGGCTTCTGCCCGCTGACTGCAGTGTCCAGGCATACAGTCAGACAGCCATGATCTTGTGGTTTTGTTATAACTGCAGGCAAGCATCACACCCGATCACTGTTCTGGGTGCTATCTCCAACAGTTTTATTCAGAGTGGTTTTTTTTTCTTTTTTGTCTTATTTTTGAGATGGGTGAGGTCTAATCTCATGCTAGCCTCAAACTCACTGTGATGTACATGATCTTTAATTTGTGATCCTCCTGCCTCTACCTCCCAATGCCAGGTTTACTAGCATGTGCCTCCATGTGCAGGAAGTATGTATGGTATTGGGATGGAACCCAGGACTTTGTCCTTGTGAGGAAAGTACCAACTGAGCTACATCCCTACTCTCAATAATATTTATAGTGTTTTTATAGTAAGCATTGTAAAAATTAATATGTCTGAGTGTTTTGCCTACATGTATGTTTCTGTACCACTTGCATGCCTAGTGCCCATGGAGACCAGAAAAGGGTGTCAGATTCTTTAGAATTGAGAGTTATGGACTGTTGCGGGCTACCATGTGGGTGCTGGGAATCACACCTAGATCATCTGGAAGAGAAACCAGTGGTCTTAACCACCGAGCCATCTTTCCAACTTCATTTCGTAAACATTTCTAATAGATAAATTTGTCTACCTTCTTCTGCCATTGGCTGTGGCTCTTGTATTCTTAACATGCATTGTTTAGCCCTCAGAACAATGCAAGACCTTGGATACACAATTGCATCGTATAGGTGGTGCATGCCTTATGTTTTTGTTCACCCTCAGAACGAGGGATGACAAGGCTGTGATTTGGATCTGAAGCCCATTGTAGGAAAGCTCCTATATATAAAATCATAGTTCCAGTCAAAACAGCCCAAATTTTCTGAATTGACCTTGGAAGGCATGATTGCAGGCTGGGGAGAAAACTCAGCAGGTAAAGGTGCTTACCACCAAAGCTGTTGACTTAAGGTTGATCTCAGGTTACTACATGGTAGAAAGAGTCTTCTGACTCTACATGCATGCTATGTGCACGTGTGATTATATAAATTAAATAAATGTAATTTTTAGAAAAAAATTAAAGACATGAGGCCAAGTGTGCTGATATACTCCTTGGGAGGCAGAGGGAGGGGCTCTCTCTGAGTTCCAGGCTAGCCTGGTCTATATTACAAATTCCTTACCAGTCAGGACCACACATAGACCCTGTCATAAAAGAAGCACTGATTCCTGGTGCTTTTCACTCTCTTGCTCATCACTGCCGTGGTAGTCTTGTCTTTAAAACCACTTCAGTTACAGAGACAGCAGTGAGTTACAGAGACAGCAGTGAGTGAGTTACAGAGACAGCAGTGAGATACAGAGACAGCAGTGTTCTTCTGGACGGTTTCCTTTTAAGTCAGTCACTTGAGCAGTTCTGTGATTTTTTTTAAGGAAGCTTCTTTTTTGGACTAGCCAAAAAAAATCAGGGTAAGATAGGCTCAGCTGTCCTCTGTGATGTGTTCACTGTGCAGTCCCAAACTTTGCTTTTTAAAAAGCACTCGTGTCTATGCCTGGATTCTGGAGTTGTCTTGTCTTGTTTTGTTTTCTTTTCTTTTTTCAATTTCATAATAGATTTAATAATTAGAGTGTTGGTACTTTATTTTTATTTTATTTGGGCTTGGGAGGCTTTTGTTTTGTTTTGTTTTGTTTTGTTTTGTTTTGTTTTGTTTTATTTTGTTTTGAGATAGGATCTCACTATGTATTCTAGCCTGGCCTGGAGTTCACTCTATAGACCAAGATGGCCTTGAACCTACAAATCCACCTGCCTCTGCCTCCTGAGTGCTGGGACTAAAGTCGTGTGCCACCACCTTGCTTGGCCCATGTTTTTTATTTTAGATAGATGCATTCATTTGCAAAATGTGATCATCCTGTTTTAAAAGTATTTTAAAAACAATATTCAAGATTAATCAGCTAAAATTAAGATGATTCATTTTTTTCATGCTGTTAGAAATCTTTACTTGATTTTACCTTAGGGAATAAAGTAACTAGATGATTACTAATTTTTCTAAAGAAAGCATAGAATTGATCCAAAAAATTAAAAAAACAAGGATAAATTATTGCTCGAATAAATGCCTCCTCCCCTCCCCCCCCCCAGTATCCCCTGCAGGAGGGAGGGCCACTCACAATTGAGCCCAAGGCCTCACCAGTACTAGGCAATCACTGTATTACTGAGCTGTATTCCAAGCCCTAACTAAATATTCTTAAACAATCTTTTCTGGATTGTTTTTGAATCATCAAGCAAAGTGTGGTAACACATACCTGTAGTCCCAGCACTTGGGAACAAGCTGAGGCAGAACTGAAAATTGGGCTACATAGTGAATTGAAGCCCTTTCTAAACTATGTACTGAGACAGTATCTTAGACAAAAACAAATTAATTTTTAAGTTTGTAAAATTATTTTTAAAAGGGTAGGGGTAGGGACTAGAGTAGGTGTGGGGGAAGAAGGGTGTGACTGTCCAAGGGCAACACCAGAGCATTTTTAAGGGTAATCAACCTGTCCTGAGACCTAAGTGTGGTGAGGCCTTAACAAATCCACAGAGGCTCCTGGCTGAGTAGATTCGGAAAGAGAGCCAGTACCCATGTATGATCGTCCACTGGGTGTTTACCCAAGTGAGGCAGACAGTGCCACAGGAATGTTTAATTGTGTGCAAGGATAAGTAAGGTTGGTCTTTAAAAATGGCAGTCACTGTGGTCCTGGAGCCCAGGTTCTGGAGACTGTCAAAGGCAACCATTGCAGAAGCATCCATAGGGCAGGACTAAAAGTTTAGGATCAAGGATATATTTACTCTGTGGAGATAGAAGAAACTTGAGATGGAAGAATTCTAAGACTGACTATCCCAGCTCGGTCAGATCATGTGAGCATGGTGTAGTGACCCAGCATCCTCATCTGTGTAATGGGAGTAGTAATCTGCCCTCCAGCCTCCCAGGCTTGTAGTAAAGATTTAAATGACAACAAAGACAAAACACCTTTCAACTTAGAAGCTTAATAGAGAAGACTAGAGACTTTGCTTGTACCCACTACTAGTTGATTTTATTCTCAGACATGTTCAAAAGAGGGGAGGGTGGGTGATGATTCTGAGTATAGCTTATTCCAGCCTCTCACTTCTGGCTATTGCCAAGTGCAACGATTTAAATCTGCCTGATGTTCTTTCTGTTTGGTTAGCATCCTGGGGCCCTACCTGACTCTGTGCCAGGCTCTGGGTGATATGCTATGCTGGACACACTGGTAATTAGGATTCATTCTCTACTCTTGAAGGCATAAACCACTGTGACATAAGACAATATGAGAAATGCCATGAGGAAAGCTAGGTCCAGTGCTAGAGGAACAGAGTTCAGAGCAATTCGTTTCAGCTTAGGCCTTTGCAAGTCACATTAGCCAGCAGCAGTCTGAGGCCTGGTGTGCAAGCTCATCTTAGGCCATCACACAATGAACAGTTATTCAGTGCCAGGAACTATGCAAAAGAGCCAAAAATAAATTTTCTTTGAGCCTGTGGTCATCTTCATTCTTCTGTTCATTAAACAATTTTTATGTCAGAATACCAGGAGACCAGAATGCAGGTATGAGAGAGCCACTATTTTGGATTGCTTTTCTCTTGGCCGAGGTCAGCTGTAGTCAGCCTGTTATTTCAGTGAGATTGAAGTAACCCTAGGCTCAGGGAAGCACACAGGAGCTTTACTACCCAGATCAAACAGTGTTCCAGGAAGTCGCTATTCTGACTTGCTATTGCAGTTTTGATCCCATTCCTGTGCAGAATTGGTATTGCCACTTGGAATCAGCTGCAGAGTCTGTCTGTTGCCTTTGTCAGACAAGCTCCCTAAACTAAGTGGAGTATAGACCATCTACAACTGGAAGAGACTGAATCATAGTTGCTGTGCTTGGTGGCCATGTCTGTACTGTAAGGTAACAGGTGGCAGGCAAAAACCTTTGTATTCCCTTCTGGGTAACTGAATACCTTTCCACCCCATATCCTGAAAGTATGCATGCTGAGGTGGGTGTGCTGCACACGCCCTTAATTCCAGCACTTGGAAGGGAGAGACAGGCTGATCTCTTTTAGCTAGGTCAGACAAGGCTACATAGTAAGACCTTGTCTTAAAATTAATTAATTAATTAATTAATTAATTAAAAATGAATAATAAAACCACATTTTGATATATTTTTCTCAGAGCATGGAGGAAGTACAGTTTGATTGTCTGAAACTTCTTTGAGAACAGTAAGGTTATTTAAGAAGTAGTAGGCTTTCTCTTATTCTCAGGAACTGAAATACCCTTCAAATGTGTAAAAAAATATTTTGTTCTGTTCCTTATACATGTTTGAATTAACTGAAACAGTTCGTGGGGACATCAGAATAACAGCTCAGTATCAGAATGTTTATAACTCAACAATTGAACATTAACTTAAAAACAGCCAAAGGACTTGAGTAGACATTTGGCCAAAGAAAACACAAATATACAATAACCTCATGAAGAGGTGTTTAACACCACTGATCACTAGAGAAGTACGAATCAAGATTATACCAAGATAGCTATCAAACCTATACGAAGGGCTGTTGTCCAAAGATAGATAAATAAGTAAAGTGAAGAAGCACTGAGCAGGCTGCAGGGAAACTAGACCCTGTGTTCTGCTAGCAGTGATGTACTGTGGTTAGACCCCTGTGTCCTGTAAGGCTGAGTTGTCGTGAGGTCTAGCAGTTCCATGTCTGCACCCAGACAACAGAAAGCAGGGACTCAAGTGTCTGTACAGCTATATCATGGAAGCTTTATTCAATACCTAAAATACAGACACTCTAAATGGTCATTGGCAGGTGAATGGCAAACAAAATGTGGACTACCAGAGGCTGAAGAGGTGGATTAGGGCTTAATTGCTGAAGATCTGGGTTCAGTTCCCAGCATCCACGTTAGGCAGCTCACAGCCACCTATTATATCTCTAGCTCCAGGGCATTCAACACCCACTTCTGTCCTCTACGGACACCTATGTGAGTATGGTTTACTCAGACACGGAGGCACACATATACATGAATAAAAGTAAGACTCTTTTGGGCTGGAGAGATGGCTCAGTGGTTAAGAGCACTGGCTGCTCTTCCAGAGGTTCTGAGTTCAATTCCCAGCAACCACATGGTGGCTCACAACCATCTGTAATGGGGTCTGATGCCCTCTTCTGGTGTGTCTGAAGAGAGCAGTGGTAAATATATAAAATTAAAAAAAAAAAACAAAACAAAAAAACCCTTTTAAACGGTAAATGTGTGTGTGTGTATGTATATTATACACACATACACATAAACATGCCATTCATACAAGTGTGTATGAATTGGTGTTGGGGAAGCTTGGGGACAGGGTCTTATTGTGTAACCCAGGCTGGCCTTGAGCTTGAATTTCCTGCCTCGGCCCTCGGCGTGGTGGGATTACAGATGTGCTGTGGGATTACAGATGTGCAGCCCCTTGTCTAGCTCTGCACTTTTAATTTTTTTAAAAGAAAAGAGAATCTAATGTGTCCTTCAACACGGATGAACCTTGAAGACGTGGTAAGTGATAAAAGCCAGCCACAAAAGGACAGATACCGATTCTTCTCTAGTGAGATTCACAGAGACAGAAAGTAGAACAGTGTTGCCAAACGCCAGGGAAAGGGCATGAGAGGGAGCTGGTGTGTTGTGGGTAGAGTGTCAGCTGGAGAAGATGAGGTCTCTAGAGATGAGCGTTGGTGATGGCTGCACAGCGGGAGTTCACACATTGACCCTGATCACTTAAAAGTAGTTTAGATGGCAGCTGCAACTGTCTTACCACAATGTAAACAATGACAATGCTTTTTAAATGAACGCTAAAGACACCTTTTAAGAGGACTGGAAGCCTCAAACTGGCAGTCTGTGGCCCACTTAGAAGATCAGAGTAGCAATTCAGCCTTGTTGGTGAGGGCGTAGGACTTTATGGGATCCGAGGGCTTTTGGTCTCCCCAAACTTTTCTTTACAACACCTGATATACTCTGTTAACTTCTATGTTATTGCCTGGGTGCTCTGTAGATCGACACACCCCATCCCACGCCTGGTGGGGCTGTAGTGGTAACTCTAGTGACCTTACTTGTCATGGGAGTCTGTGACAGCATGGTAATTTTCCATTCCAGTCCTGTTCCAATGTCTTCCTTCTTGGTTGGGGTGGTGGTGGTGCAGAGCAGGTGTCCTGGGACAGTGCCAGCAGCAGCTGATCTACTGCCCCAGAGAGCTGAACACCAGGAAGAAAATTCCACAGCTCTCTTGGCCCCCTGTCCTCAGGAGTAACTTAGCCTCTGTTGTCTGTAGGTGTTCTTTTCGTCTGCCTGCAGTGTAGCTGTGGAAGCCACCCTGAGGAAGAAAGCAGAAAAGTTCCAAGCCCACCTGACAAAGAAGTTCCGCTGGGACTTTACTTCAGAGCCAGAGGACTGCGCCCCAGTGGTGGTAGAGCTCCCTGAGGGCATTGAGACGGCCTAACTGCAGACCCTCAGGCCATGGGAGACCCCTTCCCTCGTGGCTATAACCCAGTGTCTCCCCCATTCATCTGTCCTGGAACCCTCCAGCACAGTGATCCAGTCCGGTCTTGCACATATGGAGCCAGTACCTGTGTTCACCAGTAAATACATTCCTTTGCTACAAAAGTGGCCATTTGTGGTTCCAAGTAGCCTGACCCTGCAGCTGAATTTCAGGCAGAAAAAAAAAAAAAGAGGTTGAGATGAAGCCTGCCCCAGCAACAGTTTAATTCCTTCTGACAACGAGAAAATGAACATTAAATCCAAAAGAGCTGGCAGCTTATTCCATAGCTGCTTAAAAGAGGAAAGAAACCAGATCCGTCCCAGGGTCTGAGGTATTAAGTCAGTGACTTTTCTAAGTTAAATGGAGGTTTGAAATTGGATGTGGTTTATGTAGAATTCCTGCTGCTCCTGGTCGACTAGGAGGAGACCTGCCAGAGCTCGGGCCACTGACCTCTCAGGAGCCCAGCCCAGGACAAGGAAGATAGTGGGTTGAGTCTGGCAGGTCAAGCTTCATCTCCTACACCTCCTCCTGGCACAAGCCGCAGTGGTTGATGCCTGAGTCAGCTGCTGGCTGTGAGATCTCCTCCTACTGTCACCGTCATCCTGAAACCTCACATTGAAGCAAGACTCGGAAGCCTCCTGTGTGTCCCACTCACTAAGGCTACCATCACTTAGTGTTTCTCACTAAGGCTACCGTGACTCTTCTGATGACATGGAAATCAACAACAAAAGGAGAGGTTCTTGCTCTGAGCCTGCTCCATTGGCCCTGTTGAAGTCTGGGTCTTTGGAGCCATGGAGATAGCTGGGTAGCTTAACTCTCCCCAGCCCTGCTCTGGGGTTCTCATGAGTGCCATCACATTTCTAGTGTTAGGGAGTCTTGAAGGCACACCCATTGTGCAGTGTGGGCAGAGTTCTGCCTCAAGAAGGACTCCCAGGCCCTCCACCCTGACCTCTGGCTCTGTTGTACTCTGGAATCCTCTTCTGAGGCTAGAGCTCACAGCAGGCCTCTGAGTGAGTGTCCTGCTGGTTAAGACTTTTGGT
Organism: Rhabdomys pumilio; assembly: GCA_030674055.1. NCBI lineage: Eukaryota > Metazoa > Chordata > Mammalia > Rodentia > Muridae > Rhabdomys > Rhabdomys pumilio. Next base: position 217,227,093 of record JANHMN010000002.1, read on the forward strand.
TCCTCTTGTTTCCTTGGAGATCTTTTTCCAAGAGCACAATGTACATTAAAGTCTTTGAGTTGGGACTAATCCCCCTGTGTGAGTCTCTTACAGCTAATCTGGTTTCCAAAGTAGCCAAGCTGTTGTCCATAGACAACATATCTACCTGCAGAACCCACCCAGAAGACTCTGCTCACTCCCTGCAGTCTCTGGAGAAGGCAGGCAGGCAGCTTTGCCTGTTTGCAGAGAGACACGACCTGTAGCTCTACATTAGCCTGAAGTTTCACCTTGTGGGAATTGCTATTCCTTTTTTTCCCACAAAGCCCACTCATCACAATTACCTGGGGACTGTGTTAAAAGTGCAGATCCTAACAATTGAATTTCTGATGTGGGCTGCAACGTGTAGGAACCTTCTGCCTGGGGCTGGGGAAATGGCTCAGTGGGATCTCCTTGGTATACAAGCATGAAGACCTTCAGATCCCAGAGATTGTGAAAAGCCAGGGCAGCAGTGCACACCAGTAATCAAAGTGCCGCAGAGGCTGCCGATGCTAGGGACTTAGGAAAACACCACACATTCACTAACACAGTGTGCTGGGGGAAGGAGACCAGACTACAAGCTTTACGTGCAATACCCAGCATAGGCAGATCCACAGAGTGACAGACAAGGTACCACCCATGGCGTGCCCTCAGAAGCAGTGGTTTGTGGTGGGACACTTGTCAAAATGCAGACCCTCATCACACACCACACAGATTTAAGAGCTTTAGTTCTGAGATACATTGAGTTTTTGTTTGTTGTTTTGTGAGTGACATTGTCAAGCAGCAACACACCACACTTGATACAAGCAGCACCTCTGGACAAAATGCCTCCCACGGCCATTCTGAAGACAGCTCCTTGATGTCAGACCATTCCCCCATGTGCTTAGGTTTCCCCACATGCCCCTCTCTGTATCTGCTTAAACTGGGTTGAACAAGAGAAGCTGCTGCTTACAAATGCTCACAGCAGACCGTGTGCCGCGAGGCCAGCTGTCAGTCACCCCGTTTGGCTTGTGTGAAGATGCGTTCATAGCGCATCATTTATCCAGAGTCTCACAGCAGCAAGCATCGAGGATAGGAGTCAAGCCTGTGCTTCCCTTCCAGCCCTGTCCTCAGGTCCAGGCCTTGGCTTTGTTGACTAGCAGCTATGTGACCTTGGACAAACTTTTGGGGGGGGGGCCTAAGTCTCCTTACATAGAAGAGAGTTAGCTTCTATATATAGATTTGGGGGTTCTGATAAAAATTTTCAGGTTCCTCCAAGTATTAAAAGTTGTCCTCGGGTTATCACAAATTTCAGAAAGGAAATTACATTTATACAAGGCAGTATGTCTGGGGCCTGAAATGTTTGAAACAGAAATGATAGAACTTTTTTTTGGTTTTTCAAGACAGGGTTTCTCTGTGTAGCCCTGGCTGTCCTGGAACTCACTCTGTAGACCAGGCTGGCCTTGAACTCAGAAATCCGCCTGCCTCTGCCTCCCAAGTGCCGGGATTAAAGGCGTGCGCCACCACCACCCGGCATGATAGAACTTTGAGTCTTCACATGTCCCTCTGTGTGTATGTGTGTCAGTCTGTCTTTTTATCTTGCTCGCTCTCTTTTTACATGTTTGTATGCATTTACATGCGTATGGAAGTCAGGACAACTCTCAGGAATTGAGTTTCTCTCACGACAATGCTGTGTGGATCCATGTGAGTCAATGGGATTAAACTCCATCATCCTGTGTGATGAATAAGGAATCTGAAAACAAGGTAATTATTACTGAAAGCATGCAGTGTTTGTGGAAGAGAAGCCATCAGAGCAGAATCCTCAGGATAGCTGATCTCTGAACTCTATTTCCAGTTTCAACACATCCAGAAGTGAGGCCATTGGCAAGACCTGCCCTGGTTTCCAGATCTCAAATGCAGGCCTCCTGGGGTTCGGCTCTTATTTGCAAGGCTGGGTTATCCTATTAACAGAACCAGCAGCAGCAATGACTTGCCAAACCCTCCTGCCGGCCTCCTTAACAACCCCTTCTTCCTCTGAGCCTAGCTGTCACGTCTCACCACTTGAACAGTGGAAGACTTCTCTGCCGTTGATTGCCTCTTACTGTCAGTAATTATGTCCCCAACGTCATCCCTTGTAAATATTATTTAATATTCCCAGGGCACTGTGACATGCTGAGTTCTCCAACTCATCAGACATTGGCTTAATTGAGATATCATCCCCTGCTGAAGTGACTGGAAACAGCCGTGGTCAAACCCAACATTGAGTCACACTTCCAGATAACAGTACTCACCTGAGCTGCAGAGGAATCCCCAATCCCTTTATGTCCTTAACAGTTTCCATTTCCTGCTGACTACAGACATCTCACTGAGATCTTGTATCTCCCCTGGGCAGGCTTAGTCCCATTAAACTCCTCTAGACCTTTCTTGCTGTGAAGTGGCCCAAGTCTGGCTCCTGGTGCTAGCTCAGGTCTTTCTTTCCCAAAGCCCTGGTCTCCTGCTATGGACTGTGAGAGAACAAGATGAGTAGTTGAGGGTCCTAGCAGGGTAAGTGGAGACACTTCAATTAGAATGGGGTAGTTCCTGAGCAAAGATTAGAAGGGAACTAGTGGAGTAGCAGAGAAAGCACTCCAGGCAGAAGGACCAGAACACAGCCAGGGGCCAAGGTTAGGCTCAGAGCAGGGAGAAGTAGGACTCAGGTTGGAGAGGACCAGACTGTTTGTTGTAGTTGGGCGTTTGGGTAGAACAGGAACTGACTTGGTTCTGGACTGCTGTGTTGGACACAATGTAGGGTAGATCCAGGGAAACCTGTGAGGAGCTAGTGCCACTATCCAGGTGAGAGGTGACCGGGTGGCCCGGACAGGGTATGACAGCACTCTACCTGTCCTGTGTCTTGATTCAGGAAGATTGGGTACCTCCAGAAGGCCAGATCACCCTGAATTCTCTGAAGTCACAGACTACCTCCCACAGTTTTTATTGTCTATTTGCTCTCCCAGTCTCTTTGCAGACTCTGACAGCCCTTCTGATTCTCACAGATCCGTAGCCCAGGGAAGGCGGGGCAGTGAGGAAGTGCTTAGGTTTGGGAGGTAGGATGGCAGTGGGGGACTCAGGATGGTTTTGTACAACAGCACCAGCTAAGCCAGGCCCCAGTAGGCTGTGGTCACACCCGAGGGGTGCTCCTTCAGAAGCGCTGAGGAAGGTATGTATGGGACTAACAGTTACACGTGGGTGGATGCTTCCTGGTCAGGAGCCACTTGGCATTTCTTCTGTTAACTGGAACTAGCATGTATGGAGGTCCCTGCTCACTAGACACTGTATGAATCCTTCACTTAACTGCCCCCAGGCCAGAGCCAGTGATCTACCCAGGACCAGTGTCGTCTTTCTCGTACAGACAAGGGAGTCAGAATGAGCAGTAAGGGGACTCCCTCTCAGCTGTCTGCCCTTGCCACCCTACAGGACTCCTCAGTCCATTCCTCAGTCTCTCCCACTATTCCACAGGCACGCAGTCTGTTACAGAAGGACAGAGGTTCTGAGGCCAGCAGTCCAACAATGTTCATGTTGTCCCTTAGCAGGGTGACAGGCAGACCCCTGGCCTGCTCACGTTTCACACCAGACGCTCTTCTGTGTCCATATCTGGCCTATGGGGACACTGGACCAGACATAAGAGGAGGGAATTCTTGGCTGCAGACAGAAGGATAGAAATCAAGAAAACCAAACAGGACAGGTAACATGATTCCCTGGTCCTCCTCCATGGGCACAGCTCTGAGATGAAAATGCCTTCAGCCAGAACCTCAGCTATGTGAGGCCAATAAATATTTGACTACAAAACCCTCAGGTCTTATGGCATCATTTCAAATGACATGGATAAAAATTTTTGTTGGGTTTGGTTATACAGTCCAAATTAATTTCTCTCTTCTCCTCCCCCTCCTCCCCCTCCCCCTCCCCCCCCCCCCCTCCTTCCCCCCCCCCCCCCCCTCTTTGGTTTTTTGAGATAGGATTTCTCTGTGTAGCCCTGGCTGTCCTGGAACTCATGCTGTAGACCAGGCTGGCCTTGAACTCAGAAATCCACCTGTCTCTGCCTCCCAAGTGCCGGGATTAAAGGTGTGCGCCACCACTGTCTGGCCCGAACTAATTTATAAAGAAAAACAAATGCCTTACATGCTTGAACAGAGAACAGAAGATCTTCGTTAACTGAATTGTGTTCACTGCACATTCCATGTATATGTTAATGCAGAAATATATACCACCTGTGAGAGTTAGATGTTTACAGACACAAATGACGTCAAGGCAGCCCTGACAAGATTCACCCTCGGGGATGCTGAGATGCCGAGGCATGTTTATTCTAGCATCCTGCCTGACCCTACCTCAGACTGCCTCAATAACTGTTTCCTCAAAATCTACATCCACAACAATTTCCAAACAGCTAATATTCAGCGTCACAGACTGTTCTAGCCAGGATGTCAGTTAAGCCCTGAACTTTCTCAGTATGCAGAGACTGGACAGCAAATGTTACAACTAGCTTTCTTAAGACTAGCCATTATCCCAAATTTCTTAGGCCTCTGAAAGAAAACCAACACCCCAAACCAGTAAGGAAGCAATTTAAAGATAGTTATGCTCCTTCCCAAAAGGTGGGATGGATGGTTTTTGGTCATTCTACCAAAAAGTATTAGTATGCTAAAAATCTTATATTGATATAGAGCTTTGTATATTGCTAGAAATTAGTTATATTTAGTTGCATTGTATAAAACTTTATATATTAATACAGATTTAAGATTATATTTTGCTATAACATGCTAAGGTATTGTACCTATGCAATTCTTAAAAATGCAGTGTTCTAGTACTTTTGAAAGTTGCTATTACAAACTGATTAGGATAATTAAGAAATGCAAATTAGCTGTCAGGCAATCAAACTCATGGCCATGTTAGATACTAGTTTAGTTAATCACAAAAATATCTTTCAATCCTAGAAAAATTGAAAATTTTTTTTCAATCCTAGATTGAAATAATTCAGATATACTATAGTTAGATAGTCTTCAAAAACCTCAGAGAGCCTCAGAATATGACATTTAAAGATACTAAAACCTTTTTTGACAATGAGGCAGGTCAGCTCCTGGCAGCACCCATTCCATTTCAGAGATGTTGAGCATCAGTGACCTCCATGTGGCGTTGCTTCAGTTGTCACAAGCTAGCCACTGGCAAAGACAAAGCCCATGCTTCAACTGCAGACAGAATGCTGTCCGACCCAGACAAACAAGACAAAGGGAAGTTGACTGCTGAACTTTGCAAGGACAAGATATGCAAGTCCTTCATAATTCCTGCCTCACAAAAAAAGTCTGTCAGTTATTCTAGACTCGAAGGCTAAAGATGATGCTCCAACGGCAGAGAGAAGATTTGGGGAACTGTCCAGGCAGCCGTCTGTCTCTGTCATGTCTGTAATCTCTGGAAGCTGCTTGCCTGCACTTCCTGCACACCCAGGTGATACTTTTTCCTTCTCAGGTCTCTGATAGTGTTGAAGACTAGAGAGTTATAGTCTCCTATATAAGTTTAAATTGTTTAAGGTTTAGGAAAATGTTTTAAGGTTTATGGTAGATATGATAAAGAGTGGTTTATATATAGAACTTGAAACTCATGAAGATTAGTATAGAAAATATAATTCTTTATCCAAAGTTGCCAAATCAGAAGAGCCTTTTATTGGACTAAAAGGGGAAATACAGGCATAATATTATTGTACTCTGTATAAAGATTCCTATATTATTAAAATGCTCATTTCTGTGCCCCCATATCTATTTGCAATTCTTATTCTAAGAATCTTCATCTCAGTGTTGTATAAACATTGCTCCCCAATAAATCTAGCTGATCAGTCAATGGCAGAGCAGGGGAGAGAATAAGGTTGGACTTCTTCCCAGCCAGGGAAGAGGGAGATGGAGAAGGGAAGGGGGAGAGGAAGGGGAAGAAGGAGAGGGAAGAGGGGGAGGGAGGGAGGCAGAGTAGGGGAAGTGGGGATTTGCCACAGGGAGAGAGTCCAGGAGACACCATGAGAAAATACCTGGAGAGCCAGGTCAGTACTAAAATGCAAGTATCACTAATTTTGGCTGGGAGGTAGCCAAATTAGGGAATTAAAATAGAGTAATACTGCTCAGTTGTTATGCCCCTAAAACTTGTTAAATAAATATAATAGTACAGTCTCAGTTTTAGGAGCTAGCTGGGTTAAGAGGAATCACTTATTAAGCGGCCACTAACAGGAAGTAGCATCTGACACAGAGGGAGCAATCTCTGCCCTGCTCCTGTGGGCCTCAGCTACCAAAGATGTGCCTTGGATAGAATGTCCTGCACAGAGGCTTCTCCTCCCTCAGGCCTTGTCTTACCAGAGTTTCTGGAGAGTTCGCTGAGAGAGAGATTGCCAAATGAGGGGTCAATTATCTCTCTCTTGCTGGGATAAAACACCATGGTCAAAGCAACTTGCCGGGACCAAATGTGTCTCAATGGCTGTGCCCGTCACCACCACTCTATAAGCAGGAATCAGAGTAAACTGAGAATGGTGTGTGACTCTTAAAACCTCAAAGCCCATCCCCAGTGATACACTTCCCCCTGCCGCACCGCTAAGTCTCCCCAAACAGTGCCACCAACTGGGGAACCAAGTATTCAAATACTGGAGACCATAAGGTACATCTCATTCAAACCATCACAAGGGGCTTCTGAGGACTGAACCAATGACCAGAGAGGCCTGGCTTCTACTGATCCTCAACAAGAGAAGCACTAGTGTTCCAAGTGGAGCAGCCTGGACTGGGGACCAGGCCGTGTGTGTGTGTGTGTGTGTGTGTGTGTGTGTGTGTGTGTGTGTGTGTGTGTGGTATGTGTGTGGTGTATGTGTGTGGTATGTGTGTCTGTGTGGTGTGTGTGGTGTGTTATGTGTGTGGTGTGTGTGTGGTGTGGTATGTGTGTGGTGTATGTGTGGTGTATGTGTGTGTGTGTGTGTGGTGTGTGGTGTGGTATGTGTGGTGTGTGTGTGTGTGTGTGTGTGTGTGTGTGTGTGTGTAGGGGTAAGGGGTCAAGGATGCTCTAAAGGAGGCTGTATATTCTTTATCCTCTTGGGAAATATCTATTTGTATATTTTTATCTGGTGTCTTTGGGTGGTTTAGAAAATACCTTACAAATGCCCTCTCTCTCTCTCTCTCTCTCTCTCTCTCTCTCTCTCTCTCTCTCTCTCTCTCTCCTCTTCTTTCTTTCTGTCCTTCTTTTCTTCCTATTTATTTATTTATTTATTTATTTATTTAGAAACAGAGTCTTTGAGTGGTTTTGAAAATACCTTAAAAATACCCTTTCTTCCTTCCTTCCTTCCTTTCTTCCTTCCTTCCTTCTTTCCTTTTTTTTTTCCTTAAAAATACCCTTTCTCTCGGGGCAGTGGTGGCTCACTCCTTTAATCCCAGCACCTGGGAGGCAGAGGCAGGTGGATTTCTGAGTTCGAGGCCAGCCTGGTCTACAGAGTGAGTTCCAGGACAGCCAAGGCTACACAGAGAAACCCTGTCTCGGAAAAAAATACCCTTTCTCTCTCTTTCTTTCCTTCCTTATTTATTTATTTATTTATTTATTTATTTATTTATTTATGGAATCTTACTAAGTAGTCCTAGCTGATCTGGAACTCGCTATGTAGACCAGGCTGGCCTCAAACTCACAAAGATCCACCTGTCTCGCCTTTGTCTCCCAGGTGCTAGGATTAAAGACATACATCACCAAGACCAGCCTGAAATATCTTAATACTGTAAATATAAATGCCAGTTATATTTGCAGTTTTGTGATGTTTGGAAATGCATGCTTTCTCTTATACCACATGCCAAGATTCCCCTTTTGATCTGATTTTCCCATCACTTTAAATGCCTGAAAGTCCACTCCCACCTCAGGATGAAATGCACATTAACCTATATTTTGTTCCAGTTTTCCCCAGTGCTCTTCTTCTCCGTTTCCACAGTAAAACCCCATTTCTACAGCCCAGCCCCACCCAGCCCCAGTGCTGCCTCTCACGCTCAGGTCTGGTCTCCATTTTTCCCCCTACATTTTAAGTCCAATCATACTGTCTCACACCTCAGCCTGTCCTTTCCTCGACCACCAAGGACTTCTCACAAACCCTGCATCCCCTCACAGCCCAAGCATACACAGCCAGCCTTTGGGAGGCACAGCTCCCCTGATGCTTCTTCACCTCCAAGCATTTGCTCACATTCTGCCTTCTGGACTCTAAGTGAGAATATACTGAGTTTCTGAGTATATTCTCTCTCTCTCTCTCTTTCTCTCTCTCTCCCTCTTTTTCTCTCTTTCTCCCTTCCTTCCTCCCTCCCTTCCTCCCTCCCTCCATCTCCCCCCACCATGTCTCCACAGAGACCCCCAGACTGTCCAGTGTCCAGTCACTGCTGTTACTGCAGGCTTCCCAGTGCACTTCATCAGATTAACTGGGATAGACGGTAAGGACAATGAGGTCAGTTGGCATCTTCCATGGGATGAGCCTTATGGGAGGCTCAAAAAGACCCCAGCATCTCTTGGAGTTGCGGCACTAAAAGCCTCACAACCAGCTCACCCCCATCACAGAAAGCACTGTACCTGAGTTGAGCTTAAGACTCACACAGAAGGAAGCTGACCCGAGAGAGCAAGAAAGAGCTAATGGCCTTGGAACACCTGAACTCAGCCCTGTCTGCAACCCACAAGCCCAGGTCCCTTCTCCATAAGGTCCCTTCTCATGGGACACCAATTAATTTAAGCCCTTTTGTAACAGGTTCCTGCTCACTGAACTCCCACCTTTATTCCTGTAAATAATAAAGATGGGTAAGATGTAGTGACTGTCACTCTCATCCACGGTGACACTGCACAGAAAATTCTTCCTCAAAGCAAAGGAGCCTGACCTCAGGAGTGAGGTGAACAGAGATGAACCTGGCAGCCTGGGGCCACAGTACCCACTGGGCATTCGGCATGGAGAAAGAGCAGGAGCCCCAGCTGAGACACCCTTGGAAATTTGCCCTTCAGTGTCTGCCCATCCACACAGTCCAAGGATGTCAAGAGTTGGAAGGGACCTACAACTAGTCCCACCCTGTGCATGGTTAAGCTGCAGTCCCAGGAGGGAACAGAACTTTTATCACGTGGTGACCATGAATAGTTTTCTGCCCAGGCAGACTCAGAGCTCCAGCCCTCCCATCAGCACCCTGCACTCTGGACATGCTGCAGGCCTCTGTGGTGGCTGGAGGGCCCAGCGGCTACTGATCTGTTGCTTTTGGGTATGCTATGCAGACATGATCTGTGCTGCCACACAAATGCCTGAAAGCTGGGCTGGGACACCAAGACAGCTGCATTCCCAATCTGGTGACCACAAAGGGAAGGACAGTGGCAGGCCAGGCCTGTCCCCTGCAGAGTGCTCTCTCAGTGCCAGCTGCAGAGCCAGAGACGTTAAGGAACCCTCCAGTCTTGTACTACAATTGAGTCACATGCTTAGTGACCCTCCATCCATCTGACCTCACTGCCCAAGGTCTTAACACCTCCATCCAGGGAGGCAGATTCAGATGCCAACTGGGGCCAGGCAGAGGAGGTGGGTAGGTAGAGGGAGGGTCCTGTGAGGACAGAGAGTGAGCACACTGCTCATCTCCACACCATCCAGGACAACCTGTTCAAGGCGAATTCCTGGGAGCTTTTAGTTTTTCAAAAGAAGCTGGGAATCTGGGTTTTTATGTGAAACTTCTCTATTTTTAAATGTTGGCAACAAATTGAGATTTCTTTAAGGGGAAAAAAAACACTGCAAGCCAACCAAAAACCTCATTTGTAAGCCAGTGGGTTGCAAATTTCTGCCTAACTCTACACTCTTTCTGTACCTCGTCCATCTGCCTGTCCTTCCTGTAGTGTCCAGCAAGAAGACAGGCTTTCCTGGTTATGGTTGGGCCCACCCCTGGCCTGCTCTGGTGTATGCTCTAGAGGCCAGCGAATACTAGGGATAGTGCAGGGCCGGGCCTTCAGGACTGGGCTAGGACAGTTTCAAAGGTAAGGAGGCTGCGAGCCAGTGAGGTGGTTATCTGTGGCTCGACCCTACAGTTCACACTGAAGGTTCAGGGGCACTGGCTCCTATGCCTTGTGAAGCCACACTAGGCAAGCTTCTCCAGCCACACTGGTGCTGCTCATGGCCATGTAACTTGCTAGAGGAGACAGGTGTTCGGATATGAACCCAGTCTGGCCCTGATGATGATGGTGCCAGGGGCAGCATCCTGGGATGAGCCTCCAGGATTTCTCTGTGCCATGGGAACTGAAGCAGCTCTCAGGATAAGCAGTCAGACCAGCTGTGTACAGAAAGTCAAATGGGTGACCAAGTTCCCTTCCAAGAGCAGGGGGGAGGGGAGGCCTTAGTGGGGCTCTTGGGCTTGGGTCCTCAGTCTCTTTCTTTTTTGAGCCAGGTCTCACTATGTAACTCTGGCTGTCCTTGAACTCACAGTGTAGACCAGGCTGGCCTTGAACTCACAGAGATCTGCCTGCCTCTGCCTCCCGAGTGTTGGGATTAAAGGTGTTCCTCACTAGGCCCAGCTCAGCCTCTTTTTCAGGTCACAATGGACCTTAGGCATCTGTCAGAGAGGTTGGGAGAGGGCACAGGGAACTGGCCATCACAGTTCTGTAGGACCAGAGACAAACCCAAGTGGCGGACCCAGTTTCCCTCAGTGGCAGCTGAGACAGTGTTGGGCACAGTGCAAAAGGCCAGTGCTGCTGGGTCTCATCTGCTTCCTGTCTCCCATGAGGCAGGATGGGGGTTCAAGGCACAGTGTGAGAAAAGGGGTGGGGCTTGAGGCTCTTCTGCTCACAGGGTACCAGTATGTGAAGGACTCTCATGATCCTCTGATATGGGCAGGTCGTCACAGAGCTCTTCTGTTCCAGTGAGGTGCCCAGACAGCCATAGCCAACTGAAAGAAGCTGCCCCTGGCAGGTGACCTGTTTCTCTTTCCCTCATCTCAGAAGTAGGGAGATGAGCCCAGAGTTGGCACAGGCTATAGATAAAGTCACCGAGCGCACTTGTTCCAGGGCCAGAGTCCAAGCCATTCCTCATTCAGAGCATTTTGCTGCTGCCATGCTAGAGCCTAGACCTAGGAGTCAAGGCTGTCCTGCATCCTTGGGCTCATCTAGACTACCCCAAGCTAGAGACTTCTGTTTTCCCCCAGAAGCTGCAGCCCTGTAAGCATGCTGTAAGGCTGAGCCTGCACAATTCAGCGCCTCCGTGCAGCGTCCTTAAACTGCAAGGGTTTCTCTGCAAAACTGGAGCCTTGGCTCTGCCTCTTGGCTCCCATCAACTCCTGGCTCTGCTGCTGAGAGTTACATGTACCCCTTCCTTAGGGGCAGGAGACCTTTGTATCTCTTCAGTGTGATAGGTGGTCGGCATCTATGCACCAGGATGCACTGAGCTGTGTCAACAGAGACACCCCTGAGTTGGCTCAGTACTGGGGGTTGGGGGTGTGTTGAGTGAGGAGCTGGGCTTGCTTCATTTCTGACCCACAGCTGTCAGCTCTGTATGCAGCTTGGAGGACGACTGGCAAATGGTTGGTTGAATAATATCCTAACAGTCCTTCAATGAGGCTCCTGTGTGTGCCAAACACTTGGCATAGGTCATCCGTCATTCCAGTAGCAGCCCTGTGCTGTAGAGGGACCCATACCCTCCCCATCACCTCTCCACCTGCCTGTGCATCCTGTTTTCCCTATGTCTTTGGAGCCCAAGGTTGCCCTCTGGTTTGAGCCAGTCCCAGCCAGAACAGCCAAATATAGGCTTCCCCAGTATCTGTGACCTACCCAGCTTGGAGTTGGGTCCCTAATAGAATGGTCCTTCGTCATCCTGCCCCAGCTTAGCATGTTTGATACTTACCCTCCCTCGGAATGGTTCAGGTTTAGCTCTGAGGGCTTCAGAGGGCAAGGCAGAGCTGTGGGATGAAGCCTTAGAAGGAGTAAACACTGCCCTTAAGGCTGCCTCGCCCAGTGGATGAGCTCTGAGGTGTGCACGGTAAGCCGGAACCTAGTGAATTTACAGACATTCACTAGAAAAGCAACTTATCTTAACTGTGGCTCGGACGTTGGTTTCCAGTTTTTACATCGCAAGCCCTTCTAGAACTTTCTCCCCTATTCTCAACCACAGTATTAGCAGACCCAGTTCAAAGCAGAGGAACGGGATGCCCAGAGGCTGAAGGTCAGCTATGTGATAACCCAGTAGGGTTAGGACCAGAAACCCAAGAACCAAGTTTCCTTCTTCAGAGGTTTCAACAGTTCTCCGTGGATCAAGACCTAATCCAGCCCAAGAGCTTCCTATGACCAGCCTGTATGGAGGCTCCAGCCCTGAGCTGGAGGTGAGAGTCAGGACAAGGCAGCTGTGGGAACTAGAGGTTAGCTCCCCTAGAGCAGGGCCCTGGGACCTCGAAGGCCCAAACAACCAAGCCAGGAGAAAGGCAAGAGTCAAATGGGACAGCTCTCCACTCCATTCCTTCTTGCAGACTCCATATACTCAGCCTCCATCTGCCTCCCTTGCCCGCTCCAGAGAAATACCCCAGCACTCACAGGCAGACCCAGGCGGCACCCACATCCAAACCCCATACTTTAAGTGTACGGGTCATACAGAAAGGCACACACCTCCTGGAGCCACACCCCTTGTTCTGGAGGCCCCTTTCACGGAGCCTCTTCCCACGGCCATCTCTGCCCATGGCTTTGTGGGACCTGGGCCTGACCGGGAAGCTCAGAGCTCCTGAAGCATCATGCCTGGCCCAAGGTTTAGCTGTATCACTCGGAAGTTTGGCGCCCATTACACCTCTGAGACCCTCTGCTCTTTATCTGGAAGGCAAGTATAAACATGGGAGGAACCCTCCTCTTTCTTAAAGCCCCTGCTCCTCAGAAAACAGATGCTGGCCCCAGCATAGTGAGCTGGTGGCTTGTTACTTTCGTGTCGACTTTGAGAAGCTGCCTGGAGCCTGAACTTCACGGGGGGGGGGGGGGGGGGGGTTGGGGTTTCCATGTCTTTGCTGGGAAGGACAGCCTTAGACCCCCCAATGAAGCCAGGGCTCGTCTTTGACTATTTGGAGGATTGATTTATTTTCATTGGCTGGAACTCAGGAACTAGCTGAGGGTGACCTTGAACTTCACAGGCACACACCTAGTTTAATTGTGGGGTTTTGTTTGTTTTTTTGTTTGTTTTTTTGTTTGTTTTTTTTTTTGTTTTGTTTTGTTTTGTTTTTTTGTTTTGTTTTGTTTTGTTTTTGAGACAGGGTCTTGATAACGTTAGACTAGGCTGGCCTCAGATTTCTGTGTTCTTCTGTCTCAACCTCCCTAGTGCTAGGATTTACAGGCTGCATCGGGGCCAGCTCAGACAGCTCAGACAGGCACAGGGAGCAGCTGCTTCGCTAAGGCTGGCTCCAAATCCTAGCAATTTAATGTCAGCGCATTCTCAAGCCACAGTGTACCAAAACCTGAGGCTCTTGCCAGGATATTTTACACTCTCGAAGACCTCCAAGCACAAACGTCAGAATCTCAAGGCTGTGCAGAGGCCTTGGAGACATCTGGTCCAGCTGCCTTTCCAAGATGATCCTAGAAGCCAGGGGCCTCCAAGTGGGAATAGAACTTGGAGTCCATTCCAGTTCCATTTGAGAGAAGAGGAAAATGAGAGTCAGAGAGGGTGAGTGAATGGCGCAAGGTTGCACAGCAAGTCAGAGGGAGCACTGAGGGTCTTGGTCTCACAGGATTAGACACAGCTTCTCTACAGAGGCCCAGAGGAAGTGTGGGAGATGAAAGAGGAAGTGTTTAGGCTAAAACAAGGACTTCTGGAGAGCTGTTTTTGAAAAATCAAACCCAGGGAAAGCAGTGGCTTCCCTCGTTTTCTGCCCGCCTTCCTCTGGGCACTCAACTGCAGCTCTTCACAGGCCGCTTCCAACCACCCACGGGCTTCCTAAAAACGGTCTCTGCAAGCTAATTCCAGAGGGTGAATGGCAGAGAGTGCCCATGGGGAGGGGTGCTGCCTCCGCTGGAGCAGGCACAGGCGCAGGCGCAGGGCACCACCACAGCAGGCCTGAACCCCCTCGCTCCCCAAAGGCTCCAGCCTCCCCCAGCCTGGAGGAGTACAAGGTCCTTCCTTTATTGGGCAAGACTTGACCTCTTGGTGGAGGTTATTTTTCTTCTTAAAAATAACTTACGAAATTATGTTTTGAGAGATGCTTATGGTAAAATAAACAGGAAGGCAAAAAGAAAAAAAAATCTCCTGTAAGTGATCCTGCTGAATGAATCGGCATCTGAGCATCTCCAGGCTCTGGACCAAGCACATCCATAGATGGGCGGATTCTGTACATGATGTTCTAACGCCTGCTTTGCCTTGGAGTCCTACATCTTTCCTGGTCAACAGTTGCAGTTCTTCAATGTGGCTTCAGGGACTGCGTGGCATCTGGCATATGACTGTGCCACTCTGTTCAAAGAATCTGCAGCACTGGAAATTTCAGTATATGTCCTAACTCTTTGCTTAGGACAACTTCTTGGAATTTGAATTATGGGTCAGAAGGTCCCTGTCTCCAGTGTGTGTGTGTGTGTGTGTGTGTGTGTGTGTGTGTGTGTGTTCCTATGTAGTGTGCATTTGTGTATCCTTTGTGCATGCAGAGGCCAGAGGACTCTGGGCATTCTGTTCTGTCATGCCTTAGGCTCTTGAGACAGAGTCTCATACTGACTGTGGGGCTAGATTGGCAGCCAGCAAGCCCCAGTGGTCTTCTCTCTGCTCTCCATCCCCCAAAGCAAGAGGTTTTATCAGCTGAGCCATATTTCCAGCCCGTGATTTCTATTTAAAAACACATAATTCTATTACTTCCCTTTCTGTGGTGACTATAGAATAATTATGTAATGAAGAAACATCAGCCAGGTTCTGTAGTAGCCAACTATAGTCCCACCTACTTGATAGACTGAGGCAGGAGGATTGTTTAAGCCCAGGAGTTCAACCAGAGGTTAAACAACATATTGAGACCCTGTCTCAAAAGAAAAAAAAATTAGAAAATAGATAAGGGAAAGCCCATACATTTTCCAAATCTTTTTAAATTTTACTATATTTTGTCTTATTGAGACAGGGTTTCTCTGTGTAGCCTTGGCTATCCTGGAACTTGCTCTGTAGACCAGGCTAGCTTCGAACTCAGAGATCTCCCTGTCGCTGCCTACAGAGTGTTGGGATTAAAGGTGTGCACCACCACACCTGGCTCATTTCTCCAAATCTTAATACCAAGATGTGGTTAATTTTTCTGCTGTGATGCACCCACGGGTGTGCATGTATGCGTGTGTATGCAGGCACATGTAGCAGGATTGCACTGTGCAGGCTTCATACGACTTTGACTATGAACGTGCTATGTGTTAGTAGGTTGGCACTCCCTGCTTTACCTTATCGGTTGCAGTGTTGTGGGATGTGTTTACCCTGGCGTAACCACTCTCCTCGTTGGGAACTAGACTTCTAATTTTGTACAAGTATAAATAGCTCACTAATGAATGTCCTTGGAGAAGCATCCCTGTTTCTCGTCCACTCCTCTCAGCCTCTATGCCCCTGACACACTGGATCATTTCTTCTGATGACCTTCCCTGAGGTCGGCCTGAAGTGTCTGTGACAGCCATCGGAACTGAGAGAGCAAGGCTTCCGGCAGCTATCGCCACTCTCTCTGGCCCTCTCCCTTCACAGATTCCCAGAGCCACCCTCCACTCTTGGCCCGAGCAGCAGACCTCAGGGCAGTCAGAGAGCCCTTAAGTCAAGCTGTCGAGCCAGTGGCAGCTGTACAGCTCTGGCCAAGTCACCATGGACCTCTGAGCTTCCCTGTCCCCACCAGGAAAGAGATGGCAGGTACCATCTTCCCTTTGTGGACACTGTGGGGACCCTCGGTGCTTACAACTGCTGTCACCCAAGGACGCCAACAGGATTCGACCCTTCATCCGGCCAGAAGTGGCCCCTTCCAATTACTTCTCTCTGGATGCCACTGACAGTCAGTCCCCTCCAGTCTACATCTAGGAAGAGACCCAGTAAGCACCGGTCCCCAGCCCCAGCCCATCCCTGACTGCTATTCTTAGTCCCTCCCCGTATCACTCATCTCCAGGCGGTTTTCCCTCCTAAACTCACTCGGTGTCTCCATAGGAACGGAGCAGGGGGGATGGGGAGGGTCCTCCCCCACGGAAGGGAACTTCATCTGAGGGTGGCTGGGAGTGGCTGACTGGCAGCGCCCAGTGGAGCTTCCCCCACTGCCCCTCCCCCCCAGGCCCCTCCATGAACAGCATGTTCCTCCGACTGTTATTTTTAATGCATTTATCCTGATGCTTAATTTATCCCGCATTGTGATCCTATTTAGCCAAGAGCACTCAGCGCTGGGCTGCATATTCATGAGCCAGTTCATTCATGCTGCCCCGAGGATGGCAGGGAGGCAGTAACTGACCGAGGCCTGGGTCCAGGGATCTTGCTGCAGCAAAAGCTTCTGTGGGCTGGAGGTTAAGTGCTGGAGCTGCAGGCTATGAGTGCAAGATACAGTGCGGTGTCGAAGTGGCACTGTGCTCAGGCCCTAGAGCCAAAGTGGATTTAAGCCCTTCCCTGCAGAAGGGGTCAGTGTGCCTGCTGGCCTTGAAGGATCAGAAGGGGGTCATTCATGCGAAAGGTCATGATGGTTTCTTTTTTCTATGTTTATGTGTTGGGGGGTTGTGTGGGTACATGCATGTGCTCATGTTTGTGTACGTGCATGTATAGGTCAGAGATCAACCTGAGGAGCTATTCCTCAAGAATCACCACCTTGCTGTCTGTCTACCAGGGTCTCCCATTGGCTTGTAGCAAGCTGACTAGGCTAGGCTGGCCAGGACTCTGCCTGTTTCTGCCTCCCCAGCGCAATGGTGACAGCAGGCGCTACCATGCCCAGCTGATTCTGCATCGGTTCTGGAGACTGAACTCAGGCCTTCAGGGGTACACAGCAGGTACTCTGCTGGCTGAGTCATTTCCCCAGCCATGCACACGTGCAGGGGTTTCTCAAGGGGTTTAGGCCTTACAAAGGTGGGACAAGGGGAGATGGCCACTCGAGTCTGAGGGGACAATGAAGACAGACTCACCGGGACTTGACATGGGAAGTGTTGGCCAGGTGCAGGCTGAGAGCCTGGTGAACCCTGTCTCACTTAGAATTTAAGTGCTGTGAAGAGACACCATGACCAAGGTACCTCTTATAAAGGCCAACTTTATAAGAGCTTTAAGGGGCTGACTTACAGTTTCAGAGGATTAGTCCATTATCATCGTGGCAGGAAGCACAGCAGCGTGCAGGCAGACATGGTGCTGGAGGAGCTGAGAGTTCTACATCTTGATCCAAAGGCAAGAGGAGTCTGGACTTTCACACTGGGTGGAGCTTGAATATATATATATATATATAAAATCTCAAAGCCCATCCCCACAGTGACACACTTCCTCTAATGAGACCACACCTGCTCCAATAAGGCCACACCTCCTAATAGTGCCACTCCCCATGAGCCAAGCATTCAAACTCATGAGTCTCTGGAGGTCATTCCTATTCAAACCACCACAAACCCCAGGAGAGCCTCAGTTCTGGTCACCCATCCCAAAGCAGGGAGTCGGAGGGTCCCGCCTCTGCCCCTCACAATGTGTGCACGCACAGAGGTAAAAGCAGACTCCCTGCCTGGCCTCCTGGTGACTGTAGGAAAGTAACCTGAGCTTCACTGAGCCTGGTCAGCACCAGAGCGCTAGCAACGCAGGGAGCAGTTTCTCTGTAAGCCCAGAGACCGGCCAGGTGCCTGAGACATGGGATGGTAGCCTTCAAGGGCCCAAGGCAGTGTAACAGGTCAGAGTTTCACCCAGGAATAAAACAAATAAATAAATCAGCAGCCACACTTGGTCATTTACAGGGGTCCTGCGCTCTATCTTGGTGAGTCTTCAGGGCCATGGTCTGAGAGAACAGCTCTTAGTGCAGATGAAGGACCTGAAGTGCTAAGGTACACAGGGCTGAGTTAGCCTGGCTAAGTCCATGGGCTTGGGAAACAGAATGCCTTTGGCACAGCATCCTCAGTGCGCCCTTTGCCTGGTGTCCTCGGATGCTGTCTGTGCTCAGTGGCCTCACCTGCAGTTCAGGAACATGCCTCACAGGCTCTAAGCAGGCACCATGTGCTTACCTGGTGCTCCCAAACCCACTACTTCTCCTCACACACTGAGAAACCCTTGTTCCTTCTAGCCTTTTATTTTTCTTCCTTCGAGACAGGGTTTCTCAGTATAGCCCTCCCTAGCTGTCCTGGAACTCACTCTGTAGACCAGGCTGGCCTCGAACTCAGAAATTAGCCTGCCTCTGCCTCCCAAGTGCTGACCAGGCTGGTTTCTAAGTCACAGTTCTGCCTGCTTCTGCCTCCTGAGTGCTGGGATTAAAGGCGTGTGCCACCACTGCCCAGCTTTTCTAATCTTTCTTACTAGAACATGGGCTCCCTGAAGGCAGGGACAACGTCTGTCTTGTTTCTTGCTGTGACCAGGGGTCACTTTGCTAATATTATTGTCCAGGACAGCATTTGAGAAGGTACACAGTGATAAATAGACATCAGATACTGTTGTCTGTCTTGGACCTTCCTCTGTCAACCCTGAAGTGTCACCAGCATCACCTTTGTCACTGCTGTGTGTGTCCTGCTAAGAACTGGTCCTTAGGCATCTTAGGGAGGGAGGTACAGCCTCTGTTCAGAGATGGCTGCTAAGAGCTGACAAGGAGGCTGGGCTCTGGGAGCGGACATCAAAACAGCTGTGGGCAGTTTTAGGCTTTCCAGTGAGACACAGCCTTGGGGACCCTAGAATGTTCTTTGCTCTTGTCACTTGGAAAGCTTTGACACTATAGAGACCAGAGGGCCTTGAGCCTGCAGCCAACCTGAAGTAGACTGGGGTAAAAGAAGCTCACACCAAAGAACAAAGGCTGCACAAACACTCCCCAGAGCCCAAGAATCTCCAAGTGATTGACTTTGAACACAAAGTCTGACTGCATCAAACCTGATGCATACCACCTACTTGCAAAGAACAGTCGATGGAACGCACCTGTAAACACACACACACACATGCTCTCTCTCTCTCTCTCTCTCTCTCTCTCTCTCTCTCTCTCTCTCTCTCTCTCACACACACACACACACACACACACACACACACTCGCAAAGGGGGAGGGAGAGGGAAAGAGACATGAGGAGTCACTCACGGGAGAGCAGACTGAGTTTGATGCCACAGCCACCCTGTTGGCCCTCATCATGTGTTTGGCTCAGTCTGTGACTCTGCCTAGCTCTGCCTAAGTGCTTGAGGTTTCCAGGACACCACTGCCCCACCCCCACCCAAGAGGGCTGGTGGGGAAGATTTCATCTCCACTAGGTGGGCCAGTCATCCACAGCAGTGGCTTACACGTTAGCTTTTCCTTTTCCACCCTTTCCTCATTTCCTTTCTCCCAAGTAACCACTTGTACCAAACCCTTATCCTTTGGGAAACGCAAGCTGAGACCTTCCCTCAAACTCCCACTTTGCGGCTCAGTCCTTTTTACTGACATCTGAAATGCAGGGATCTGGGGCTCCAGGGCAGAGAAGACCTGGTCGTAAGAGAGATTTCATAAAACAGGCTCCACTGGACAAAGTAAAGGCCGAAAGCAGGGAGCGAGCTTCACTTCAGCTCCTTGTCAGGAGCCATCGGCAAATCCTGAGCTGAGGACTCTGTATTGATTCAGGGAAGGGCTAACTTGTCTTAGAAGTCACCAGGTAAGCACCTACTGTATACTGGAGACTTGGAAATTTAAGTAAAAAGAGTGTATTTATCTAGGAGGTCAGAGCCCACTGAGGAAGAGAGATTTGTCAGCCTGTAGATGAAGGACTGAGATATGTTCAGGAGAACTTGACAGGACAGAGCCATTCATTTTTTAGAAGGCACATCATTAAGCCCTTGCTATATACAAAGTGCCATGTAGATGGAAGAGGAGAGGGGTAACGTTTATTAAGTTCTGAGTGTATGCCAGGCTGAGTGGGTACCTCCCATCAATTCACTCAGGTCTTCTCATAAGAAGCCTGTGAGCAGAGCCATCGGTGTCCCCTCCACATGGACGAGGTCCAGAAGAATGATGTAACTTACAAGATCACAGAGCTGGGAGTGGCAGAGCTGGCCTTCAAGAACCTAGATCTGTCATATTCCTAACCCCCAATACTATTTTTTCCCCTTAAATCAGACCAAGGTCTGTGGCTTTTGTCTTAAACACCCACTGAGTGAACCAGTTTTAAAGAGAACAAACCTTGGAAGCAAACCAGGCCAGATTCACAGCAAGCCTTTCCCTGGGTCCAGCTCCTGCGGGGAGCCCTGATCCTCAGCAGGGGGCTCAGCCTGGTCTGTGACCTGCCTGCAGGAATACAGGACACCCAGAAGCTGCCCTCATTTCACCCTGAAGGGTCAGAGAAGGAGGGTCAGGAGGAACCCTGCTCTCTTTGCCTCAGATGTGGACTAATTCAAGGTTTTGTCAAGTCCCAGGCTCAGCCACTCCCCATGACCTAGCCAAGGGTCACCAAGGCTAGGCCTGCCTGGCTGTGGAAGGTGCAGGTTGGAATGCAGAGGCTGGGGCATTGTTGGAAGTGTTCATGGCTAATGTACACAAAACCCCGGGTTCCATCCTCATCACTGCATAAAACCAGGTATTGGAGCACACACACGAAACCCTAGTGCTTAGGAACTAGAGGCTGGAAGATCAGAAGTCCAGGGTCATCCTATTACATTACAAGTTAGATGCCAGGCAGGGCTGTGGGACTCTATCTCAAAAAGAGAGCCACCATAATGCTTAGTGCTGTAACCATCCAAAATTCTCATTGACTCAGTGGTTATGAATTTGGGCCGGGCACAGTGGAGACCTGTGTTCTGCCATGGGGTCTAACCTGGGCAGATTTAGTAGCAAGAGTGATTGACACTGGAGTCATTGGCGTGTCTTCACCCACATGTCTGACAGCTGCTGCTGCTGCTGCTGCAGAGACCTCAGCCTGACTGTCGACCTAATAGCCCCACAGCCCCTGAGGCTGGCTTTTTCTGAACAGGGCTGGCCTGAGCTTCTTCATGGCACAGAGGTTGGGTCCCAAGAGTGAGGGACCCAGGGGCACCAAGCGGGAGTTTCTTGGCCTTTAAGACCTGATCCTGGAGATCACAGGGCCACATGACTTCTGCCATAGTCATGGCTCACAGAAATGACACAGACCTCTGCTCAACGGGGCAGCATGTAGAACTAGAGGTACTGCTGGGCTGTCTTTGGTCACATAATTTTCTACAAATGTAAATGGCCACTGAAGTCAGCAGGTGGCAGCTGGCCTCAGATTTGGACCGTGTGCGTGAGCAGTTGCCGCTAAGGTGAGAGCATCATTGAACAGGGCAGTCTGCTTAGATGCAGTGTGGCTTTCAGTGACTTCCAAGATCTAGGCTAAGTGAGTGTGATAGCCAGGCAGGCACAGCATGACCTGTGCTGAAAGGGACAGATGCTTTATTTGTTTGTCCACCCCTCATTTCATCCACATCCACCCACCTGACTACCCAGTCGCCCACCCATCCCTTCAGCCTTTCACTATCCCTGCCCTATCTACATGTATCAGTTACTTCTGTTTCACTATCTACATGTATCAGTTACTTCTGTTGTGACTCAGTTTACTCAGCTGTAAAGATCGTTAATAAACCTCACAGGATCACTTGAAGGAGTCAATAAGCCAGGAAATATAAAGTTTGAGGAGTGGTCCCACTGTACATTAAATAGTGAGTGTTAGTACTCAGGAGGGTTACTACCATGTGAGTGTTAGTACTCAGTGGGTGTTAGCACTCAGTGACTATTAGTGCTTAGTGGGTGTTAGTACTCAGTGGTTATTAGTTCTCAGTGGGTTGGTACTCAGTGACGGAACTCAGAGAGCATTAGTACTCAGTGAGTGTTGGTGCTCAGTGAGTGTTAGTACTCAGTGTTAGTGCTTTGTAGGTGTTAGTACTCAGTGGGTATTAGTACTCAGTGAGTGTTAGTACTCAGTGAGCATTAGTACTCAGTGAGTGTTATACACAGTGTTAGTACTCAGTGGGTGTTAGTACTCAGTGAGCGATAGTACTCAGTGAGTGTTAATACACAGTGTTAGTACTCAGTGGGTGTTAGTATTCAGTGAGTGTTAGTACTCAGTGAGTGTTATATACAGTGTTAGTACTCAGTGAGTGTTAATACACAGTGTTAGTACTCAGTGGGTGTTAGTATTCAGTGAGTGTTAGTACTCAGTGAGTGTTAATACACAGTGTTAGTACTCAGTGAGCATTAGTACTCAGTGAGCGTTAGTACTCAGTGAGTGTTATATACAGTGTTAGTACTCAGTGGGTGTTAGTATTCAGTGAGTGTTAGTACTCAGTG
>JANHMN010000002.1:217249472-217311972 GCA_030674055.1 Rhabdomys pumilio
TGTTAATACACAGTGTTAGTACTCAGTGAGCATTAGTACTCAGTGAGTGTTAGTATTCAGTGAGTGTTAGTACTTAGTATGTGTTAGTACTTGGTGTGTGTTACTTATTATTATAATTACTACTGTTATTCATCTTCATTTTTTTGTTTTGTTTTTGGTTTATATGTGGAAAACCAAGTTAAAAGGCATAGCTGGGCAGAAAGATGGCTCAGTGGGTAAAGACATCTGCTGTCTATTGATCCATGTTAAATCTCAAGGACTCAGAAAGTAGAAGAGAGCCAACTCCTGTAAGGTATCTTGTTTTTTTTTTTGTTTGTTTGGTTGGTTGTTTGGTTTTTGTTTTTTTGAGACAGGGTTTCTCTGTATGGGCTGGGATCTCACTCTATATACCAGGTTGGCCTCGAACTCAGAAATCCGCCTATCTCTGCCTCCCAAGTGCTGGGATTAAAGGCGTGCGCCACCACTGCCCAGAAATAAGGTGTCTTCTGACTTCCACACGTGCACCACAGTATTTGTATGTCCACATATACACATGCATACACATGCACACATACACACACATGCACAAGCATACACACTAAATAAATAAATCTAAAAAAGTTACAAATTGTTTTTTTTTAAGCCAAGACTATTGAAATATGCATCTGTCCAGAGTGTGCAAGCATCGTGTGGGATGGGCAACAGCAGCTTCCGTCTGTGAAACACACTTAAAGTCAACACCATGGGAGGAGCACTTGCCTTAAACACACCCAGAAGAGAAGCTTGCCAGGAAGCACATGATGTCAGTGAGATGGAAAGACGCAGGGTGTGGAGGAGACATCAAGGAGAGCGGAAGGCACGAGGCGGGCGCACAGGTTGGGAGAAGGACCTGAGTTCCAGCTGAGGGAGCAAGGACTTTGTTCCACAGGTGAAGTCAATTTCAGAAGTATACGACTGTCACAGAAGAGGCTTAAAAGTCGGAGTCCTGGGGAGTGAAGCACCAGTACGGGGCTGGGGAGGAGACTCCCCACTCTGGGTTTGAGAGCTTAAAATATTGCCCCGCCCCCAGTTAGGAGTTAAAGTGGCAGAATCCGACCGTCCACCACCAGTGGCCAGTTAGAGGCCGTAGGCTCTGGCACTGAAAAGTCTGCTCGTTGGCCAGAGGATCTTCAGATCTGTTCGCCTTCGGCACGCTGCAGTTTGATTTCAGGCTATCTAGGCCGTTCCCAGTGTTGTTTGTCCTTACATTTTCTAAATGCCATTTTGGAGTTCAATTCCTGAATCTGAAGATTATTGTTTTTAAGCAGTTCTGGAAAGTTCTCTCAATACTTCTCTCTGACTCTCTCTAGTGTCTAGAGACACCAAATAAACATTGTTAGACTTTGTCTGCCTGTCCCCCATGTCTATTCAAAACCCAAAACCAAACTCTCTCAGTCTCTGTCTCTGTCTCTGTCTCTCTTCCCCTCCCCTTCCCTCTCTTCCCCTCCTCCTCCTCTTCCATTTCAGATGGCATTTTGCTGTTTGCTTGAGGTTCACCTGCAGGTTAACCTTTCAGAGAATTACATCATCAATTATATTCTTTATTCTTGAAGTGTGGCTTGCTCTTTGTGCAGTCTCCCGCTCCTTCTGATTTTCTGTCTAGCTTAAGGTGGCTTCGCGTGTGTGTGAGCATATGTGGTGCTTTGAATGTAATTTTACTTCCCAGCTAGACCTGTACCTATGGAGACCCATTGACCACTGCGCTGATGCTTGGGGGAGCCGTGACTTTGCTTCTGCTGGGCACCTGGGAATACCATCAGCTTCCGTTTCATGTTTCTCACACTTAGAACAACTGAACTGAGCATTTTTTTTTTTAAAAAAAAGTTCAACCCACAAGTCTTGAGCTGAGGAGTCAGTTCAAGTCTTAGCTGGAGAGAGATAACTGGCGCGATGTTCAAAGCACAAGAGTAAAGCTCTGAGATGGAGCTAATACCGATGCACTTAGAACGCTAGCATCCAGGAAGCAGAGCCAGGAGACCCCGTAGCACGCTGGCCAGCCAACATAGCCTGTTTGGAGGGGGCTAGGACCCGGGAAGAGACGCTGCTTCCACAACAAAACAAAACAAAACAAAACAAAACAAAACAAAACAAAACAAAACAAAACCCATTCAAGGTGGGTCTGGGGAGATGGCTCAGTGAATAAGATCATGTGTCACACAAACACAAAGACCTGAGTTCACATCCTCAGAGCCCATGTGAAAGGCTGAGGATGATTGCGCATGCCCAAAATCCCTTCTGCTAGGTTGGCCGGGTGGCTGGGGCTTGCTGGCCTCCAGCGTACTCCAGGTTCAGTGAGAGATCGTGTCTCAAAGGGATAACGGTGAGAACAGAGCGGGACACCTGGTGTTGTCCTCTGGCTTCTACACACATGAAGTGTTATACAAAGAAGGCTGTGAAGTGGTGTGTGTGTGTGCACATGTGTGTATGTGTGCATGAGTGCATGTACCTACACATACATGATTTATACCACATCCATATGTACACCACACATATATCATATATATAATATCATACATAATATATATACATACCTGCATATGTATGTATATATACACATATATTACAATTCTATATGCATATATAGGATATATATATACACACATACATATGTACATCACACATATGTAACATACAAACATACAAACAAAGTGAACAGCTCTTAAGGAATGACACACACACAAGTTCAATCTCTGGTCTCCATACAGCTACACACACACACACACACACACACACATACACACATATCCATATACATGAACACAAAACAACATACAAAATATACAAGACTTAGCCAGTTTGATGAATATTTGACAAAATATTTATGTTTGGTATTATGGGAAGCACATATAGTAAGGTGAATTAATATCTTTCCCCAAAAGGATCTCACTGTGTAGCCCAGGCTGACCCTGCACTCATGACTCCCTTGTGTGCATGACTACACCGGGCAAAGTGCAGTAATTCTGAATGTACATTATCTTAGGTGTACACGTGTGTAGTAATTCGTCTAAATTAAGACAGAGAGGATTCTTAGCAGGCAAAGGAAATCTCCATTCAGAGAAGAAAGCACCATTGTGATGCCTATCAAGTCACTGCTCGGTTATGAACTGTTATACAAATTAGGCTGTGGCGTATTGTGTGTCTGTGTATTTGTGTATGTGCAAGCGTGTATGTTATGTGTGTTTGTGGCCTGGACCAGAAGGTTGTTCTTCAGTGACAGATTCCTGAGAGAGAGGGATCAGAGGATGAGAAGATAAAGCAGGTAGGAGAGAGAGTCAGGAGGTCAGCACACCAGCTATGCCTTGTGCCAAGCCTATTTCTGGTTTAAGACAAGGACCTATGTCCTTCTCCTCAGGGAAAGTCTCAGATCAGCCTGGCTCCTGACTTGTTTTTATGTGTAAGACAAAGTCTCCCACTGAGCTTGGAGCTCACTGGTGTAGGTGGACCGGCTGGGCTTACAGACACACACACCCTAGCCCCTCATGGGTGGGGGGGATGTGGACTTGGTTCATCATTCTTGCACAGTAAGCACTGGACCCACTGAGCTATGTCTCAGCTCACCACCTAGCATTCCTTAGCCTGGTGTTTGTCTGTGAGAATGTCATGAGACTTCCATGTTGATAATCTGGCCTCCTTGTTTCTGAGCATACCATGGTTTATTCATATGGTCTTCTGTTAGTGGAGATTGGGTAGTTTCTAGCTTGACACTATTATAGATAAAGCTTCCACGTAGTACTAGTGAACACAGGACCTTTTTTTTTTTTTTTTTTTTTTGCTTGGGAATGGAGTCCACAGAAATGGGTTGGTGTTGCCAATATTAGTCAGGTGGTTGTGCAGAATTCCCGAGAATTTCAAGGGCTCAGAGTCCTCACAGTTCTTGGCATGGCCAGGCTTTAATTTTTGCTATTCTGATGGGTCTGTAATGAGATTTAATTGTGGTTGTAATTTGTATTTTCTGATAATTAATGACATGGAATTGTTTTTTTTACGTAGGTTGGCTACATTGACCAATTTGATGAGTGTTTACATCTGTCCCCTCCCCCATTCCATGAATTTAAGATTAATTGGAATTCTCTGGAAAAGTAAAGTGGTTCCTTTTCCCATCTATGGCTCCCCCAGCTTCGCCAGGACAGTGGGTGTACTTCTTTGGCAATTAGAAGGTCTGCTGTGTGCACTGTCTCGTTTCCAGAGTTGAAACTCCAGCCATAACCAGTGTGTCGAGCCGCTAACTGAACATGAGAAGATAAAGCAGGTAGGAGAGAGAGTCAGGCTTAAGACGTCTGTAAAGATTTAACAAACGGCTCCTGTGAACCTGGATGGGGGAGCTCCAGGACACCATTGCGTCTGGGGCAATGAAACTAATTGATATTTCTGCAGCAAAACACGAAGATATTCACACTAATTGGCATAAAACAGCTTCCTGTCCACTGAGGTCAGATTTTTGCCCACAAATGAGTCAACCACCAATTAACTGCAAAAGAACCTTCTGTCTACAAGTTCCTTGGGTTTTTCACGCTGCAGAAGGGTCGTGGGTCTTCACCAGCCGCTTGTCCACATGGCAGATTTAGGGTAACTTGGAATTCTGTCAGGCTTTGGTAGGAAGTGGTGATAATGATTTTGAACTAAATGGTCTCCAAGACCCTGTTAAATTCTAGGAATCCATACCCAGATTATCAGGAAATAAACTGGACGCGTGACGCCCATCTGTGAACCATACACTGGGGAGGCAGAGGCGTAGTATCAGAGGGTAAAGGCCAGCCTCAGCTATATAGTGAGTTCAGGTTAATCTGGGGTATGCAAGACCCGGTCTTAAAAACAAAACAAATTGACTGTTAAAGGAGGCTGAAGGAAGGGGCGTCACTTCCTTCAGTGACAAGATGCAAACTGAGGTTATTGAAGAAATAGGGTTTCCGGTTCCTTCCCTGCTGCTGGTGGGGCTATAACTGGGACCCTGTGTCCGTATCTCTAGGAAGCCAGCAGTGGTTGTGTAGAGGAAGTTTACAGTGGCCAGCAGTGGGTCTAAAACCACATGACCGGGGTGCCGTGTTGGCTCCCCTTCTTCCACCTGGCTCGTCCAAGCCTATCAGGTCACAGTACCTGGCTTCTAGAACTTTCAATGCCTTGGTTTTTACATCTAGATCTATGTTTACAATGAATCACCTTTTGTGTGGTAGTCATCAAGGTTTCATTTTCTGTAGGGATATCTAGTTTGGGTAGCTTTTACTCTGCACCCTGTTTCAGAGTAGCCTCACTAGCCAGGTCGTGGGCCTGGTCTGGGACTCTCTTCTGCACCCTAGCGACTGCTCCAGTTTTGGACCGTGACTTCACTAATTTACTTACTGTAATTGTTTCCCTGTGTGCAAATGTGCATGTGTGACGCACATGTGCTTGCGGGCGCACATGTGTTTGCGGGCACACGTGCTTGTGCCGAGTGTGCAGAGCCACAGGTCAGTTAAGGAGTCCCCTCCTCAGGTCGGTTAAGGAGTCCCCTCCACAGGTCTGTTAAGGGGTCCCCTCCACAGATCTGTTAAGGGGTCCCCTCCACAGGTCTGTTAAGGGGTCCCCTCCACGGCTCAGCTTCTTATTGTTTGAGACAGGGTCTCTCTCTCACTGAGCCTGGAGCCCACTGATTGCTAGATTGCTAGACTGGTGAGCTTTTCTCCCTGTCTCCCAACACTGGTATTGTAGGCATGTGCATCATGCCTGGCTTTTTACGTGGGTGTTGCAGATTCAAACTCAGGTCCTTGTGATGCGGTAGGCATTTCACCCTCTGAACCATCCCCCAGCCTCTGCTAGATAGTGTGTGTGCGCTTTAAATGTTATCTTGGGACAATAGTAGATTGCATGGGCTGGAAGGGAAAGGACGATGCTCCCATGTTTGTTTGTTTGTTTGTTTTTTTCCAACTGGCTCCCTAATGTTCTGTGCACCCACAGCCTGACATCACTTGGGATGGTGGCAGAGATGGGATGTACTGGCCTCACTCAGATTTCTTAGCTTTACATGTTCTAGTTTGCACACAGGCATGTGTATATGTGCTTCCTCCCTTCATCCCTAATGCGCCCCCTGCAAGTCGTTACCAGTCTATCCTCTGCTTCTATGATTCTGTCATTCCAAAAATGCTACGTTAAGTGAGAACATATAGCGTGTATATAACATGTGACTTTTGGGCACTGGCCTTTTGAAATTGGCATACATTCCCTTGAGAGTCGAATTCATGGTGGTGTGTATACCAAGCTGACCTTGAACTTGAGGCAATTCTCCTGCCTCAGCCTCCCAAATGCTGGAATTACAAACAGGAGGCATTCTCTGGCTATATAGCCCAGGATACCCTCAAATGCTTGCTGTGTTGTATGGTGATTGTACGCTTGTTTAGTTTTAAGAGACTTTTATATGTACATGTGTCTGATTCTTAGCAGGGAGTTCAAGGACTGCCAAGCTCTCAGGCACTGAGCTCCAGCCACAGCAGAGAACTTTGGTGTGTTTTGTTTTGCTTTGCTTTGCTTTGTTTTAGAACAGTTTAGGTTCACAGAGAAGTTGAACCAAAGATACAGTGTTTCCAATGTTCTGTTCTTCCTGTATTGAGAGCCACACTTGTTACCGTCAGGGACACTGGCGCTTCGCTGCCCCTGGAATCCACTGTTGACAGGCATTTCGCTGTGGGTACAGCACATTCTCTGAACCCGATTTGTAATGACCTACATCCTCCATTATACCGTCAAATGGAGAATTTTCACTGCCCTAAAAATACTCTGCAATTGTCCAGTTCATCTCTTCCCGCTCCCACAACCTCTGGCAGCCACTGAGCTTGTTACTGTCTAGATGATTTTATTTTCTACAGATTGCCATGTGGTTAGAAACATTCCACCCTAAGCCTTTTCAGATGGTGACTAGGAATGGCCCCCATAGACTCGTGCTTGAATACTTGGCCCATAGGGAGTGGCACTGTTAAGAAGTATGGCCTTTTTGAAGTGGGTGTGTCGCTGTGAGGGTGGAAGCTTTGAAATTTCCTGCTCAAGCTATGTCCAGTGTGGCACACAGTCACTTCTGCTGCCCGTGGATCAAGAACTCTCAATACCATGTCTGCCTCCAGGCCACCATGACTGAAGCTGTAAGCCAGCCCCAATTACATGTTTTCCTTTATAAGAATTGCCATGGTCGTGCTGTCTCTTCGCAGCAATAAAACTCTAACTAAGGCAGATGGCCTGTTTCACTTAGTTATATACATTGCAGGCTCCACTGGGTCTGCCTTTTGTGACTGGATAGATCATTTCCCTTGTAGCATTGAATACTATTCCACGGGTTGGCTGGGACACAGCTTTCTTACTCATTCCCTCTTTGAAGAACATCTTGTTTGCTTCCCAGGCTTGGCAGTCACGGGCAGACCCGCAGTAAACATTTGTGTACAGCTTTCTGTATGGTCATGTTCTTATCCCTTGTGGATGCTTACTAAGGGTGCAGTTGCCCAGTTACACGGGAAGGCTCCATTCTGTTTTGTGAGAAGACACAAAGTGACTTACCACTTATTTTTCCCATCAGCCGTGTGTGTTCCTGTGGCCTCACATCATGGGCAGCATCTGACAGCCGTGTCCTTGACTTCTGTCATTCTAATAGCTGTGTCTGTAGAGGGAGACCATGTTGTCATGTTGATTTGCAGGCACTGAACAAATAAGACGCTGAGCAGTTCTCACGTACACGGCCTGTTGTCTGTGTGTTTTTGCTGAAGTGAGTCTTACGATCTTTTGCCTATTTAAAAACATCAGGGACAGGCCAGCCTTTAATTCCAGCACATAAGAGGCAGAGGAAGGTGGAACTCTGTGAGTTCAAGGCCAGCCTGGTCTACAGAGTGAGATCCACATCGCAAAAAGTAGGGGAAATAGTGAGATGAGTCAGAGAGTAAAGACACTTGCTCCCAAGCCTGGTGACTGAGTTTGATCCTTGGCACTCTTGTGGGGAAAAGAGAGAACCAACTCCCTCAAACTGTCTTCTGACTGCCACATGTCCATGGTGCCCCACCACCCCCGAGAGCCTATACATAATAAATGAATGTAACCTTAAAAAAAAAAAGTCAAATCTCTCCTCTCCGTAAACTCACTTAAATTTTTGTACGTGTATATGATGTATGTGTGGTATATGTCTCATGTGTGTGTGCATGTCTCTGTGGGTGAATATTCATGTGTGAGTGTGAGCACACCTGTGCCATGGCACACGTGTGGCAGTCAGAGGACAATCTTGCATGTCAGTCCTCAACCTTCCACTTTGAGTCAGGTTCTCTTGCTGTTCACTGATGCTAGGCCAGGAGAGCTGGCCCATGACTATTAATCTAGAGGGAAACGCATTCCACTTTCCACCGATAAGTGCGGTGTGGGCTGTAGGGTTTCATATGTGCTCTTCATAAAATTCCTAGTGCACTAACAATTTTTTTTGAACTATTAATAGGTGTTGATTTTACCAAATAAAAATTCCCATATCTCCTGAAAGCACTTTTAGGCCATTCTATTAAAATGGTGAATCTGGGCTGGTGGGATGGATCAGTGGGTAAAAGGATCTGCCTCCAGGCTTGACAACCTGGGACCCACATGGCAGAAGGAGGGAACCAACTCTTGCAAGTTGTCCTCTGACTGCAATATGTGTGTAGTGGCATGCCCCGTGCCACATCAATAAATACAAATGTAACTTAAAAATGTCTCAAGTGCGTTGGGCATGGTGGTGCACCAGTCTTTAATCCCAGCACTCTGGAGGCACAGACAGCAGATCTGGTCCACAGATCAAGTTCTAGGATATACAGGGCTACCCCAAGAGCAACATCAACAAAAACAACCAAACAAAAAACCTCATATTTCTTTTTTGAATGGCAGACAAGTTGGGATACATCACATTTGTCTCTGGTTATTATTTTATGAATTCCTAGAATTGCTAATATTAACATTTTCTTCTGTGTTTTTGCATCTTTATCCATGAAAGTGTCGGTTTGTAATGGCCAAAACTTGGTAACCAGTTTGGGCTGAGCTCAGATACAGATTCAGGAAGTATTTGCACTTTTCCTTCTCCAGAGGAACGCCCCCACCCACCCCCGACAGGGTTTCTCTGTGTAGCCCTGGCTGTCCCAGAACTCACTCTGTAGTCCAGGCTGTCCTGGAACTCAGAGATCCATCTGCCTCTGCCTCCCAAGTTCTGGGATTAAAGGCGTGCGCCACCACCCCCAGCATCTCCAGAGGAATTTGTGGAATTGATACACTTTATTCTCTGAGGTCTGGGGAGATTTGCCAGTAAGGCTTCCTGATCTTAGCGCTTTCTTCACAAAATTTTTAAGTCACAAATGTAATTTCTTTACTAGATATCGGGTTAGTCAATATTTAAATTTCTTCTTAAATCCATTCTAGTGTGTCATGCTTTTAAAGGGATGTCTGTAACAATTAAATCATTCAATTTCTGCCATAAAGATGCTTATGATATTTCCCCACTCTCATTTAAATGCCTGTACCAGCTGTACTGATGGGCTTCCTTTATTCATCAGGGGTATAACTTACGCTAGAACTTGTGCTCTTCTCCTTCCCTCCCTTTTGCTCTGCTCTCCAGAACCAACTTTTGTGGGTGTGAGACAGGGTCTCACTATGTAACCCTGGTTAGCCTGGAACCCACTGTGTAGGTCAAGCCAGCCTCAGACGCGTGTCGATCCCCATTCTTCTGCCTCCCGAGGGCTTAGACTATAGGCACGCACCGATGCTCAGCTTCCAGAACCAACCTTAGATGTTCAGGCCCAGTGTATTTCATTGTATTTGTTTTCACCTTAACTTGTAATCTTCAATTTGAATGTTGTTTGTTTTGTTTTGAGACAGTGGTCTCTCTGTGGAGCCCTAGCTGGCCTGGAACTCACAAAGACCCATACCCCAGCCTCTGCCTCTGGAGTACTGGGACTAAAGGTGTGTACCACCACAGCTGGCTTCAGTTTAAATATTTTGAAACCAAACCAATTCTTAAAACTTAGCATGAACTTGACTGGGGGCCAGTTCCCAGCTTCCTGGGAGACATTTTTCTTTAATCACACTTAAGTCCAAGGCTGAGACAGACAGATCTGCCTCTGTGTGCCACGACTTCCTCCAAGTATCCTCCCTTTAGCAACATTATAGTCTTTCCCGAGTCCATATTTCACAGACTTGGTGTAACCCCATGCCTTAGTCAGGGTTTGATTGCTGTGAAGAGACACCATGACCACAGCGACTCTTATAAAGGAAAACATTTAACTGGGGATGGTTTACAGTTTCAGAGATTCAGTCCATTATCATCATGGTGGGAGGCCTGGCAGTGTGCAGGCAGACGTGATGCTGGAGATGCCAAGAGTTCTACATCTTGATCCAAAGGCAGCAGCAGAAGACCGTGTGCTACAGTGGACGTAGCTTGAGTATATACGACCTCAAAGCCCACCTCCTTGGTAACGTACTTCCTCCAATGAGGCCTCACCTCCTAATAATGCCACTCCCTATGAGCCAAGTATTCACACACATGAATCTGTGGGGCCATGACCACCCAGGCCCCTCCCCCAGTATAACATCCTCAGCCTCAGCATCTGCGTTGCTCTTCTTTTTGGTCCCATGTTTCTTCTTTGTTTCTGAAATGGATGGTAGTTTAATCTCTTTCTGTATAATTTTAAAACATTTTTTTCAAAGATTTATTTTAGCCAGGCATAGTGGTGCAGGTGTTTAATCCCAGCACTTGGGAGGCAGAGGCAAGCAGATCTGAGTTCAAGTCCAGTCTGGTCTACAGAATGAGTTTTAGGACAGCCAGGGCTACACAGTGAGACCTTTTCTTAAAAAAGAGAAGAAGAGACAAGACAAAAGAAAAGTTCTATTTATTTTATTTTGAACTGTTTGTGTGTCCACAGAGTGCAGGTACCAAGGATGTCAGAGGAGGGTCAGATGTGGAGCTGGACTTACGGGTGGTTGTGAAGCATATGCAGTGTGGGTGCTGGGAACTAAACCCAGGTCTTCTGAAGGAAGTCAGCGCTTTTAACCCAGAGCTGTCTCTTTCGACCTCTAGAGTGTTGTTTTTTTTAATATATATGTATATGTATGTGTGTGTGTGTGTGTATATATATATATATGGTTTTTGCATAGTCTGGAATGCTTACCACCCAGACCTTCGTCCCCTTTGTTTTTGGATTTTGTGACTTACTTCTGTTTCATTTTCATTTTGGTCGAGCTTGGCTGGATTCTGGTTTTGGTCTTTGAGACAGAAGTCTCAAGGAGTCCAAGCTAGCCTTGAATTGGCTATGTAGCCTTGAATTGGCTATGTAGCCTTGGCTATGTAGCCTTGAATTGGCTATGTAGCCTTGGCTGTGTAGCCGAGGGTGTCCTTGAACTCCTGGTCCTCCTGCCTTGATTCCCCAAGCTAGGATTATAGGAATGTCAGCACAACTGGTCCTTTTACCCTTTTCCTTAAATATTGCCTTCTCAAGACATTCTGCCTGATCAGCCCCAGCGCCTCTATTTACTTATTATTTTATTAGTTTGTTTGTTTGTTTATTTTTGAGACAAGAGTTCTCTGTGTAGCCTTGGATGTTCCAGAACTCACTCTGTAGACCAGGCTGACCTCAAACTCAGAGATCTGCCTGCCTCTGCTGCCCAGTGCTGGGATTAAAGGCGTGGGTCGTCATGCCCAGCTAAGCGTGTCATTCCTTAAGGAGTTCAATGATTTCTAGGCTGTCAGTAACGCTGTCCACTCCTTGCCTTCGGTCATCATCTCTGCAGGCCCAGCCTCCCTCATCGCACATTTTCCTGGCATTGTTTTATAAGGTTATGGGTCATGAGGAGACTCCTTGGAAACTGAAGAAAAGCCTTGGTCTTAAAGGTGGAATCCTAGCTTCCTCACATCACCCTGAGCCTAGCCCTCTGAGGAGAACAATGTCCTCTCATACGGCCCTCACAGGACATAGGGAGGTTCCAAAAAGACTCTGGATGGCCCTTTAAAAAAATTTTTTTTTAATTTCTGTATTTATTTTATGTATGAGTACACTGTCATTGTCTTCAGACACACCAGAAGAGGGCATCAGATCCCATTACAGATGGTTGTGAGTCACTATGTGGTTGCTGGGAATTGAACTCAGGACCTCTGGAAGAGCAGGCAGTGCTCTTAACTGCTGAGCCATCTCTCCAGGCCCTGGATGGCTGTTCTTTGTTACTCTGCGACACAGAGCCCCCAGGAGAATCAGCTGACAGGTGACCCCAAGACATCTCCAAGTGGAATTTGGGGACTTCATCTTGTCCCTAGACCTCCAATCCCCCAAACTAGAGCCTCAATTTCTGTCCTTTCCCTTACCCTACATGCTCCAGCAGCAGCCATTGTGGAGTTGGCTTCCTGGGTATTTCCCCCAGCTTTGCCCTCTTCTCCCCACACAAGCCAGGCCTAGACCCCAGCAGCCTTCCTCCCACAGCCTCACCTCTGCTCCATGTCCCCCCTCCCCACAGCCTTATCCCCACTCCATAGCCCTCCTGCCTATGGCCTCACCCTGCCTACATGGCCTTCCTCTCCAAGGCCTCAACCCCACTCTATGGCCTCACATTCTCTCCAGGGTTCCCCTCCCCAAGCCTCACAGGCTTTCCTCAGTACTCTTCCATCCTAGCCTCCGAGAGATCTGGCAAAGCAGCACCTGTTCACACTCTGACTGTGTTCTGGGCTCCAGGCTGGCTCTGCTCTGCTTCTGAGATGAAGGCCAACATCTTAGGCTGCAGCTGAAGGTCTTTCCAGAGCAAAACTACTGCCCAGGTCTCACCTCTGCCACCGTCTTTGGAGATGCACGGGGACAACCTCTGCCCCATGCCAGCACCACTTTCCTTCTCTCCCCATTGCCGCAGTAAGAGCTGTCTTGCTGAGTGTGGCCCATAGCCCTCTAATATGAGCGAATGGAAGGCAGCTGTAAC
This sequence comes from Rhabdomys pumilio, assembly GCA_030674055.1. Lineage (NCBI taxonomy): Eukaryota > Metazoa > Chordata > Mammalia > Rodentia > Muridae > Rhabdomys > Rhabdomys pumilio. Next base: position 217,262,403 of record JANHMN010000002.1, read on the forward strand.
CCAGCACACACGTACACACTTGTGTGGGTGTGGCTACAGAAATTTTTGTGAACTGACTTGGTCTCCTAGGCTTAGCTCCAAATGCAAGATGTGGAACAATGAGACCAGGCAGAAGGGTCCCCACGGGTTAGGGTTGTGACACACTCCAAAAGGAGCTTATAGGATGCTCAAGCAGGTGGGAGCTGGATGTCCCCCTGCAGATGTTTGTGTGCGTTTCCCTGGTGACATTGGCTTTCAGGCTAGCTTGAGAGTATAGGGGTTAGAGAGGGCCTGTGGCACATCCGTTTACACTCTTTTATCCCTCCCTTGCCATGGACGGCTGTTCAATGGTCTCCCGCATATCTACCCACCCCCAGCAAGGTTCTGTGTTGGTCTGAAAATGGCAGTTCAAGCACATGCTCTCTGCCCATTGGATCATAGCCTGAGACAGTCTCCTGCCTCCGCCACACCCTCCCTTCATTCGAGAACTCACTTTTTTGGCCTCAGTTTCTTACCTGGAAAATGGGTTTGTAAATCTAGCTGGCGCCTTGGGAGACAGTTGGGGCCTTTCTTACTATTCATGGGAAATAAATAGGCACCACTCCTCTCCCACTACCCACCATGTGACTGCTAAAGGCAGGTGACACCCCACTCCTTCCCAAAACAGGCTCTCAGGTCAGCCAGGCTGGACTCAAACTCATCAATCCTTTTGCCTCCACCTCCTTAGTCCTGGGATTGTGGGTATGTTCTACTGTTCCTGGTTTATATGGTGCTGGGGATTGAACCCAGGGCTTCATGACTGCAAAGCAAACACTCTACCAACTGAGCAGTTAGTGTAGCTGCAGCCTGATGAGACTTAGTTTTATTTTAGACTCAAACACTCCTCCCATCTCTGCCAGCCTGGGCCTTACATATAATCAGGCCCACAGAGGTGTTTGGAATTGCATCAAGGAAAGGAAGAAATTGGGGAAGCTGGCCATACCCTGGCCAGGACATTAGGGTTTGGCATGAGAACTCTTTTCATAGTCCCAAACATGTCTCTGCCTTTGAACACTATAGATCCATGCGTCTTGGTAAGGAAACAGGGACCACAGGGCTTCAAGGCTTGCTCCACCTCCAGGAGGTCTGGCCCCTAGCTCAGAAAGTACATAAAGGCCAGGCTGGCACACAGTAGGTGTTCAGAGTACAGGATTCGACCTCTCCTGCTGCTTCCCTCTCTCCTCCTAAGTTCCCTTTCTTCTGTGAGAGAGACGTCTCCAAGGAAACCGTAGGAATTATTTTAAGAAAAGAACCGAGGCCTTGGGTGGGAGCAGATGGTGGCTTGGGTCTCTGGGAGGCAGAGGCAGGCTGCTCTGGCCCCTGGAGGAGGCAAGGATAGCCAGGCTGCCCCACTTCCACCCTGCTATCCCAGAAAGCATCAGGGCAGGAACTGGAGGCACGTCTGTATCAGAGAGGGCAGAGGCAGAAAATGTTTCTGGCAACCCAAAGGACAAAGTGTGGCCTTGTGAATGTGTTTGCCTCCCCAGGTGGCCCTGAAGATGTGCCAGCCTTGGCCCTGTGGCCTCTGTGTAAGCCGGAGGCCCAGCTGTGGGGGATGGGAGAGGAAACAGTTTGGACTGAGGTTTAGTCTGAGCTTAGGACAGCAGGTGTTCCTGTGCTGGGCAGAAGTTTTTTCACTCACTGGCTCGTTCTTTCCTCTCACACCCACAGGCTTCGTCCTCCCTGGACGTCCTCCCCAGAGCATCCTTGTGGGATTTTCCTGTTCTGTTTATACCGACGAGGAAACACAAGTGTGAAGAAACAAAATGAGTTCTGAAGATCATACCCAAAAGGCAAACATATCTCTCCCAGCCTCATCCTCAGGCTCGCTAGACCCATCACCTTCAGCAGAAGCCCCTACTCCTTGCAAGGACACAGAGTCTGTCATTATTCGTCCCCTGCTGACCTACGTGGCTCTTTATCTCCATGGCCTGATTCTTGTGCGCCAGTCTCTGCACATGCCCTCAGGATGGAGAGTCCTCCCTGCCCTCCACCTGTGCCTCAGGTTCCATCCTTTGTCTCCGCAGACCAGGACTCCCACTCTGTGGATGATGGGTTGGGGTCCCTCTGAGACAGCTCTGTTCTCTCTAGTCTCCGAAGGCCACCGAAGCTGAGGCATAGTCTAGATGGGTATCTGTGAAAACGCTGTGTGAGCGGCCAAGGAGCACGGGGATTTCCTCTCCTAGCTTCAGTTTGTTCTCCAAACATTTTGCAGGCACCTCCTCCATGCCAGGTCTGGTGCCAGCCCCGGGGATAGCCATAGCTCAGCCTCAAAAACCACTTTGCAGTTTACCAAGTGCTTCTGTTGTAGGATTAAGTTACACCGCCTGCCATGCAGGGTTCTGTGTTTGTGTCTACTTTCCAGGAAAACTGAGGCCCAGCAAGGAGGTTGGTTACATTGTAGCCAGTTGTGCCATAGCCAGGATTAGAACCCAGGTCTCTTCACTCAGCCCACACTCCATCAGCACGGAGAAGCTAGTGTAAAACCAAGCAGAGGATCTAGGAATAGTTGGGAAATACTGGTGAGGTGAGGGATAGGAAGAGGACAGTCCCTGTTGTCCTCGTGATAGGAGAAATTTCCTTTACAGTTTTAGAATCTTGTTTGTAGGCAGTTGAAGGCAATCAGCTGGTAAAGTGCCTGCCATGGGGCATGACAACTCCATCATCAGAACCCAGCGGTAGCAAGACAGATGGGATTCCTGCAAGCTGTCCTCTGACCTCCATACGTGCCTCAGCACTGACACACACTGTGGTACACACACACACACACACACACACACACACACACACACAAATAAATGCAATTTAAGAAGAATCTCCCCCTTGCTTCGGCTGGGTCCGTGGCATGAAGTTACACAGATATAAGAGGTCATGGTGGGTATCAAGTCTGACAAGCACTTCCATTTGAGAAAAACTTGAGGTAATTCTGAGTCTCAAAGAGCAACTTCCAGACTCACGGACGTATGTCAGTCTGGGTCCCCCAAAGCAGACCTTAAACCAAACCCTTGAGTGTATGGAGTTATCTTGGAGGTGATGGAGGCAGCCCGAGGGACTGAAGGAGATGAGAGTGGTTGGAGGGATTTCCCCCCTAGGGAGGAAATGTACCCTAGGGAGCAGGTGACCGTTGTGGGCCACTGGCCTCTATCCTACATCTGAGGATTAGTGGAGAACATCCCAGAGCCATTGTTCCCAAAGACTGGTGGCTGGGTCTTCAGATCCTGTGAGCTTTCAAAGCTTCTCCTGGGGGTGTGGACCCTACCCTGTACTCCAGCTGTCTTGGGCTTGACCTGGGCGACTCCAACCCCACCCAACACGGTCAGGCAGAGAAGGGCAGCAACGTGGGCACCTATGGGTCAGGGTCAGGAGCTGTCCACCGCAGCTGCAGCTTGAGGCCAGGGTCAGTGTTTGCTACAGTGTTGCAGACAAGTGTATCTTTATTGTATTTTCCAGTGAGACAGATCACCTCTGAGTGGGGGATGCTCAGACTGAGCCTTGAAGAGGCATGTGATGAGAGAGGAGGCAGAGAAGCAGGAGTCTCAGGCCTGAGTCTAGACCTGAGTCCTGAGATGTCACCAGGACTGGCTTAGGGGAGCTAGGAGGGTCAAAGTTGCCAATTCCGGGGCCCCAAAGTTCAAGCTCTACTCTGGGTGTATTTTGTACAGGGATGCCAGAGATGTGCCCAGAACACCTTCTTGTGGGTTGGCATGAAGGATGGATTGGAAGGGGAGCCTGGTATAGGAGGTCTGGCAGGAGATGCTTGCAGGAACCTGAGACCCAGGTTGCCCTGGGAAACCCCTGTCTTCTAATGTGCCTGAATAGCTGCCTCAGCCTGCACTTGTGTGGGATTGGCATTAGGTATTCTCTAGGATGGTCTTGACCCATCTTGGTAAAATGGGCTTTGTTATCTAGAAAGACCACCACTGAAGTTACCTCTACCAAGCAAGCTCTCTGCTAGGAATATTTCCAATCTGGGTCAGGCAGTCCATCCTCCTTCAGGGCCCTTTCTGAATCCCACGGCTCTGGCGCCTGTACAGTGACAGCTGGGAAGTTCGATGGCAGGTGTGGAGCAGTCCTGGAGGATCGGAGCACCATAGCCTCTTCTCTACCACCATGCTCCCTTCTGGTCTCCTGGACTGGGTTAGACAAATGTTCCCTGGTCTTTAATTACTGTACCTCTTGCCCACGGAGCCCTGATCGTTCATGTTACCAGGCTATACTAGGATCGAACAATCCTCTCCTAAACACATATCTATCTGCCCTTCTACTTTGATTTTTTATCTTAAATTTCATACTATAACCTAGGCTAGCCTGGAACTTACAGTGTAGCCCAGGCTATCCTTGAATTGCCTTCCACTCCTACCTCAGCACTGGGATGACAATATGAGCCAACCCACTTGGTTCTTCTTCCTCCTTCTATCACCATAAATTTTTTTAAACTTCATTTTATGTATATAAATGTTTTGTTCACGAGTGTGTCTCTACACCACACGAGTGCCTGGTGCCCATGGACATCGGGAGAGGGCATCAAATCCCTGGGAACTGGGGTTATGGAGATGGTTGTGAGCTGCCATGTTGGGGCTGGGAATTGAACCCCAGTCCTTTGTAGATGCAGTAAGTGCTCTTAACTGTGGAGCCATCTCTCCATTCCCAGCTCTGACTCTTTTGATAATGCATTCTGAGGCTAGAGTTATGTGTTGATTATGAGTGATTGTGACTCTTCCAGAACATTAGAGTTCAGTTCCTAGCATCCATGCTGGGTGGCTTAGAACCTGTGACTTCAGCTCCAGGGCACCTAACACCCTCTTCTAGCTTCTTGGATATGCACACGCACACATGCACGCACACAAATAAATATCAGATTTAAACTTAGTCATTTATTATATAAATAAATTTCCATTTTAAGTGTTTTAATTATAAATTTGATATATTTGCCCCCAGCGTCTTGTTTGAGACAGGCTCTCTTGTCACCTGCTATGACCACCTAGCTAGCTGGTTCGTGAGCTTCTAGCCTCCACCTCCCTTGTTTGCATGAGTTCTGGGCACCCAATGTTTGGTCCTCAAGTTTGTGTGTCAAGCTCTTTATCTGAGCATTCTCCCCATGTCTTGTTGTGGGGGTGGGGGGAGGGAGAATGGAGGGCGGGAGGGAAAGAGAGACAGGAGATGTGTTGTTCATGTGTGAAGGTGCACGTGCACATGTGAATGCTAACACATGCGCCTACGTGTGTGTGTCTGGCCACACATGTCAGTCTCCTTAGTCAGTCTCCACATTCCTTTTTAAAGACATTGTCTCTCCCTGGGCCTAAAGCTCATCACCTTGGCTAGGCTGGCCAGCCAACGAGTTTCTGGGATCCCCATCCCTGCTCCCCTCTCCCACTTTTTACATGGGTTCTGGAGATTTGAGCTGGGGTCCTGGTGCTAGTACAGCAGGCACTTTGCCAATTGGGCTTCCCCAGCCCTCTCTTCTCTTTTTTAAAAGTATCTCAGACACGCGGAGCTAACAGTCCTGCCTTTATGATATGTTTCAGCATTGGTGCAGGCATGGACTTCGTATGAACACACCACATTGAATGATCCCTGGTCCACCTCGCTCTCGGTCTCGTTATGTGTATGAGAATCCAGATAATATGCCTTTGTTCTTACTTATTACTGTATGTGAACAGCCACACCTTGTGCAGGCTTTTGTCAAGTGAGACTGTTGATTGGAATCTGTTTATGTTGCGTGTGATTCTGATCCCGTTGTTCTATGGCCATGGCATCTATATTCATTCATTGATTTACCCTCCTTGCGGTTGCTAACTGGACTGCCTTCAGGTCTTCTGCATTGCAAATGGTCTCTATGCACCTTCCCGGGCATCTCCCACCTCTGCCCAATGTCTCGTGGGGACCTGCAGGGTAGCGTCCTTAGGAATTTGGTAGGCATTCAGACTCCCGGGTCCTGCTGAGGGGTCATGTTTGGGAACTGAAGGGATGCTGTGCACATGACACCAGTGAGATTGGTGGATCCCCATGGGTGTTCCAGCTCCCCCTCCTTCCAGTAGTATGTCAGGACTGCCTCTGGTCTTCATCCTTGCTAGTGTTTGGATTGTCTTAGTCAGTTTTGCTGGCCCATGGGCATACAGCAGCATCTAGTCATGGCTTTGGTTCATGACCCCATTAAACTAACAAAGCCAGGCATCATGACTGCCACGTGTTTACCTTGTGAGCCTCCTGATGCTTTCTCTCACTTAGCCCAACACTGCCTTTGTGTCTTCTGTTTTCTCAGCTGGAGGCATCTCCCCAGGTCACTCCTGGTCACCTCCTCTAGGAAGCCTGTCTAGACTTCTGCTCTTTAACCTCACAGAAAGAAAAACTCTGTGTCATTGTCCCTTTATTTCCTTCCTGGGAGCCCTGCCTTCACCAAGGACCTTGGAGTCTTTCATGGCTCAATCCCACAGTAGTAGGAATGTTCTAATTCATTTTCCATCATTTTAGGAAATGTTTACATTTTCAAACAGTCTAAATTATGTATATATGTGTAGACATATACATATATGATGGTGGCATAGACACAGTAGTTTCATTCAGTCACAAGGACAGTGAAATTCTGTCCTTTGCAGGGAATGGATGGACCTGGGGATTATCATGGTAAGAAAATAAAGCAGCCTTGGAGAGACAAACAGTGTATGTTTTCTCAAACACACAGAGTCTACATTTAAATACGTGCACATTATATGGATGTGCCATGAAAGCAGAAAGGGGAGGAAGGAGGTGGCAAGGGGAGGGGTAAAGGTGGATGAGAGGGAGAGGGAGGGGGAGGCCGAGGGGTAGAGGAGGGGTTGGGGGAGGGGAGCACAGAGACATAGTATATAAAATGTCATCGTGAGCCCATTATTTTGTATATTAACAAAAAATGAATTAAAGTGTCTGAATTGCTAGTTTCTTTCAGCAAAATCAGAAGACATGGCCTCATGGGGACGTCTTTCCTAGGGTGCTGGTGTGGAGGGTAGCAGATCCCTGTAACCCACACTCATACCCTGTGCAGGCTCTGTAGCCATGTGGGCTTGTGACCCCTGCCTACACTGGCATGCCTGTTGTGTCTTTCTCTCAATCTCTCTCCTCCTTCCATTCTCCCCCTCCCACCTCTCCCCTGCACAGCCCCAGCAAAGCCCTCTGGCCTTTCCTGCCTCTCCTAGTCACTGTCCATGTCACAACCCTGCTCAAGAACCAGCATCGCGTGGACTCCTCCTTCCTTCCCTTCCTAGACACCACCTGACTTGTAACAAGAAGTATCATCACAATATAAATGTATCTGGTTTACAAATGTCTAGATAACAGCATGACAGACAGTGCCTGCATGCTCCAGCTTCAGAAACAAGTCATTTCCGCACACTGAAGCCGCTATCACACTCCTGTCCCCTGTCCTCAGGCTGCTACTTGTCAAAATCTGCTATTCATCACTCCTGTGTGTATTCTTATATTACATATGCCGGTGTCCCCAAATAATATGTAGCCATGTGTTGGAGTGTTTTCAAACTATGTGTCCAGCTCTTCCTGCTGCAACTTGCTTTTTAAAAAATCATATATAATATATATTATATATAATCATATAATATATATATACATATGTGTATATATATACATATATACATATATATAATTACATATAATTTTAAAGAATTCAGGTAAAGCTCACAAATCATAAAGTCCATCTCCGAATCGCCACAAGCCAAGCGTGGTTCTGTGATCCATCCTACCAGATGTTTGAGGCTCATGGCATGAGGACAGCCTTCTGTGGTCACTGTTTGCCCAGGCTCCAGATATCGGCTGTTTAGTCTGTGAGCAGATTTTCATTTATAGTCAGTGCTGCTGTACGCGTCGGTGAACAAGGCCTTGGAACTCTTTCCTGAGGCCTACACCTGCTCATTTTAGCCAACTACACAGTGCGAGGCCACTGTCCAGCCCTGTCAGAGGCTCCGGAATCCATGGAGGTCTTCTCAGCTACCCAAGGGAAAGGACCCTGTTCCTCTTTACTGACAGCTGCCTCAGTCTACAACCCCTCTTCTCCTGCCCTCCACCTTCCTCCTCTCGGGCTCCAAACTGACCTCTCCTCTTTCTGTCTCAGCCAGGAAGCCGATTCCGGCAGCATGGGCCAGTAGCTGTAGTTGGCGGGAGTCCTAGTAGCTCAGCACAAAGGCTGGGAGAAAGGGAAGGGTGTTTCTTGTTTTGGAAGGGAGGCATGGGTGGGCCAGTAGTGTGAGAAGCTGGTACATGAAATTGCTTTGGGTCTTGAGGGATGAGTAGAAGTTTGTCACTGAGAGATGGTGGGAAGGCATCGCAGGCTCAGGGAAGGGGAGAGGCTAGGACTAGAATAGTGGGTTAGAGACGTGAAGATGGTGGGCAGACAGTGGAAGAGAAGAAAGAGGCCTGGAGGAGCCTCGGTTGCACACCTAGTATTCTCCAGGGACAGCTGTGTGGGAGCCAGGGGAGGAGGCGCATCCATTTGACACCTACTGAATGCCACGATCCAGTAAGGAGAGCTTACCTACAGTCATTATCTCTTCGGTTTCTTAAGGAGGTAGATGCTATGTTATTCCCATTGTGCGGGTAGAAAAGCGGGCTCAGGGAGAAGCTCCCTAGTCCGTGGTCACAGAGCCCCCCCGCGAGAAGGAGGACAAGTGCCCGGCCACGAATTCCAGAGACGCGTTAGCCAGGTACTGCTGTCCAAAACAAGGGTTCTCCTGGAAGCGGGTCACCGGGAGGGGGCACCCGATCCTAGAGCCAGGAACCCCAACGGGAGAAAGAGGGGTGAGAAGAAGCCTGACTCCCGCAACGAGACCCAGACCAGCGCATCTTTCCTGTGCCTCAGTTTCCCTACCCCACAGTGAACGCAGCCCAAATCCCTCCTGCCGTCCCACTCAACAACCCGGGTTTCCAAGTTCCCGCGCCACCGCGGCCAGCGCTGTGTAACCTCGCTCCGGTAGCCTGCCCTCTCTGGACGACCGGCCGCAGATTCCCAAGCGCTCTTTCAGCTACACACCCTGCGGCCGCTGCCGCGGTGCCCGTCCCCTCCCCTTCCCCCCGGCGGGCGGCGGGGGTGGCGCGCCGGGCCCTGAGCGGCCCCCGCGGTCCCCCGCAGCCCGGGGCCCCCGGCCGGATCCGCGCCTGGTTTTGGGCGCAGCCGCGCGGCCCCCTCCCCCGCGCGCGTCTCCCCGCCCTCCGCCCCCTCCCCGCCGCTCTCGGGGAGCCGGGGCCGCGCGGCTCCTCCTCCCGCAGCCGCATCTGGGGCGCCGCGCCGGCCGGAGGAGAGGCATGGGGCGCCCGCGGGCCGGGGCCGGGGCCGGGGCCGGGGCCTAGGCGAGCGACGCTGAGAGCGTGCGAGCGAGCGAGCGAACGGAGCAGGCGCAGCGCAGAGGCCGAGTGGACCGAGGCGGTCGAGCGCCGGGCGCAGGTGAGTGCGCGGGGGTGGCACGCGTCAAGACCCTCCTCCAAGGCTAGATCCCGGGCAGCCCCCGGCCGCAGGCAGCCCCCGGGACAGACGCGCTCAGCGGCGGGGTCTCCTGGATCCTCCGACGGGCGGCGGCGCCGGGGCCTGGAGCCGGTCGCGGGCCGGCCCCTCCGATGCTGCCGGCCCTTCCCCGGCTGGGCGCCGGAGCTGCTCCGGGCCCTCCACCCGCAGGCGGCGGATAGCGGCAGCCCCCTCTCGGCCGCGTGTCGGGGCGGCCCGAGCTCCCTTGCCTTCAGCCTGCCGCACGCTCGTACTCCCTTCCCGGGATCTCCCCGGGACCCGGCATCCGGGGAGGGGGCGGGCGACCCCGCGCCGCATCGCCCCCGGCTCGCTCGCGTGTCCGGGAGGGGCTGAGCGACCCTGGCACCTGGGCTGTGGGGGGGCGCTCACATGGCCACGGGAGGCCCCCACGTGCGGCGCCCCGCGGGAACGGGGGTTCGCGTACAGAGCGGGTGGAGGGTAGACCAGGTGGCTGCAGAGGCCAGCTGGGTCCAGATGTGCAGGGCCTGCTAGGAGGGGACATGTGCTACCTGGGCAAGTGATGGTCCCTGGGCCTCTCTGGGCAGAGCCTGCCTTGTCGGATTCCCATCCAGCCCTTCATCCATCTCCTTTCTCGCGTTCTTCTACGCTGCTGCCTGTGTTGCGGAGAGGGGCTGTCACCGACTGTTGATGTTGTGGGGGAAAATGAAATGGGGGAAGGGTGGTGGGTAGGTGGGTGGGTGAAGGCCAGTTGTAGCGGAGGTACCCAGAGGATGGGAACCTTACGCTTGGAGGACTGTGCTGATGGGGGTGGGGGTGGGGGATGTCCCAGCACCTCCACCTGCTTGGAAGTAGAAATGGCAGAGGGGGAGGGGGCTGCAGTCCCCAGCCCTAAGGAGGCTGGACTGCCCCGCCTCTACTCTTGGCACCTCCTGCGAGGTGGGGGAGGGTCCGGTCCCTCTGCCTCTGGCTTCACTTGGAGGAGGTGATGGCTAGAGGCTGTACAGGACCATGTCAGAATGCCTGTTGGAGGAGTCTGGATTCGTTCCCTCAGGTGGCTGCCTCTCTCCCCTTCCTCTGGTGTAGAAAACTGTGGGCTGCCTGGGCCAAGGGTGGTCCGAGGGGCCTGAGCCAGACTGATATAGGACAGCGGGACTGGGTGGGGCCGCAGAGCTGGCTTCCGGGCTGATGGCTGAGGCTTCGGTGTTAGGAGCCACTGTTGGGGGGCCACCCTCCTCCTCAGCTGGGCTTCAGCGACTGCTTAACAGCTCCGAGTATGCTCCCAGTAGCTTCTGACGATGCTATCTGTGCACGTGGGGCAGGCGTGTGTGCTTGTGTCTGTATTGGGGTAGGGGTGGGATAGAGTGCGTGGGTTCTCCTGGAGCTGGGGAATGCCCGGTGTGCTGTGAGTGGTGTCTGCGAAGCCCTCATCCATTTAGGCCAGGTGGAGCTGGGCTGGGCACTGGAGAGGTAGGTGGGCAGGGCTCTGAATCCAGAGAAAGTGTGGGGTAGGCAGGGCCTGATGACTGACTTAGAGAACTGGGTACCCAGGAAGCATCCTGCTGGTGTCAGCCAGAGATGAGCTGCAGGTTTGAGGGCTCTGCCCCGGGCGCAAGGCTGCTTGGCAGGCGAGCCTGCTGTTTTGAAAGGAGAGCTGCGCAGCACTTAGGGGCCGAGGGTGGAACGTGTACGTGGAGCTTCCAGAGGACTCAGTGACGTATCTAGTGTATCAGGGCTCCCAGTGGCATCTTGTTAGGTTTTTGTGGCTCACAGGCGTCTGGCTTCATAAATGCCGGCGTATCTACACACTGAGGGATGCTGTCCATCGCCCTTACCCGGCAGAGAATAGGTGGTCTTGCCCCTCCCATACAGCTGTAATTGATGAGGATTCATTCATTTGAAAAAAAAATTAAAAATAACATTCTCCAGTGGACTTCAGTATGTTTTCATTTAAACATTCCGAAATGCAAATGAATAAAATCTGAATTCTGATTTTCTTTTTTTGGAAAGCATATAGCTGGTCCACAGCTCCCAGCCTGAAGCCCAGCCCCCTTCCCGCAGCAACTACCTCGGAGCTGAATCTTTCTCCCCACCTTCTCTCACTTTGCTTGGCTCTGGTCTCCCTGGCCTGCTTTCAGTTCCTGGACTGTGTTCAAGCTGCCTTTAGCCTCAGGGTCTTTGAGCATGCTGGTCCTCTGTCCATACCCCCAACCGCCACACCCACGTCACCTGCTTAACTACTTATCAGCCTGGCCTCATCCTAACTATTGCTTTTGGAAGAGAGCCTCCTCAGTGCCCAGGCCACTCCGTGTCCCCGTCAATGTCTCCACAGCCCCAAGACCTCTACTTTACTACTCCGGCCACAGTTCTGCACTGTGATTGATGTGAGAGGGGCATTGACACACCTTCCCATTAGCCTCCCTGCGCTGAGGACTGGTCTTGACTGGTCTTGACTGGCTGAAGGAACTTGCTTCTGGTTTTTTTTTTTTTTTTTTTTTTTTTTTTGGTTTGAATGAATGGGTGAGTGTGAACTGGGGCATTTTAAGTGGAGGGCTGAGTGATGGGCACACATATACTCGGCCAAGTCCCGTTGCCCCTACGGGTTCCTCTGCCTCCAGCTGGCTCTGCACATGCAGGGGCCCTTGGCAGGCTTGTGGGAGTTAGAGGTCTGTGGCCTCTAAAATCCCAGTGTGTCCGTGGGAGTCCAGAGGTTCTGGCAGAGGCTGAGGTCGTGCTTGGGGAGGTCCAGCATCATTGGGCATCCTGTGGCCCTGTGGTCTGGTACCTGCTCCTGCATCACTTCATGGGGTCACATCAGTTGCCTACCCAGTTACCGCTTGTTGCATTTATGCGGGGGAGGGGGTGCTGCTAGCTTCTAGTTTCTCACCTTCCATTCCTTCTTTGGGCCACTAGCGTTTCCTGTTCCACTCAGTTCTCAGTGCTGGGGGACAGAGAATCAAATCAGAGGAGATCTGGTATGTAAATTGCTACTCTTCCTGTTCTGGGGGCCCATGTTGCCCTGTGCTGGAAACATGTCCCCTGAGAACATGTGCTGCTCTGACGATGGAGGCCTCAGGGATTTGGTTGGATAGAGACTGAAGGAGCAGGACTCTGTGGGCCAAGGAAGGACACCACTGGCATTCATAAAACCAGGAGGGCAGCCTGCATCCTAATCAGAGAGGTGTCCTCCTAAGTGGTCCTCAGAGACACTGGTCCTGAAGGTGAGCTTCTTCTGTGCACAGTTTGGGGTGTTGTATGGGGCTTGGTCTGCTCTAGTAGGCGTGGTGTGTGTGTGTGTGTGTGTGTGTGTGTGTATACATATGGGTCCAGAGTTGTGGGCCACAGAATGAGAGGGGCTGGTGGTTTCTCCTGATGGACAATCCTGCCATTAAAGAGGTGAAGTGGACTGCCTTAGGTTGAGACCTCACTGTTGACTGAACTCTAACTGGGCACGCTGACGGCTGGTACCCAGCAGGGCTTCCTATGGGGAGGGTACAAAGACAAATGCATGCTCAGCCCACTGGACTCTTGGTTGGCCTCTTAGCTGCACACGACTGCCTTTCTTCTGTATATGTGGTCTAGGGGGCCAGTTGTTGTCAATTCTGTGTCCACCTACACAGTAGTCTCCTGGCAACAACCTCAGGCCAAGATTGGAGCCTTTAGGGTCTGCTCAGCACTCTGCAGTTTGCAGGTCACATTTAATTTCTGCAGTTTCTAGCTGTCCCCTTGGTAGGGATGATGAAGAGGAAATATCTTACTTAATGTGCTTGCCCGGTGGGGAAACTGAGGCACAGGACCTGCCCACGGTCACTCAGAGGATGGAGAGTGGGCCCGCAGTCCAAGAACCTCAATCTCTGGGCCCTAGGGGTAGCCAATTGTGTCAGGGCCTCTCTGGAGTAGATGGCACATCACTTCCTGAGCAAGGAGCAGCCTGGATCCTTCTCTGCTGGGTTTCGCAATGCTGCCTCCTCCCCACCGAGCCGTCTGACGTGGCCTTTTCAAAAACCCAAAATGAATGGAAGCACATTTTGTTTGGAGAATTTTGCTACACCCCTCACTAGGGCTGGTTGCAAAACCAGGCTTGGGGATTCCTGCTAATGTTGACAATGATAATAATAATAACAGCCGTTATCAGCAGCTGACAGTTTATAAAAAAACAATTATCTGCTTGATAAAGCATCATTGACCATCTCCCAGAACTAAGGGATGGTTCAGGATCTGCTACTTAGTAATACTGACTCCAAGCCTCCTATATCTGCTTCAGCCTCTCCTACACCCCGTTCTTATTAGCCCCATTTTACAGGTGAGGAAACTGGACGGACATGGAGAACTTTTAAGTAATTGAATGAAGGCCGCATAGATGGCAAAGCCCTGGTACAAGGATTTGGATCTAAGTTAGCAAATTTAGAGTCCCACCTTAACTCCATTGTCTGGGGATCCTGAAGTGTTCTGCTTGTCCACCAGCAATGATGGGTATGAGATTTGTGGGAATCAACTGCAGTAGACTCAATCCTGGCTTTGGGGAACCTGACCGTATCCACTGGAGATGGATCCCCACCTGGCAGAGTTAAGCAGCCTAGGGCAGCTGTAGAATTCAAGGGTCATAGGTAGCAGCCTCTCTCAGCCCTGTGAGAGGCCTGATCTGAGCTTTGACTGCCGTTCCTCCACCCGTTACATGGTGGTTACTAGAGGAGACTGTGACCCACCCTTAAAACATCCTAGAGGTGTGAGGAGGTTATGTGGGTGGTAAGAAGTGACCACCACTGCCTGCCCACTATGGGGAGCAGACAAGGTGTTTGGTTCCCAGGATCTTTTGGTTAAGAAGCAGGCTCCTTTCCTCTGAAACAGAGCAGCAAAGCCCCTAGAGACCCATCTTCAGGAGTGGTATCATTCATGGTCAAAGGGACATTTGGTGCTCTCAGGGGGTCATCATGAGAAAGCCCAGGATGGGGTCAGAGTGCATCTGATGATACAGAAGAGGGGTGGAAACCCTAGCATATACATGAAGCAAGACCCGCTGGTACATAATTGAGTGCCTACTGTGTACCCAGCATTGTGTGAGACCTCAGACAGGATTAGAAGATCATCCTGACTGGGAGGCACTGGGACACCATACACCCCAAGTTCTGGTCTTGGGGTATTGAGCAGTTGGCTTCTGGGCTTAGGCATGTGTCTTTGTGTAGTGACAGGCTCCTGGTGGGTCTCGACATCTGTCGAGTGTGTGCTGTGTGTTTGAGGGAGTGTAAGAAAGATGGTGGAGTGCTTGATGCTCTGTCGCTGTGTTTCCTGACCCAGGGCCTGCACCTCTCTAAGCTCCATGGACCCCATTGCTTTTATGGGGTGGGGGGATGCCATCTGAGTCTTTGCCAGCTCAGCTCTCTGTAACTGCAGGGGCGAACTGAGCTGGACTTCCCTCCAGGTGTCAGGACTCTGGTGTGTTCTCACCCTGACAGCTGCCTGCCTGGCTTTCCCACTGCCCTCTGTCCCTGAACCCCTGCTAAAGGGAGGGAGCTTTTATTTCCACCTACTGTAGGCTGACTGGGCGCTGTCATAGTGACATGCCCATGGACTGCAGAGCACAGCTTGGAAATGGGGATCAGGTTTGCTCAAAACAGGGGAAAGTTTCTTCCCACCACCCTGGCATCCCAGCTGCCTGCCTGCCTGCCTGCCTGCCTCCCCCGGCTGTTGCCAAGACCAGCATCCTTAGCTCTTCTGGATCTCCTAGAAGCTAGAGGGAGGCTCTGAGTGCCACAGTCTTGCTGGTCCCCAGGCTCCAGTGTCCTCTTTTGCTCAATAACATGAACTATGTGGGGCTGGGCTCTGGGCTCTGCAGCATTGCAGTGACCCCTCTGGAGGTCGCTTATCTGGATGCAACCTGCCTTGGGTAGAGATGGCTTCTGGGCTCTCTGCCACCAGTGTTTTCCTTGTGTGAAGTCCACACTGAGGGTGTGGGGTGCTGTGCTCATTCCTGTTTGTGAGCAAAGAGACTGGGGCTCGAGGGGAGGGGTATTGAGCCAGCAGGTGGTAGGGTAGGATTTGAACCTAGATATGCGCACCGGACAATCCAGGCAGGAAGCTAGGGCCCCAGCCTGAAGCTACCTGGCAACCAAGCTTCTGTGTCTCAGTTTCCTCTCTGTGTTTTGGGAGTTGAGAGTGGTGTGGAGTGCTGCTGTGGTCACAAGTTAGGAGGTGTCAGCATCTCACACCTTGGCTTCTCAGAGACTTGCCGCTTTTGGGCTGTGAGGGATTCCTAGAGGACTGGGCCCTTGTGAAACCTCCCAGGGACTGTGTGGGAATGGGGGGCGGGCAGCTCTGGGTAGCCCCAGAGGCCATGCCCAGCCCTGGACCCAGATTATCTCTGCCTGTATGTGGGTTTCATCTGGCCTTCCAGGCACTCAGAGTGCAATATGATGGGGAGCTACAGTTGCCTGGCTGTCCCTGTTGGATGTCATGCATGCAGTGTGTTTGTATGTATAATGCATACATGCGTGTGTGTGTGTGTGTGTGTGTGTGTGTGTGTGTGTGTGTGTGTGTGTTTGTGTGGCAGGTATATTGGAGGTATGTGTGGGACATGTATGCTATGTGGTACATGGAGAGGTACATGTGTTGTGTTTGTATGTGTCTGTGGCATGTGGTGGTATGTATGTCTAGGGAGTGAGGAGATATATGTGACATGCATAAGGTGTGTAAGGAGGTAAATGCAGTACAGGTGTATGGTGTGTATGTGTGTGGCACATGGGGAGGTGCATGAGATACATGTGTGTGGTGTGTGGATGTGTTGTATGTAGGAAGATGTATTTATGTGTGGTGTGTGTGAAATGGGAGAAGACATATGTAGTGTGTATGTATGGTGTGGAGGGGGTGGGGGATGTATGTGGTATAGGGTATACATGGTATATGTGTAGGTATCCACATGGTATATGTGGGCCATACGTATATCTGTGACATTGGGAGAAAGGGTGCCAGCATGTGGGGATATATGTGTGTCAGGTGTGTGTGAGAGACACTCTACCCCGACTCTGGCCTTTCATGTTTTGTTGAATCATTCTGACACTGGGACAGAGATATGTAGACATTGTCATCCCTTGGGGCTTACCTTCTCCACTTCCTTTTCTCATTCCTGAGTATTCATTCAGAAAGCACATGTCAAGTGCCTTCTCCATGCTGGGCATACGCAGTGAACAAGTGGCTGGTCCCTGCCCCGAGGAGCCATGATCCTCTTGGGAGGCCTGCAGTCGTTACATAACCTTCCGGATGAATATAAACTGAAGGCAGTGACAGGCGCACCGCCACGCAGAACACCATAGTTAGTGTTGGGCATCAGGGGTGGACTGTCCCCCAGGAAGTACCTGAGACTGGGAAAGCTGGTCCAGAGCCCTGAGGTAGGGGCAGCATGGAATGCCAAGGTGGCAGGCAAGAGAGAGCAAGCAGAGACTTGGTATGAGTTAGCGTCAGGCTGGCTACATGGTCTTACTGGCTACAGAAGACTGCTGGCATGTGAAGAACCTGAGGTACAAGGAAGTGAAGCCACCTAGGCAGGACTGGAAGCTTGGTGGGATGGGGACTGGTATAGTCTGCTGGTGGAGCCCTTGTCCATTGCTGTGTCTTCTCTGGGACATTTGAGTGGGTCTTTTAAGGTGCCAAAGAGACCTGGGGAGCAGCAGGACTCCCTTCAGCTTCTCTGTGCTCCTCCCCAGCCTCCAGCCTCTCCCGGGTAGATGCTTCTCAATGAAAGAAACCAGGGAGCCACAGATGACTCCTGAGCAGGGCAGGCCCACAGTGCTCCCCTGGCCAGCAACTGCCAGGTTTCCCGGCACTGGCATGGAAGATTGGCTGCCTGCCCACCTCTCGGGGCCAAGGCCATTGCTGGCCAACCTCTGCTGACCCAGTCTGCACTCCCTCCACTGATACTGGCCAGGGCAGGGGGCACAAGCAGTGGGCATCCTGGGAGCTGTCACCATGGCCCACTGGGAGCTAAAATTTCCAGGAAACATTTGCAAAGCTGGGCTTGATAAATGGCAAAGCTATTCCCAGAGGTTGGCAGAAAGGCAGCCTTCTCTCTGGATCCCTAATGGGAGGCCTGGGGTTCAAAGAGGAACCTGGGTTCCTCCTGCAGCCCACAGCAGCCAAAATACTCCATAGACTTTCATTGGGTCTGTTTCCATATCTCACACTCAGGTAATGTGTCTGATGGAGGACTGCACCCAGCTACTCCACCATGGTGAGCCCACAGCCCTCAGTGTGACAGTTGGCATGCTCTGTCATCTGTCTTTTGGAGCCACTGTTCTGCAGCTCCACAAGAGGACAAGGGTATTTATAATACTTTGTGTCCTCTGGTCTCCCAGCTCGTGCCTCTACTGTCCCCTTAGTCTGTACCCTGTCTTCATGTGTCCCTGCACCCCACAGAGGTGTAGCCTATGGGGGTCTTTGGGCATGCCGGAGCCCTTCCAATCAAATGGCAGCAGTCTCAGCACCAGCAGGCTTCCAGTCAGGAGTGGTGCCCAGGCACTGTGGAGCCTAGCAGTGTGCGCAGCTGCAGCTGCAGGGGAGAGGTGGAACATGGCTGCCTTATTAGGTATAGCACAACGAGGCCAGTGCCACAGAGCTGGCCATGCCAGTGTGTTCTTTATAACCCTTAGAGTTCCTCCTTATGCCTTGGGAATAGCATCCTTTCTGGAAGCCCGTTCCTCATCTGTCACAGTGGGCTGGTCTCTGTCAAGTCGGCCTAGAGGTCAGTGTCTTCTTTCCAACCCTGGAGAAGCCAGAGTCTCAAGGTCTGTTTCCAGGAGCAAAATATGTTTCTTCTCCCTTCCTCTTCTTTTTCTTGATTCCTTGAGTTTGTGTCTTGCCATGTATCCCAGCCTGGCCTTGAACTTGTTGTCTAACTCGGGCTGTCCTGGAGCCCGAGATCCTCTTGCCTCAGCCTCCTGGATCTGGGATCACAGGCTTGTGCGTCCACCACTGGCTTCGTTTCTTGCTCCTGTCCTTTGAGCCCTGTCTGTCCCTGCAGCTGGTATACATTCTCTGAGGCAAACTCCCACTTACGGTAAGGATTGTGCCAAGGATTGTTATAGGCCTGGGAGCATTCATCTTCAGCCTCAAAGGGTGACAGTAAGGACCGTTTGAAGATGGACACAGGGCACCTGTAGCTTGATGCTGTGCACTGTAGTCTCTGAGGGTCAGATCTGTCTATGTGTCTGTCTTTCCACCATTACAGGGAACAACCCAGGACCAATGAAGTGGGCAACATTATTCCTATGGTGGAACAGGGGTCCTGGAAGTAGGACCTGTCTTCTCCTAGGCCCAGGACTCAGTGCCCCCCTTGGGGAGCTGATTCCCTATCTATCCATCCATCCATCCACCCACCCACCCATTGATTGATTGATTGATTGATTCATTCATTCATTCATTCATTCTCTTCTTCATTTTCTACCTATTGCTATGAAACAGGACTCTGCAGCTGGTAGCTGAAAGCTAAGTTACACGGGTGTCCTCCTACTGAGGACACCTCCAGGAGCCATCTGAGGGACTCAGTGGAGACCAACTTGGTCAGGCCAAGAGGTGGCATGGCACCTGGGTCAGAGTGTGGCATTGAATGACTCTTGAATGACTCTGGGAAGGGGAGAACACTGTCCTCTCAGGAAGGGAAACAGGGCAAAGAGAAAAGACGTTCCTGGGTCACTTAGCAGCTGCTGGTGTAGTGAGGTTGGAGCTGGGCCTGTCTAGCCTCAGAACCTAGCACTGCCCCACCCAGGCTGAGAGTGGGTCAGGACATGGAGGCTGACTGGGGAGATTGTGGGCACCTTCAGTCCCTCATAATAACCTCACCTCCTCAGCGACATCAAACTCGTGTGGCTATTTCCCGGAGGCCACGGTTCTTGGGGCTGAACATCTACCCTCTTCCGTTCTTTGTTCTTTCTCTACTTAAAACAAGTGACCTTGATCAGATGACAGGAACAACTCTCTGTCTCAGTTTCTCCTTTTGTGCTCAGAAGAGTGTCAGTGACACTGCCCCCTTTAAGGCCTGATTTGTGGGTGAAGTGGGCTCCCAAATACCCAACAAGGTGTCTTGAACAGAGCCTGGTGCAAAAGGGCACCCAAGAAATGGCTGATGTGCTCCAGTTCTTACAGAAGGTCCTGGATCCCCCCGAGAGACCAGCCTGAGAAAGAGGACCAAAGGGCGAGCACACTGTAGAGTGCCAGCACTCAGAGAGCTAGATGGCAAAAATGAGGCAGGGCCAGATCACAAGATCCATGACTACATCCAGCACTCTGTGGAGGGGGTACAGTGGACAGTCTTCGTAAGAGCTTCAGGAAGTAAAAGAGAATTCTTGGAACCACCAAGGTCCCTATCACGCCTAGAACAGAATGCCTGTACCTCACCACCCCCAGGCCTCTCGGGGACCCTGCTAGAGTCCTTTTCTCCTTGGAACCCTCTTTTTTTGGCTGGCCTGGTTTCTGCGTGGCCCACATTCCAGGTGGCAGCTTTGGGCGGTAGGGTAGACTGTGAACCTTTGCTTGGAGAGTCGCTGTCAGGTCCAGCCCTGACCTTGGGCCCTGGGGGCACTTCCCCCTGCCAGGAGATGCAGCTGAAAGTGGTGGGCAGGTGGTCCATCTCTCCCGGCACCCAGGCCCACCAGAAGCCCTCTACTCCATTTGGGCACCCTGCATCGGGGAGCAGATGTATTCAGGCCACTGTACAGATTCTGTGTCAGCTGTGCTTGTCACTGGGGAGGCAGGGCTGTGAGCAGCTACACCTGGTACAGTATCCCAGCCCTTCCTGAGATGTTAGTGAGGCTGTTGAGTGATTGAGGGGACACAGGTGATAGCGATGTGAGGTGGACAGGGGGAGGTCCTCTGCTGACGGTGGGGATCTCCTTCTTTCTCCCTGTTCCATAAGGCACCCTCTCCTTGACCCCTTCATATTTAGGTCACACACAAATTCAACTCTTGCTTCCTGCCTGTGCTCCACCTCTGAGCTCCCCTGGCCACTGCTACCTCTCAGAACCCAAGCACTTTCTCCCTTGTGAGGGTTCTTGGCTACTCTGGACCAAATGCTAGAGACGTGGCGGTGAAGGCCTCCAAGCTGGTCAAATCTTAGTCCAGGAGAAGACTGGCAGACTTGTGAGATAATCCAGGACACCTGTTGATGTAGAGGGACATCCTGCAAGGGGCACCAGGATGTGGTGATGATCCGGGCCAGTATTCTAGAGCAATGGTCTGTGCTGAATCTTGGGAGTTAAGCTGAGCAAGCCAACACCTGGAGACATCAGCCCTCCTGGCCGAGAGGACAGCAGGTGTGAAGACCCACAGTAGAGGGAGGGCGGGCTGCTTGTAGATACAGGCAGACTGAGTCTTTCTGAACCACAAATACCAGGCTGAGGAGCTGGGCCACCTCACCGGGGGGCCGTGAGGAGCTGTGGGTGAGTTTCCAGCATGGCTGTGGTCGGATCAGGTGTGAGCATGGCTGGGTGATGGTCACTGCTTCCCCCTGCTGCTCTGCAGGCTGCCTAGGTTTCCACAGCAGATGCGCAGGGCCAGGCTAGCCAGCTGGGAATCAGAAATAGCATACACGTGCTGCCATGCTCCCCCTCCTCAGCGCCTTTCAGCTGTGCCTGCCCGAGTCAAGGACGGCTCAGTGCTTGTGGCTGAGTGACCTTCTCCCTTCTCCCTTCCGTTTATTCGTATACCACGCTGGGCCTTAGGTAGTGTGGAGAGCATGAAGGGTGGGACAACAGAGAAGTGCTGAGGCTCAGAATTCTACCCGGCTACCAGAGAGATGGCCAAGATGGATGGAGATAGTGTACCCATTCTGCTTGCCCCTCCCACCCCCGCCACTATTCATTCGTAGCAGCCTTCTACATGTTTCTACATCAGTCTGGCCTGGCAGGTACACTTATTCTTGAGTCACCCATCCTGTGCCAGGCTCTGTGGGTAGAGTCCTGTTGCCAGGAAATAGAGGACGTGGTGAGGCTGGGTGAGCGTCGGGTGGGGGGTGGTGTATGGGGGTGGTGCGCAGCCTTGGGTTTGGGGGTTTAGACGAGGGCTCTGAACTTACTACCGACGTCAGCCAAGTTTCCTCAGTTCCTGGGGTCTCTGTGTGGAGAGCTCAGCAGCAGTCCCCATTCGGAAGACCATTATGAAGGAAGGAAGTGCTTGAGGTGGCACTGGGCCCTCAGCAGGTGCCCACAAATGGTGTGGCAGATGATATTGGTGTTCAAGTGATTTTTATATAAAATGTGATCACATTAGTTCAGTTTTTCTGTACCAGCCTTTGGCACCATGTGGATACTGTTTCTCAGTCAGAGACTCACTTGGATTCGCAAGTTGAGATAGTTTGTGTCTTATTTGTGCTGATCCCCAGTGTCCTGTGCAGTGAGCCATGACTCCCACACCCAGCTCTTGAAGAAGCCCCAGCCCTCTAAGCACCCAGGATTCTCTCTAGACCTTGCAAGAGGAATGCTCCTTTTGTTTGGCTGCCTTTCCTCGGCTTCTGTCAGGAAGCTTCCACATTGCTGTATGAAGAGATAGCACACTGAGTGGGCGTCTCCGCTATGTGTGTGTCCACCGCTGTTGACAGGCTGTTGGGTTACTTCCAGGTGTTGACTGTGGACAGCATTCCTTTGAACTTTCCTCCGAATGCCTTTTGGTAAAGTGTAGAGTTGTTTATGGCGAGTGTCCAGCCAGGGCTGGGCTTCCCCATTGCAGATGAGCGTGCCCAGCCTTGGTAGGTCTGGTCACACAGTCTTCCCAAGAGCTCATGCTGATAAAGTCCCTCCTACAAGTGACTTCAGTACCTCCATTGTTAGTATTCTGTCTAAACTCCACCTCCACAGTTACCTGGCAACAGCCAGGTATGCTCCTCCCCACAATTACCTAGCAATAGCCAGGTAGGCCTGGCCCACTATAAAAGGGGCTGCTTGCCCCTTCCTCTCTCTTACTCTCTTAATCTCTTACCCTCTCTCTCTTACCCTCTTACCCTCTTGCCTCTCTGTCCCCTCCTCACCTTCCTCTCTCTCCACGTGGTCATGGCTGGCCTCTATTTCTCTTCCCTCTTATCCTTCCACCTTCTCCCCACCTTTGCCCTATCTCCTGAATAAACCTCCCCCCCCCCTTGGAACTGTGTGGTCTGGAGTGGTCTGTTCTGAACTGCGGTCAGACTTCTAACAACTAACATCCATGACCTCACCAAATCCAGGTCTCTTTCCTCGACTACAAATACTCTCCAAGTAAACAAAGTTTTAATAGATTACTTAACTCAGTGTGTTGACAGATAAAAGAATAAAAAAGAGACACCAATAAAATAAACATTAATAATAAAGCAATGATTGTAAAGACACCCTCCAGTAGGAAATGGATAATCAAACTGTGGTATGTCTACATATTGGAATATTATTTGGTAGTAAAAAAAAAAAACCAAGTTAGCAAACTATAAAAGGGGTGGGGTTGGGGATAGCCTGTAAAACAATAATTGCTACATGAAAGAAAATAATCTGAAAAGAATTGTAAACCTGTGACCACGCTCTCATCTGTAGCTTTTGGGAAAAGATAGATTTTTAGAGACAAGAAAAGATTAGTGGTTGTGGTTTCTAGGGATGGGGAGACGGGAGGAGGATGGGAGGAAGCCCAGGTATTTTGGGGTGAGAGCAGTGTAACTATATTCTGAATGATATTGTAGTGGAGGGGGGCGTCTATGCTGCTACTCGCATGTTAAAACCCAGGGGATGTGCAGCTCAGAGGGCGTGGCCGATGCCAAGGACTGAACGTGGGTTGGCCAGCTGTAACAGCTACTGTGCTGGCTCAGGGTATTCTGAATGGGAGCGACTGTCAGAACCAGGGGTGACGGTCAGAGATGCCAGGGTGTGAAACCTGTGCTTTCTGCTCTGCTCTTCTGTAAATGCTAAACTTCTCTAAAATACTGCTTATTTAAAGACAGATAAAATGTTAGAAATAATAAAAAGGAAAAAGACAAAACCAAAAATCGGTAGCAGTGCCTGGTGTGACTTGGGGCACAGGGTTCCTGTGGGCCCATCCCTGTGGAGACTTCTCTTTTTAAATTGATTTAAACGCTCCATTTATTTGATTTTATTGTGTGTGTCTGTGTGTGCACATGCCACAGCATTCATGTGGGGATCAGAGGACAACTCACAGAAATAGATTCTCTCCTTCTACTATGGGAATCGAACTCATGATGTCAGGCTTGCTGGCAAACACCTTTACTTGTTGAGCCATCTTACCTGCCCAAGATTTTCTTCTTCCCTCTCACTCCTGTTCCCTCCTGCTGTGTGCTGTAGAAACGCATCCCTCTTACTAAGCATGGCTTTTAGCGCCTCCAGGGGGAGGCGATTTCATCCTGCTGATGGAGTAGGAACTGTTGTGTTTGGGAACAGACCCGGAGATTGATAAAGTCATGGGCTCTGCACATCACGTCCGAGCAGACGTGATTTAGAAAGGCATCACCCTGCCATGTGTCAGCATCTCAGTATGGTTATCTCTGAACGGCGACATGAGGCTTGCTGCATTCTGGAAATAAATGATTATGGATGTGTGAACAGATGAGTCTTAAAATTTCCAGACAATTTTAGAACCTTTAATTTAAAAGAGCCCATGAAGGTGTATGCCAGTTTAATCTATTCCTAGTGTAACCTTGATTTATTGCTCTTTTAAAAAAAAACAGTTTATGTTGAGGTATAATTGATGTATAATGAACCATACACACAGATACCCACCAACAACCAAAGTCTCCTTGTCCCTGTGTGATCTTCCCCTCGTCCCCTCCCTACCTTTGCTCCCCCTTCTCCCACCTGTTCCTCCCATCCCCCAAGCAAGGATCTGTTTGTGTTCCCTAGCTTTCTATAGAAACGGAATGATACACTGCTCCCTCTTTGTCAGCCAGCCTTCTCTTGAGGCTCTTGACTGGAGTCTTCTATAGCAGCATTCGCAGCATTCACTAGTCCTTCTTTATAGCCACTGTGTGGGCGTGACAGAGTTCATTTACTGATGGGCATCTGGGTTTGTTTCCAGCATGAGATGATTACAAAGCTTCTTATGGACAATTATGACTAAGTCTTCCTGTGAATCTGTGCCTCACTTCTCTTAGGTAGATGCTGAGAAAAGTAACTAGACAATATGTCGGGTATGTGCTTAGCTTTTTAAGAAACTACCAATTTTTCTAGAGTAAGGTCACCGTTTCACTCCAGTTCCTCCTCACCCCTCAGCACTGGGTTAGGCTGATGTGCTGAGCCTTCTGGCTTCAGGCGTTCTGTGGGTGCAGAACCTCACCACACCGTCAACGCTCAGTTCCGTCAGAACCAGTGGAACATCTCTTCATATACTAATATCTTCTAAGTTTAAATCTCTTCTCTCTGACTTTTTTTCTTATGGAGACCTGAGTGCTCTTTCTGTATTCTGGATACAAGTCCTATAAAAGATATGTGAACACCATGTTTTTCCCAGTTTGTGACCCGTCTGATCATTTCTGTAAGAGTGTCTTCAAGGAGTTGGTTTTCATTTCAGTGGAGCCCAACTTATCCATTCTCTGACAAATGTATCCAGTGTCGCATCTAAGAACCTTTGTCTAATCCAAGTTTATCATGGGGTCCTCTACAAGGTTTTTTGTTTGTTTGTTTGGTTGGTTTTGTTGGTGATGTTTTAGAGTTTTTATTAATTTTAAAATCAGTTTCATCTAAGCATATGGATATTTTGTCTGTGTGTATATCTGTGCACTGTGTGTATACCTGATACCCAGAGGTCAGAGAGGGCATCAGATCCCCTGGGATTGGAGTTATAGATGGTTACGGGCTACCATGTGGGTGCTAGGAACAGAAGCCAGGTCTTCTGGAAGAGTAGCCAGTGCTCTTGCTCTTAACCACTGAGCCATCTCTCTGGCCCAGTTTTAGAGGTTTAGATTTTATAACTGTGGTCCGTATTTTAACTGTTCTGTGTAACGTGTAAGTCTAGTTGAAGTTTCATGTGTTACACAGAAATATACCTTCAATCTAGTGTTTGAAAGGTCTCCTGGGGATGGTGAGATGGCTCAGAGGATAAAGGAACCGCCAAGCCTGACCACCTGAGCTCAACCCTGGGACTCACATGGTAGAAGGAGAGAACTGACTCCCACATGTGCGCTCTGGCACACAGTGTGCATATGTAAAATAAATAAACATATGGTTCTTGTTATTGTTTAAGATGCTGCACTGACTCCACTGTATCCTCTGTGAACTCTCCTGGCTCCACTGTGTTCTTTTGTCAAAGATCAGATACTCAGGGGCTGATGATCTAATTGGGGGGGGGGTCAGGGTTGAGGTACCAGGCTTTTGGTTAAATTCCCAGTAAAACAAATACAAACAAAACAAAATGGTTGGGGGAGGAGAGAGACGGGGTGGACGCAGACAGACAGAGAGAGACAGACAGAGAGAGAGTGATTGATTGATTGATTGATTGACTTAAAAATCAGTTGTTTACAGATGCAGATGTCCCTCTGTTGGCAGAGGGCTTGTCTAGTCTATATGAAGCCCTAAGTTGAATCTCCAAGTATTACATAAACCAGCCATGGATTTGCAAGACTGATCCCAACACTCAGGATGTGGAGGCAGGAGGATCAGATGTTGAAAGCCCTGGGCTCCAGAGCTGGCTCACCGTTGAGAGAGCTTGCTGTTCTTGCAGAGGACCCAGAGTTCAGCATGCTACACCTATGTTGGCTCACAACTGCCTGTAACTCTTGCTCTGGGGGATCTGATGACCTCTTGTGGCCGATACAGGCAAGTGCACACATGTGCTCATATATAAACATACAGGTATGCATACTTTTTTTTTTTTTTTTTTTTTTAAATTTCAAGGTCAGCTAGGTATGGTGGCACATACCTTTAACCCCAGCATTCAAGAGGCAGAGGCAGGCAAATCTTGAATTTGAGGCCAGCCTGATCTACAAATTGAGGATAGCCAGGGTTATTATGCAGAGAAACCAAAAAGAAAAAAAAAATAGGTCAAGATCATCCTCAACTACATAGAAAGTCTGCGGCCAGCCTGGGCTACATGAGACCCTAACTTAAAAAAAAAAAGGACTATTTGTGTGTATGTGAGTCCATTTCTGGCTTCTGTTATATTCTATTGGTTTGTCTTCTAGGATGGTCTTACACTGTTTGGACGTTGGACCCTCTAACTTTGCTGGTCGTTGCCTGGGTTGCTTTGGCTCTTTTGGGTCCTTCGAATTTCCATGTGAGTGTGAGAGTTAGTTCATCAGTTTCTGCAAAAGTCTCTGCTAAGATCATGGTTGGGGTTGACTTGACTCTTTGGATCTATTTGAGGAGAATGAGCATCTAAACAATTCAGAAAAGTTTTTTTTATAATTTATTTTTATTTTATGTGTGTGAGTGTTTGGTCTGCATGTTATTCTGTGCATTGCATGTGTGTCTGGTGTCCTCAGAGGCCAGAAGAGGGAACCAAAGCCCCTGAAACTGGAATTATGGACAGTTGCGGGCTGACATGTAGATGCTAGGAACTGAAACCAAGTCCTAGATTGCTGTAAACTACTGACCCATCTGTCTAACCCAAACTGCATTTTTAAACTACTGGGCAGTATTTCTTATATTTTATTCAGATTTTATTTCACGTACTTAGTTGGTGGGAAGTTTTCCATTGTTCTGTAAACTCACTCCTTTGCTCTGCTTCTTCCTATTTTGATGGGACTCTGGGTGGTGTTTAGAGTTGTTTATTTTAGACAATTCACAGCCAGTATAACAATGACGTGCGTGTTTGAGGTCTGTACTTGAGTCTTGCTATACTGGTGAGCTCACTGACTGTTGTAGCTTTCTGTGTGTATGAAACCCATTACCCTTCCTTTAAGGGTGAACATGTCCTCTGCAAGCCTCTTTCTTCCAGCTCTGAAAGTCTTTTTGTTCATTTTCTTGCTTGATTGCTCTGGCTAGAACTTCCAAAGCATTCTGAGCAGGAGAGATGAAAGTGGCCAACTTTTCCTTGTTTCCTGTCTTAGAGGAAGAGCCTACCGTTCACCATTCACTATGATGGTGGCTAAGTTTTGACATATATTCTTGAAAAGTTTTTTCTGTTACTGGTCTGGAGAGATGGTTTAGTGGTTACGAGCACCTATGTTCTTGTGAAAGACCTAGGTTTGGTTCCCAGTACCCACATGGTGGGTTACAGCTGTCCATAATTCCATTTTTAGGGGGGATCTGATGCCCTCTTCAGGGCTGCTTCTGGTTCTAGATACATGCATGGTGAACAGACATACATGTAAGCAAAATGTGCAAACTGGTAAAATTTAAGAAATAAATAGTTCCCAAGAGCCTGTTACTAGCATTCTAGCAAATTCGAGGTCAGCCTGGTCTACAAAGTAACTTCTAACCAAGGCTACATAGTAAGGGTCTGCCTTTAAAAAAGAATAGCTGTGTGGTGGTGGTGGTGGCACACACCTTTGATCCCCTCACTTGGGAGGCAGAGGCAGGCAGATCTCTGTGAGTTTGAGCCCAGCCTGGTCTACAGAGCCTAGGACAGTCAGGGCTGTGCAGAGACTCAATGTGTCTTAATGAATTCATAAATAAAACAGAGTTTTGTATGTTTGTTGTTGGTTTTTTTATTTCTTTTTTTATTGGATATTTTATTTACTTTTCAGATGTTATTCCCTTTCTCCATTCCCCCCCACCCAGAAATCCCCTATTCCATCCCCCCTCCTCCTGCTTCTATGAGGATATGCCCCCACCCATCCACTCCCATTCCCCCACACTGGGGCATCCAGTTTTGTTTTTATGAGATGGGATCTCTTTCTGTAGTCCAGTATAGTCTCAAACTCCTACTGACCCCTCCCATTTCATGCTTCCCCCCCAGTTCTGGGGTTACAGTAGGCAAAGGCACTTACACTCAGCTTGGTAGGTTCTTTCCTGTGTGGAGCCATTCTCTTCTGAGACTGGGAAGGTGCTCTAAGTTGTGGATCCGGTTGGAGCCTGTTGAAGGCATTTTCCATGTCTATTGAGATAGTCATATGGTTTTTCTCTTGGGGTCAGACCATACCTTTCATTGGTTGATCCTCAAGCACGGACCCAACCCTACATTCTTCACGGGAATCTCGTTTGATTGAGATGCTATTCTTTCCTAAACAGTCGAGCCGGATTTATGAAACTTTGGCACCCGTGTTCATGAAGGATGCTGCTCTATTTTTACTTTTTTCTTTTTGTAGCTTCGAGGTCTAATCATTTATTTGTTACTCTTAAAGACTTACTTTCGACTGGACTTAGAAGCAGAAGCTCTCAGCGAGGACAGCCTACGTCTCCTGGAGATCTGTTCCTGTTGCTTCTCTTTAGCTTCCTCCATTCTCTTGGCGCGTTCTGCAGCCTCCTTGTCTTTCATAGAGCGCTGTCTCTTCAGAGCATTCTGAGCAGCATTTCACGTTGGTGTCTCAGGACACGTGGAGTAGCAAGATGCTACCTAAGCCTTGTGTGCGTCCCTCCTGGGCTTCTTATATCTTTAAGGGCTTTCAGACAGTATTAGCAGACACATCTTTTTTTAGAGAGATTGAAAAGCTTCTGGATTCTGTTAACTCTTTTAGGCCCCAACCATGGAGGCCCAGCAGCGTCTGTCAGCCCAGAAATGTCCTTCTTTCCTTTCCTCACAATAACTAAGTGGAGAGCACTCAGATTGGCATCCACAGTGCATCCATGAAAGCCTTACGCTTCCTCTCGCTGGTTCCTCTGGGCTATAACAGGAATGCCCCTCCCCCAACAGCAGGCATACTGTACTGTGGGTCAAGACGCCATGCTCATGGGAAATCCTCGTTTGTGGTTTCTGTCACTCTGTCTCATGTGTGCTTGGGAGCACATCACCTGTGTGCTCCTCACCCAGAGCTCTGGCAGCTACTTCTGTGACTTTCTCAGAGAAAGTGAGTCTGCATCCATTGTCCACTTCTATGAGTATGTGGTGGCCAGTGGCTGGGAAGGAGATACTCAGCTTTATCTTGTCACTGTCAAACAACATAAAAAAATCCAGAAGATGTTGATTTTAATTTCCATGGATTGTGGGTTTTTTTTTCCTGGTTTGAATATTGGGGCACCTTTAGATGAGATAGAAGTGTTGCCTTCTCTTTAATCTTTTTCATAAAAAGGATTTATTTATGTTTAGTTTATGTGTATGGATGTTTTGCCTACATGCATGTTTTTGTCTGTGTATCACATGTGTGCAGTGCACACAGAGATAAAAAGAAGGCGTTGGCTCCCCCAGAGATGAAGTTAGAGTTAGCTGTGAGCTGCCATGTGGGTGCTGGGAACTGAGCCTGTGTCCTCTTCGAGAGCAGTCAGTGCTCCTGACAACCGAGCCTTTCTCCAGCGCCTCTTTAATCATTTAGAAAAAAGCAGTATCTCTTCCAACAGTTCAGATTGAATGAGCTATGAAAGCTCTTTGTGGAGAAGGTTTTTTGTGTTTTTGGTTTGTTTGTTGAATTTATATGCTGGTTTTTTCCTAGCAATAATGCATCTCTCATTTTTAAAATTCAAATATTTCAATTGAGCCCTAAGATTGTTCATATGTGTGAAGCATCATGTCAAGTTTCACTGTGTGTACACTGGGCTGCATTCAGCTCGGGACAAGTGTCTTTGTCCTTACACACAGGTCATTTTGTAGAGTATTCCACCTCCTTTCTGGCCTTTAAAAATATGCATGACTGTGACTCTAGACAGCAGAACACCAGTGTACCACAGAACCAAGTCCATCCTCCCCCTAAATAGACAAGTAATTGTATCCTTAACAAATATAAGGCGACCGAGTCTATTGGCTTACGGGAGCCTTGGCTGTGGTACCTTCCAAGAAGTGTATCCTGCTGAGGTAAGCTGTGGGTGGCTTACACCTGTAATCTCAGCTCTTGGAAGGCAGAGGCAGGTGGATCTCTGTGAGATTGAGGACAGCCTGGTCCACAGAGTGAGTTCCAGGACAGTCAAGGCTATGCAGAGACACTGTATCAAACAAAGAAACAGTAACAACAAAAGAGGGGTTAAAATAGAGAAATGTATCCTGCTCAGTCCTTTTGAAATGTATCAGCATAAAGTTGTTTATAATATTACTTTGCTATCATTATTTTTGGTGTGTGTGATTATTATGAGCGTGCAGTGCAGGGACATGTATTGTGTGCATGTGGAGGTCAGAGGGCAGCCTTAGGTGTGGGTCCTTGATTTTACCCCTGACTTGAGAGAGGACTTCTCTACCCTGTGAGGGTCTGTGACCTACACAAGACTCCCTTGCCTCCACCTCCTGATGCTTGCAGGAGTGCTAGGGTCACAGGCGCTGGAATGGCTCTACAGTCTGGAGTTACTCATCTCCCCAGCCCTTGTTAAATAATAGAACATTGCATTTGTTTGCTTTGTGTCTGTGTGTGTGTGTGTGTGTGTGTGTGTGTGTATGTGTGCATGTGTGGAGGTCAGTGGACAAATGCCAAGAGCAGACTTTCCCTTCCCACCATGTGTGTTCAGAGGATTGAATACGGGGTGTCCTGCTCATCTGTAGTGGGGGGCAGCAGCAGGGTGGGGATTGGAGATGGCAAGTAGAGAGTTGCCATACTTAACAATGTATCGAGAGAACTTACATTAGCTGAGAATAATAATGCACTCCCAGCACTGGGTAGGCAGAGGCGCGAGGACCATTGTAAGTTTGAGGCCAGCTTGGTCTACATAGTGACCAAGGACACAGTGAGTTTCAAATCAATCAAGGCTCCACAGCAAGACTCTGTCAAAACCACAAAGAGCTAGTGAGAGATTGATTTGCTTGTCACATGTGTTCCTTACTTTCCTTATTACTGTGAAACACCACTTGACCGAAGCAATTGAGGAGGAAGAGTGTTCGATTGAGTTACTCTTTTGCCCATGGTGTGGACCAGGGGTTCGACTTCGTTGTTGTGCATGTGCGTAATAAGCTATGCTGGTACCGTTTGCCAAAATCCCTCTGTCCTATTGAATGGCCTTGGCACCTTCTTTGAAAATTGATTAATCATAAATGTGAGGTTTGTTGTCTTCTCCTAGACTCTCAGTTTTATCGCATTGATCGTCTTACCGACAGAGCGGCACGCGCTCGGTCTCTGTAGCTCTGCAGTGAGGTTCAGCTTTATTATCTCCTTAATGTCTGTAGGGTTTGTAGGACGTCGCCCGCTTCACTCCTGGTATTGGCAATTTGTGTTTAATCTCTTTCTCTTTCTCATTTTTAATTTTCCCCATCAGTCTGGGTATGTTTTAATGAATTTTATTGATCTTTTTGAAGGACCATCTTTTGCTGCTGATTTTTCTCGATCGCTTTTATATTTTCTCTTTTATTGATTATGATTCTGATGTCGGTTATTTCCTTTCTTTCACTTAGTTCAAATTTAATTTGTTTTCTTTCTAATATTTAAAGGGGACAGCTAGAGTTGCTGATTTTTAAACGGTTCTATTTTCATGCACTTGGGCATTTTGTGCTGTAAAGCTTCCCCTAAGTACCGCTTGGACATTCCACACACAGAAAACCATGTTTTTAAATTGTGTGTACACATGTGATTTCTATGTGAGGAGCTGCGGTTATGGACAGTCCTGGGCGACCTGCTGAGGAGGCTGGGACCAAGCTCTGATCATTGCTAGACCTGCAGTCATAACCACTGAGCCACCAGCCCTGTCCTACCCTTTCGACCTGTGTTTTCGTTTTTTATTTGGTTCAAGTAACTTGGCATTTCCCTTCTGGTTTTCTGTTTGTCCCCTGAAGTGACTTAGCAGTATAGTATTTTGTCCTCAAAGATTTGAGAATTTCCAGGGATCTTTCTATAGTAGCTTTTAGTTGAATTCTGCTATGATCAGATGGTGTATTGTGTGACTTGAATCTTTAAAAATATATTAAGACTTGTTTAATAGCACAGAATATGGCCTATTTCTGCAAATGTTCCACGAAAAGAATTTGCAGTCTGCTGTTAGTGAACAGAGTGTTCTAGGAATATCACTTAGGCCAGGGTAGTTTAGAGCATGGTTAAAGTCTTCTTTGCCCTTTTTTATTCTCTGTACGCTCACTTTATTAATTACTACAAGAAAGGTGGAGAAATTTGCAACCCTAATTGGGGATTTGTCTCCTTCCCCTTAGATTTCAAAACCATCCCTGCTTCCTCGTGTGTGTGTGTGTGTGTGTGTGTGTGTGTGTGTGTGTGGCCAGAGGAGGACATTGGATATCCTGTGTTCATTCCCTTGAGACAAGATCTCTCACTGAACATGGAGCTAGCCTGGCAGCCAGCAAGTCCCAGCGATTCTCCTGTCTCCACTCCCCAGGGTTACAGACTTGTCTTGGGGCTATGTACAATGTTCTTATGTACAAATTTGGAACTCAGGTCCTCTCACTCACACAGTGGGTGCTCTCAGATCCTTATGCACACACAGTGGGTGCTCTTAACCACTGAGCTGCCTTTCCAGGCCCCAAGCATATTTGGTTTTGTGTATTTTGAAGCTTCACTTTTAAATGCATAAATATTTAGGAATACTCTTCTTCTTAATGAATTGACCTGTTTGCCATTACAAAATTACTTTGTAACTGTAACTGGCAGTGTTGATGTGGCCTGTGTTTTCCTACCCTGTTAACTTTTTTAAAGAAAGATTTATTTATTTATTTATTTATTTATTTATTTATTTATTTATTTAATGTATCTGAGTACACTGTTGCTACACACTAGAGGAGGGCATCAGATCCCATTACAGATGGTTGTGAGCCACCATGTGGTTGCTGGGAATTGAACTCAGGACCTCTGGAAGAGCAGTCAGTGCTCTTAACTGCTGAGCTATCTCTCCAGCGCCCTCCCCCCTCTAACTTTTTTGTTGTTGTTTGTTTGTTTTGTTTTGTTTCTTTCTGAGACAGAGTCTTACTATATACTTTTGGCTAATCTGGAACTCACTCTGTAGACCAGGCTGGCCTCAGACTCAGCGGATCCCCCTGCCTCTGCCCCCGAGTGCTGGGATGAAAAGAGTGGGCCAACACACTTGGATTAATTTGTATTTTTTAAAATAAACCTATTCTCTTAAAATTGTTTTACATTTTAGTGTGTGTGTACGTGTGTGCGCCTGTGTGCAGACATGTTTGTGTGCATGTGTGTGTGCCTGTGTGTACACATGTGCATGTCACTACGTACCTTAGAGGTTAGAGGACAGACTGGGAGTCGGCTCTTCCCCCATATGGGACCCAGGAATTGAGCTCAGGTTTGGTCAGGGATAGTGACAGAGCCTTTAACTGCTGAGCCACCTCTGTGGGCCTATCTTCATTGTTGTTTTATATTTGAAATGTGTTCCCTTTTTCTTTTTTTCTTTTGAAACAGGTATCTCACTGTGTAGTCCAGGCTGGCCATGAACTCTTGATCCTCCTGCCTCAGCTTCCCGAGTGCTGGGATTACAGGTGTGTTTCATCATGCCCAGCTACAGTTCTTATATGCAACATATAGTCGTATCTTTAAAACAAAAGCAAAAGTTGAATCTGAGAATCTCTGCCTTTTATTTGGGTCAGCTAGGCAATTTATATTTAATATGATTGGTGATGCATTAGGTATAAGTTTCCGATGTATTTCCTATTCTCTGCCTTCTTTAGATTTGATTACATTTTCACCATTCTGCTTATCTTTTTGTGATTAGATATTACTCTGTTGGTGATTGCTGAGTGATGTGACATTTTCAGTGTCACAGCCTACTTTCAAGTGATGTCTTACTGCTTCGCATCTTGGAGAATATTGACTGGTGTTCCTCCATTTCTCTCTTGACTGTGTGTCGTTTTGTTGTGCATTTTACTTTTATGAGTATAGTCATCACACTATATTGATGTTGTTGCTGTTGTTACTGTTACTGTTGTTTTGACATTTAGGAGACTCTCTTGAAGTGGGTTCCAGGCTGGTCTAGGACTATTGCTGCTCCCTGAGGGTTGACATTATGGGCATGAGTCACAGTTCTGGCTATGGTTAATAGTTTTGTCCAAATTATCATTTAGCATTGAAAAGGGTTTGAGTGACAAGAACAATAATATTCAGTAGTACCTCCCATGACTGCCAAGCCTAAGAGAGCCATGTTTTCCCTACCCTCTACCCTTCAGCATGAAGGGTTTTCACATGTCTTATGCTGTGGGTTTACTTACAATGGTGTGTTTCTATTTTTTTTTTTTTTCTGTCTAAAAAAGCCACTATTTTGCTTTATTTGTTAATGTTATTTTCACTGGTCATAAAAGTCTAAATTGGCAGCGTTTTCTTTCTGTGCTCTGACACGTCGTCCCAGAGCCATCTTACTCGTGCTGATTGACAGGACTCTGCTGTCTTTCTCTTTGCATCTGGCTGGTGCAAAGCTTCTTTTTCTGGCTACTTTCAAGGTTTTCTTGGTCGCTGGATTTGAACAAGTGGATTATGGCTTATCCTGTATCATTTTCTTCATATTTCTCATATGAATGTGTAATTCCTTGAATTTAAGGATTTATAACGGCAACTTTATACATTAATTAAATGTAGTTCTGAAACAGAGAGACAGTATCAAGATCGAAAGCTCGGTGGCACTTCTGATTAGGTTTCTCTGTCTCTCAGGTAGGTCTGTGGACACCGGCATTCCAGGGCCTAATGTGTCAAGCTATGACTCGGTTCTAAGTCAGAACGCACAGCGGCCGAGTGGCCAAGGTGTCAGGTGGCTAGGTGGGTCATTTAACTTGGTCACTCAGTGTCTCCTAGGCACCTCCTGTCCTGAGACACGAGCAGGGCCTCCAGCTGGCAGGACATTGGCCCCTAACAGATTGAGCCACAGATTCAAGGAGGTGAAAACCACACAGAGGAATGAGGCGGATGCCCTTGAAAGGAGCAATCACGCTCTTGGCTAGTGTGCACAGGCGGCATAGCCCAGCACGTGCAAGAATGTGAGGAAAGAGGCCTGCCTGAGACCCTCCTGATTTTGTTTGTTCTATTTATCTTAAAGCTTAAAACTACGTTGGGTTAGGTGATAGTTCCTGCTCCAGGAGTGTAGAAGAGAACAGTTCCAACCACTGCGGCAAACGATTGTAAGTTGGAACTTGGTGGC
Source organism: Rhabdomys pumilio (assembly GCA_030674055.1). Classification (NCBI taxonomy): domain Eukaryota; kingdom Metazoa; phylum Chordata; class Mammalia; order Rodentia; family Muridae; genus Rhabdomys; species Rhabdomys pumilio. The sequence goes on from JANHMN010000002.1 coordinate 217,297,917, forward strand.
ATTGTCAGCTTTGTCCTGTGGAATAACTGGGGACTAGTTAGTTGCCTTCTATGTCTGAACTTGCCCTTTGTTAACTGGGGACTTTAATGTGTCGCCTGCTTGTAGTGAGGGTGAAATGTGATGGAGGTGTTGCAGACCAGATTCTCAGGCATGTATAAAAGTGGGTGTCCTCAACGATCTTGAGTGGGAAATTAAAAAAGTCCAGAAGGACATGTACCAGGATATAAAAAGTGCTTGCCCCTGGGAGAATAGTTTCATTTTCCAAGTGCCTTTCTGGTTTCTTCTTTAAGTATATATTGTTTTTGTAATAGAGAAAAAAATGCTGAGAACTAGATGTGGTGGTGTATGCTTGTAATCTCAGCATCTGAGAGGCTGTGGTCTGAGGATCACTGTAAGCCCAGGCTAGCCCAGGCTCCAGAGTTAGTTTCAGGTCAGCCTGGGCAATCATGAGACCCTGCCTCTAAGAACCTGGAAAACAAAGACCTGTGACAATTAAGGTATGTGCTTCTCCGGCGCTCACCTTTAGAGAGGCTGAGGCACCTGGGGGACCAGGTAGGTCATGAGGTTGTGTGGCAAAGGGCAGGAGATGGTGCCACCCCTTCTACCCCACCCACAGATATGCAGAGACTACTTTAGAGTATGAGTGTGGGCTGATGGGGTGTGTGGTATCTGGAGTCCGAGCTGGTTTTTCACTGTGTGACTCAGACAGTGCCTCCATTCCTTACATGTAAAACAGCCATGTGGTGGACCTACCTCATAGGTGGCAGCCTCCAGGCTTGACTTATTGTCTTCACAGACAGTTATTGTCACTGTTATTATGTGACTTTTCTGTCACCCATTATTGCTGTAATACTAACCCAAGTTATTGTGAGGGGAGGCACGTGGGTGAGCGAGCACAGCGGAGAGAGCTGAGTCCACAGGAAGGCAGTCGGTCTCTCCGGCCCCAGCGTCCCCCTCTTACCTCTGGGGATGATCACATCTGCCTCCTGACTAATAAGCAGGTTTGATATCCAGTGCAAGCACACCAAAGCCACTGACCAGTGTCCCATGTCCTTTGTGGTTGAGCTGTGGTGTTAGGCTTCATGGAAAGAGTTGAACAAGCCAGTAGCTTGGTCCCCCAGCCTCCAACAAAGCCATCCCCCTCCCTGCAGCTCTGTTCTTCCTTCCCCCAGCACCTCAAAGGCCAAGGAGGGACAGGACCTGCATGACAACATTTATCTGCCTCATTAAGTCACTTTGCTCCGAAGTTGTAGTGATTAGATGTGCAGTCTGGGCAGCATCCAAAGCCAGGCAGGGCACTTGGGCTCTGGAACCCCTGCCTGCCTGTCCCTGGGGAGAGGACTGGGGAAAGGGGTTGGTGGATAGAGGACCAGGGCGTCCAAAGTGGTGTATTTGTAACTCCAGAGCTGTGGGGTGGAGTTCAGCCGTCCCTGGGATTCATTGACCTAGTTCGCTTAGGCAAATCTATGAGCTCTAGGTTCAGCGAGAGACCCTGTCTCAAAAAAACTAGGTCACGAACTACTGAGGAAGACACCAGTGTCAGCCTCTGACTTCTGCCTGTACCAGGATCCCTACACACACACACACACACACACACACACACACACACACACACACAGAGAAATAATACACACACAGCTGTTGTGGCAGAAATACATGCTGAAGCAGAGAGTAGCAGGTTAGGAGGGATCTGCCTGGGAGAAGGTATGACATTTGAGTCAAAGCCTCAAGAGTTGACATAGGAGCCAGTTTTTAAAAACCTTGACTAGAGCCAGGCTGTGTTGGCACATGCCTTTAATCCCAGCACTTGGGAGGCAGAGACAGGCAGATCTCTGAGTTCAGGGCCAGCCTAGTCTACAGAGTGAGTTCCAAGACAGCCAGGGCTGCACAGAGAAACCTGGTCTTGAAAAACAAAACAAAAGACTTGGACTAAACTGGCCTAGAGCAGAGTCTAATCTGCAGAGCAGTGAATGCAGAGGCCTTGAGCAGGCACCAGCCTGATTCTGCCTGACATTTTCAGGGGTGCTGTCTTTGTTATTGTTCTGTTGCTATGATTTTTAAACACCAAGACTAAAGAAAAAGAAAACCTCTAATTGGGCTTATGGTTTCAGAGGGTTCGAGGCCATGATGGCAGAACAAAGGCACGGAGGCAGGAAGAACTGGGAGATCATATCTTGATCTGCAAGCCGGCTCAGAGAGAGCTCTGGGGCAGGTCTTTTGAAACCTCAAAGCTAGTGACCCACCTCCTCCAGCAAGGCCACATCTCACTCATCCTTCCAAACAGTTTACCAAATGGGAACCTGATATCCGGAAACTATGAGCCTGTTGGGCTGTTCTCCTTCAAACTTGCACAGGTGTTTAGGAAGATGGAGCCTAGGAAATTAAGGAATAGAGAGCCGTGGGGAGTAGCTTAGGCGTCCTTGGAAACTTGAGAGCCTGTGGTAATGTTAGCACATTTACTTTCCTGTGACTTCACCTGAATGAGATGAGTCCACAAGGTGCTGGTCCCTCCCAGTGTAAGTGCTGAAGTCAGGCTGGTTTGATGGAGTTCCTCCCAGCCTTTGAGCCTTACCTTCTCCCACAAGTGGGCAGGTCACCAAGGTGTTCCCCAGGTCAGCTGCAGCCTCACCCTCTCCAGCCTGCCTACTCTCCGTCCAACTCACACACTCAGATCATACTTTCTTTTCTCTTTCTTGCTATGCCAAGGATGGAACCCAGGCTGACCGTGTGCTAGGCAAAGGTGCTACCACCCAGCCTGGCTCACCCACTTAGGGCTCAGCTGGAGCACAGATGTTTCTTCGTTGTCTATGGCTCTGTGTTGTTTGTACATGAACTCCCTCTGTTCTATACCTGCAAACAGTAGCGCAGAGGGTACAAGCCAGTGGGTAAGGTGGGCTGAGATGGGTGGCCAAGCTCAGCCTCTCAGTCCTGAGCATCTAAAAAATTTGCAGTGGTATGTATCAAGTGTCTCCCCACTCCCCAGTCCAGCTGAAACTTGCTACATTGTATTGTCCTTCAGGTGTGGATGTTGAGGCCCGGTTGAAAGGTGGGAGGAGAAAGGTGTGTCTAGGTCAGAGCTGAGCGGCAGGTCTCTAGTATCTCTGTCTCTCTCTGCTCCAGCCCTCCTCAGTAGGGCCCCCAAAGCTGGTGGCCCCAATATCTCCAGCTAAGGCAGCTAAGGCAGCTTGTTAGCATCTCAAAGCTGCCTGCCTGCTGCCATACATATTCAAGGGGCTTCAAAGAAGCAGCTCCAGACAGGGTTCTTTGCCTCCGGGAACAAATTCCCACCCTCTCCACCACTCCTCTCTGAGAGGCGGAAACTGTAGTCTGGCTGGAACCCTGCCCCCATTAGTAAGAGAATGACATTACTTCTGGCTGTAAGGGCTAAACATCTGTTCTGCCTGGTCAGTTGGGGGAAGTTGTGGGGCTCAGTCCGTTTGATCCCATCTTGGGGTCTATAGAGGATGAAAGTGGGGACCCGAGGCACAGACATGCTAGGGTCACCTGGACACTGAGGCAGCTAGCTCTCCTGGCTCACAAGTGTAGTGCCTATCTTCTGGGTGCCTGGAGCTTTTCAGGCCAAGAAATTAATAAAGGGCCAAGGGAGGGGTGAAGCAGGAGCTGAGCAGCTCACGGATGCCAGACAAGCGCTCCACTGCCCAGCACATCTTGTTTGAAACTCTAAAGAACAACGAGGCTGGAGAGTTGGCTCAGTGGTCAAGAGCACTGGCTGCTTGCTCTTCCAGAGGACCTAGGCTCAATTCTCAGCACCCACATGGTGGCCCACACCTGCTTGTAACTCGGGCACCTGACACCCTCACACAGATACATGAAGGCAAAACAGCAGTGCACTGAAAATAAAAATAAAGAATAAATAAGAGTGACAGCCAAGGCTTCACAGAGAAACCCTGTCTGGAAAAACAAAACAAAAAACAAAAACAAACAAACAAACAAAAAAGAGTGGGCTGGAGAGATGGCTCAGTGGTTAAGAGCACCTCTCCTAGAGGTCTTGAGTTCAATTCCCAGCAACCACATGGTGGTTCACAACCATCTGTAAAGGGATCTGGCGCCCCCTATTGACATGCAGGCAGAACATTGTATACATGATAAATAAATAAATCTTAGAAGAAGAAGGAGAAGAGGAAGAGGAAGAGGAAGAGGAAGAGGAAGAGGAAGAAGAGCAGCAACAACCCTGCTCTGCAAACTGCTGTCTCCAGGGCTGGGGGTGAGTATGCTTTGTACCCACATCCAGCCACCACGCTGGTGGGCTCGTCCCTTCTTCTGCCCAGCCTCCTCCTTTGTGCCTTCAATGTGCATGGTTCTGTGCTGTCTGTCTTCTTTCAGGCGCTCTCACTGGAAGGCCACACTCTCCCCTTGTCCCTCTCCTTATACCAACAGCCCCAAGCCTTACAGTGCACCTGGTCTTCGTATATATAACCTTCTCCTGGCCAGTTCGTGCCTGGTCCCCCTGTTGGCCTAGATGTCCTCTACAGTCACTCCCACCCCCCAAGTCTGTGTCCTGTGTACTTAGCTCAGGGCTGAGTATGCACAGGTGTTTGCTAAATAGACGACAACTTAGAAAATGCCAGTGACAGGCTTCTGCCATTCTCAGTGTGGAGTTAAGGCTCCTGGGATCTACCTTTGGGGACCCACCTCTGTGGGTGTCAGCAGCAGCAAACCCAGGAGGCCTGGAAGCTATTGCCACAACCCACTACCCACAGGGAGTTAAACATCTGGGAGTGGTGACTGTGTGGGGAGGGGAGACAGGGATATTGTGTCTGCTGAGTGGCTGCAAGCTCTGCTCCAGCAGTTTATTACAGTGTGTCAGGCTCTGTGCTAGTCACTGGGGCTAGCTGTGCATAAGTCAGACAGTTCCTGCCCTCACAGGCTCCTACAGTGCCAGAAGACAAGCAGATAGGACTGACAGAAGTTACTATAGTGTGGGAAGAGACTTTGGGGCTTTGGGCTTGGGGGAGGGCAGGAGTTCTCAGAGGTTTTGGGAGTGAGTAATTGAGCCGAAGTGTAGGCTGCTCAAGTCTTCTCTGTGCTCTTTTGTGCAAAGGTGAGAGGAGCTGGACTTACTTAAAGGGCACGGGGAAAGGCAGTGTGCTGGAGGCCCTGAGGACAAGGTGGTGGGGTCTGGTTTCCATCGAGGGAAGCCCTCTGGGAAGCATAGTTTGCAAGGGCCCGGGTGGACATGGAGACTCCACTAAGGGGGTGCTATTTTTAGGGGTGGCAAAGGTGACCTAAATCAGAATTGGGGCCGGGTGGAGGCAGGCAGGAGGTCCGCTGAGCTCTGGGGGAGGAGGTGTTACTGGTTAGTGAGATGGGCTGGGGACTGGAGACTCCGGCATCCAGTGTCCACTTGCTAAAGAGACCCCAGCTACCCCACTGACACTCCTGCCGTGGTGTCTGGGACTGACAGGTCCACTGGAGGTGAAAATCTCAGCTCCCTCAGAGCCGATTGCCCCCTGGGGGTGTGGAAACCCCAGGTATCCATTTTAATTCTCCCAAAGTCTGCTGCTTTACTGGTCCTGTTTGGAGTTTTATTATTATTGCTGTTAATGGTTTGAAAAGGCCTTTTAATTAAAGCTGTAGGTTGGAGCTGTGCCTGAGCTCCTGGGGTGGGTAGGAGGGAGCCTTGCCAAGCCTTGTCTCACCCCTGACGGAGCTTGAGGCTTCTGAGCTGAGGCTCTATGCTCCTGGAGGAAGGCTGAGACAGGGGCCCTCAGTCCTTCTCTCTGGGCAGCCAAATCTTTCCAGAACAGATGATTTAATGTTCATTTCCGGTTCTGAGCCTTGGCTGGCTCTGGGTGCTCTGTCTTGTGGAAGCAGTGAGCCTCGGGGTTGAGAGCTCGGACGTATTGGCTGTAGGACAGGTGGCTCTGTGGCTGCCATCTCAGCTTGCTCTTGTCTCCTAGGACCTTTAGGAACAGTACAGAGATAGCTCGAGAATCTGGTCCAGGCTGAACCCCGAGCGCACGCAGTCACGCTGCTGTGACCCTGTCCGGCAGCAGTGCTCCATGAATGGCAGCTGCTTTATCAGAGATGCTGACAATGCTGCCTGCTTCCCTCTTCTTCACACAGGATCCCCTCGTCCCCACCTTTGAGCTGCCTCCTCTGGAAAGCCTTCCCAGATTCTTTCCAGGACCCGCTTTCCCAAAGGAAATAAATTTCTTCGTAGGGCCTGAGCTGCCACCTTGAGTGACTGGCTAACTTTGGGGTGGGACACAAAAACCCTGGGCTTACTGGATCTGATAAGCTCTGCAAGCTCTTGTGTGGAAGAGCACCTCCTGCCCTGTGGCCAGGGATGTTCTCCTCCAAGGAACAAGTGATTTAAGTGATTTAAGAACCTGAGTCCCCTCTATATCTATAGAACAGTTTGTGCGTGTGTGTGGCCCTGAGCTGCAAGGTCCTTCTGCTGCCCCATTCTCTTTCCGTCCTTCCCGCCCTTAGACATCTTCCTATGTCCACTGATTGTTAATGTAGATGAGTTTCTGACCTCCAAGGTCACCCAGCTGACAAGTGTTAGCTCTCTGTTCTAGAACCTTCCACCTTCCAGGATATTTGCACTGGCTTGTCCCTCTGCCCTGGCCTCCCTGGCCTTCACACCTACTGGTATCTTCCCTCATGGCATTCAAATGTCACTCACATGTATTTTGCTCATGTCTTTTCTGCAATGAGCAGACACTAGCACGTGGCATGTGGTAGGATTGGAGTAGAATTTGGTCCCACTGTCTCTGGGGAAGAAGAACAAGGGGCCATCTTCTTCAAGGGAGGTCTCCCCATCGACCTGCCAGGCTGCTCTGGCTCCCGTTGTTGGTTAAGTTCACCAACACTTTGTGTCCCACAAGTCAGCCTTGCCTGCACCTCCTTGCTGCTGCTGCTGCAACACTCCTCTTCTCCCTGGGTTCCCTGAGCGCAGCAGCCTTGCATGGGCCTCCCTGTTGTACCCAATGTCTGCCTCTGCCCACACCCTGTCTCCTCCTGGCAGCATAGCTACTGGGAGCTTCTGAACTTGGGAGTAAAAAGAGAACAAGAGGGATCGGAGAGATGGCTCAGTTGGTAAAGGGCTTGCCTTCTAAGTACAAGGACCCGTGTTTGATTCCCCAGAACCCACTTAAACATGGTGGCTGTAGTGGTATGTACTTGTTATCCAGGTGCCGGGAATGCGTAGACAGGAGGGTCCCTGACGCTTCCTGGCCAACTGGTCTTGCCTAATTAGTGAGCTCTAGGCCAGTGGAAGACTGTCGCAAAGGAGACGAATGATGTTCCTGAGGATGTCAGCCAAGACATGTCAGCCAAGATGTCACTAGCTCTGCCCTCCCCGCATCCCATCCACACATGCATACATTTTGGGGGGTTGGAGGGAGGAGGAGTCATTCTAAGGGCTAGAGAGTTCTGAGAGTGAGGCTTAATGCAGTGGTATCCCCAGGCTGACTAGGGACACCCAATCCATCTCACAAGCTAGGAGATGACGCACAGCAGTGAATTAGTTACTTGTGCAAGGGATAGAGCACAGACTGAACCCAGGCTGACTCACAAGCCCCCTGGAGGCAAGACTTGATCCAGCCCTGAGGCAGAGTCAGAAATGACAGAGGTTCCTGGCAGCACCCACCCATCCAGAAAGCCCTTCAAGTGGACCACCTTGTTGCCGTGCTGGAGAGGAGAGAAGCTGTAGTGGGGGCAGGGATTGCTGGTGCAAGTACCCATGCAGCTGGGGAGAAGGAGCGGAGGGCCAGGTACAAAGGAGGTGTCTCCTATGTGACAGCAGCTAAATGGGCCCCTCCACTTGGGTCTTTGCCCCTGCCTAGCTGGGTACTTGGGTTCCAGGATGCAGCAGCTCTAGGGACTGTACTTAGCAGGGGAGCTGCTCCCTAGATGTTATAAGCTCAGACTTAGCATGTGTTCCTGAGGAGGGGTCCCTAGGCCCTTGTTACCTCTCCTAGTGAAAAAGGCTCAGGCTGGTTGTTGCCTGCCACCTAGGCTAGGATTTAGGAGATGCTGTGGTTCCTCTCAGTGGATTCCCATCCTTTCTTCCTTCATCTTTATCATTATATCAAGAAGGAATGGAGCTTGACCTGTCCAGCGAGGATGCTGAGGCCTTGAGAGGAGATGGGGAGGGAGGGAAGAAAAGGCTTGGGGTCTTGGTGGTCTGAAGGCCTGTAGGCCAGCAGCTTCTGTCCCTGAACCTCAGGGTCCTTAGCTGTGCAGGGTGCGGTGGGTTGGGGCGGGGGCTGTGAAGGAAGTTCCTCAGGTGTGTGACACACTGGAGCCGGACATGTGTGGGGAGCTTTGTCTGTGGAGAGCTGGGTGCTGGCAAGGACCCAGCCATGAGTAATGGGGTGGCAGGGAAGCCCATCTGGAAGGTGCTAGAACGATAGAAAAAAAAAAAAAAAAACCCACCAGTCATTCATTTAGTAAACATGTATTGAGTGTCAGCTTTGTGCAAGGCCCCGGGCAGCCTGGCCTCTGCCCCAAGAAACTACAGGCCTAGGTGGAGCCATCAAATAATTAAATGGAACCAGGCAAACAGAGGACCCACGCTTAGGCAGGGGATGGGGGCTTATCCTTGGGAAGTGCCATTTGAGCGTATCTCTGGAAAGCATGTAACAGCTGCCCAGGTGAAAAGGCAGGGAGCCCGTCCTGGGCAGGGAGATAGTATGGTAAAGAGATAGTAGAGGATATTTGCACTGGAGGAGGGTGGATTGTGTTGAAAGGGTGGGGACCCAGCAGCCTCTGGAAGTTCTGCAGACTACCTCGGAGCGAGAGCCTTGCAGGGGTTGAAATGTGTAGCTATGCTCATGTAGCTATGCTCTGTCTGGCCACTGCTTAGCAAGGGTAGCAGGCAGGGTAGATTGAGCACCAACTCCAGTTGGAGACATCAGCAAGAACCTTGTGGTACTTGAGGCAAACTGAAAGGAGCATGCCCGTAGAGAGCTGGAGCCTCAGTAACCACCTCTGCTTCCATCCACGACCTGGCAAAAGTGTTAGAAAGTGAGTAGCAGGTAGGAAATCCCCCAGACCCACGAAAGATGTGGCTTCCAGGCTGAGTGGAGGAGGCAGAGGGAGAAAGGGAGGCAGGAATCAGGAATAGCCAAGGCTGTCCCATTTAGCTTATTTGTCATTGACTGCCATTGTGACTATCTCCCCTCACCCCGGCATAAACACAGGGAGACCTAGTTCCCAACATTCTCCAGGAAACAGAGCCTCAAATTGGAGCTCTGACGTCACCTCCTCCTGGTTACCCACAAGCCTGTGCTACCCACAAACCTGTGCATATTGTTTCTGCCTCAGGAATTTCTGCCTGTTCTAGAAGTAAGGACAAGATGAAAGTGGGGTGTCCCTGGAGCACCCACATACACTCGAGATCTGGGCCAGGGCTACCCAGCTTTGTCTTGTGATTCACCTCATGTGGCTGTTTCCAGGCTACAGGGGCTGTGTGAATCATTTGGGGCCTAGGTGGTGGGAATAGAATGGCTTTTGGAGGAGGCCAGTGGAGGCTCCTTATAAGCTACCATACCTGTGTCCCTGGACACACCATGGCCTAGGCCAGGGCTCACTGCTGGCTAGCTTGCACCTTAGCTAACCAAAAGTATGACCTGCTGGGGCAGGTCTGAGTAGAGAGAGGAGGGGTTGCTTCTCAGAAAGGACCTCCCTCTGGCCTCTCAGGAGGGACCCAGACTTCTGGGAGGCCAGGCCCCTTGGTGGCTGTCTGAGGCTGATGAGAAAGGGGTTGGGTGTGAGCCGAAGAGCTCTGTTGCTGGGACTGGGAGGCGGAGGGGGTGGCATAAATGGCTGTCACTGAAGGGGTGAGTCAGGCAGCACTGGTAGCATTGAGTCAGCCCCAGGGGATGAGGGGAAGAGACAACTGCCAAGGTCAATTCTAGCAGATTGGGCCCTGAGCACCTCTCACCTCCCTACAACCCTTCCTACTCCCAGAGTAGACAGTCAGCTTCACTGCTGGTTCCCTCTGCGGAGAGAGGGGAACTGCCTTTATCCTGGTGCAGAGAGGGCAGTTTGAGGCCCAGTTCACTCCTCCCTGGCTGCAAGTGTCAGATCCTTGACACGTCTCAAGGCGTGCCCCATCACAGGGCTGTTGCCCAGCCATCCCTCCTCAGCAGAATCTGCTGCCAGTTCTTATCCTTCAAGCTTTTCACCCCTTGTCCCTGTCAGAGGAATCATGTGTGACCTGAGGTTTCCTCTGTCCCAGGCCCCTGGCACACAAATCATAACATGGTCAGGTCAGGAACTCATAGTCACATGTCTCAATGATTATCCTGCCCCTGGCTCTTGTCAGGCACACGTGTGCAGACATGATGGCCCTATTGCACAGGACTCTGACCCCACTGTCACCCCCTGAGTGTGGAATCATTCCCTCTGCTCATAGGTTAGATATGAAGAGACAATCCTGGGAGGCCCCTTAACTCAAGGGTCACTTTGTTCCTTTAGGAGGAGGTGGATGTGATCTGATCAGAGCCTGTACTCCAGGTAGTCCACTCTGGTGCATACAGTAGGCACTTAGTAAATGCTGGGTTGGCAGAGATGGGAAAACACATTTTCTAAGAGCCACCCCGAGTTTGTGGAGGAGGAGCTTCTCCATCCATCTCCTCCGACCTTCCAGTGTTTCCTTGAAGCTGCAGGGACATTGTCCTCTGCACTCAGTGAGCACCATGGCAGCCCACCTTCCATCAGCTGGGCATACAGGCTCAGATTCCTGTAGACACCTCATCCGATCTTCATTTCTTTCATTGAGACAGAGCTTTGGGTCAGAGCATCGGGGCCAAGAAGACAGTTTTCATGGGAGTCTGACTGGGAGACAGACCTCTGAGGTCCAGGGAGTGGGTGGAAACATTCACAAAGCGGCCAGGAGAGTGATACTGGGCCCAGGAGTGCTTCCTGCCCTCTGCCTGAAGTAGGATCTCCTTACCAAGAAGGCAAAGGTCAGAAGCCTTTGGGCCAGGAGCCCCACAGTCTTGCTGTGTTTTGGGCAGGTTACTCCTCTCTGGACCTCAGTTTCCTCTTTGATAAGAGCTGTGTGCAGTGTGGCTCTCTGTGCAGTGTGTCTGCAGGGAGGAAGGAATGGGCACACTCAGGGGATAGATGGGAAGCACAGGCCAGGTGTCAGGCTAGGAACCTGTCCAGGAACAGGGGCCGGAGGCCTCAACCTGGTAGCTTCCCAAGCCTTCAAGGTCAGGCCCAGCTCCTACCAAAGGCCCCGTGACATCCTCCATTCTAGTGATGTTGATTAATGGCCACAGAGTACGTGGGCGCCAGCAGTCACCCCCCCTCAGCAGAATCAGCTATGATCTATGGGATTGGGTCCCTCGGGGAGTAACCATCTGATCTCAGAGAGCCTCTAAAAGTGGGTCAGTGCTGGGTGGGGCCTGGATGGCAGCAGCCAACTGGAAGGGAGGGGCTCAACTGTCATCTCTGTCACAGAGGTCAGGTGGCAGGCCTAGGACCCTATGGCAGACTTGTGACAGTGTGTGTAGCTCAGAGGCACAGTTGTCACAATTGCTGGCAGGGGCACCTTTTTCCTTGGCTGATGGAAGAGACCTAAAGCCAATGCTAGTACATGGTACTGGACACCTTAGACTCCAGGAGGCCAGGGAAAGCCTCTTTGCGGGTTGACACAGGTGAAACCAAGGGACGAGGAACCAATTGTGTGAGTTCTGGGAAAAGTGAGCCTGACTTAGCACCGGGGACTTACCTCAACTGGCCTATTCAGATTAGGAGGAGTGGGGAGACAAGTGACTGCAGGGTGTCAAGGGAGAGCAAGGGGATGGTGCTAGGAATGGAGCAAGGGTGAAGAACCCTGAAGAGCCTCCTGACTCAGTCAGAAGTTTAGAGTTCCTTCTTGGGAGGGAGGCAGAAGCCCCCTCTCCAATTCATTTAGGCCCCTTCGACCCCCTCATGAGAATGAATTGGGGGGTGCACTTGGGGAGACATAGTCTGGAGAGGTAGCAGTTGAGGATACCCTCTGTGGCTTGGGAGTAGTAGAAGAGAGCCCAACCCCAAAGGCTGGAATCTAGCATGTCTTTCTGTGTTGAAGCTACTTACTGGCTTCCACTGGGTAGCCACTGATTTAAATAACTCAGTCCCATGCTCCTCACGCAGGGCCAGGAGTCCTGTTTTATAAAAGTTACATCATATGAGACAGACGTCCTCCAGTCACTCATGGTCACTCAGCTGGGAAGGGGCTGACTTTAGGTTCTACCCACTTCTAATCGCCTCCCTGGATCCCATTCCTTTTGGACCCCAAGGCTATACCACCTCAAGGCAAGAATTGGATGTTTGAGGCTGCCAGGAGTCCCCACCTCTCAGTCTAGTGGATTTGAACCACATGTGCGTACGCATGTGTGTGAGCATATACTCCTCTCATCAGAAACCAGGGACAGGATCAGGTCAGGGGCATACCTGGGTCTGGAGGGACCTTGCTGTGCTTCCCTCTGCTGGTCCTCAGATGCCTTCTGGCAAGGGCACTAACAGGGACCCTGTAGCCACCAGCCCTTGGCCCAAAACTGGTATGTGCTGTCTCTGGGCTATTCATGTCTCTGCCTTGACAGAGGACCTTCCAGCAGGGTAGAGAGACTGTCATGAAGAGAGCTGCCAGCCTGTGTCTCCAGCAGCATAGGTGGGGATTCTTGCTCACAGTGCCAGGGAGCTGGGTTTGGAGTGGATTGAAGAGGCCTATTCTGGGAAGCTTTCTGGATGAGTCGTGGTAAGTTGAACCCTTTCTGATTTGAACTCCCCAGCACGATACAATGGAGAGAGGAGAGATGTGATGATTTTTAAGGTTAACTGGGTTGATTCTTGCTCTTACTTCACTAGCTATGTGACTTTGAGTAGCTGGCTTTATCTTTATGTGAACATTATTACCTAGAGATAGACAAACCCTTGGGGGACACAAGAGTCAGTACCCTGTTTGTGTCACCTTCCCAACACTCAACATTTACTGCCTCGCAGAGAGAGCCGGCTTCTCTATCCGTTGTGACTGCCTCTGTGCTCTCATTTTGAGGGCACTGAGCCTCCAACAGATAACCTGATGCAAGATCTCACAGCCAGCCATGCTTTCCTCTGTGTTGCTCTGCATCATTCAGTCTTCATTCCTGATCCCCAGTTGTCAGGCCAGGCTGACCGTGGGCCGAGCCCGCTCTTAGAAATGCGTGCTTTCAGCACCATGGCCAGCGGCCAGACGATTGAGCTGTTTAACTCAGCTGGTCCTTACCTGCCTTATGGAGACAGCAGGCTCTGGGAGAGTCCCCAAAACCAAAGGGCCACTTTGCCCTGGTGTAGAGTTTACTGGACATAGTGAGCTCTCTTCTGGGCTCCTCTTGGAGCCACCTCCAGGCCGAGTCACTGCCACCCCCTCTCTAGGCCTTAGTATCACCATGGAGACAGTGTAGGAAAGCACTCCCAAAGCTCAGGCTCATGTGGCCTTGGGAAGCCCCAGTGCTGGATCTGATGGGACTGATTCTGCTCCTAGTCACTCTACGAATGGGGAAATCAAGGCCACAGGGAAGGGAAGGCTAGGTTCTTAGAATGTCCCTACAGCAAGGCAAGGCTGACCTTAGTGCTCCACTATGAAGATGGAAGCGTTAAAGTGAAGTGAGCATCCTTGGGGACCTGCACCAGCTGCCTGGAAACCTGATTCTGGAAGAACCGGCTTTCCTCTGGCTGGATGTGTGACGTGTGGGGTTTGTCTCAGTGCATGCACTCTATTCACTGTAGGAAGACACTGAGGTCCAGGCCAAGGCTCATGGTCACAGGACATCTTGTGGACATGGATATAGTTGGACTGGGTTCTGACTGAGCCCTACACTCGGCAACTATGAGACTTGGCTGCTTGTCTGTGAAACAGGAGAAGCCAGGACCCACATCACGGGGTGAGTAGGAGGTTGGACTTAGATAGGACAGGCCTGAGCTTTGCTAGTGAGAGCACCCGTGGTGGGAGCACCCATGTCAGCAGTAGTTAGTGTCACCTGTTGTCAGCGCCTTGGTAAATGTGTGTGAGTAGCTGCATCCGTGAACAGCAGAATCACCTGCCAGGCCA
>JANHMN010000002.1:217316972-217332954 GCA_030674055.1 Rhabdomys pumilio
TCCTGGGCTGTAGCCAGTCCACTGTATCTGACACAGACACAACCAAGCCCCGCCCACCACTGAATGTGGAGTTAGCAGCTGAGGCTCAGTGGCGCCTCCTCTGGGCAAAACGTTCCACTGGCTGCCAGCTGCCTGGTGGGTGTTCACAGTTCTTCACTGGTATCCTAGCCACGCTGCTTGTGTGCTGAGACTGTCAAGACCTTCAGTACAATAAGATATTTTGAGAGAAGGAGAGAGGACATTTGCATACCTTTTATTATACTGTATTGTTATAGTTCTACTTTATTATTAGTTATTGTTTTTAATTTCTGTTCTGCCTATCTCTAAGTGAAGCTTTATCACAGATGCACGAACAGGACAAAGCATGTGTTCAGTGCTCTTTGGGGGTTTACTAGGGAGTCTCTGGATGTCTCCCCTGGAAGGGGAGGAAGCCAGAGCAGCCCCTGTGCTGGGAAGGATAAATGGCTACACATGGGCTGTGACTCTCACATCAGACCTGAGTAAGAGATATTCCCATTTCACAGAGGGAACACTAAAGTTACCCCTCCGCTGTCAGTGGCTACCAGGTGGAGCTGGATCTGACCATAGGCTCCAGAGTTCGTGCTTGAGAAGGTCCCATGTCTCACTTGGTCCTCTGGGTACCTTTGGAGTCAGCCACAGTGGAGCCTTCCGTCCTGCCCTCTGCCTGCTCAGGATCCACCTCTACCCTGTACCGCAGACCTCCTTCTTATGTCTGCCTCGCTCAGCCCTGTGGTTACACAGGTTTCCTTCAGTACAGTCCAGCTCTTGAGTGAGAATCGTGGAACCAAGGATGGGGTCTATGTCAATTTTCATACTATAATGGCCCGTGAGGGAGGCTTTAGTTATAATGGTCTTGAGGGTGGACTGTGCATATCTATGGACAGCCGGTATGGATCAGTAAACTAGGGGCAGGTAGCCTGGTGGTGAATGGTGGCCAAATGGCTTATGTTCCAGTGCTCTGAGGGAGATACATAGTAGGAACAGGAAAGGCAGTAGTCTAGGAGGCTTGGGGCAGAGGCAGGAAGCAGGCTTTGTTGAAGGAATGGGCAGGAGGGAGTTGGGATGGTGCATGTATTTCTGCTTCAGGAATTCCAGTGATTAGTGGCATCATGGGGAGAAATGGACTGCGAGGAGGGGCCATGTTTGGGTATTTGGATATGTTCTGAGGAACCTGAGGCGAGGCTAGGAGGTGACTGGGGGAGGGGCTGTGTGGAACAGGCTGAGGAACCTAGACTTTGGGGTGTGGAGAGATTTGGGACATCATTTGTGCAGGCCAGAAGGTCATTGCCTTGGCATTGAGTGAGAAGGCCTGGGGACAGAGGGAGCCTCTTTCGGAGGCAGGCCAGGCCAACAGAGGAGAGCCTGGAACAGGAGGAGCTGTCTGGGCTGCTTTTAGAAACCACATTCCCATTTCAAGTATATTGAGCTAAAAGCTCCTGTGTAAGTCAGTTTTGCAAATTGAGTTTTTGGACAACGAACACTATTTAACTGTGTGGGATGGCAAGGCCTACAGCTTTGGAGGCAGGCTGGCCGAATCCTGCCGGAAGGTCCTTCTCCCCGTGACCTGGAGCTGCCGAGGACTTGACCTTCCAGCCATGGTACGAGCCTCGTTCCACTCAGATCTTAAAAGGATCCTTCCACAGAAGTGGGTGTGGGAGGCAGCGGGGCCACAGGAGCAGTGCTTGCAGCAGAGGCGAGGGATCGGGGCCATTTCAAAGATGTGTCTTCAAGACATGGACAGAGTTTTTATGTAGAAGATGAGAGACGAGGAGAAGGGACGGAAGAGCCCCTGGTCACTTGGTGAGGAGGTTAGAGGACAGCAGTTAGGGTCCAGGGCTTTACTCACACAGGATGTGAGATGGAAGCGGGGCAGTCCACAGTTGCCATAGGGCCTCTGAGAGGTGAGGTTGGCTGGAGAGGAATGCCAGGCCTGTGAGAGGGAAGAAACCCAGAGCCTGTCAGGGGGTCAGTAAATACCCACTTACCATTGGAAATAATTGCCAGTAGTTAACCTTTGTTGATCAACTTCAAATGCCAGCTGCACTGTGTGTGGGACCCGGAGAGAACTCAGAGAACTCTGACTTGGGATGGGGGTGGGGCACCTTGTGGGAGGGGCCAAGAAGCTGCAAGGCCCCATTGGTAATGACACTGCAGAGAATGGCAAGCCACAAGCCTGGGTGATAAAGCTTAGGCACTAAGGATGTTCAAGGGGACGGCCAGTAAATAGCAGCATCCTGTATTCTGCTGAGCCTGGGTGGGGACTTCAAGTCACCCCTATCTTAGATGTCAGCAGAGAAGTTAAGAAATTTGACCAGAAGACTGGGCAGGCCACACCTTTCAGCACAACACTGGAGAGGCAGAGGCAATCTGATCTCTTTGAGTTCAGGGCCAACCTGGACTACGTGGCAAGTCCCAGGCCAGTCAGAGCTACACAGTGAGACCTTGTGTCAAAGCAAAACAAAAACATGGAGAAGGTTGCTCAGGGCCACTCAGCAACTGAGAGCCTGAAGTTTTATGTTGAGGCTCTGCTGTTTAGTTAACACTTCTCACTATGGGGCTGTACTGCCTGCCATCAACCAGTGTGCAGGGACACCTGGCCCACCCATCCAGTCAAGCAGTCAGTGACAAAAAGGTTGTGAAGGAGGCGAGAGGAGAAGGCTTGAGGACATCTGGGCCACCAAAGTGCAAGGCAGAGGAAGAGCAAAGGTCCTGAGGCAAGCGCATGCCTGATGTGTCTAGTGAGAGCCTGAAGGCCAGTGAGCCTGACGCAGAGGACACAAGGGGGAGTGGATGCTCGAACTGAGCTGATGCAGGGCTGCCTGTAGTGGCTGAAGGGTTGTGTGCCTGCGCTTGAGGTGAAGTGAGGCCCTGGAGATTTCAAAGCTGTGGAGGGGTAAGATCCAACTTGAGTTCTCACCTGACAGTCTCTGGTTTTTGTGTCTGGTAGCAAGAATTAAAAAAAAAAAAAAAAAAAAAAATGAAGGGACCAGGGCCAGCATGGAGAATCCAGGTAAGATCTGGAGGTTACCGAGTATTCAGTAGCACGGCTTCCTGTCACATGGCGGTGGGCCCAGGGCAGCAGCGTCCTGGATATGAGAAGGAAGAGGTGTCAGGGATGAGTCCAGAGCTTAGGCAGCGGTAGCTGGAAAGATGGGCTTATGTGGAAACAGGTAGGGAGGAATGCCTCATCAAGAACTCACCACCATTATTCCCGTTAATCCCTGGCTCCCTCAGGGGTAGGAGTTGAGACTCATTGTAGTTATGTGGCCTTCTCAGGATCACATGGTTAGAAGGGAGTGCAGCCCTGATCTGGAGCCAACTCTGCACACTAGGGTTTGTAATTCTCATTTAACATTCAGTTAGTAAAGGGCCTACTAGGTGCCAAGCACCACACTGAATGCTGTACCTGTGGGTGAGGTGAGCATGCTTTAACCTGGTGGCACCCCAGTCAGAAGTTGCAGCAGCATCCGTGGAGCTAGACATGAAGCCTAGGCACAGTCAGTGTGTTCAGCAGTGGGAAGGAGACAGCTAAGAGGTCCTGGGGCCAGTGGGAAGCCAACCAGTTAGGGGTCTGGTGGCTTTCCACAAGCACACGGACCTCTGGGACAGAGGGCTTCTTGGGAGCACATTTGTGGGTTTTCCCCAAGTAGGCCAGAGGCTCCCAGATTACAGATAGCCACCACGAAGTTCTCTGGTATTATTTTCAGAGGATCAGGATGGTTTTAACAGAGTTACCAAGTGATCCATAACTCATGTGCCCTATGATTCGCTCATGGAAGTATTCTGTTAGGTGGCTTTCAGCTTATACCCAGAGCTATGTGTCTATCACCATGGTCCATTTCAGAACCTCTTTACTGCCCCAGAAATTGCTTCCTCCCACTTCTCAGCTCTCATCACCGCCAGTGCCCTTGGCAGCCTCCACTGGACTTGACTCTACTTTTATCTCTACAGAGTCACCTGTGACAAACATGGCGCTGGGCAGTATGAGGCCTTTTGTATGGAACATCTTTATCTTTGCATGTATGTAGATTGTCTGTGTTGGAAATCAGGACTTAAATGGTATCACAGCCAGCAGGGCCCTAGGGGCTGCTACCCATCTTAGAGAAGAGAAAATGAGGGGTGGGGGACTTGCAGCCTTCCCTCAGCAGGCAAACTTGGGGACTTCAAGGGGCCTTAGGGCCCTCCAAGTCAAGATACTTCTTTCTGCTATTGACCCTTCTTTCTTCAATTATATGCTGGGTGAATTTGGCTCCAGGTGATAACTTGGTGGGAACGGCATGTTTCCAAGCCGTAGCACTGAGTGTATGGTGGATTTCTATACCCCACAATGCACACAGAAGCCTTCCATGCACACTTCTGAGCGCGTGTCCTTTCACTGAGATTGAATCTCACCTCATCTTTCCTGCTACCCAAATCTTTGCTGGTCCTGCATGGTTTTCTTGGCTGGGGATGCTGTTCCTCAGGGAGATGGGCTATGGCTGTCCTAGAACCAGAGGTCAGGGTTAGAGCTGCTGCCTGGGCCTCATTGGAGATCAGTGTGTACTCCTCATCAAAGGAGTGCTAGGGCTCTGAGGAGGTTTGGGGACAGTCAGATCAGGAATCTTCCTCCTGCCTTGCCACGCAGTGTGCCTCAGTTTCTTACTCTGAAAAGAAGGAAAGTCTGTTGCATACGTGGCAGTGTGGGAGCTGCTATGTGGGAGATGCCGTTTCTGGGCAGACCCTGGGGAGAAGTTTGGGAGAGTATCCTCAGGCCTGGGGAACCAGTGAGGACGGTGAGCCTTCCGACCTCTGCTCGCCCCTTCCTGCCCCGTCTAGCTGTTCAGGTTCTGGCCTTTGTGCCAATGATGCCTTGGTTTCTCAGTCTCGGTTTTATGACCTGTAGAATAGGAGGGTAGAAGGGCATCCTCTGAGGCCTCTGGGTCAGCTATCTGCCTCCTGGGTAGGTGTGTAGTGGAGAGTCTGCTTCCCATTGACGAGGTCCAGGGAGTAGTTAGAGGAACTGACACTGCTCAGGCAAGCACACTGAAGATGCCTGGCATCCCTCGGCTCTCCCAGGGAGATACTCAAGCTGCTGGGACAAGAGGGGGACACCTCCCAGGGTTTTCCCCAAGGCAGTACCTTATGCCAGCATCCTTTCTGCATTATCATCTCAGACCTCCCAGCAGGTCCCAGAAGAGTGTGCTTAACAAGAAGAAAAACCGAGGCTCAGAAAGAGGGAACCACCTGTCCATTATCTACAATGAATGAGGGGCCAAGCTGAGATTTGAACTCCCAGTAGTGTGAATTTGGCCCCTCTCCTGACTTCCCTCATGAAGTGGGAAAAGAGGGAGGGGCAAGAGGGAGGAGCAAGCTGAGGAAGGACTGGGGAAATGCAACTTCCCCACTGCTGGCTGATGCAGGGATTCTGTGGGTGG
The DNA here is from genome assembly GCA_030674055.1 of Rhabdomys pumilio. Taxonomy (NCBI): domain Eukaryota; kingdom Metazoa; phylum Chordata; class Mammalia; order Rodentia; family Muridae; genus Rhabdomys; species Rhabdomys pumilio. The sequence goes on from JANHMN010000002.1 coordinate 217,322,408, forward strand.
TGGGAAAGGCATTGTAAATATGCATGACATGCAAATCTACCTCTAAAAACAACGTGGGCCTCCCATGAGCTGGGGTGCCAGGGTTCTCTGGAAAATACAGTGTTACACAAACACTTGGGTTTCTATGACAACTATGCCGACTTGCCCCCTCCCGAGGGCTAGTCTGAAGGTCTCAAGGTGTGGCCCTCATTTCTGGCTAATCCTCCTGTGTCTTCCTGTGTCCTGCAGACACTGGTGCAGCCTACCCACCCTCTGCTTGGAGCCTGGTGGCCACCCTGTGTGACCAGGGCCCAACCCATACCTCTGATGGAGGGCTGGAGAAATGTGTGTGGCAGTCCTCAGGCCCACACCCGCTTCTGAGGTGTCATCTGCAGCAGATTTGCCGGCTACCATTTTCCCTGTGCACGTGGCTCCCTGGTTGGTAAGTACAGCCATGGGCCTGGGCACCTCACCCACCACTGTGCTTGCCAGTTTTGGGAAATGCCCAGCCCTCCCACTGCCAGCACCCACAAGCTGGCAGAGGGACCTCCATAAGAGTGTTCCTGTCTGGGCACAATTACAGTTTAACCAGCTGGGTATATCCCATCCTCCTGACAACTCTGGAGGTGGGCCTGGTGAGGATGCCTATTTTCCAGGGCACTGCCTCTGTGAGGGAAAGCCCTTGCTGAGGGTGGACGGCAGCAAGCCCAGCACTAGACATTTCAAATGCCACACCCAGGGCTGGGGCAGGTGCCCAGCACAGGCTCAGGAGGAGGAGGAGGGGAGCAGGGAGCTTGCTGCAGGCTGTGGTGTGACAGGGTGTGCAAGAACACGTTCTTCCTCCTCCTGCTCCACCTGCCTAAAACTCACACAATGAGCTACTGGGCTCAGTCTTATCTCTGACTGTCCCTCCACATCCACATTGTCCTCACAAAGCCTGGTTCCTCCGTCATCCTTCCCACAGAGCAGGGACAGCCGCCTCAGGCCCACACGGTGCCAACCACAGCGCCTGGCTCATTTATCTCCCTGTCCTTACACAGTTTCCCCCACCCTAAGTTCTGCTGGTATAACATGTCTAGTTCACTAGTAAGGAAATCCAAGGGCCTGCAGCCACCGTTCAGCCTGGGTTGAAGGTCTGCCTTCTTGAGTGCCCTCTGTTTTCCAGGGGCTAGGATCAAGCAGGGAAGTGGGGGAATGTGGGAACCCCTCATGATGTCTCACCAGACTCCAGGAAGACCCAGGAACCCATCAGCCTTCTGGGGTCCCAGAGAGCTGCTGTAGTGGCCCTCACTCAGCATGGTGCCAGCCCCCTTTGCTTCCAACTCTTCCACCTGCCAACAGCTGCCAGCTTCCTTGATGAGATGCTTATAAGAAGGGGAAAGACTGGTAAATATGCATAATATGCAAATATCGAGGATAATATAAAAACCTGAGAAGTTCCCTGTCAATAGTGGACGTCTTTGAGAACCAGACGCTGCACATTTGTGCGGTGCCAGCCTTATTGTTAGTAACTGTGAAAAGGCCCCCATTAATTAGTACCACCCCTAATTCAGTTCCCCTGGCCTGGCCCGGGTCTGCTGTGGCAACCAGACACACCTGTTGCATTTGGCTGAGAAACTGTCACCACAGAATCAATGAGGAACTGGTGGTCTGAGAGCAGGGAGTGCCTTCAGCAAACATGCTGGGTTTGCCCAAGACAGACTGGGGTCTCCCTGAGGACAGTGTGTCACAGAGCCAGCCTGTGAGGCAGTGGGTATTTCTTGAGCAGTTACTACGTGCCTGGCATTTGGTGAATGCCTGGCACTCTTCAGCATCTCATTTCAACTCCCCGAGGCTCACAGAGGGCTTAGCCTCTCCTGCTGATGAGCACGGCTCTGAGGCCTCCTCCGCCCTAGGGCAGATTCTGGAGGCACAGCTGCCATTGCTCACAGCCCCCTTGTGTGTGGCCCAGTGACGGAGAAGGGATTCCTTGGCACTGGCAGGGAGCAGCCGTCAGGATCACGTGGAAAGATGGAGGCCGGGGTGGCGCGAGGGAGGTGTTACTGTTGCGATTTTGTAACAAGCTGGTTATTTAAGGAACTGGGAAGCTCTGAGGGAGCCTCTGTGCCTGGGCAGAGGCGGCTGGGAGGACAGGGCCCCCAGGGAATTGAGGTCAGGGAGCCAGCCACGAGCACTGATCAATGGATTGATTGAGTCTTGTCCACTTACTGACAATAGTAACAGCATCACGAAAGCCTGGAAAAAAATCCACTGTCTGTGTCAAAGAGGACCTGTGAGCTGGAAGACACAAGGGGTTTGTAGGGCAGCAGAGCTGTTTGCTGGCCTGGGGGTGGGGACAGCCTTGGCTGCTGGTCACTTAGCACATTCGACTTTTTGTCTTGTGTGTGTTCCTCATGGTAGTGTATGTCACAGTAAATTACAACCTCCAAAATAATCCAGCTCTAACAATAAGTTACCACTTACATATTAATTATCAGGCTCCTTACTAAGGATTTTCGTCTTTTTGTTTTAATAGCATGTATGTATTTTATTTATTTACTTATTTGAGACAAAGTCTCTCAATGCACTCCAGCCTGACCTGGAACTCACTGTGCAACCAGAGCAGCCTGAAACTCAAGAGATCCTCCTGCTTCTGTTGCCCAGGTGCTGGGTTACAGTCATGTGCCATCATTCCTGGCTTATTTATTTAATTTTGCTGGATGGAATCCAGAAGCTTTTGTGTAGTGGGCAGGCACTCTGTCACCAAGCTGAACTACACCCAGCCTACCATTTAACTTTTTTTTTTTAATCACATCGAATCTTCTCAGATTTTCTTATTCTACCCATTGTAGGGAAGGGGTAAGTCAGGCTTACCAGGTAAAGCTCCTTGGCATATGCTTAGAGGTAAGGCGAGAAACCAGACAGGAACTCAAGCTTCCAGCACAATGAGGGGCTTGGAAGCTACCCCAGAAGGTCGGGAGCCCTCTGTCTGTCTCTGCTGGGTCTGTGCCTCTTGCATGCTTGAGGTGTGGGAAGCTAGGCAAGCATCCGTGCTCATCAGCAGCTGGGAGGGGTAGGACCCTGACAAGGGCCAGTGTGTGGCATTTGGTCATTTAACAAATGCTCCAGATAGGAATAAGACATTTAAGGGACAGCTGGAGAGGGGCCATGGAAGACTCAAGCGTATTCAGTGTAAAAGGAAGTCATGCAGAGGAAGCAGGCTCAGACCCGTCCTCTGACCCAGTGCTTCTCAACCTTCTTAATGCTGCGACCCTTTAATATGGTTTCTCATGTTGCAATGACCCCAACTATGAAACTGTTACATTGCTACTGCGTAGCTGTAATTGTGTTACTGTTACGAATGATAAAGCAAATATAATAGACAAGATATCTGATAGGCGACCCCCAAGTGGTCTCAACCCATAGGTTGAGAACCACTGCTCTCTAAACTCACTTCCTGCAAGCCTACTATGTATTGAACCTGTTATCTCGTCAAGCACAGGACAGCCCTTTGGAATTAGCTGGGCAGGGGATGGGTCTGAAGTATGGAGAAGTGACTATTGTGCGACCCCACGGGCTGTGTTGGTGAAGTGACACTGACACCCCACTCCTGGGAATGATAAACAGGCTGGACCTGGTGCTGAGGGCTCCGGCAGAGCTTGAACTGCATGTGGCTAGGAGCCCTCTCAGGGAGAGCAGTGTCCAGCTGGTGCTGGGGACAGCCCTAGAACATGGCCTGCAGAAGTCTCCGAGGGCTGAAGCTGGCAGCCTGTTCTCTCTGGGCACCAGCCCCAGAGGCATCCGGACATCCCAAGGAGGTACATTCATAGTCCTCAGAGCCCCCAGGCGTGGGCAAGGACTGATGTTACACAGCCACCCAGACAGACAGAGGGAGAGGAGACAGGACCAGTGCAGTGGACTAACAGCCCAGGGCCACACTATGACACAGGACTGCCTAACAGGACACAGATCAGCTTGCTGGGTAGTGTTGCTGGTAGTAGCAGGGCAGTTGGGAACAAGCCACTTGTCCATCTCCAGGGGACTAGTTAAATCTGTTTGCTGCAGCTGTACAGTGGCACCTGCTGTGGCTGTTAGAAATGGGGCCGGGATCTAAATTTACTGTTGCAGAAAGAGCTTCATAGTGTGGAGTTTAAAAAAAAAAAAAAAAAAAAAAGAGGTTATAAGGCAGCACAGGTAACGCGAGGCCGTTTTCATCAGACTTGTGGGTTTATAGAGCTGTTCCCAGTGCTTTCCCTCGTGCATGCAGACCTAAGGGATTGGGAAAGCAGACCGGGCGGGGCCTCATTTCTATTCCTTCTTGGCTGTGTGACCTTGGGCAAGTTACTCGTCTTCTCTGGGACTGTTTTATGCAAAACAAAGAGATGGATAACATCAGAGAGTGTTGACCCAGACCTAGAATCATGCCAGGGTGATACGGCAGGCATTCAGTGCCACTGTGTAACGCCACATCTGCAAGCCTCCGCAGGTTGCCTCTTTCCTTAGTCATGGGGATAACACCCAGGGAGGATAGCATAGCTCTGTGCACAGGACCAACAAAACCCCAGATCAGCAGCAACCCCACCACAAATCTTGGCCACTCCCCTTGACCTACTAACCTGCCTCACCAGTCAACACTATTCCCAAAGAGGCTGCTGTTGGGGACATGTTGGCCCTGGAGCCTCCATTAGTCCTGCCTGGAAAAGACAAGCTGTGCCTTCTGGATGCGCAGAACCTTAAATCTCTAGTGGAGAGACTCCAGCTGAGGAAGCCAAACTTTCCGAGTCTCAGGGCTCTCCGTCATGAATAATCTGACACATGCAGACACGGGCACTTATTTCACCAGCAGCCTCACCGAGCTGCCCTTGATGATGGTGATAAATTAGAAACTACCCAATTATCTGTCTGCGAGAGATGGTTAAATAAATTCCGTCCAGCAGCTGACAGCATTCTCTGTTCTGTGGAGACAGCACTGTAGATCTGTCCTTGTTGACATGGAAACATGTCCAGGCACATGGTCGGGGGGAAAAATAGGAGATTAAAAAAACCCAGAAGGTTAAGCATGGGGGCTGTCAAGATGGCTAAGTGGGTAAAGGCACTTTCCACCAAGACTGCTGACCGCCTGGGTTCAATCTTTAGGACCCACGTGGTGGATGGAGATAGCCAACCTCTACAAATTATCCTCGTACCTACCTACACACACACACACACACACACACACACACACACACACACAATAAATAAATAAATAAATAAATAAATAAATAAATAAATAAATGTAGTTTTAAAAATGGTGCATTGGTCTCTGTTAGTTTATGACCAAGGCCAGCCTGGTCTATATAGTAAGTTCGAGGCTAGCTTGGTCTATATAGTGAGTTTGAGGCAAACCTGGTCTACATAGTGAATTCCAAGACAGCCAGAGGTACATAGTGAGATCTTGTTCTGGGAAAAAAAAGTTTTTAAGTGGTGCACTGTTAAAGGGTCTTTAGATTTGGAGTCTATCTGAATGCCAGGAGAGGAGGAATAGGGCTATCCACTATCCTATTCCACTATCCAAGAAGGATACTTAGATATCCACTGATTTATTTATTTATTTATTTATTTATTTATTTATTTATTTTGGCTTTTCGAGACAGGGTTTCTCTGTGTAGTTCTGGCTGTCCTGGAACTCACTCTGTAGACCAGGCTGGCCTCGAACTCAGAAATCCGCCTTCCTCTGCCTCCCAAGTGCTAGGATTAAAGGCGTGCACCACTACTGCCCGACCTGATTTTTTTTTTTTTTAATAGAAAAATGTCTATATTCATTCCCTTGGTCAGGGACATGTCTGGGTCTGGAAGGACAGGCACTGAGCCATTCATAGTGACGTCTTCGGATGTGAAGCGAGGAGTGGGCTCTAACTTAATTTATACTTATTTCATTCAGGATCTCTGTAGTACAAGTGACAGAAACCCTTACCTGCCTTTGTGGGGGAAGGGATGACTTGCAACTGTGAAATCCAGGCTCTCCTGGATCCAGAGGCTCAGATAGTGTCACCAGGACTTGACTGCTCACAGTGGATCCTCTCTGTGGCTCCAGCCCTCACGGAGACGCCCTGTATAAGTGACAAGTTGCCCATCCAGAGGAGTTAGTGTGATGTCTTCCCAGGCAGTTCAACCCAATTCCAAGAGTTGGTGTGGATGTGGGCACCCCTCAATCAGCTGCTGCTGTCAAGGGTGTTCTGTGTTCTGATTGGCAGCCTAGACCTGTGCATTGTCTCCTAGGAGTGGAGAGGGCTGACGCCTCCAAGTCAATGGTAGGCTGTGACCTGAGGTGGCCAATGTGGTCAGACCCAGCACATTTCTCTTTGGGGAATATCTGAATCACTCGAGATGTGTGACTTTGTTGTTGGTTTTGAGGTTTTTTTGAGATAGTATCTCACTGTGTAGATCAGGCTGGTTTCAAGTTCATAATCTTTCTGTTTCAGCTTGTCATCTATCTATCTATCTATCTATCTATCTATCTATCTATCTATCTATCTTTGTTGTTTTGAGACAGGATCTCACTCTGTAGCCCAGGCTGTCTTGGAACTCACTATGAAGACCATGCTAGCCTCAAACTCACAGGCATCCGCCTGCCTTTGCCTCTTAAGTGTTGGGGTTGCAGGCGTGCAGTACTGCTTTTAGCCTGATGTTTATAATCACAGGTGGCTGCCAGTAGAGTCCTGAATCTGGCATCAGTGTCAGAGCTTATCAGGCAGCCTTAACACTGAGTCAGAATATGGGGACCTTTGGGGCCCCAGTGTCATTCAGGAGATGCTTCCCTCAAAAATGAGCAGACCTGGTTTTGGGAGGGGCTGGGAGCCCACAGAAGATTTATCTAGACCTGGGAGGAACAAGAGGCTATGCAGGGTCAGAGGAAACACAAAAGCCAGCTTGGAAGCAAGGAAGGCTTCCTAGAGGCGGTGATGGTCAAGGCACCAGACAGAGTGTAGGATGGACACAGTAAGGGAGAGGCCGCAAGCCAAAGGTCCAGGAGTCGGGTGGTGGGTGCACACCTTCAGATAAGAAGTTTCAGGGCCAGACCACAGGGGCCTTGAAAGCCAGAGTAGAAATTTGTATTTCATGCCGGAGAGGCCGTGTTGCTCGTCAGAAAGATGTTGCAGGAGAAAGGCTCATTACTGAGCTTTCTGCCTTAAGCTGGAAGCTCAGTCTGTGAGGATTGGGTCAAAACCACAGGTGGAAAAGGAGAGGAGAGACCCAAAGACCCTTCAAGGAATTCTGTATTTATCACTATCAGGAACCCATGTCCCAAGATGCCTAGCCACTGTTTGCATACCTTTAGAGATGGAGAGGCCATTCCTTGTTCCTTCGCTATGTACCAGAAAACTGTGCCATAGGACCAAGTCTAAAATCTTGACAAGACTTGGGAGCTGTCCCCTAAATTTCTGGACAGAGGAGAGGTGGAGGCTTGTACTTCTGGGTCAAGGCTTCAAGCTGATAGAACCCATATTCATAGCCCGTGCTAGGAGTCTGAATGAAGGACAGAAGAGAGACTCTGACTCCAGCCAGATCAAACTGTTTGAATTGTGGGATACACATCTGCTGACACTGCCTGTTCCCCAGATTCCCTTTGCACTTCACAGACGAGGATATGGAAGTTCAGAGAGGCTAAACCATTTCTACAACAGCACAGAGCAAGTTAGAATCAGAGGCAGGACATGACCTACTCTCTCCCGCCCCTACACCCTCTTGCCTGCCTTTCCCATCCCCTTAAGTGGAGCCTGGCCACTTTTTCTACTCATCCTTTATAATATTGTCCTGCAAACTCCCAAAAGTCCCAGACCATCTCAAATACCCTTATAAATCCTCATTGATTAAACACTGTATGACTACTTTGCTTCCGGTCAAATGCTCTGTAGTCTTCACCATGCCCCGTAGCCTCTGTTCAATCACGAGCTCTCACACAGTTCGCTGATCACCCAGCATGTGTCAGACACCAGGTACAAAGATGAATGAGAACAGCCATGTCTCATGTCTCACCCAGGCAAGGCCCACCTCAGCTAAGGAGAGCAGTGTCTCCCTCTGTCAGTAATGACAAACAGACGTGAGAGATCAAGAGGGAGAAAATGCTTGAAAATCTCCATGGCCAGAGCAATTGATCTTGTCCTTCGAGCAAAGTCCTGAAGGTGAATATGGTTCTCTAGGAAGAAAAGTGTCACTGGGCTGAGCCTGGCAGAGCAGCCCTGCCAAGGGTTCACCAACCCCAGCTGAAAGGTTAGCTGCAGAGGAGGGAAGGAAGACAGGATGGAGATCTCATCCTCAGTAAGTCCCTTAGGGCTGGGGCTTCTCTCTTACTTACCATGGTCAAGACAGAGGTAGGTGAGCCAGCTCTCAGCTGGCAAGTGTGTGGGGACACAGTGGAGGGGGTGGGGAACAGGAAGGGGCCTGGCAACCTGTCTCTGGTACTGACAGAAAGAGGTTCAGGGAAGGAGACGAACTTCGGCCAGAAAAACCTTTGGGACATAAAGAGCTCTCTGCAGATGGAGTAGGTGGGTTAGTGGTGAGCGCCCTGTCCCTGGGAATGTTCCAGCAACAGCCTGACCCATCAACCTGGAAGCGAGCCTGTAGAGTACTGTGACTCAGTTAAGGAAATGGGAAGTCCTTCCTAGCCTAGGTTTCATGTGCTTGCTCCAAACCTCAGTTTTCTCATCTGTGATATGGGAATAACAGGATCTTCTCTCAGAGTTGGTTGGAAAGTTCAGATGAGACCGTTTAAATCCCATGGATATGGTTAGTACTCCCTGAATGGTGGCACATTGTGGCTGATAGGAGGAGCCTTTGGGGTCCTTTCATGGACCCTTGCTCACCATCCTCAGGACCCACTTTCTGCCCTGTGTGTTGCTGCTGTCGCGTTTCCAGCTCCCCCTCCCTGGGAAGTGGTAGGAATTCCAGACCCTTCTGGGCCCCTTTTAGCTCCACTTGAGCAAGAGCTGGCAGGTTGGGGCGTCGGGCGCCATCCGCTCCCATATGCTTCCTGCTATTTAGGGGAAAACTCTCTTCGCATTCCCTCCAACCACACGGGCTGACATTTCCAGACAGACGCTGGAACCAGCTCTTTGGAGGATTGGCAGATAAATTTGGCCCAGGCTGTTGGGAAAATCTTCAGCCTTGCTGGGGAATTGGAGCCCAGACTTGCTGACTTGTGTTCACTCTGAGACTCCTGGGCCTCTCATCCTCTGTGGGGCTGCAGATTAGGGTAAGTCTGCCCAGCTCAACCTTTCCTAGGAGAGTGCCTAGAGGGCCAGGATGTGTTGGCTTCCAGCTTTTCCTCAGAGGTAACAGGAAGGCAGTAGAGACTTCTCTATCACATACCACAGGCCACCTGGGTGTGGCTCAGCTCACCTTGGCAGATGGCAGTCAGAATTAGATTAGAGCTCTAGACACTTCCTGTCTGTGTCATCTCCCAGAGATGGTGCCATTTCTCTGAGCCTCTTTTAATTCATCTGTAAAATGGGGCAATGGTAGGTCTGTCTGGAGAAAAAGCCATCGTGGGTGGAGGGAGTACTTGACACATGCTGCATGCCGAGTGCTCCACAAATATATATGGCGCCTCGTCGTCACCATCATTGCAGGCAGTGACTCAGGAGAGACCACAGCTTCCCTTCTTCCCTGCAGCTGTGGCTGTGTGGGCAGTCCTAAGGGGGTTCACACTTGGATAGGGGACCCAGTCGCAGCAACACATGCGTAAGAACAGATAGTTGGAGGTGCCACATGACCATACCAAGGATGTGCGCACATGCAACCCCGACCCCAGCCTGGTGTCTCATCTTACCCTGCTGGGTCTGGGATACTTGTCACTTGGATCTGCCACATGGAACCGGAAGGGGAAGGCCAGGCCTCTGTGGAAGCCTAGCCTAGGGAGACCAAGTGTCAGCCACAGTAGGAGGCTCTGAGGAAGTGTGAGTAGCTCTGTCTGGCTGGAGTAGGAAGTGGGTGGAAGGAAGATGTAGGCAGCATTTTCATTCAGCTCTTCCCTGTGGAGCGCCATGCTGGGCCTTGTGCCAGACACGCCTGAGAGGATAGGCAGGCCTCCTGCCCTCAGGAAGCTGAGCATACAGTCCATCAGCATTGACAGCCTAAGCTGCCTGGATGCAGCCAGGGTCTGGTAGAAATGGCAGTGTGCTGGTGGTGGGCACCCACTTGAGGGAAACTGTCAGAAGGCCTCTCTGTAGCCTGGAGAATGGGGTAGGACCAAAGGACAGAAACAGACGAGGTCACAAGAGTGAAAGAGAGGGACAGGAACCTGACCCTGGTGACCTGAATACTGGATCTGTCAGAAAGTCACTCTGGTGGCAGTTGAGGGCCAGCCAATATGCTTTCTGCAGGAGAGATGAGAATCTGCAGTGGCCAGGAGTGGAGTGTGGAGCTGAGAGAGGAGGGAGGGCAGGGTCTGAGGAGAACCCTGACACCTGGGCAGGTATGCTCTGGAATGGTGAGGTATGCAAAGGAGACAGCAGGGGAGCATAGAGCCAGAGCCAGGAAGGCTTAGAGGAGAGGTGGGAACTCGTGTGTGTGTGTGTGTGTGTGTGTGTGTGTGTGTGTGTGTGTGTGTG
>JANHMN010000002.1:217332964-217345986 GCA_030674055.1 Rhabdomys pumilio
TGTGTGTGTGTGTGTGTGTGTGTGTGTGTGTGTGTGTGTGTGTGTGTAGGGGTGGCATCTAAGGGCTGTGGATCACAGGCTGTGGTGCTGTGGTGTCAGCAGGCAGATAGTTCCTAAGCACAGATTTCACAGACTGGGTGGCCACTGACAAATCTTTCCACTTGCCTTGTCACACAAAAGCCTGTGACCTCTCTGAACTTCGCCTGTTCTAAGGCTGAGCTTCTTAGAACTGCACTTGGTTACATGGAAGAGAAGAAACAAACAGAATTTATATCAACACCCAGAAGGTTGTAACAAGAATACAGATGGAGCCAGGTGTGGTGGCACACACCTATTATATCACCATTTTGAAGATGAAGGCTGAACAATTGTGAATTTGAGGCCAGCCTGGGCTAGGTTGCAAGTTCAAGGCCACTCTAAGATGCACAGGGAGACCTTGTGTCCAAACAACAACAATAATAAACTCAAAGGCTGGAGAAGCAGCTCAGCTATAAGCCACTTGCCTGGCTTGGCAAAGGCCCTGGGTTTGATTCCCCTAAACTACAGAAAGCAAGAAAAGAATGGGAAGAATGGAAGAAAGGAGAAGGGAGGGAGGAACGGGGGGAATGGAAGAACTATCCAGACAAGCCAATCAGAGCCAGTGCAGCAAATTATGTGTCCAAAGGTCCAGGCCTCTGCCATGCTTGGGCTGTGTCTTCTCATGGCTACAAAGTGGCTGCTCCACCTCTGCATTGGATGTCTGAATTCTAGGGAGAAAAAAAGTTTTTCTGAGACTACTGCTTTCTAAGCCATTTTTAACAGAAAAACAATAACCTTCTTGGAAGCCCCTCCCAGGAAGGCTTGGGCCTACATTTCCAGCCCCCACCGCTACCCTGTCCTACCATATCCATTTGTCCATCCTACCTGCAAGAGAAACCACCACCGTGGGCATTTCTAACAAGAAGCTTCTGTTAGGCAGAGGGAAGAGTGGCTAGCAGGAAAGCTGTCAAGAGCCACTTCGAAGTGTTCCTCAGAGATCCCCCGGGGTACTAATGTTCACAGCCACCTAGGTAGGCACCAGGGACAGGAACTCTCTCTCAGGAGAGCAGCACTTGCCTCTGAGCTGCCATACGTGCATTCATCCATCCCCCCTGTATGGTGTTTCTGACAGAACCATCAGCCACAACAGGACAGTGAGCATGTTTGGTGCTCATGGTGTGTGGGGGAGACAGGTGAGTTAACTGGCAGATGAGCCCCACTTCCACATCATACCAAGGTCTGGGTGTCCATTGCAGGATAAGAGCAAGGTTGAGGATATCCTGAGATACACAGTGAATGTTTGCCTTCGATGCCAGAAGGGTGGTCAGGACAAGGATAACTACTCATCAGGTGGCTGAGGAGCCAGTTAAAGATGTCTTCGCCGGAGTGATGAACAGGAAGCTAGAGGCTCAGACGAGTTTCTTCATGCCTGAAGGAATAGAGCCAAAGGTCCAGTGAAGTCAGGTGTGTAAAAAGAGGGCATATCAGGGACTTCTCTTGGCCTGAGGATGTGGGTTCCCAGTCAAGTCCCCCACCCCCACCCCCAAGAGGCCTTTCTGAGCTATGTCTGTCTAAAAAACTTCAGTGGTTAGGAAACACAAATCATAGCAGCCTGGAAGCCAGACATGTTAGTACATGTCTGCAGTCCTGACAACCTGCATTGAGTATATGGCAAGCTTAAAGGAGCCTGGGCTACGTGAGACCCAAAAGCTAATCAAGGCAGGACCAAAAACAAAAAACAAAACAAAACAAAACAAAAAACAGAAAACAGGCTGGGAGACAGGCATTTGGAAAGAGAATTGGGAAGGCCCTCTGAGGCCTTCCAACCATGAGGTCAGTAACCAGCTGGAGAGAAAGGTGGTTCTGGGCAACTTATCTGACCTGAGCCCTGGGCTCTGTGGAGAGCCGCGCCCTCTGCCTTGTCCTTGGTGCTGACCACATGGGGAAGTTGTCCGTGGTGCTGAAAAGAGGATTTGTCCTACCCGGGGCATGGGGGTGCTGTCCGTGGTTCTGTCTTCAGGAATTTTTGAAGAATCCTTTCAGAATATGGTTTTCTGAGGATCCAGCTCTGGGGTCAGCTTTTTGACCCTGGCACTGAACAAACCTGAGAACTGGATTTAGATGGTGCTCAAGTCTCTGTCTTCATGAGCCCTGCAGGAATCTGTTATGTAATATCCCGCTCACTTCTAAACTTCAGCCTGCAGGGGAGAGCTGGTGTCATTCTCATTTCAGAGGTGAGGGGAAAGAAGCTTAGAAAACCAAAGGAACCCATGGACTGTGTCTCTAGTCTCAGTTCCCCTGACTGTTCTAGGAAAGTAGCTGGTTGTGTCTCATGGAACAGGGGTGGGGATATTTCCTGTGTGTTGGGCCCTGTGCCAGGTGCTTGGCCACCCAGGGCCCTCTTCTTTATAGCTACCCCAAGGCTTAGTGCCTGGCTCTCTTTCACAGACATACAAGCAGAGGTGAGGGGCTTCCCCAGGTTACTTAGCTAGAAGGTATCAGGAAGTCCTTGAGATAGAAAAGACCCAATCCAGATCAAAGGAGGGGGTGACCTGCTTGGCTTGGCTGGTTTTGGCTTCCTGTACTGTTTCTCCCTTGCAGCCATGCTCTCTTCACAATTCCTAAGCTCTACTGAGCTAAGAAAAGAAATTAGTATTGCCACAAACTAGGTGTCAAAGAACCTATGGTTCAAATCCTGGATCCACCTCAACCGTGTGGCCTCAGACAAATCACTTGCCCTCTCTGGGCCTCTTTCCTTGCCTCTGGCAGAGCAGAAGCATAGTTATCTCTGGCCTCTAGGGTGGCTTAAAGGTCAGAAGAAACCGTGGATGGGGAAGGGCTAGCAGGAAAGAACCACCCCTAAGGTGACTTAGTCAGAGTTAGAAGCAGATGAAGGTTCAAGACAGCTGCCCTAAGCCACCACTTCCCCTTTCCAGACAGACTAGTAACTGTGGCCTGGGAGCTACTTGGCATCCTTAGCTAACAGGATTCTCTTTGAGCAGGCTGACCTGAGCCATGGAGCCAAGTGTCCCTGTGGGGACCAGTGGCTGAGCCAGCTTTGGCTGCCCTGCCTCCTCAGTTCCCCCGATGGCTCCAAGCTTAATAAGCCTCGTGGGCTGCTGTCAAGCCTAATTAGGCTGTCCTTGGCCATCCTGTCTCCAAGGGCCTGTTGTGGCCATCTGAGGCCCTAGTCATGACCATTGCTGGTGCCCTTGGCAGCCATTGGTTGTCCTGAGTGGAAGTAGCTGCCTGCTCTTACCTATGACTTAGAAAGTCCAACTCCCTGCCTTAGCTCCTGGACCTCAAGGAATGGCTATCCCTTCCTCCAACACCCAACTCTGGCCCTAAAGCATATAGCACTATAGCAAAGGAAGGAAGAAAGGGGGGAAGATAGTGGACTAAAAGAGAATGGAAGAGAATGGGTGGAGAGGGATGGTGGGGACTTAGCACAGCAGGCAGCCTTGTCCTCCAAGACTAAGGACACTTATGGGACCAAACTGCTTCAGCCACAGTGAGAGCCTCCATTGGCTGTGTGGTCAGCGCCGTGGTCCTGGAAGAGGACATGGCTTGTGGTCTAATGGAGGTTTCAGTATGGGGCTAGACTCAGGGGTGAGTGCTGTCCAGGTCAAGGATAAAGCCTGGGGCCTTGCCTGCATTCCCAGGAGGCATTAGCACAGACAAGCAGAAGGAAAGGAAGAGGAAAGGGAGGAAGGTGGGAAAACAGGTGATCTGTGTGGAACTCTCCCAAGCCCAATACTGGCCAGCTCAAGGATGCATCGATCATAATCAGTCCGTTATCTTTGCATTCTGCTGTATTACATTGTTTCCATCTACCCAAGCGCCAGGGCGGCTGAAGTCACAGCTCTTCCCGATGGGTAGCACTCCCTGGCTGTTTACACACCTTGCCCGTCTTTCTGGTGGGCAGTCTGATGGCACCGTGATCTTTGAGGTGTGCGCTATGCTTTGGGTATAGGAAACTGTTCATAAACACTGTGGAGTTGCCCCACAAGGTAACCACGTCACTTTGCACTCCTGAGAGTGATACATCCGAGTTCCCACATCCTCAGCATCAGTTGATTTAACACTCCTTAATTTTGCCAATCTGTTGGGAGAAAAAGACCTCTCTTCATTAGCATCGCCAACCATTAGAGGAGTGGAACGCCTCATTAGGCTTTGAGTGGTCATCGGAGGACTTCTGTAGACCGCCTGCTCATACGCTTTGCCTGCTTGGTTTTGTTGTTGTTTGGGTTTTTTAATGGCCCACTTCTCTTTTTCCTGTTAATTTGGGAAAGGGGTTTGAATGAATGGACGTCTTAGCATTTGTCACAGGCGTTCCCTGCCCGCCTCCGTCACTTGTCATTGAACTTTGTGTGACATGCTGATGTAGTAACATGGAGCCCCTCCCTTTTGTTGACTTTTCTTCTCTGCATCTTGTTTAAGAGGCTTTCCCTCCCAAGGTCACTTTGTGTCCCCCAAGGTCACTTCGTGCCCCTTTCTAGCGATGTGAGGTTTCTGCTTCCTTTTCCTCTTTTACATCCGTGTCCTTGGGTCTGTTTTGCTTTGCTGTTTGTTTTGTTTTTATTTTGATATTGTGTGAAAGAGTTATCATGCAGCCCAGGCTGGCCTCAAATCTGTGTGGTGAGGGTGACCTTGGACTCCTCATTCTTCTGCTCCCACTTCCTGGTGCTGGGGTTATATGCATGCACCACCACGCCCAGTTTACTCCGTGCTGGAGCCAGAGCTCAGGGTATCATGCATGCTAGGCAGGGACTGTGCCAACTGAGCTGGGGTCCATTTTTTTTTTTTTTTTTTTATCTGTCTTCTGTCGTTGTATGTGGTGTGAAGTGGGATCTGGCTTCCTCTTCCTTGGGCTGGCCTGTGGTCCTGGCAGTGTTTCTGGAATACTTAGCCCCTCGTGCTCTCATGGAATATCATCTGTGATGTGCACTCCAGCGCTGCATGTTTACGGATGGATTTTTGGGAGTGCTGCTATCTCATTGAGATCTTCATCTAATCCAGTCCTGTGTGTAATCCGTGCTAAGGCTCACAGTTTCTTTAACAGGGACACACAGGCACTTGGGGAAGAGTAATTCTTGATTCTCCCTGAACCTGTCCATTGTGTTCCATGTTAGTAACATCCCTCCTAGGCATTTCCAGGGAAGCCAAGGGGACAGCCCACCTTGGGCGAGGACCACCACAGTTCTGCCCATTGTAGTTCGGTGGCCTCCAGGCTGAGCCCCATTTCCTACCTGTTCCTTCTATCCCGCGTTCTGTCCATCTGCCCTCAGCAGAGTTAGAGTCCCCAGCATGGCATTGTCAAGAGCCTCAGATGCATGCAGGCCTTCCCACTAGGAGGAAGTGTGGGCTTACACTAAATGGAGGTCAGCCTTCCTGTGAATTCACTTCCTCCTGAATCCGGAAGCCTACAAGATACCAGTCCTTCCTCCTTGCCCTGCCCTTCATTGCTGTCAGAAGCAGACTTGCCTTACATCTCCCCTTTTCTCTCTAGACTTTCAAACTCCATCACCCCAGCTCCCCCTAATGCCCATCAAAGCTGCAGTGGCAGGCAGCATGGCATATCTGAGCTGGAGTTGGATACAGTGGCTTCAAATTCTCGTACAGGCTTATTGGCTGTGTGATTCTGGAAAACCCAACTAACCTCTCTGTGTTCTTTGGTTCAGCAGGTGTATAGATCTAGGAAAGATAGGAGACGACAGGCCATAAAGTAAAGCCCATTACATTTTAAGTGCCCTACATAACTTCAGCAATTATCATTTTAGCTGTGAGTGATTTGTCTCTTTGTTCCTTTTCTTCCGCTAGAAAGTCCCCTTGTTTGAATTAGAAAGATAAATAGGAAGAGATGGGGAAAGAGCAAATAGTGGCAGAAGTGTGACAAGCCAAGGCTGAGCCTTCCTGACGTGAGTCTCACTCAGAACTCCCAAGCTCCTGGACAAAGAGACAGGAAACATCCGTAGCACAATGCTCAGTGTGCCCTTGATTGTTTAGGTTGTGTAAACGGGTTGTGTCCTCGGAGCCGTCACAGAGTGGCTGTACTCCCAGTGTGGCTGCTACAAGCATAGTCCCCAGAAGGTCTGAGTTTCAGAGGAGCCATGACTCTGAAGCCTTGAAGGCAAGACAGTGGGTGAGTGATGGAGCCCAGGCACTTGATCTCCCAGTCTGATGGGACCACATCTGTGTGGAAGTGCAGCTGGGAAAGGCCTATAGAGGGCGGCCTGAGGGGCTTCCACCCATGAAGGTAACAGGTCAGGTCATGACCTCTCCATTGGGCCCAGTCTGGAGAAACAGTGTCAGTCAGTCAGTACAGATGAAGGGAGCTAGAGATTCTCACTGAGCCGGACAGCCTGAGATGGGACAGTTGAGGTTTAGTAAAGACAGGGATGAACCTGAAGAAGCCAGAGAGGGGCAGGAGCCTTCAGGATCATGGCCAAGCCTCCTTGTCTCTCCTCCTCCCGCCCCCTGCCACACTCTTGCTCTGGGCTCTGACTCGCTTCTGCAGGGTCATTAACCACCTACGGCCTGCCACGTGGTGTCCCCCTATATTTAACTCCTACACTGTGATTTACAGAGGCCTAGAATAGCAGCCCTCCCCTCTGCTCTCCCCCCTAGTCTCCTTAAAGTCATGCTCCCAGCTCCCACCCCAGGAAGAACAGGTCTGGGTCCCAAGGAGTACTGGCCAATCTCTGAGAAAGACCAGTACAACAGGAAGGAAGTTCTCCACACCAGACCCAGACCCAGAACCCCAGACCCCCAGACCCCCAGACACACCCAGACCCCCCCAGACACACCCAGACCCAGACCCAGACGACACACCCAGACACACCCAGACCCAGACCCAGACCCAGACCCAGACCCAGACCCAGACCCAGACCCAGACCCAGACCCAGACCCAGACCAAGCCTCGTCCCTTTTCTAGTTGAGCCCTGACCGGCTCCAGACTGAGCCTTGGCTCCTCTCCATGTTGAACCTTGACCCTGGCTCTAGCCTGAGCCCTGATCCATCCATCCTTCCTCCCTCCCTTCCTTCCTCTTTCCTTTCTTCTTTCTTTCTCTCTGTTCTTTCTTTCTTTCTTTCTTTCTTTCTTTCTTTCTTTCTTTCTTTCTCTCTTTCTTTCTTTCCTTCATTTACTTATTTGTATGGTCTATATACATATGTTTTGCCTATATGTATGCATGTACACTGTGTTCATGACTCAGTGTCCATTGAACTCTGGAGTGACGGATGATTGTGAGCCGCCATGTGGGCCCTAGACCCTGGATCCTCAGCAAGAGCAGCAAGCACCTTTAACTCTTAACCACTGAGCCATCTCTTCAGCACCCCCCACTCTGCCCCATTCTTTTCCTAGCTTGACCCCTAACCACTGGTCCCTGCCTTCAGTTGTGCCTGAGGGGTTTTTATATAAAAGACATGACCCCGTATCCTAGCTTTGGCCTCAAGGACCAAGGATCATCAGTGACCATGGATGAGAGACAAAGCCATTGGCTCACCTGCCCTGACTGTGAACTCCTCTACGTCCCCCATTGGCTGCCAGCAGTGGCCAAGCCTGTTTCTCCTAATTGGCCTTCTATCCAATTCCCTGAGCCATGTGATGGAAGCAAGGGCTATGATAATTTATAAAATCAGTGTCCTTTGTGATGAAGCCAGCCTTGGGGACCAGGTTCAGAGCCGCTGGTTTCATCCTCTGAACCCTAGAACTTCAAACCACATCTGCCACAGAGATCATGGCACATCTGTCACCCACTGAAGTCACAGCTCCTGCACATGGGCACCGCCCCCTCTCTGATGTCTGCTCAGACTCACAAAGCTGTTTCAGGCAGCCAGAACCCCAGCTGAGTGGCAGGGCAGCCTGGGAACTTGAGGGTGACTCACCATGGTCTCTGAGCACTGGCTGCTTGGTCCTGCACGTGGAGCAGAGCCCTCCCCCGCAATCTGCAGCACTGGGGGTGGGAAGCAGTGGGTGGGCGGGTGGGCGGGCGGGCGGGAGGGCTACTCTGGTGGTATGTGTACCCAGCACAACCCCTGTCGTTTGAGGAAGAGCCCTGGACTGCTGGTCCCTGTGTTTGACCTGCACTGTTTGAATTATCTGAGATTCTGAATTAAAGCAGGCTGCCTTCCTCCAGAGCAGAGCCCCCTCACATTCTGCGGTCCCCCCTCCTTGCCTCTACTTATGTTCCTGCTGTCCCTGTCGTGACAGATCCTCGTCTCTTGGGGTTGTTCTTTGATCATGCCAACATCTTTCTCCCTGTATTTTCTGCCCTGACGTCAGAATGCTTCCCTTTAGAATCTTTGCTGCTGAGCCCTGTGCTCCAGGTTCTGTTGAGGAGGAGGGGCAGCCTTACAGCCCCTGCTATCAAGGACTGTCAGTCCATGACTTTAGAGTAGGGCTTGGGTTTTCTTTTTTCCTTCCCCACCCCCTTCCATGCTCTTTCTCCATGGCTCTTGCTTGCATGGAACTATATAGACCAGGCTGGCTTCCAACTCTGAGATCCACCTGCCTGCCTCTTCCACTGCTTCCCAAGTGCTGGAACTAAAGGCTCACACCACCGTGCCTACTGAGTTCCCCTATTTCTTATTTGCTGTGACCTTGGGCAGACTGAGCTTTCATCCTTGTCTGTCCTGTGGGCTGCTACGCAGAGGCTCTGAGGTCACGTGTGGGTTCAAGATGAGCATGACACATAATCACAGCTGTGTCCATGCTTGAGGAGAGGATGCAGTCTGAGGTTGGCCGGGGCTGGAAGAGATACCTGCCTAGGGAAAGGGGATAGCTTACCCTCAGGTGTGACTGACTGCTGTGTGGGATCCGAGGCTGGGGGCTTCAGTGCAGTGAAAGCTCCAGATACCTTCTGAGTCCCGTCCCTAGGGGACCCTCACTCTCACACCACAACCTGCGGTCAGCTTACAGGGCTGGGTTTGGATGTGGGGCTAGATAAGATGGATGGGAGGGTGGAGCTGGTGACAGCCTCCTGGAAGATGGCAGCACTAGGTTGAAGCTGGAGGCAATTAGTATAGAAACAACCCAGCAGGCCAGATTCAACAGATCAGATCAGGAATGTCCAGCCTGGCTGGTAGACCAGAGAAAGAGCTGTTGGGACAACAGAAGGGACAGGGAACACCAGAGTCTAGCCCAGGTGCCAGGGGCTCCCAGGATGGACATGCCATCAGCCAGGTCTGCCCAGGGAGGAACAGGCCATCCATTCCCTTTCCATCAGGATTCCTCCTGTCACACAACTCTCAGTCTAAAGGAAGATACAGACAATGAGTTAATCAAATGAGCAACTGCTCTGAAGAAGACAAAGTAGATGACATGGGTTTGGGGGCACCTGCCTAGACCTGGAGGGTACCAGGGAGACTTTGTTATGAAGAGGCATTTGGAAGAATCCCTGAATGAAACATGGACGCAGCCCTGGAATGCAATGTAGCGTGCGTGGTAGGGGGAACAACTAGTGAAAAGGTCTTGAGGCAAATAAATAAATAAATAAATAAGCAGCCAGCTCAACAAGTCCAAGAAGGACCAGGGAGAGCAGGTGGCCTGAGGCTGTGAAAGGGTCCTGAGGATGACCAGGGCTTAGCAGTCTCTGCATTGGGGCTTAATTTTGGTCCAGAACTTAGGAGTAAGAATGGTGCTAGACCACAGAACTGAGAGCTGTTGGGAGAGAGTGGGTGACTGATTTAGAGCAGACGAGGTGTGTCAGGACTGAATAGCTATCTAGCTGAGAGCTGGAGGAGGCCTGAGGACCTTGACTCCTCTCCTTTGCTTTGTGGCCTGGGGCTGGTTCCCTTCTTGGGCTGTTAAGTCAGGAAACAGATATTTGGGCTGGGGACAGAGTAACGGAGATGCTCTGTTTGGCTGGAGTCCAACCCTCTAGAGACCACGGGACAGGGAACCAGCTGGGACACAGCCATGTTGCATAACCCTGATGCTGTAGAGACTGACCTTGCCACAACCCAGCCTGAAGATAGGACCACAACCCCTCCAAACAAATAAGCAATGTGAGAAGCAGACACAGGAGGCTCCGTGTGTCCTGACGTTACCAGGTGCATACATGTCATCCTGGCATTAAACGGATTGGGCTGTCCATTGTCCAGAGGAGGACAGAGGCTCAGAGAGGGACGTGACTGACCCAGTGTCATACAATGAGAACATATTCCAACCCTGTGTAAGATAACCCTGAGGCATCTGGGAGCAAGCCCAGGGACTTGTCCCCTCTCCGGCCACAGCCTGTTTGCTGTGTTCTGCTGTATCTGTAGGGAAGGCCGGCTCAGGTGGCCCAGCTCCCTGTTCCCCACCACACTCACTTACTTTTTCATTCTCTGAACCCGCGGTCCTTTTCCAGCCTCAGGTCCTTTGCATATACTGCGCTGTCTGCCAGATTCCCCCTTCACATGTATCCTCATCCTGTCCATTTCTGCTCACCCGTGAGACATCGTCAGACGACTTTGTGTGACTCTTCATCCTTCCTGGCCTCGCCTTTTTCCAGGGCTGTGACTCCTGCCACTACTCTCATCCATCTGTGTGACTATGTTTAAAATCTTTTTCCTTAAGAAACTGGCTGGGTACCCCTGAGATCACAGACCTCAGTTCTTAGGGTCTCTACTAGGCCAAACAGAGGAAAGAGAGGTTGCTACTCTATGTCCCTGCCTTGTGGACTCTGAAGTTGTAGCCTGCCGGGGCTCCTGACACCTGCCCCCTACTTCCTGAGATGGACTTCATGTCCTCAGCCCTGCTGAGAGATGACGTCAGTCCTTAAGTGGCTTCTGAGCTGCTCCAGTCTTGCTTGGGCTCTGGGTGTGTGTGTGCACATGGCCCTGGGCACATGCACGTGTGTGCATGGGCCTCCGTGAGTAATTCCAGTGATACTTCCAAACACCGTCTCCATGGAGAGGCTGCCCCCACCCACCCAGCCCCAGGTGACTGCCTCTACCACCCTTCTGGGTCCCCCACCCGCTCCTCCATGACCCAAATCTGACCTGCCTTGACTCCCACATGCCCAGCTTCAGGCTTCTACAATGTCAGGGTTGGGGGCCTCTCCCCAGACACACCCCCTCATTCAGAATTGGCTCCACCTTCCAGCAATGCTTATTGAGGCCGTATGGAAAGGCAGTGGGTACTGGTGAGCAGCTGCCTGGGTTTGGACCATGATTCCTTCACCCAGAAGATAAAGATGCTTTGCCTGGGGGATATGGTGCCCCCCCCCCCAGCCTCTATGTTCTCCCTTCTAACACTGTTCAGGTGCACTGGCCATCACACACACACCACACACCACATACACCACACACACACACCACATACACACACCATACACATACCACATACACACAACACACACACTACATACACATACCATACACACAATACATACCACACACACCACATACACACACGGCATGCCTGCTTCTCACACATACACCACACACACTACACACACCACATACACACACCATACACACAACACACACACTACATACACACACCATACACACAATACACACCACACACACCACATACATACACGGCATGCCTGCTTCTCACACATACACCACACACACTACACATACCACATACATACACCATACACACCACATACACACACCATACACACACCACACACACACCATACACACACCACACACACGGCATGCCTCCTTCTGTTCTAGTTACTTCACTACCTGGAATGCTCTTTGCCATGGGCTTTAGAGACGCACCTCTCACTCCTATCCAGAGACACTTCCTGAAAGCTTTCCCTCACTTCTCTTCCACTGTGTCCACAGGACATGATAAACAGCTGAGTTAGTATAGAGCTTTGGCCCCCAGGGCGCTAACCAGCTGTCTTCCCTGTCACAGTCATTGTCCATAATTAGCACAGCATAAGTGGGTGCCATCGCCTTTGTTGTCCCTCGGTGCTGTGACTTGGGCGCATTGGATGGTATTGCCGTCTTCTGGAGAGGGACAGCAGGCTTCCAGAGGCACAGACTCCCTGCAGCTGAGCACCCACTGCTACCTTAGGGTCACCACCTGCAAACACAGGAGCCCCACTGAGATGGCATCATATCCCGGGAACTGCTGGCCACCAAAGAAGGAAGGGGTTCTGTATAGAAGATGCAGGGAGGAGCCAAGGCCCTTCCAAGTTGATCTCCCTGAACATCTCAAGGGTAGTGGGTGCTCAGCCAGCTCCAGACCTTCTCCAGATCTGACGTCACTGCATATAAGAGACTCCTAGAAAGAATGGACCCAGGGCCACCAGCCTGAGAAAGGAGAAGAAACAGAACTCCTTTCTTCAGTAATTCCAAACCTAAAGCAGTCTTCCCCCCGACAAAGTAGCCTGGCCAGTCCTGCTGCTCTCTGGGTCTGTGTGCTCACAGGAGGCTTGTGTGAGCTGTCCTGTGTAAGAGGGCACCACCATCTTTATGTCACACAGCAGAGAGGTAAACTAAGGTCTGACTTCAAAGCAGTTTGGATCAGGTTCTTAAAGCATAAGTGCAGACCAAGGTCCCTGAGAAGGAGGTGTGTTCCTTTGCCCCACGACAGCCTGTGTCTCCAAGATCAGCACACGAAGCCACTCGAGAGCTTGTTAGAAAATGTTGCCTGTGGTTTCACTCAGCTTAGATGTGTGGTTGGTCGGGGTGACTTCATGTGGGTGGCTGAGGTCCCTTACACACACACACACACACACACACACACACACACACACACACCCCTGGGAGGCTGAGGTCACACACACACACACCTGGGTGACTGAGCTCTCTCTTTCTCTCTCTCTCTCTTTCGCACGCACGCACACACACACACACACACACACACACACACACCTGGGAGGCCGAGGTCACACACATACACCTGGGTGGCTGAGGTCTCTCTCACATACACACACTCACACAGCTGGGTGGCTGAGGTGTCACAAACACACACACTCACACAGCTGGGTGGCTGAGGTGTCACACACACAAACACCTGGGAGGCTGAGGTGTCACAAACACACACACACACA
>JANHMN010000002.1:217350173-217409825 GCA_030674055.1 Rhabdomys pumilio
AAGAAAGAAAGAAAGAAAGAAAGAAAGAAAGAAAGAAAGAAAGAAAGAAAGAAAGAAAGAGAAAGAAAGAGGACAAAAACCAAGGCGAACAGTACCTAAGGTATGTGAGCTGAACCTCTGACCTTCACACATGTGTAACACCTGCATACATGTATATGAACATGCACACACACACACACACACACACACACACACACACACACACACAGAGTGGATGTTACTCACCCTCAGAGATCTGGCTGGATCAATGGCATGCTCTCTCCTCTAGGGAGCCCTCCCATTGCCCCAGTGAGTACTAACTCTCCCCACACTGGGCTGTGTCCCCAGCTTTGACACTTCCTGGGATGTGTTTTTGTGTGTTTTCTAATTGCCGCCTTCCGTACTTGACCACAGGCTCGTGGGCTGGGACTGTGTGAGTCAGAGCAGGCCCCATAAAGGCTGGAGAAATTGAATTAAATGTGCTAGCAGTGGCTGCGTTCTTACCATTTTGTTCTGCTATTTGCCAGCTTGACCTTCCAGGATGGTCCCTCAGCAGAGCCAGAATGAAACAAGCCTCCAGGGTCTGCCTGCTCTTAGCCAGAGCTTCAGCCGGAGGGCAGGTCAGCATGCCCCCGCACCACTTTTTTCTTCTCTGGTGAAATCTTGCCTGCTGAGCAGGCAGTTAGAGATAGTGTCCCCTGAGCATGGCACCAACCAAAAGTTTTGGGAAATGGTGGCAGATTAGAATCCTGAGGGGCAGCATGAAGAGTGGGCTGGGGAGTGCCTGGGTTCAAATCTTAGCCCTGCCTTATGCAGCCTTGTAAAGATCATTTTTGTGCCCCGATTCTCGATCTGGAGACAGAACTCAAAGAAATCCCACTGTGTGCGCCAACTGCTGTGAGCATGCAGCTAATGAAGGCACACGACAAAGCCACAGAAGCCCTGACCCACAGGACTTTGAGTTTCTTTTAGCTGCCCAGTGCCTCTCTATGGGGCACATACAGACACTTTATGTGGGGCACTTTGCATTCCTGAGGTGTTTTTTAAACAAATGGATTTTTTTTTCATTTTATGTACATGTTTGTCTTGCATGGAGTTTTATGCATTTCCAAGATTCCGATCTTGTTACATGGGTGCTGGGATCTGAACTCTGGTCCTCATGATTATGGAGCAAGTACTTGTAACTTGTAACCATCAAGCCCACCCTACCCATACCTTTAGCCTTCTTGTTTTAAGACAGGGTTTCACCAAGTTGCTCAGGTTGCCTTTGAACTTAGATGCAGCCCAGGCAGACACAAACAGTCCCAGTGTCACTAGCAGCTTGCGCCCCAGGCCAACCCAACAATTTTCAAGTTGCAGTAAGATGGTATGGAGGACATTTCTAGTGCAGACCAGCTGTCACACCTCTATCCCAGGGTTCCTCCTGTGCCCCTACCAACCTCACACCCTTATTAAACTGTCACTCCCCAGTGCCCTCACCCAGCCCCTGGCAAGCACAAAGCTACCTTTTGTTCTCCAAGCTTGCTCTGCTCTGGAAATTTTATGTGTCACATGCCTGACTTTTCTCAGGCTCTGTGCCCACGGTGGCTAAGTATTGGGACTTTCTTTCTTTTGGTGGCAGAATAATAATGCTCTGCCAACGTAGCCAGAGCCTACAGCTTGTAGATGAGAAGACTGTGTGGCTAGAGAGGCAGGGTGAGACCCGTGCCTCAGTAGGACTATACCTGAACCTGTTCTAGCCCACCTTTAGCCTTAACTGTATCCCCCTGGTTCACACAGGTCCCTCATGGCTAAGGTCATTCCCTCCATTGTCAAACTGAGAGAAGTAAGTTAGGGAAGGTGACCTGCGTAGGTGCTCAGCAAGCCAACCAGTGCCAGCGCCACGGCTTCCACAGGCTCAACAAATACATCTTCACTGTGGCAACTGAGAGGTGACAGGTCTAGCCAGGCCCTGATGGCAAAGGAAGATGATGAGCCCCTGCTCACCCCAAGAGCTGTCTCCATGGTGACCCCTGAGCTACCCTTCAACCTCTGTCCTTTCAAAAGGCTGAGGGATATTCACCCCAGGGTGGGTTTTGGCTTTAATTCATCCTCTCTCCGAGCTCTCTCCAGGCCTCTGCCTCAGGGTTCTTCCCATCTGACTTCCTTGTGCTTTTAGCAGCTTTTCACTGTCTCCTGTCCTGCCTGGGCTTGCTCTGTGAGCAGCACCAGAGTCAACATGGGAAAGGCACACATGTGTTCCCTTCCTTTCCGTAGCATAAGACAGAGACTCTGAACATGGACGCAGCTCTGAAGAATAAGGAGGGTACCTGGGGAGTGTTTTGGAGGAAATCATTAAGGGTGTGGAGAGAGGACAGGGCGGAGTGGAGCATCCTTTGTAGTGGACAGGCAGGGAGGAGGTGGCGCTTGAGCAAAAACTTGAAGCAGTATAAGCAGCCAAATATGAGAAGAGCTGAGAAGGAAATGGTCGGAACTGTGTGGACAGAGGTCCTGTGGCCACAGTAAACAGGCACTAGGGGAGTAACTCATGGGATTCCAGTGACTGAGTCAGCATGAGGAGTCTGGAATTATGTTGGAGAATGAGAAAAGACCTGAGATCCAGTGAGAAGGAGCGAGGAAAAGAATTGTACCTTGATTTTTTCCCAGGATGTCTGATGTTGCCCCTCTGTGCCAGTGTTCAGTGTATTTAGAGCTTACAGTTCTTATTGCCATTTCCCATGTCTTTTAGTCATCAATGAAGAGATGGAGGCTGGGCGTGGGCCCCCATGACCTCTAACATCCCACCTGAGGCCAGGCAAAGGGAAATGGGATTTGGTCACCCCAGGGCCCTGCTGGTTTCAAGCTTCTCACCATAGCAACCCAGTGTCCACATCCTGGGTAGCTGTACAGAGCTCGCTCCCAGGAAGGCCCAAGGGTCCCTCTGTGACTGTCTCAGAGAGGCCAGGGCCTGCTGTAGAGACAGTGTGAGCCACACATCCCAGCAGCCTGCAATCCTGTCCACCAAACAACTGGTTGATTGAATGTCACGCTTTTCAAACAGTTGCTATGGACACGGACCCGGCAGGAAGCAAGTGGGACCTGGCACTTGTCTGGATCGCGCGTAGCTGTCAGAGGGGAGTTGAGCCTGGATCCCAGTTTGGTAGGCAATAGCAAATGCAGGTACAGAACCACGCCCGTTCTCCCAGCCGCCAGAGCTGTGCTTCCTCTCCTAACATAAGTGTCTGTTTGACCACCCACTCCAGAGTTAGTTATACAGAAAACCTGTATGTTGGCACACAGATTCTGGGGGTCAAGAGCAGCTGTATAGCCTGGCCCTTGCCTGGGTCCCTCAGGGACATATCATGTCACCTTGGCAGGTCTCAGTTCCTCCAAGACTGACTCAGGGCTCAGCAGCCAGCCAACTTGCCAAAGAGAGTGAAGCAGATGCTGCCTTGCCTTTCTCAACCTGGTGTGAGAGGACAGACAGAGCTACTGCCACAATATCTTGGTGTCGCAGGCGAATGTGACAGGAAGTGGAGCCACACTGGTGCAACCAGAGAAGTAGTGTCAGGGACTGGAGAAGTCCACTGCCCAGCATTCATGAGACAGTGGGCGCTCTCCGCCACATCAGCCTGGCTTCCTGCTTTCTTCATGGTCCTCCAAGACTTCCTGGCACTTCTTCACCTCACACCCTCTTCCTTGCTGGCTCTAGGCTCTAGGAAGAGGACTAGGAGTACAGAAAGGACAGTGACACTTGGTGTTCCAGTATAGGAACTGTGTATCTGGTGGCACAGCAGAGAGGGCTCCAGGTGGTGCGTGGAGATTGCTTGTGGATGTGGAGGTAGCCTAATGATGTGGGCCTAAAGGAAGCCAAACTCCTGAAAGTGTTAGGCAGAGCATTTCAGACATGACCAGGCAGGGCAGGGGGGAGAAAATAAAGTTACAAGAATGAAGAAGACTCCTTGTTAAAGACAGAAATGAGGCCAGACATCAGGGAAAGTTGGTGTTCCATCCAGGGCCCAAGGGAGTCTTGGAAGAGCCTGAAGCATGACTGGGTGGCTCATGTCCCCCATTCCGGTGCTGGAGAGGCTGAGGGGAAACTGTCATGAGTTTAAGGTCAGCCCAAACTGGTTAAGAAACCTCAGCTTTAAAAAAAAAAAAAAGTAGAGAGATGGCTCAGCAGGTAAGAGCACTGGTTGCTCTTCCAGAGGACACTGGTTCAGTTCCCAGCATCCATTTAGAAGCTCACAACTGTCTGCAGCTCCAGTTTCAGGGAATCCTGGCCTCCACAGGTACCAGGCATACACACAATACACAGACACATAAAATAAGAATAAATAACAAATAAAAATTAACTGGTTTGGTTTTGTTTTCTTTTTGTTGTTGTTTTAAAGACAGGATTTGCCTGTGTGTGAAGCTGCCCCAGGCAGGGCTGTGGCGGTGGAGAGGCAGGATTCTGAGGACATGGTGAAGGCACAAGCGTTCAGGAAATGTTTGCTATTGAGCCCACTGGAAGGAGTGGAGAACAGCATGTCCTGGTTTCTCACTTGAGCTGGTAGGAGGAACAGATGAGGGGGGGGGGTCTGTCAGACGTGCAGACTGAGATACTGAGGAAGCAGTTAGGAGAGTTTGAGGGCCACAGTGGGCAGAGAATCAGAGTGAGAAGTACTATAGGTGTAGGGGCGTAGCCAGAACATCAGCAGTGACAGCGTGTGGAGAGGTAAAGCTGACTCAGTCCTCGGACTCGGGGGTTAACAACAGAAGAGGAGGAAGGAGGGTGTTCAGAGACACCTCCAACAGCATCAAGGCCCTGGCAGCCCTGAAGAACCCATCTTCCCTTTCATGCATCACCTCTCAGAGAGCTGACGAGGGGAGTGTGGGGGTGGGCGGGGGTCTGTGTGCTCCACGGCCCGAGGTGAGTGTGTCGAGTGTTCGTCTCTTCAGCCCCACTCACTCCTAGCCTCTCACTATTCAGTTCACAGCCCTACTGTGCACTCGACTTCTCTCTCTGCCTTACCATTGAGGCTTAGCACTGAGTAGGACTATCCTTGTTAACCTCTCCCTGTCTTAAGGCAACATTAGAGGCAGATACATCCTTTATACCAGAGACTGAGGGAAGGAAGGTCTTCAGGGGCAGAGTGGAGAACAACTAAAGATGGTTAGAGGCTCGGTCAGTGTGGGTGTGGTTTGTCTGACTGAGAACCTGAACTGAGTTAGGGAAGAGAGATCTACAGAACATTCCAGAGTAGAGTACTGATGTCGTCAGGTAAGCTTGGCTTCTTGAGGAGTCATTCTGTCCCTGGCCTCTTCCCTACTTAGCTCTCCCATGCTCATGAGCTCCAAGATGATGTATGGCAAGGCAGGGAGGGCCCGTCCTGTGACTGGTGGCTGGCAGCGGGTGGTGGCTGAAGCCACAGAAGTACCACAGAGCCCAGAGGGCTCCCCAAGGCGGCAGCATCTCCCTCCTCTGAGTTTCCATGAAGGCAATGAGGCTTATTAATGAGAAGCAATTATGGACACCAGGACGGGCCTAAGTATAGCTCATTGAGAAAGGCAGTACATGGCAGCCAGCTGCCTCCCCTGCAAGGCCATAGATGCCTATTTTAAAACTCCCTACAGTGAAGTTCTGCCACCCCTGGGTGCTGGGCTCCTGAGGAACTGGCATGCAGCAAAGCTGGAGCCCTGAGAGACTCAATTGTGAGCAGACAGACTATCCTTGCTCAAACCCCTGCTGTCTTAGAGACAGGAAACCAGTTTGAGGTCACAGAAAGTAAATGCACACGCAGGACTTGAATCCGTTTCCAGCTGTATGCCAACACTCTGCCATACTGGGCACATTCTAGACCACAAGGCTTGGCCTGTCCCCAAGAGCACCGTGCAGGGAGGGGTGGGAGTTGAGCGGAGACTGATGCTTGATATGGAGACACAGCTAGCCCTCATCAGAATCTCACCGAGTAAGCTTCGTTTTGACTCTGCTGAAGAGAAAACTGGCTCAGGGAGCCGTTTAGTCAATGCTAGTGCTCTACGGTGAGGTGGCACTCCTCAGAGACACACTAATACTGAGCTTATTTCAGGGTTCACAGGAAACTGACTTGGGCCCAGTGGTGTGGGTGTGTGTGCTAAGGTTTTCTGGGGGAGTGTCTAGGATGGCTCTGGAAGAGACCAGCACACAGAATCAGGTTGAGGGAGAGATCGGACCTTGGGACAGTCCCACTGGAGGCTCTGCTGTGAGCAGAAAGCTGTGAGCAAGAAGCCCTGTAGGGGTTTTCTGGAACAGGAGCAAGGGCATCATAATGGCAACCAGTTGTTCGATGAGGTTGCCCCTGGGGACAGAGTGAAGGCCTGCAAGGATTTCTGTCGGACTTAGAGCAGTTTGTAGCAGGAATTTGGCTGTGAACGGTCAGCAGCTGGTGATCTTGGCAGCTGGAGCCGGAGATGTCAGTGCGGAAGGACCTGGGGCCACCACAACACACTATGGCCATAGTGAGAAGCCAAACGTGGTGGTGCCTGCTTGTTATTCCGGCACTCGAGAGCCTGGGATAGGAGGGCTTCTCATTCCTCCTCCGCTTGGGTGGGGAGAACCTGGCCTGCCCTCTGGGACATCGTGACACCAATGAACCACAGGGCTGTTGGGCGAAGACTGGAAAAGAGGAAAACTTTTATCAAAAACCCAGGGGAGGGGAGTTAACGGGAGAGATGGCTTGGTGGTAAGGAGTGTTGGCTGCAGCCTGGCAGTGGGGGTGCATGTCTTTAATCCCAGCATTTGGGAAGTGGAAGCAGGTGGATCTCTCTGAGTTCAAAACCAGGGCTACATAGAGAAACCCTGTCCCAAATAACAAATAAAAAAAAAAAAAAAAAAAAAAAAAAAAAGGCATTGGCTGTTCTAATAGAGCACCTGGGTTCCATTCCTAGCACCTACCTGGTGGCTCACAAGCCCTTGTAGCTCCAGTTCTGTGGATCTAATTAATGCCTTTCTTCTGTTCTCCTGGTCTCCCTGGGCACAAGGCATGTGTGCACACAGTGCACAGACATACATGCAGACAAAACACTCGTATATATGTAAGAGAAAAATGAATAGGTCTCAAAAACAAAACAAAACAAAAAACCAAGCCAACCGTGTAGGGACAGTGGGAGACATATGCAAACCATATCCAGTAAAGGTTTAAGGTGCAGATCACAACAAGAATAACAAACAGCTCGATGACAAAGTAGCCAGAGGATTTCAGTAGACATTTCTCCAAAGAAAACTGTGGGAATGGCCAAGAGCCATGGTGACAGGAGGCTGGCCCTGATTATGTATGAGGGGAATGCAGGTCAACGCCTCACTGAGAAGCCGGACATGGCGGTGGATGCTTGCTGTACTAGCACCAAAGAGCCTGGGATAGGAGGATAGTGAGTCTGAGGCCAACCTGGGCTACAGTCTGGCATTCTGACCTCTAAAGGTTGCCTTCCTTGGCTTACACCTCAGCATAGGGGTGACCTCTGCTTCAGCTGACTCTGATAGTTCTTCTGTCCAGCAGGAACCTCGGGGTCCAGTCCTGGCCCCCCAGCTTTGCCGTGACTCTCTCCTTAACTTCACCATGTCAGCAGAGGACTTGGGTGTATTCAGGATCCTACCATACTTGGTTTCAGGGATAGCCTGGGTGCCCCTGGACTCTTAAGTACAGGCCAGATCAAGCCTGCCTTGAGGCTCCTTTGAGCAGGACATAAGGCCTAGAAACCTGGTTGACCTCCATGATACAGCCAAGAAGAGGCTCAGAAATAGAGTGTGGCTAAGTTAAGGACTAGTGTTTTCAGGCTAGTCCTAGAAATCTGCTAGTCAAGCTGTCCCATTTTACAGATGGGCAAAGGGAGTCACAGTGACTCCATCCATTGGCCACTCTTTTTTTTGTAAGGCTTTGTCTTGTCCCCCTTGTTCTAAGGCCGGGCCTCCCTTTACCCTGAGTACTCTGTCCCAGGCCACCACTGTATCATCCTAGAGGGCAAGATGGCCTGTGGGCTTGTCAGCATCTTTGATGTCTGTGACCCCAGCACCCAGCCCAGGGATCATAGTCATTAAACAGCTGGGGAAGGACAAAGTTTACAGAGGCCTAAAGGCCTCTCTGCTAAAGTAGAGCTGGACAGCATTGTCTTTGGCCACAGGTAAGGTAGGTCCTGACTAGCCTTGCTCTTTGGAAGTCTCTCTGGCCCTGGATAGGTCCTGAGACAAACCTACCAGAGCACTGAGGATACCAGAGACCTGGATACGGAGACTCTGAGATTCCCTGTCTAGATGACTGACACACACTTCCAGGGCCTGTGGCTACTCCCTAGTAACCCTCCCTAGGTCTTAGGGGTAGCTGTTGGAGGCAGGGCGCACAAAGCTTTGGATGGGTGTGCATGTGTATGGCACCTCACAGTGAGACAGTCAGGACAGGAAGAGCATGAAAGTAGGCAGCTCCCTGCCTACCATCCACTGTGGGAGAAGTCCAAGAACTCAGAGTCAGAATGTGGCTCAGGGTTTCCATGAACACCTGTCCATTGAGCCACAGCAGGAGACTGTCTGTAGCTTTGACCATGTGCTCAGAGATAGCGGACAGAGAACCCTGACTCTGCTGTCCCCTTCGGCAGGGGGCCCCTGTCCAGTGCTGGCATATGCGAAGCAGCAGTCACACAGGGCCGTGATCAGAGGGCACAGACCTTGACATCTGCTCTTGTCCTTGGCCCCACGATGGCAAGGGCAGACCCCCTGCCTTAAGTCATTCTCAACATGCCTCATCCTGCTCCCCCACCCTGTCCAGTCCAGTCCTGTTAACCAGCTGACCACACATTCTTTTTCTCCCCAGGACAGCTGCTGCCTGGGACAGGTGACCCCAGTGCCCCACTAGGGCAAAGGCCCCCGCCCCACGGGCCAGGATCATGAAAGGCCTCGGTGACAGTCGCCCCCGCCATCTCTCCGACAGCCTGGACCCACCTCATGAGCCCCTCTTTGCCGGTCCTGACCGCAACCCCTACCTGCTGTCGCCCACCGAGGCCTTTGCCCGGGAAGCCCGCTTCCCTGGGCAAAACACACTGCCGGGGGATGGGCTCTTCCCGCTCAACAACCAGCTGCCCCCACCAAGCAGCACCTTCCCCCGAATCCACTACAACTCCCACTTTGAGGTGCCCGAGGAAAGCCCATTCCCTAGCCATGCCCAAGCCACTAAGATCAACCGGCTGCCTGCCAACCTCCTGGACCAGTTTGAGAAACAACTGCCTATCCACCGTGATGGCTTCAGCACCCTCCAGTTCCCCCGGGGTGAGGCCAAGGCCCGAGGTGAGAGTCCGGGCCGCATTCGCCACCTGGTCCACTCTGTCCAGCGTCTCTTCTTCACTAAGGCACCCTCCATGGAGGGCACCACGGGCAAGGTGGGTGGCAATGGCAGCAAGAAAGGTGGCCTGGAGGACGGGAAAGGCCGGAGGGCCAAAAGCAAGGAGCGGGCCAAGGCTGGGGAGCCCAAACGGCGAAGCCGCTCCAACATCTCAGGCTGGTGGAGTTCAGATGACAACTTGGACGGTGAGGGTGGTGCCTTCCGCAGTGGCCCTGCCTCCGGCCTGATGACTCTAGGCCGCCAGCCAGAACGCACCCAGCCCCGCTATTTCATGCACGCCTACAACACCATCAGTGGACACATGCTCAAAACCACCAAGAACACTACCACTGAGCTGACTGCCCCGCCACCCCCGCCTGCTCCGCCTGCTACCTGTCCTAGCCTTGGAGTGGGCACTGACACCAACTATGTCAAACGTGGTTCCTGGTCCACTCTGACCCTCAGCCATGCCCATGAGGTCTGCCAGAAGACCTCAGCCACTTTGGATAAGAGCCTGCTGAAGTCCAAATCCTGCCACCAGGGTTTGGCCTACCATTACCTGCAGGTAGGGGTGAGGGTGAGGCAGGTTGGTGGGGGGCAAGGCAGGGTGGGGATGGGGCAGGTAGGGTGCAGATGGGACAGGGTGGCTATGGTTTGGAGTCCCAGCTGAAGCGCAGATTCACCGGTGAGATAGTGTCATGCTAAGCATTGCTTTCCTCAACTGTGGAATCAGAGGTTGGGGGGCTATTAATAAGAGGATCCCTGTCCTCACAGTGTTCTCACCAGGTGAGCCAGGCCCTTGGGAACCCAGCCCCAGAGAGACTGAACTATGTCCCTCCCCTTTAGATGACAGATCTGGAAGCTGTGTCATCCCTCCCCCCTCACAGGACCAACTCATGACATTCTAGTGGTCATCTTCCTGCCACTCCCATGAGACTGGATTCTCCTTGAGGACACAGACCACATCTGATGCACCCATATGTCCCCCTTTGCCCAGGACAGGGTCTGGCAGGGAGGAAGGGCTCAGAAAGGGTAGATGGACATCTGGGTACTGAAGCCACCACAGCTAGAAAGAATCACAGTCCTGAGAGCCAGGAACAGACCGAGGTCCATATGGACGAGGGGCTACTGAGAGCCACCGACCCCAAGGCCTGGTACTCAGGGGTAGAGGGAGGTTTGTCTTGAGGAATTCACACAGTAAAGCTTTCTACCTGAGGGTAGCTGAAGGCTTGGCTTCAGCATTGCTGCTGCACAGTGAGCTGGGGCAGGGTTCTGAGCTGGGGTGTATAGTCAGAGCCCAGTGGTAGAAGGGACAGGAATGGCTCACACATGGGAAGGAGCTAGCACTTTGTCCCCAGCGTGTGCAAGCACGGGCCTGGCTGACATGCAGAAGTCACATCAGATGCATGTATTCTTATGAAAAAGATGAACTCCAAGGTGTGACAAGGCTCATGTTCTTGTCATTCTATATAAAACTCCAGGGACAGTGACACCATGGGGGAGGGGTATGTTTTTGCAGTAGCAGGAAATTGAAATTGAGGCAGCCTTTTAAATATATTGAGCGGGTTTGTGGCTGTCTTTGTTTGCCACCTTAGTTTAGACATTTAAGGGAAGTGTGTGACCTGCACTCTGTCTACTCAGTGTGGTTGGGTCTGACGTAGGAATGCTTTCAAGACACCAGGAGAGGGTGGGCCCTGGGGGCTTGTGCTGCCTGCTGGATGACAGAGTAAGCAGGTGGGTTGGCCACAAGTTCTGAGCAAGGATGCTTAAGGTCCCCTTCCCGGGGGTGGGGTGGGGGTGGGATAGTGTGAACAGGGGATGGACCAGCTGGTGATTTGGGAGAATTCATAGGTCCTGGTGACTATGTGGCTAGGTGGTCAGCTGGAGCTTGAGGGAAAGCTGAGTTTGGGAAGTAGGTCCTCAGCAGGAGGTAGCCACCCGTATTAAGGGTATGAGAAGATACAAGGGTGTGATACCATCCAACCATGCTGATGAGGGAGTGTGTATTTGAATCCCTG
Source organism: Rhabdomys pumilio (assembly GCA_030674055.1). Taxonomy (NCBI): domain Eukaryota; kingdom Metazoa; phylum Chordata; class Mammalia; order Rodentia; family Muridae; genus Rhabdomys; species Rhabdomys pumilio. The sequence goes on from JANHMN010000002.1 coordinate 217,361,479, forward strand.
ATACAGGGCTTGCTGTGTCCAGAAACCTGTGGACCTGGCATTCTCTAGGAGGAGAGCAGCCTCCCCGTGTGTGTACAGTTGCTGTGCAGGGGTATGCAACATGTATCATCTCTGCGCATGTTGGAGGGGGTGTGTTGAGGTCGCTGATGTGTGTCCTTGAGAAGGTGTGAAGTATGCTGGGAGTCCCTGCTGAGGAACACAAGCGAGCAGGCCAGGCGTGCACCTGCTCTGAGTGTGCTAAGATGTATACAGGACATGGCTTCAGTTTCTGAAGCATGTAAATGCCATGATGTGCCCAACATGATAACCATGTTTCCAAGAGTGAGTCAAGGGACAGGAGTGTAGACTGCACACCCTACTACCCCAGAGCAGCTGACAGCATCAGCGTGGAAGAGCCACTTGGAATAGGATGACCAGCTCCATCACAGATGGGTCTACAACAAAGAAAGTTGATTCTGGGACTTCACTCTCACGTTGATGTGCCAGGGGAGCTCTGATCCCCATCCTCTAATGACCACTGTAGAGCCAGGCTCAGATTTCAGATCTTGGGGTCTATCTGTGGGAGACTTCTTTCCTTTGGCCCTGGTGTTCTCACCGGGGGCTCGTAGTCCACCCCCTGGAGTGCATGTGAGGAGATGGGACACAAGGAATGCCCCATAAGTGTAGCTGCACTGAGGCCATTGTCATCACCACAGGAGTGGGAAATTTTGCTGGAACAAACCCAGCTTGAAATGGACTTGGGTAAGGCCAGGCACTCAAGCTGTGGCGGAGAGACTTTTAGAACCCAGTTAGTCTTCCCTGCCCAAGGCTTGCTGATGCTGGGTGATCAAGGACAGGAAAGCCAGCAGAGAAGGCTCAAGTTGTCAAAGTGGAGATGGATAAGTCTGTGAGATCCTATACTCTGAGTGACCGTCTGGAAACCTAGCTGGCTGCTAGGTCCCATCTGAGTCCTGTCTCTGGTTATTCCAGGTACCCGGCGGAGGGGGAGAGTGGAGTACCACGCTGCTGTCCCCTCGAGATATGGAGAGTAGCGCTGAGGGGCCAATCCCGTGTCGGCGCATGCGCAGTGGCAGCTACATTAAGGCCATGGGCGATGAAGACAGTGATGAGTCTGGCGGTGGTAGCCCTAAGCCTTCACCCAAGACTGCAGCACGGCGTCAGAGCTACCTGAGGGCCACACAGCAGTCCCTGGGGGAGCAGAGCAACCCCCGAAGGTGAGCTGGAGCCCATCTAGGGGTCTAAAACTACAGCCCTGCTGGAGCTCCGCCCCTTCGGGTATGCCACGTCCCTTGGGCATACTGTCCGTAGTCGAACCCTGCAAGAGCCACCACTTTGACTTAATGTGAGGCCTGACCTGACAATATTTCCCTGAGAAAGGTCTCAGATCTTGCAATCCTGTCCTTAGACTAGCTGTGTTCCCTACGTGAGCCTCACACTGTGCATACCCTGTGTCTCAGGAGCCCGGCCTTCCTCCCCTTTGGCCATCCTAGCAGAACCCTGGCCTGCAGATGGATCCTGTTTCTCTGCTCTCACTCGGGTCCAGGTGAATACCCCCTATAAGAGTTTTCCCATGCTTAGGTTAGCCCTGCCTGCTAACAGCTTGTCCCCCAAACAGCCCCACTTACAGTTAAGCCCTGCTCATAGTGATAATTTGGGTGATTGGTTTAGCTAAATTTGGCCACGGGGGTCATATGCACAGGTGAGTTGCCCCAGGGCCCTTTACCCTTCGTGACTACAGCCAGCCTTGGTGAGAGGGATCAGTTATAGCAATGGCTGCTGTCTGTTGACCCTGGTTTTGCTGGCTACTGTGCTTGATCTGGCTCACTTAAATCTGCATCCTGAAGTTTTTACCCCAGGGCCAGCAATGTGTCATCCCCATTCCATAAATAAGAACCATATGAGGTGGGAGGAAGAGGTGGTGACTCGCCAGGCACTCTCTGCAGAAAGCTGGATGCTACTCCAAGCCCTGTGTCAGGAGCCCAAACTGACCTAAAGTAAGGGTGTGGAGGTCCAGGGGTAGGTAATATGAGAAAGGCTGAGAAACTAGGTCTGCAGGGCAAGCAGCAAGTCCATATCTGAACATCACATTGGCTCTGAGGACCTTCGGCCATTTTCCAGTAAATACCAAGGCTATTGGCCTCCACCCACCTCTGTCTAGTCTCTGGAATTGCCTCGGATTTTCAGTTTTGTAGCCTTCCAGTAGGTTGCATGGCCTCCAGTTTAAAACAGGCAAATGTAAACGTATGCTGCCACCTTGAGGCCATAGTGAGCATGACAGGTGAGGGTTGTCTGCCACAGATTTTATTGGGTTTCCAAAGGTAAGAGTTCTCCGTTTGCTTGGAGCCACCCCACCCCCCACCCCCACCCAGCTGGCAGTGCTTCCACTTCCCCTCTGCTACTGAATAGTCTTGGTCAGTTTTCTACCTCCTGGCCTCAGTTCCCCAGTTAACCAGTGGATGGGCTGAGCCCTGTCTGCTCATTTCCCTGCCAGGAGTTTGGACCGCTTGGATTCAGTGGACATGCTGCTGCCTTCCAAGTGCCCCAGCTGGGAAGAGGACTACAACCCCATCAGTGACAGCCTCAATGACTCCAGCTGTATCAGCCAGGTGAGGGTGACTAGGGGTGTCAGGGGGCTCAGTGCATCACTGTCTATCCAGAGCTCTGCTCAGGTGCTACCTCCGCGTCTCAGATGTTCCCTCAAAGAGGCCTTTCCTGGTCACCCTGCATACAGAAGTCCCCGGTGCTGTTCCCAGGTCCCAGTTAACTTCTCACTCCCTGGTCCCTGTATCATATTAGTTTACTGCTGTCTGTGCCGTCTGCCTCCTAAGCTTTCCCTACACTCTTGTTCCCTATGGGTTCACCATCTAGCCCAGTACCCTGCAGGCAGAGGCTCATTAGGTGTTTTCTTGGTAGACATTTCATGCCTGTCCTCACCCATCTCATCAGCTCTCTCCTGTCTTACTGTGTCTGTACCTCCCTTTTCCCCTCCTTCTCTCCCTCCCTCTGTGCCTGTCTCTCCCTCCTTCCCTGCCTGCCTTTTTCTCCCCTGTTCACTACATTTTCCCTAAGTCTTCTGTGTGTCTCCATCTTCGTAGCTCTGTCTCTCACATACATCCCTGCCTGCCCCAGGTACCCAGAATACCTTTGCCCTTAAGTTATACAGAAAGGCATCTGGAATCTGCCATGCTGGGGACCCCCACAGACTTCTATTGTTCCTTTTCCAGCCCAAGATCTCTTCTAATCCAGCGTCCTCTGACTGTTACTTTCTCCAAAACTTTACCCCTAAAAGGCTGAATGTCTTGAGCTGCATAGGTGGCCCTAAAGTTCCATACTGTCCAGGAGAAAGTGGTCCTGGGTATGGTCTCTGACATGTGTTTCTGGCTGGGCTGCCTGGCAAACGAAAAGAGATGGGTAAAAGTCCATGGTGCCAGCAAGAGTGCAGAGAACATGTCCTCAATAATGCCAGTCCCTGAAGTGAGCTCCCATCTTGAGGAAACCAAGCAAAACTTCTTCCAAACAGAATCCATACCAGTAGGGAAGAGTCCTGAGTAGCCCAGACGAGGCCTGGCCCTCCTGTAATCTGCACCCTCTCTCTCCTGCAGGTTTTTGGACAGGCTTCCCTCATCCCCCAGTTGTTCGGCCATGATCAACAGGTCAGTATGTTTGCCAGTCTTGCACCCCAAACCAGAGTACAGGGCTGGGTCCTAAGCCTTCAGATGAGGGATCCAGGTACTCAGTCTTGGTTAGGTCCAAGCAGAGCTGTGTTAGGACGGCAGCCCCCGTGAGGATGGAGGTGAGGCACACGTATGTGATCATGTCCTGATCCTGAGCCGTCACTGCCTTGTCTTAGTTCTCATAACTGGGAAAGCACGAGCTAGGTTCTGTGGATGGACAAGAAGTCGCTGCAGGGCAGTGCAGCAGAAGCAGGACAATGGAGGAGAACCTGTAATGTGTCCTGCCTCCCCCTGAGGTCTGAGTCAGGCCACGAAGCTCCCAAGCTGGTTTGCTATCAGCTAGATGGTGACACTTTCTCCTTGAGGAATGCCCCGCCCCCTGCTTCTCTCTCCCTGGGTGAGACCAGGAAGACTTCTGTTTGGACAGGCTATGGGCTTGGAGGCATCCTCTGACACTTCAGGTTCCCTGGTTTTCCCCTTTCCAGAGTCCCAGTGACCCTTTAAGGATGTGGGGTGTGGGTGTGAATATGGAAACTTTTAACTTTATAAAAGTTGGGAGGTGTGATGCCAGAGCGGCTGTGGCTGTCTGTGTGTTTCTCTACATTATACTTCCTCCAGACACCCATCCCAGGAGTGATCCCTCTCCTCCCAGCTCCAAGGCTAGGAAAAGGGGGCAGGAAATGTATAGTTGACCCAATTTAAACTTATCCCCCATCTTAGTCAGGGTTTTACTGCTGTGGAGAGACACCATAACCAATGTAACTCTTACATGGACAACATTTAATTGGAGCTGGCTTACAAGTTCAGAGGTTCAGTCCTTTATCATCAAGGCAGGAGCATGGCAGCATCCAGACAGGCACGGTACAGGAGGATCTGAGAGTTCTACATCTTCATTTGAAGGCTGCTAGGAGAAGACTGACTCCCACATGATTAGGAGAGTCTTAAAGCCCAGGCCCACAGTGACTCCAGCAAAGCCACCCTTCGAAATAGTGCCGCTCCCTGGACCAAGCATATTCAAACCCCCATCTCCCCTGTGTAGCTTACAAATGAATGGGACTCAGACCATGGTTATTTCATTTGGCTTGGATAATTACTTGGGGGTTACAATACACAGCAGCAGACCAGACCCCAACAGAAATGCACTCAGATCCAGCCTTTCATCTTGGTTGGGCTGGGCATGTCTCCCAAGGCACATACCACATAGCGTTAACGCTAGCGTTGGCTGTCCCCTAATTCCAACCACAGTATGTACTGTACCCCTCCCCATGTTACAGGGCAGTGCGTTACTCTGCAGGGAGTGTTCTGTAGGCCAGGGAGTTCTCCATCCTGGGTCTCCCACAGGTATATGGTGAACATGTGACATTAACGTGCACAGAAGCGCCTGTTCATAGGAAGCCCTCAGGGAGACTCATGCAGACTACTTGACACCTCCTGTCGGTTTGGGAGCATCTGCACAAACAGTTATAAACACTTGTTCATTCCACACCGCTTCCTGCATTATCGGGGCTGTGTGACCAGTGAGTCTTTCCTGGACTCTGTTCTGACCAGGTGATGAGTTAGCTTGTGTGATCTTGGTTTTGTTGTTGTTTTGAGACAGGATCTCATATTCCAGCCTGGCCTTAACCTTCCTCTGCAGCCCACCTAGCTTTAAGATCCTGATCCCCCTGCCTCTGCATCCCAAGCACTGAGACGGGCAACTATATCCAGCCCTCATTTAGTTTTGACAGCACTTTGAAATTAAGACTGTTATCAGCCGCCGGGCGGTGGTGGCACACGCCTTTAATCCCAGTACTTTCGAGGAAGAGGCAGGCGGATTTCTGAGTTCGAGGCCAGCCTGGTCTACCGAGTGAGTTCCAGGACAGCCAGGGCTACACAGAGAAACCCTGTCTCAAAAAACCAAAAAAAAAAAGGACTGTTATCAGCCCCATTTTATAGATGGAAAACTGAGGCACAGAGTAGATGATTTGCCCAGTTTTCGTATTGTAAGGGAGATGATGGGCCCATAGTTGAAATCTGCTTCAGAGCTCTGCTCCTATGGTGAAGATCCAAAGCAAGACCTTGTTGCCCTGGGCAGTCAGAGGCTCTCAAAAATACCCCAGTTTTCAGCTTTAAAAGATAACACGACGCTTTAATGTCCTCTGTAAATGTATTTTGGGTATGCCATGTGGCCTGGTTTTAACTTAGCAGATTGTCCAGTGGCGCTTCCTGCAGTGATAGCTAATGGTCTACAGTCCATGTCCGTCCATGTGGCCTTTGACCCAGCAAATGTGACTAGCATGTCTACCAAACTTTACTCAATTCTAATTGGTTTCAACCTAAATGGCATGGCCACCTGTGGTGCAAACCTTTCCGGACACCTTCCCAATTATGTGAGGGACCATCTAAGCATTTGGTAGATGTCATCATACCAGTGCCGCCATCCTCCAAGCTATTGCATCCGTTCATCTCTAGCCTCTGCCTCCTTTCCAGACCTCTCCCCACACCCCAGCATCCACTGGATTACTGTTCCTTACATGCTTGGATTTTTTTTTTTATCTATTTTTTGTTTTGTTTTGCTTTGGCTTATAGAATGTATTAAATGGTAAATACCCATCATACCTAATAAAACCTCTTTCCAACACCCAGAGCAGGCATTACCAATGGATCAGATTGTCTCACGCTGAATTCAGTAGATTAGTACAGACAACAAGGTTTAATGTTAACATCCTGTACTATTCCAGCATTTTTCTCATTGTAGATGGAAAAACGGAGGCCCACGGAGGTGAGAGGGCTGTTTAATCCTTAAGAGCCCATTTGTACCGAGTGAGCTGAGAGGAGGAGAGATAGACTAAGGGTCAGCCAAGAAAAGCCTCCAGCCCTGAAGCTGAGTTAGAGCAGCAAAGCCGGACTCTGATGCCTGCCTCTGTCTGGACAGGTCCGGGAGGCAGATCTGAGTGACCAGTACGAGGCAGCCTGTGAGTCGGCCTGCAGTGAGGCCGAGTCGACAGCCGCAGAGGCGCTTGACTTGCCGCTGCCCAGCTACTTCCGTTCACGCAGCCACAGCTACTTGCGAGCCATCCAGGCAGGCTGCTCTCAGGAGGAGGACAGTGTCTCCCTGCAGTCCCTCTCCCCACCGCCCAGCACCGGCAGCCTCAGCAACAGCCGCACACTTCCGAGTGAGTACCATACGCAGGAGGTTGGTGTTTTGTTCTGTTTCACACTGTTCATGAGGGGAACACAGGAGATGTCCAGGTGGGCAGCCTAGGGAGACGCTGGGGAGGAACCCATCAGTCACCACAGAAGGGACGGTGGAGAACTAACAGCTGAATGGTCAGGCTAAACAGCTAGCAGAAACAGACTTTCCAGTGGGCAGGGAAAGGGTGGGAGCCCAGAGATCCCTAGCTGATTCTGCTTAGGGCAGCCTCCTGTTCATAGGTGGGGCTTACTAACCCACTTGGGGTTAGCTGGGGAGACAAACCTATAGGGAAGGCAGGAACCTTCAGAGAACGCAAAAAGAGTGTAACTAGGGGTTATATCTGCTCCCAGCTTTCCCAGTGGGATGAATGTCTCATGTTCACAGTCAGGGATGGTCCTGCCATCCTCACATTGTTCTGAATTTTCTTAAGATGACCCCTGTGTGAGCAGAGGAAGGAGCCATACTGTGTGCGCAAGTCAGGCAAAAACAAAGTCAGACAAAGTACAAAGTGTGGGCTGCTTGAGACTGCCCTGGGTCTGCTCTTCTAGTCCTTTATTTTCTCCATGACTAAGCCAGACCCTAGAGTTCTAGGGTCTGGACTACACAGGAAGCTTACCTATAACAGTCTCACCGTGTACAGACCCTAAGTAAACACCATCTGCTGGGGCGCGACAGGTACTACTGTTATACCTGCCTCAACTCTGAACCTCCATGCCAGTCAAGGGCAATGGGGTTGGATTGTGTAAGAAGAGACGACTGCTGGTATTTGAGGTTACTAAGTGAACCTGAGTCCCACAGATGTTGTACACAGGTGACCAACACTGATGAAATGAACTGGTCCCTTAGGGAACAGAGCGGAAACGGTGGTCCCACTACTCCACCCATACCCTCTGCAGACTTCCCATCCCAGCCCTAGTGGGTACCCCAGGGCAGATCCCTAAACTCTGGCCCCTTTTATACCCGAAGGAATAACCTCACTTTTAGATATGAGGACTCCAGTCTAGTCTAATCTCTGCTGAAAATCTCATGCTGCTGCACCTGGAGCCGGCCATGGCTGGAAAACCCTGGTGAGGAGCTGGGTGTCGTGGTTGATTTCTCTCTGGGTCTTGTTCACTGTTGTTTCTGGTTCTACTGGTTTTGGGATACTGAACAACTGAAGCCACTGTCTGGTTTTTTATCCTGTCGGGAAGGGGCTTCCTGGTATTAACTGTCCTAGCACGAGCAGTGCTGCTTCCTATCCCCGCCCCCCAGCTTCTCCATCTAGTGGTCCTTCCTCCTCACTCAGCCTTTTTGCTGGGCAGTTTGTCCTAGGACAGAGCCCTCTGAAGACAAGTGCAGCCCCACCCCCTACCCAGAGACCTTTTTAACCTGTTTAAAAAGCAACATAGTTGCCTCTTGGAGGATGTACTGCTTCGGCTGCTGCCTTCCTTCTTTGCCTGCAGTCATGTCTGCCGACCCACTACTCTACTTTAATTTTCTTAAGGCTTTGTTTTCTTTTGGTTTTTCGAGACAGGGTTTCTCTGTGACTGCTCTACTTTAGAAGTCTCAAGGCTGGGGTGAAGGCTGCTGTTCTGTGGCTTCCAAATCCAGAGAGCTCTGTTAGGCTGTACCAGAGCTCTGCTGTACCAATGGGAGTCTCAGGAACAGTCACCTTCTCCACATTCTCACACTCCTGAGAATTTCTTTTTTGGGGTGGAGGGTGTTTTTGAGACAGGGTTCCTCTGTGTAGCCCTGGCTGTCCTAGAACTTGCTCTGTAGACCAGGCTGGCCTTAATCTGAGATTTACCTGCCTCTACCTCCCGTGTGCTACTGAGATGGGCTTAGAAGGCCACATGACATCCACAGAAATTCACTGCAAATAAACCCTCAACTTCCTCCAACCCTCATTACTCATGAGTACACAGAACCATAGCTGCACATTCTAGAACCCAGGACCAGGTGGGCCCCTCTGTGGCATAGCTCTTGCTTCATTAACGCTGCACAACAAACAGAATACAACTCCAAGTTTGACAGCCTCATGTCAAGATAGCTCCAAGTTTGTCAGCCTCATGCTTCTCCTGGAACCAGAGGTCCTCCAGAGATAAATAGTCTACCCAGGATGAGTTCTTCTCATGAAGAGAACAGAAGACATGAGAGTGAGCCTAGCTAACAGTACAAGCACATTCAACATAAGCAAATACCCCACTGGATAAAGCAAATTCTATGACTGAGCTGGCAGTCCGGGGTGAGGCCCCTCTCTCACTCTTGTAGAGCAGACTGTATCCCTGTGCAAAGGGTGTGTACACAGAGGGTTGAAAGGATCAGTGGTAATAATTCAGCCCACTGCATCCCACACATGTATTCATGCCTCTCTCATACAGAACACTTATCCTACCCAAGATCCCCCTAACTTTCATGCAGCCACAGGGTCGAGACCCATGATTTGTGCTAGATCTGGTTACAGCATCTCTTGATCCATCAGCCAATGATCTAAAAAGCCGTGTCACCTTCCCTGTCGCCCAGCACCATCTTCCCCCAATGGAGACCTGACTTAGCACTAGGACAGGACAGCTGCCACCATACTCTGTTCAACCAGGACAGACGGTGGCTCACAGGCTTAGTGGCTCCGAGGATTCTAAAGATCTTCTGGGCAAGCTGTTGAGCACATTCTGTGCGATAGGAGACTGGTTCTGGAGATTTCCTACCCAGGGAAATGAACTTTGCACCTTTGCCTGCTTCCTTCCTGGGAACGGTAGGACTCATCTTTAGCAGAAGCTGATTGACTTAGCTCAGACACGTTTTATTTCATTTAATTTATGCAGTTTAATTTCATGTAACTCTTTGTGCCGGAGGCATATTCACAACCACTTTGAGTCCCACCCCTTAATTTCACTGTTCCTACACTGGGCATGCTGGGTTGCTGTGGGACACACCATTGAGCTTTCCGACAGCTCCTTTGACCTGAGAAGTTTGTGTGTGTGTGTGTGTACCTGCTCTGCTTTTCTGTATATGCACTACCCACATGCAGGTGACCATAGTGGCCAGAAGAGTATGTCAGATCCCCTAGAACTGGACTTACAGGCAGTTGTGAGCCAAACACCACTCTTCTTGCAAGAATAACAAGTGCTTTTGTCTGTCCGTCTTTTTTCCTTCCTTTATTATTTAAAAAAGTATTATTTATTTTATGTATATGAGTACACTGTCACTGTCTTTAGAGACACCAGAAGAGGGCATCAGATCCCATTACAGATGGTTGTGAGCCACCATGTGGTTGCTAGGAATTGAACTCAGGACCTCTGGAAGAGCAGCCAGTGCTCTTAACCACTGAGCCATCTCTTCAGCCCCTCTTTCTTTCCTTCTTCCTCCCTTCCTTCCTTCCCTTCCTTCTTTCCTTTCTTTTTAAGATAGTGTCTCACTATGTAGCCCTGGCTAGCCTGGAACTCTATGTAGAGCAGGTTGGCCTTGAATTCACAGAGATCAGCCTGTTTCTGCCTCCAAGTGCTGAGATTAAAGGCCTAAGCCCCAGCCTGTGTGGTATTTTAACAGGCAATGACTTTGTTTTGATCTTTATCTTAGGCTATATCTTAATTTGAAAATGATCTACTGGCAGGAGACTAAAGCCGACAGATTTATTTTCCAACTCAGCAATTTCTGGGCCCTTTCTATTTCCCCTAAGTATCCCTGACAGGTTGGCTGTTTCCTTTGTGAGTTCTTTCTCTTTAAATCCTATAAAAGGAGCCAGGCCTTGCCCAAGTATATCTGCACACTTGAAGTCACTATAGGTGGATTTCACTCGGAGTTCTGACCCACTCAGAATCCAGGCTTCTTTTCCAATCCACCTCTAGGAATTTGTTCAGCATCTCCTCAGAGCCTGGTCCTGGGGCCAATATGATATCTCTTGGTTGTTATGAAGTCACCCTCTGTGGTGTGAACCATCTCAATGGTGCCGCAGAACGAACAGTGGGGAACAACAGCAGACTTACTTATGAGCTTGGCGATTGCCTTTGCTCCGTGTGTCCTATACCCTGGGCCCAAAGGCTGTTCAGAAGCCAGTGTCCCAGCCAAGCTGGGACATGTTTTCCCCATGGAGGTGGCAGAAGGATAGGAGGACAACCTCATTTTGTCTCTTAGTTTCACATCCGCAAAAAACCCAGTTGGTCAAAGCAAGTCACTAATCCAAAGCTGATGCCACAGAGATTTTGTGAGTCCTAGCAGGGGTATGAATATAAAGAACTGAGAACTGAGGTCACTGATTCAATCTCAATCTTAGTATCGATCCATCTGTCATCTACCTATAATCTATTTCTGCTTCAATTTGCATTAAAATACCTCTCTTTATTATGTGTATGTATGTGCATGTGTGTGTTTCTGAGTATGCAAACAATAGCCGTGCATGGTTTCTCCCACTTCCCCCACACACACAGGGTATCACTATGTAGCCTTAGCTTGCCTGGAACTCACAGAGCTCTGCCTATCTCTGCCTCTCAAGTGCTGAGCTATCTCTCCAGTCCTTCCTTCCATCTCCATGTGGGTTCCAGGGATCCAACTCAGGCCACCAGACTTGCATGGCAAGCTCTTTTATGTGATGAGCCCCTTACCAGCCCCTAAAATTTTAAAGTAATAAATTCCAACTTTGCTTCAGTAAAGTAATAATAATTCAGACAATCACAGAACACACACACACACACACGCGCACACACGCACACACGCTGCACATTCTGGATGAACCTGCATTTGTTACTAAATGTAAGAATGTAGGGCTTCAGTTAAACTGTTTGGGGGCTTTTGCACAAACAAATACAGTCAAGAAAGTATTGTGCAACAATGTCTCACACCTGCCCAGACGCATGTGCACAGTCATACAGAAAGACCTGTATATATATGAAACTGGGTTTAGAAGGACAGCACAGTTGTGCCAGCTGTGCAAGCCTGAAGACCTGAGTTCAGATCACAGGTATCATGGGGTTGGGGCAGGATCCAGGTATGGTACTACACCTTCTTAGTGTTCTATTGCTGTGACGAGACACCATGACTAATTCGACTCTTTATTTGATGGGGGTGGAGGGTGAAACAGGGTTTCTTTGTGTAGTTCTGGTTGTCCTGAAACTAGCTCTGTAGACCAGGATGGCCTCAAACTCAGAGAGATCCACCTGCCTCTGCCTCCCAAGTTCTGGGAATAAAAGCTTGTGGCACTGCCATACCCGGCTCAAGGTGACTCTAGGAAAGCACTGAACTGGGGACTGGTTTACAGTTTCAGAGGTCAGTCCATTATCATCATGGCGGGGAGCATGGCAGCAGGCAGGTAGGCTGGTCTTGCAGAAGTAGCTGAAATTTTACATCCTGATTCTCAGGAAGCAGGCGGGGGTGGGGGGGCAGGGGCCGGCAGACAGACAGACACTGGATCTGGCATGCACTTTTGAAACCTCAAAGTCCACCCCCAATGACACACTTTCTTCTTAGCAAGGCCACCCCTCCTAATATTTCTAATCCTTCTCAACTTCTCAAAAGTCCATCAGCTAGGAACTAAATATGCAAATATATAAGCCTATGGGGGACCACTCTCATTTAAACCATTGCAGGCTGTAATCTTATCTCTGAGGTGGCAAAGACAGTGGATCCCTAACCAGTCAGCCAGCCTGGCCAAATTGGTGAGTTTCTCAAAAATAAGGTACAGACTAAAAATGATACCCACTATATACACGGCCATCCACATGTGTATGTGCACACATGCAGTAAGTGTGTGCACACAAAGAAAGATGTGTATATATATATATATACACACATATATATATACACATACATACATATACACACACACACACATACATACTGATACTCCCATATATACAGGTGCATACCTAATTCAACACACCCCACACACAAAGTACACGCCTGTATCTTCATCAGAGCTCACACCCACACACCGGTGAAGAAAGCAGGCCTTAGAAACACTTTGTCTCCCCATCTGCCTTCACCGTAGGTCCCTACAGTGACCGCCACAGACCTGCTCCTCTTTGACCTCTGCTCCTCTGGTGCTCAACAGGTACACTCATCTGCCACCTAGGAAAGCCAAAGCCACCAGATTTCCAGGTTACTGGCCAGAGCTGCAGCTGGTCCATGTGGTAGTTTTGTGCCAAGAAAGGGCACTGCCCCTTATGACACTCTGCCACCATCTGCTGAAAAGTCACCATGATACAGTTTCTATTAGAATACAGTCTTTTATTTCTGTCTGCCGGGGGGGGGGGGGGGGAAAAAGTCATAGTAATTATATAATTTGATTATGCCTATATTGTGAATAGTGCCCCACATATGGGGCATCCTTAATCAGTGTAAAATTTGTACAACCATACATGGAAGTTCTGCTTATAATCACCCACCTCTTCCCAGGCACACACCAGCACACAGCCACTGTCTCCCTCCTCAGAAGGCTCTCTTCTTACTACCCTGCCCTCCCCAGTTGGTTCTGAACCCGAGTAGCTGAGAGGCATGTAGTTCTTTGTTTCTCCGCCCTGAGCATATGTGCTCACAGACCGGGTGCAGGGTAGCTATTGAGGCAGTGGGCCCCTAGCAGAACCAGCTGCTCTCATGGGGGCGGGGCATGTAGCTGCCCACCCACTACTCACAGCTTCCCCGCTCCATTGGGAGCACTGCCATCCTCCCTCCTCCTTTCTGACCCAGTTTCCACATTCCAGAAATAGCTCTGGCAGGTGACTGGCAGGATCGGCTCAGCTCCAACTTGTACATGCCCCTCCCCAGCCAGAGGACACCTGGGAGGGGACATGAGGGCCGTGGTATGACCCCTTGGTCTGCCTCTGATCCTGCCTCTCCTTTATGCTTCTGAGAGGAAGCGTGCACAGTGACAAGCCTCCCTCCCATCTCTTCCCTCAGCTCCCCCACTCCAATCGTCGCCTTCTGTTTCTCCCTCAGCCCTCTGTTTCTCTTCCTTTCCTTCCTCTCAGTTTTGGGCTCCCCCCCCCCCACACACACACATACCTTCTATGTCTCTCCCACTCCCTCTGAATCACATCACACAGATTCAGAAGCTGAGATATCACATAGGGACCTTGGCAAGTGGCCTGGGGGTGGGGAGACTACTGTGTGGCACCTGGATCCTACCAATTACATTCTATATGTCTTCAATTGTGAATATGGTCACACAGGAGCGCGCGCACGCGCGCGCGCGCACACACACACACACACACACACACACACACACACACGCACGCACGCACGCACGCACACGTACACATACATAGACTTAGGGTCATTCTTTACCCATACTGGAAGCTCCAGGCTGAGCTGGACAAGTTCCAGACCAGAAAATATTCCAGCTCCCTGCTCAGAGGCCCAGGGTACTTTCTTCTGTGCTGCCATGTCACTGAAGTGGTACCTGTCCCTCCCTGAACCTCATATTGGTTATCTAGACCTTGACCATGTAAGTCACAGGCTGCTTTCCCTCTCTTTTTGTTCCTTTTCTCATCTCTTATAACTCTGCTTTCTTTGATTCCTTTCCCTTCCCCTGAACATATATACAAGAAGGGAGGCTGACAAAATCCCTTGGACTTGTCTCCCAAGCCTAGTCTACCCTAATCTCTGGTTATTAAACTGCAGATTCCTGTCAGCTCAGCCCATCCAACCCCCAGAGTGTCAGGGCAAGCATCCTATAATTTGAGTGTCATTTCTGATCCCTGAAGCTAAGGTTTGTGATTTAATCTGAGTTAAGAAGATTAAGTGCTCCACCACCAATTAGTGATGTCTGCTATGGTCAGTGTTACACATACCTGCCATTCCTGACTTACACACACACACACACACATTCAAAGCAGGGGGTGGAATGGTTCACAAAGCCACTTCAGCCTAGAGGAGTGTCACAGTCAAGGTTACTCAGAAAATAGGTCAAGGAGACATCTCTCAAAGCCTTGAGTTCTTCATTGTCTTGTGGGGTTAGGAAGGAAGCAACCCAAGGACTTGACAAAGAGCAAGGGAATCATCCGGCAGTGGGAGAAAGATTAGAAGCTGTCATACTGGTCACACAGGGGACAGTGGTCCTGTCCGGGCTATTGGGTCAGAGGTAATAGAATTCAGGAGGCCTTTCCTGGATGACTGTCAAAATTTCCTACTGCTGAAACAGGCACCTCTCCTCAGAGCACTGGGTAGAAGGCAGGCTTCCTTTTTCCGTTCTACCATGTCCTCGTCCCAGATTGTCTTAGTGAGAGTTTCTATTGCTGTGATGAAAACACCATGACCAGAAAGCAAGTGTGGGAGGAAAGGGTTTATTCAGCTTACACTTTCAGATCATAGTCCATCATTGGAGGAATTCAAGACAGGAACTCAGACAGGGCTGGAACCCGGAGGCAGGAGCTGGTGCAGAGGCCATGGACAGTGCTGCTTACTCGCTTGCTTCCCATGACTTGCTCAGCCTGCTTTCTTAAAGAACCTGGGACCACCGTGGGCTGCCCCTCCCCCAACTGATCACTAGCTGGGAAAATGCTTTACAGCTAGGTCTCATGGAGGCATTTCCTCACCTGAGGCTCCTTCTTCTCTGATGACTCTAGCATGAGTCAAGTTGACATACAAAAGCAGCCAGTACAGAGATGTTCCTAGGTAACTGAGTGCCTACTATGTGCTGAATGCACAGATTTTCACCGTTTTTAAGGAATCCACCATAATGGTGACCCAGACTGGAGGACTGATGATCAGGTCTCCAAGCCAGCTGCCAGTTCTGAACACTAGGACAGAACTCTCTGGAAAGGACCCTTTGCCCTCCCCTAGGAGAAGCCCAGATTCATGCAGGAGGATCTGAGGCCTGGGCCCAGTCAACTCCTCTTTTCAGGGAGGCTAGCCTGACTTGGAGCTCCTGGGTAAGGGACCCCATCAGTACACAAAATGTTCCCCATACATACCTTAAAAGGACCTGAGGCGGGGGAGGATGGGACCAGTAGAGAAGTGTGCTGACATCCTCTAGCACCAAGGTCTCACTCAGACTTGGCGAAGTCCAAATTGAAGCTGCCCATGAGTTCTTCTGTTCAAGAGAGTAAACTGGATCAAAGGGTCAAAGACTTCCTTGTGAAAATTCTGTTTCTGCCTGGTTTCTATTCAGGAGACGCTCAGCACTGGCAAATCCCAAAGAGAAAGGGGGACTTGCCCAAGGTTATACAGGGAGTGTTACTAAATCGGAAGGGTACAGTGACACAAGGGTGACTTGGAGTGTTATAGTCCGTCACGAATTTACTTTGCCTTTTCACTAAGTAAAGCAAATGAAACTGAATAGCATGTTGTAGCCAACTCCTGCTTTTAAAGTGCTTAGCACAGTGCTGGCATCAAATAAGTTTGTTGCTCTTGTCATTATTATGTCTTAATGCAAAAGGAAGACTGGAAACAGTGTTTCCTTCGTCATTCCTCACAGCCCTGTGCCTGGCAGAACCTGCTGTAAATGGACTGCCAGTCTGTGGGAGGGGAGGGGACTCACTCGGTTGTCACATTTTACAGAGACTGAGGCACGGAAAGGCTGAGCAACCAGTCTAAGGTCACACTAGTGTGATACTGAACCCATCCTTAGGACCCTTGGGAGCACAGGAAGGGATGGGGCGGAGAGACAACTAGAATCTGCGAAGCTGAGTAGCTAGGACCTGCGTGAGGGACGGAAAGCTCACGGTGGGCTCTCTCCTCAGCCTCAGTTTCCCTACCTACAGCGAGGCGTCTCCACCAGGGTGAGCCCGCAGGGACGGACGGCCACTCCACCTCCCATACACCGTGCATTGCGTTCCAGCTGGAACCGGTTTGGTGGGGCGGTTCGAGAGGGCGGAGCCCCTCACTCGGGCATGCGCGAGTCGGCGCGGGCGCGCACTCCTTTTCAAGACCAGCCGGCCAGGGCGTGGGCCGCGCGGTACGCGTGCGCGCTTGCGCTGTGTCTCCCGTTGCGCGCGCCCCCTGGTGGCCCCGGAATCCCGGGCGACGCGCGCGGCTGACGCGAGGGGCGGGGCCGGCGCGGGGCTTTAACCCGGAGGCCCCGCCTCTCGGGCGTACAAAACCGGAGCCTCGGGCCGGGCCGCGTGAGGGAGGAGGGTGAGTGCCCGCCGCTGGCCGCAGCTGCCGCCAGTCCATCCGTCACTCCGTCCGTCTGTCCGACCCACGTCGTCGCCGCCGCCGCCTCCTCAGCCCGGACGCCCGGGGCCCGCCCAGCGCCGCCCGGAGCAGCCGCGGCCCCGCGAGGAGACGGGCGCCGCCTCCGCCCGGCCCTGCCCTACCCCGTCTTCCCGTCTGTCCGTCCGTCCGTCCGCCCGCTCGCGCTTCCGTCCTTCTGTCGGGCCGCTGGCCCTCGGGCCCGTGTCCCTGCTGAGCCCGCTTTGTCTCTCCCTAGCTCGCTGTCTCTTTGTCTCTGCGCTCGCGCTCTCGGCCCCTCCCTCGCTCCAGGATCTCGGGTCCCCTCTCCCAGCGCTCCTCTCCTCTCTTACAGCCACGGGTTCTGGGACCCCCATTCTTCAGGACTCCCTAGATCTTTTGGGACCTCTCCTTCAGAATACACTCCACTCCCCCAGTCCTCCCCTGAGCTTACCACACATCCTGAGGGTCCTTCTTGATCCGTGTGTCCTGATCCCCGGGGGTTACCTCCACCTAGTCCATATTTCCTCGAGGGTTTCCCACTTCTCCAGGGCCTCCCATATCTTCTAGAACCTTTTACATCCCTTAGTGGTCTCCTTGAGCCCCCAGTATCTCCCCAGCGCCCTAACTTCAGAACCTCTGCCTTTCCTAGGTTTGTCCGCTGTCGCTGTCACTGTCTCTCCTTGTTCTCCAAGCGTCCTACTTCTCTGGACCCGGTCCCCCGCCTTGCTCTCCCTGCCTCTTCCACGCATCTGTGTCGGTGGTCTCATTGCTGTCTCTGGTGCCTGCCTCTGAGCCTTCTCTGCCCGGGGATCTTGTTCCCTTGCTTCTCTGCCCGATCCCCTGTCGCCCCTTCTTTCTGCTCCTTGTCACGCCCTCTCCCTTTTCTGTCTCTGCCGGGTCTCTGGGTCTCTGACCCCCATCCGGCCCTCATGGCTTTGTGTCTGGAGCTCTTGAAGCAATGTGAGTGGTGGGGTGTCCGGATCGGGCCGGGCGGAGTCATCCCGCAGGCTGGCCGCGGCAGAGGCTCCATGGGGTTGGCGCTGGGGCAGGGGCTGGCGCTGGGGCAATGAGGCTGTGGGGCCTCTAGACCAGGGGGACAAGGATGGTGGGGCCAGGCTGTCTGGCGAGGGGGTTGGGGGGAGGGCTTTTCTGCCCTGAGGCTTCTGCTTTAGTTGCTTGAGAGTGTGGAGGGTGCCCTGGGCTTGGGTATCCCTGCTGGTTTGGCCCTGCATGGCCTGGCACTTTGTGATCGCTTGTGGGCAGGCCTGGGCTATTTTGGAGCCTACAGCAGGATGTGATATCACTTGGGCGTTTATTTAGACCCAGCTGGGGGTGGGGGCTGCGTTCTTGCCAACTTGAGTAATGAAATTTTGCAGGGGGGGTGTGGCTTAGACAGCTGGGCTGTATGGTTGTGGTCAGAACTTTTCAGGCTACCCTGAGTAGGCAGGTGAACAGAGGTCTGTGAAGCCAGGATGAATTGGAGAGGAACTGCCCTTACAATGATCACCCTTGATTATTGTATCTGGCTGTCTTAGACTCTGAAATCTTGATTAGACCAGCTCCAAAAAGTTTGACTTTGGGTGTTACCCTTGGACTTAAGTCTCAGGTGTTCCATCTGTAATGGGGGAGGTGGTACCAAGGGTTGTCATGAAGATCAAATGGGGCATATTTAGACATGCTTTGTAAACTGTCACCCTGCCTTTAGACAGTTCCGGAGAGAAAGAGCCTTCCTGAGAGGGTACTGAGCAGGCAGAGAAATGGTCCAAGCCCAGGACTCGTCCACTCTCATCTGGTTAAGAAGTGTGCCCACCTTTCTAGAATCACCAGTGATATCTTGTTTCTCCTCTATGTGTGAAAACAAGTTGGCATGCCCAGTGAGGAGTTTGTGCTGGGGAACATTTGGATTTTCTGTGTGCCATTTATTATTTAAGGTTGGACCCTGCTAGTGACACCCGGAAACAAAGTCAGCCAGTATGTGGTGAGCCACAGTTGCTTTTCACTGTGTGGAGCACAAAGGTCCTAGTTGGAAGATTGCTCTGAGAACTGGGGTCTGCTATCAAAGGCTCTAGGATGTTCTAGAACTTTGGAACGGGGAGTGAGACCAGATATCATAGTCTCTGCATCTTACAGATAAGGTGGAAGTCAAGAAGAGCCAGGAGGACCCATGGAGGCTTGAACTCCTGGCTCTTGTCTCATGGCCATGTCTTAAGTCACTGTCTTGATGATATTACCTGCCCTTGGTATGTAAAAACAACCTCTTAACACCCATGGATCTTTTTCTGTGTGTGCCTTGTAATAGACACAGTCCATGGATTGCCTGCATTCAGGAGGTAAAAGGGCTTGATACTTGCTTGGCCCAGAAGTGAAGGAGTCAGGACTCTAGTCCTCACATCACAGGGGGTGACTGTCCCTTTAGTGTCAGCTTCCTAACCTGAATTGGAATAACAAGTCTTATCCTAAGACTGATTCTAAAAAAAGATAGAATCTTTTTTTTTTTTAAGTTGCAAGGCAAAATGCCAAAGTTTTGTCTCCAGTTCTGGTGCTAAGCTGCCATGTGACTTCAGACAGTTGGCCTTCTGGTGGAGCTCTGCTTTTCCCTCTGAAGAATGGGGTTATTGGCTGTATCCATCTCTTGGGTCTTTGTAGCTGACATTTGAGATTCTCAGGCCACCTATGTATCCCTGTGCCTTACCATTTAAAAGTATGCTGATCAGAGTAAGGAGGGGGGATGCGCTAAGTGCTGTCAGCTGTATAATAATGACAGCTGAGAGCTTTTATGGGAGCGGTCCTGTGTGGCTTGGAAAGGCTTCCAGAAAGAGGCAGTATTTGAACTGAGTCAGCATACCAGACATAATCAGGCTCTTGTACAGGTGCAGAATAATGTGAGTTTTAAAGCTATTCATACTTGGTTCTGACCAGTCTCATCATTCAATGCCTGTGCTTTCTTTGACCTGTAGTTTCCTCATCTGGACTCTGAAAAATCATTTATACCATAGGATTGTGGAGACAATTAAACAAGATTATACATATATAAATAAAAATCTGTACACAGTAGGCCCTCAATAAATGTGAGCTTTTCTCTCTTCATAATATCTGGTCAGATTTTTCTTTGTGGGAACAAGATAGCGCCAGCCTCTTCCCTCACCCTTGTGGTTGGGGTTCCAGTAGCAGGGGATTTGGGAGTGTACCTCAAACTGTATGTAAACAGTAGTAATAGAAGTGCTATCTCCAGGGCCGTGCGAGGCATCAGGTAATTCACCATCTTTTTCCTGACCATGTGCACCTCACAACTGTCAGAAGCCATTGAGGCTCCCTGTTTCACAAGTGAATGCAGAGTAGGGGCCCACAGAGAAACGTGGACCCACTCTGGGCTTGCAGCATGGCAGTGTCTGGGCATTCCCCGGGTCTCTCTGCTTCTTTTGCCTGCAATGTTACTTCAAAGGTTGCTGCTTCAGCCTGGTAGCCATCACTCAGTGGCTGTTCTGGCACCTATTCTGGTTGGGTTTGGTTGACATTTCCCCAGCCTCTGAGCTCATCTCACATTTAAAGGCTTGAGGTGGGGCAGGAACTTGAGTCATCACCTTCCCTGGCTTTTCATCCCAAGTAGCAACCAGACACTCCCTGAGGGCCACTGCCTGATGTAGATGCCACATGCCTGAAAGTTTTCCTCCCAGAAGCTCCGGTGGACTTGGGAAAGTATCTCCTGGCTCTTGGCAGAAAGCTGCAGTGGTGGCTCTGAATCTTCATTCCCCAGGGCTCCACACCAAGAAGCTCCTGCCTGGCTAAACCAGTACTTGTGCCTTGCTGTTCCTCTGTGGTACAGACTGCTACTCCTTGAGGTTGTGGACACTGGCAAATGCCACTGTCCGTGAGTGCTGGCCCCATCTGTAAGCTCAGCTCTAGGTTCATATACTTGCCTAAGTGTGACTAGCTGGTCACTTCAACTTCTGTGCTTCCTCATATATAACATTTTGATTCTTCATATTTACAAATTTCAGTTTCCTGAGCTCTGTCCCCAGAGATCCTCTTTCGTCAGGTGTGGGGCAGGAGTGAATCCTATCAAGGAGTCTGAAGATGAGAGCTGTTGTGGATAGCCCTGGTCTTGTATTTTGATGTTAATTCCTTTCCTGGGAAGGGCTGCAGAGGCGGAGTGAATCAGTACACAGGTGACTTCTAGTGAACCTTCTGCCCACCTTAATTTGTAAAATAAAGGCTGGAGCCAGTGATTGGGCAGTAGAAGAGAAGGAGGAGCTGGAGGTGAAAGGACAAGTGCGTGGCTTGGGTCTCATAGCTGGGGAATAGAGCAGTGTAGTGGTGAATCTGCCCAGTCTAGGTGTGCAGCTTGTATTCATAATTATGGAGTTGTGTTTTCTTTGACTGGTCTTATTTGGGTTGGAGAATTACCGCAACAGAGAGCCTGTTGGCAGCACTTTGAGAAAAGCTGAACTGGGAGTAGCCCACACTTAGGGTCAGAGACCCTGTGCTTTGGTTTTCTGTCTGCCAGAGTAGGATGGAAATGCCTGCCTAGGTTGGGTGCTCCCTTGAGAAGTGATGTACTACTATCAGCCTAGTTTGGGGCAAGCCTGATTGTAGCAGCATGTCACCCTTCCCAGCTGAGACCACCTAGCAGAAGGCACTATCAGGACAGGACAGGCTAGGCTAATGACTGTGGAGTGAAACACCTGAGCAACATCGGAATCCAGTCAGCAGCAATTTAATGAGGTGGATGAGAGATGTGCAGTGTGAAGGCCACTCAAGTTCCCAGGTTTCCCAGTGCTGGCTGCAGCTGCCATTCTTGACTCCGCCTGGGCTGCAATTAGCTGCTTTCCTCCCCTGTCCATTTCTGGAAGCCAAGGCTGCTTTGAAGGCAATAGAGCTGAATTTTAGAGCTAAAAGATGGTTATTTATTGTAACTTAGTAAGGAAGCAAGTTTGAGGAATAAGAAAGTCTAGCATCCCAGAACAAGGCTGACAGAATAGGTTAGAGCCATGCCTTATCTCCCCCAGACCTCTTTCACCCCTGCAATGGCTGGCCTAGTTTGAAGATGAGCAAAGTGCTCCCAAGTGGTTAGACTGGGATGAGCTAGGAGCTGACTTGGGTTTGGGAAACCCTCCCTTTCCGGGGGCCTGCCCTCTCAGCCTGGGCTGACTCTCTTGGAGTGAAAGGGGAAGAACAGACAGACAAGTCCTCTGCTCCTGGGAACTAGGGTCTGATGAGAGACAAGGCCTACAATTATGAGAGACTGTGTGACAGTCTGTAATTAAGTGGCTGCTGAGGAAAGGCATTGTCTGAGAAGGAAGACACAAGCTGAGCTGAAGGAATAAGAGCCCTTTGAGGGGGCTGAATTGGCCTAGGCGGAGGGTGGGGCTGGCCTTCTAGAGAATGACTTGCTCAAGGCAGAGAGGTGGGGCTGCAAGTTAAGTGTAAGTTTGGATAGCTGAGTATGCTTGCTGGTTTTGCTGATGCCTCAGGGCTCTGACTGGAAAGTCTTAGAGGTACCATGCAGTGGTAGGTAGCATTGAACGTCAGTAGAGTACAGCGGTTTTGAGGAGTCCTAGATGGTACAGAGCCAGGATACTAGGATGATACAACTGGGGGACTCTTTCAAAATGTTGACTTAGGCTAGGAATCAAGTAGGAATGAGTAAAAAAACGAGGACTGGGAGGAGGCTCTGCAGCATTGGGAAGAGGCCTGAGGGAGAGGTTAGGGTGGGGCGTGGGAAGCAGAGATAGGATAACAGAGGCTGTGTTCCTGAGGAGAGCAGAACAGAGACTCCAGATCTTGGGGAAGGGGGGGATGTGTGCTTTGCATTTGGAGAAGGAAGTGTCACACTGAGCATGCTCCTTGTGCACCTGCTTTGAGGCAGGCTCTGAGCCAGTGCTGCCACAAGCAGCCTCATGAAATCTGTACAGCAAGCCAGAGGCAGGTGGACTTATCAAATCCCGACCTACAGATAAGGGAAGTAAGGCTCCAACTCAGACTTGGCAGACTTCAAGCCTTGGCTCTTCCTTCCCACAGTTCAGCCCTGCTACTTAGAAGGAAATCTGTGCCTTAAGGGGCCAAGGGATCTGAGCTGCTTGCCCCTTGAACCAGTAGTTCAGAGGCACAGTAGTCACAGAGCTCGGTTTTGTGAAAGACCAGCTTGCTCTGCATAGCAAATCCCAGGCGAGCCAGAGTGAAACCCTATATTTAACAAAAGAAAAATTGTCACAAAACTGCTTTCTGGCAGTCTTTAATGTCAGGGTTGGCTACTGGCTCAGAGTCTTCACAGAGTTAGAGGATCCTTAGCCTTGTGGAAGCCTCCAGAGCTCTGCTGCATGTGTGTTCCATGTCTGAGCCCACTGGAAATCCCAGCCAGAGGAGTCAGCCACTCAGAAGCTAGGAAGAGACTAATCATAAAGAACTTCACACAAAACAAGATACTAGAGCCCAGGTCCAAATTCCTAGGTAAGGGACGATAGGAGAGAGACTGGTACTTACCAAATGGCCTAGGCTTCAGGCCAGGGACAGTAGGAGAGAGAATGGTACTTACCAAATGGCCTAGGCTTCAGGTCAGGGACAGTAGGAGAGAGAATGGTACTTAACCAAATGGCCTAGGCTTCAGGTCAGGGATGGTAGGAGAGAGAGTGGTACTTACCAAATGGCCTAGGCTTCAGGTCAGGGACAGTAGGAGAGAGAGTGGTACTTACCAGATGGCCACTGTAGAGAGCATCAGCACTGGTTCCTGGCATGGAGCCAGAAGGTTGATGCCCTGGCCAGAGGGCCACTTGTCATTGTCCTCTTGGTATCAGCATTCCCACCACACCCTCCTCCTCCCAGCATTGAACTTGCTCATGCAGCAGAACAGCCACCATGCGGCCCCATCCTGTAACCCTTCCTTTATCCCTTTGTCACCAGTAAACACTTGGCATCCATGTGCCAGCAGCATGCTGGATATGGCTACAGCCATGCTTTTCACACCTTTTTTTGTTGTTGGTGGTGGTGGTGGTTTTTCGAGACTGGGCTTCTTTTTGCGTAACCTTGGCTGTCCAGGAATTCACTCTGTAGACCAGGCTGGCCTCGAATTCACAGTGGTCCACCTGCCTCTGTCTCCCATGTGCTGGGATTAAAGGAGTGCACCGCCACCACCCCTTGGCTTCGTCCCAAAATCTTTTTTTTTTTTTTTTTGCATTTTTCTGTTTGTTTTTGTTCTTGTTTGCTTTTTTTTTTTTGGTTTTTCGAGACAAGGTTTCTCTGTGTAGCCTTGGCTGTCCTGGAACTCACTCTGTAGACCAGGCTGGCCTCGAACTCAGAAATCCGCCTGCCTCTGCCTCCCAAGTGCTGGGATTAAAGGCGAGCGCCACCACTGCCCGGCTCATCCCAAAATCTTAACAGAAGTGGTTTAAAGAGGTTTTCCACAGTTCTCTAGGACAGAGACAGCCTGAGAAACATCACTTAGACAGTAGGCTAGAGCGACCATGCTGTCCCTTTGAGGTATGGTAAGTTTACTAGATTGCCATTTGTCAGGTGCTGTCACAAACTTTCAGAGCTCACGGGTGCTCATTCCACTTTCTGGATCTTTAATGTTTGTCTAGCCTGTTGTGCTTTGCAAACCTTTTATCCACTGTTATCCCAATTGACCCTTATAGAACCCTGTGTTATCCACTGTTATCCCAGTTGACCCTTATAGAACCCTATGGAACCTTTACAGTTATATTTGTTCCAGAGGAGGAAACTGAGGCTCAGTCATAGAAAGTGACTTGACCAAGGTGACTATGTGAGCTGCTCATTTATTCAGCAAGTTTTTAATAAAGTGTTACTGTGTGTCTGGCAGTGAGCCAGCCCCAGGGATAAACTGGCAGGCAAAGCTTCCTTGAAGACTTAAATCCTAGAGTATGGTAACATCAGAATGTAGTAGGACCCACCTCAGAACTGCTGCCCTAGGCTCTGTCACTGAAGACCCTTCTGACTTGAACCTGAGTGGTAGCCTGTGACTCCTGAGCCTGCAGCATTAAAGGAAAGCTAGTCAAGGTGCAAGTTTCTGAAAACTGATCTTCAAAAAAGAAAATTAAAGATAAAAGGTTTTCTAAATTATTAATGGGACAGTGAGGAAGGATATCTCCCAGAAAGCCATCTGCTATCGCTCATTAGAGGGAAGTCACCCAAAGACCAAGTGCTCCCTGAGTTCTTGATCTGACTTCCTTCAACCTCCAAATATTTGATTACAGTCTGCACAGGTGTGGAGCCCTGCGGCCATGTGCAAAGCTGGGGACCCTCCCTGCTGCCTTCAATATTAAATGAGATGAGATAAAGGCTGCTCCTAGGGTACCAACAGGAAGCACTGAAGCCCACCCCCTCAGTTCCCATGAGTAGAAACCAAGCCTGTGGGGAGAGGGACTTGTTACAAACACATGGTGAGTGAAATGGCCACCCCTTCTCCAGCAGCCTGACTTCATTTCCCCAATCCCTCTTGGGGGGAATTCCTCTTCTTCTAGCTCCACATGTTCAGCATACAAAGCCCTGTCCAGAGCCTTCCTGTGCCTCCAGCCCAGATTTGTTCTTGAAGTCAGCCTTGATACAAATTCCTACCACCACCCAATCACAGGCTAGAGCCCCCACCCACCCACCCCCATAAATATATGCAATTGTAACTATAGAAATTTCCTGAAAGTCAAGATGTTTCTGAGAGTCTGTACACTTAAATTTTTCCCCCAGATATTTCTGAATTGCTATCTTTTTCATTCTAAACACACATTTGTTTGTTTTGTTTTATTTTTGGTAGATAAAATCTTGCTAAATGCAGTTTAGCCCTTGAACTTTTTTTAAAGATTTATTTACTTATTTTATGTATGTGAGTACACCATTGCTCTCTTCAGACATACCAGAGAGGGTATCAGACCCCATCGCAGATGACTGTGAGCCACCATGTGGTTGCTGGGAATTGAACTCAGGACCTCTGGAAGAGCAGTCAGCGCTCTCAACCACTGAGCCATCTCTCCAGCCCACCCTTGAACCCTTAACCCTTTCATTTTAGGCTCCCAAGCACTCAGATTACAAGCGTACACCACCATGCCTGACTAGAAATGTTGACATTTGTAAATACTCTACTCAAGGCCTTTCTTTTCTCTCTTTCTCTCTCTTTCTTTCTTTCTCTCTTTCTTTCTTTTCTTTCTTTTCTTTCTTTCTTTCTTTCTTTCTTTCTTTCTTTCTTTCTTTCTTTCTTTCTTTCTCTCTTTAGAAACCACTCTTGCCATAGTGGTGCATGCCTTTAATCCTAGAACTCAGGAAGCAGAGGCAGGTAGATCTCTGGAGGCCAGCGTGGTCTACATAGTGAGTTCTAGGACAGCCAGGGTTCTATAATGAGACCCTGTCACAAAACAACTAACCTGCATAGTTTTACCGTGGAGTAAGGCCCAGAGAGGGGAAGAAGTTAGCCAGTGTCACTCAGCTGTCCTCACCCAAGTTGTTGCCTATCACTAGGCCAGACCAAAGGAAGTAAACAATGAAGGAAACAGGAGGCGGGCCAGCAGAGGACTAGAACCAATATTGGAGGAGAGGGAGGACTCTTTTATGGTCACCTTGGGAACTGTTTGTCACATTGGTCCCAGAAAGAAGCTTTTCCCCTGCCCAGCAGAAATCTGTGTCCCCCATGTCCTGTACTTGCTTGGCAACATTAGGGCACATAAGCTCTTTCAGATAATTTCCCCTTGCAGGCTTGGTCACTGTACCCATGCCCCAGATCACCTCTGAGTATCTGCTTTTCACATGCTCCCTTGGTTACAAGATCTGGCAAAACAGCCAGTACAAAATACAGTAAATTGGCTGAGAGTGCAGCAGTCCCAACCACTGGGGACCTCAGAGGGTCTGAAGTTGGGGCTAGCCTTGGTTGGGCTGCAGTAGGCTCAGCAAATGGCTGGTCAGCCCCTACCATCCAACAGCTTCAGAGCACCCCTTGCTGCTGTTTTCCTTCTGTGCTACAGGGCCAGATTGTGCTGAGCTTCCTGAATTTGTTCTGCCTCAGGTTGCTGGGATCTCCACTGTCCGTGTGGAACAAAGGAGCTCAGATAACAGGTGAGGGAAAGGTAGTCAGGGAGACCACAAGGCTGTCTTTGTGCCACCTCTGAGGTGGGTCCCCAGATAGGTCATCTTTGCAGCTCCCTTTCAACCCCACCCCCACCCCTACCCTCTGCTCCCCAGTCTGAGGAAGTAGAGCTCCTCCACATTTGATTGTTAGTTAGGAAGACAGACCTGGAGAGTCTTACACCCTTAAAGGGCAGAGGCTGGGGGTTGTCTCCTCTAGGCCATATCGGCTTTCCCACGTTCTTTTTAGTTTCACTTTGGTTTTAAAACCCAAACATCAAAGCAGGAAGCAGCTGCTTCAAACCCTGCCGGACTGGGAAGGTGTCTGGAGGACCCGCAGACCTCACTAGAATGGTATGGTGTGCCTCATCCCTAAAGGGTCCCACCCGTGTTCCAGAGGTCTGGCTCATGGGTGGGGCCGGGTAGGGAGAGGCGCCAGGCAAACGACTGTGGCGCCCTGGCTAGGCAGTCTGGGAGTGGGCCAGTAGGACGGGTTCCCTGGTGAAGTTAGTTCACCCGGGTGTGGTTCCAGCATCAGGCCCCCCAGGTGGAAAGCTACTGCCTTTTAAACACCCCATACTTCCGGGGCTGGGCCGAACAGAACTGAGCCTGAAAGAAACCAGTGCCTCCAAATTCAGCATTCACAGAGCTGCTCACACTCCCTAAAGGTAAGACCAAGCACCAGCCTCTGCCTTGAAGCAGTTTCTTCTGAGTACCCAGCTTACCTGAATGCTGCTTTGCTCTCCTCAGTTCATCTCCATGTGGCTTCTCACCTCTTTAAGTCTTGTGATAGGTAGATCTTCCTTGCTCAGGGAGTCTGTTTGCTTCTCTGCAGGGGTGGATCCTTCTGTCTCTGTTCTACAGTGGGGTGTGCATTCGGGTTTCTAGAAAGCTAGCAAGAGTATCTTAACACCCAGTTTTCTGGGATGAACTCTACTAAGAATACCTGCTAGGCAGAGGTGTTAGGAAGCCCTCTGAAGGGCGACAGATAATCCACATCACCGTGCCACACCCCTGTCCCATAGAAAAGTGTCACAGTGATGAGCCCATACCCCTAGGTTCAGCTAGACCTGCGGTGCAGAGTGGAACTTGGAATCAAACTTCTGAAATCCTGTCATCTAGAGCTCTCAGGTTCTTACTTACAAATATAGTGACTCCTATCACCTGGTTAGTCTCCCCCTGAAGATAAGAGAGGCATTTAAGAAGGAGGCCCAGTGCAGAGGCTATACTATTAGCTGGGGGAAAGACTCAAAACACTGACTCCATCCCCACCCCCACTCTCAGAGGTGTAACTGGACTGTGGGCTGTTTGGAGAGCAGCCATTGGCTGCCTGTTTACTAGTACAAGGCTCTGGTTGGGGATCTGAAGGACTCAAGGAGAAGGCCTTTAGTTCCCCCACAAACTGGTAGGCTCAAGTAAACAGAATTTTTGAGAGAGGCAAGGGCAGCCTTTCCAGAGGTCAGGATTGGCTGAGCTGGAGAGATCTGCCCTGCACAGGTATTTGCCTGGCATTGAGATCAGGACCTGTCTCCACAGTGTGCCCATGTGGGCAGTTTTCTGTGAGCTGTGGCTGAGAGCCTGTTATGCATATGTTGGATACAGATTGAATAGTTCCAGACGCCTGGAACCTTCTGCCTTCCCAAGCTTCCCACGCTTCATGACGTGGCTCTTGCTCTGCACAGGGGTGTGGTCAGAGTCAGGAGGTGTCTGCTACCTGTGCCAAGGCAGGAGGAATAAGGGGTGGGGCTTGTCTGACAGCACCCAGTAGAAACAGGATTAAACTACAATTTATCCAAGAGCTCCCTCGAAGGAGAGAGTGCACATGATAGAGTGGGAGCAGTCCAAGCCTTAACCTTTCTTTCACTCTACTTTCCAAACAGTCATGTACTGAGTACCAGAGGCTGAGCAAAGAGGCAGGGAAGACAGAGAACTAGCGACTTCCATCCAGCTTGGAAACTCTGTCCAAGCAGGTAACAGATAGACAAGATATCATGTAATTGTGTTAAGAGGCAGAAAAAGACAGACAAGTGCAGAGAGGGACCTACTTGTGAGGCTTGGAGGACATCACTGGAAGTAGGGAGCCTGGGGAACAGCCCCAGTTAAGACCCTGAGGGGCCTGTATGGGAGAGTAAACCTGCTTAGCCCTGAGGTGAGCACCTTTTTGGCTCCCTGTGAGAATTAAGGATCTTGAAGTGTTACTAGTGCTATAATGACCTGGAATGGAATTGCGTTCCTGTGATCCTAGCACTCCATCCAGAGGACCCAGGGGATCAAGAAGCTTTTCAAGTTCAAGGCCAATGTGGTTTACATAGCAAGCCCTAGTCTAATCACAGTTACACACTGAGACCTTACCATTAAAAAGAATTACAGATTCACCTACTGTTTTTTAATAGTCACTAACATTTCTTCAGTTGTCCCGAATTATTGCTAACTTTCTTTAATGCACCACAGACTTCATAGTGACCCATTGCTGAGGGAGGCAGGTACTGCTTTCAGTGATGAAGGAACAGAGAAGTGACTCTTCCAAAATCACACAGCTCAGTCAAGAGTTGAAGTCCTGATTCATTGTTCTGTCTAACCAGACTGCCTTTTTTTAAGAAACAAGAATGTTTCTGTTTCTTTTCTTTCCTTTTTTTTTTCTGGCAAAGTTGCCATTCCCCAAATGAACATTTTAAAAGTTTAGGTAAAAGAATGATTATGGAGGCTGGCAAGATGGCTCAGTAGATAAGGGTACTGTCAAGCCTTGTGACTTAAATTTGATTCCCAGGATCCATTTAAAAGTAAAGGAGGGCCAACTTCAGAGAGTTGGTCTCCCCTGGCATGGCCACACACAAATAAAGTGTTTT
Organism: Rhabdomys pumilio; assembly: GCA_030674055.1. Taxonomy (NCBI): domain Eukaryota; kingdom Metazoa; phylum Chordata; class Mammalia; order Rodentia; family Muridae; genus Rhabdomys; species Rhabdomys pumilio. The sequence goes on from JANHMN010000002.1 coordinate 217,391,316, forward strand.
GTTTTTTTTTTTTTTTTTAAAGCAATTGTGTTACAGCAGTGAGGTCAGGATAGCTTTTTTTCTGTTTCCTATATCACTAGTAGATCTGTAATATATTCTGTTGCTTTTGAAGTTTTGTTTTAATCTCTATATATGTGGCCGTCTACCTGCTTCTGAGAGTCCCATGATACTTAGAAAAATATCACTGCCCCTGCTCACCTCCAAGTCTCATCTTCTATTTGAATTCATTTTTCTGTTGGCCAAATTTCTGGAAAGAGAGGCCTATTACAAACCAGCACCTGTTGATAAACGCATCTCACTCAGGTTGGAGATGTATGTGAGGCATTCGTACCTCTTAGCCCAGCACCAGGGAGGTGGTGGCTGGGAGGCTCAGTAAGACCTCAGTCTCAAAAGTCAACAGAGGAAGAAAAAAGAAAGTAACAAGCTGAATTACAGATTCAGGCCAAGAGTTTTAAATCTGTATTTCTCTAACTTTTGGAGTGGGGTGGAAGTGGTAACTGAACAGGGCTTGTGGTAGGAATGAACCCCTCAGTATACCACCCACTAGCCCATTCCTCAGAAATAATTAAACTGATTACCTCATGTACACAGCCCAGTGACATTAAGTGTATTTTCATTGTTCCACACTCCTCCTACATCCGTCTCCAGAGCACCTCATCATCCCAAAGTGAAACTACATATGGACCACTCCCTGCTGCCCTAGCCCCACTACCCTGCCATCTGCGTCTGATCTGACCAGTTTGGGTGCCTCATCTAGGAGCCCATTTTAGGATGGAGATATTTGAAAAGTGGGGGCTTAGGGCTGTCTGTGAATAATTAACTCCTGTGATGGTGACTAAATCTACTTACACCCTGCAGAGCTATGTGTGTGTGTGTCTCCAGCAGTACTGGTGAAGGATTTTTGCCCTCCTGGGAGAGTGCCCTCCCTGGAGTCCATTGGAAGCCCTGCTAACCCCACCCCTTGTGGAGGTAGAATCAGGGGTTGGGGACTCTTCACTTAGTCACTTGCAGTGGGACCTGAGCCATGCCTGTCCCTCTAGTCTTAGTCAAGACTTCCTGTGGGAAGGGACAGTACTTCCCAGAATTACTGAGACAAGATAATGGATTTCTCTTTTCATCCTTAAGAGTTTAGCTCAGTGTCCAGATGTGTTACATGCAGAGTGATCAGGGCTCCTGGTTTCTACTTTATGGAAGTGATGGAGACTAAGAAGTAAGATGACTTGCCTATGTCTTGTACCACACAGCTGCAAATTTGGCTGAAACCCAGCCACAGCCATGCTTGCTCTGTGAGTTGTCTCTCCAGCATTCTTTTTTTTGGGGGGGGGGGGGACAATTTTTTAAAAACCTGGATTGAGGAGCAATGAGCTGTTTTACTATTTTACTGCTCGTGAGACATTGCCTTAGAAGCTCCTGAGTTGGTCCTGTAGATGGGAGGAGAGGATTCAGGGTAAAGGTTCTGGTAGGAGATAAGGACGATGACGCTGTGTCAGAGAGTAGAATCCTAAATTATTTCCACAGTGATCGTCTTCTCAAGGGACAGCAGATCCTTATGCTTGGAAGTTGTTCTTCATATTGGACCCAAGACAAGCAGCACCAATCATGGCCTTCCCACTGTGTAGGGACACAGCTTAGGGTCCTTCTCAACACAGGAAAACACCAGTCCCCTGGATGTAGCATGTCCAGTGGGACTTACGCCATCCCCAACTTAGGCATTCTCCTGTTTTTCCACATAGGTGGCAGTCCTAGGAGGGGAAGGGACTGTTCAAGAGGCAAGTGATGTCACAGGTCTCTTTGTGAGAGTAGAAGAGTCTAGCAGGACACCCAAAAGCCTGGGGACAGTGCTGGCAGAGCACCTCCTAGACGGGTAGAAGCTGTCCAGGTACCGTCTGCCTTCTCTCCGTGCCCCTGGAGTGTTGCTTGGGTTGTGAAAGCACTCTGCCAACAGCTCACTGTTGGAGGGGAGGGCAAACTTACCTATCTAGACTCTGTGGGATGTGTCAGCTTTGCTGACGAGCTGGTATGTTTACTATTTATGAGACCGGATGCCATGAAGTTGGGTCTTGTAGAACAGATACCATGGGTCTTGTACTTAGCAGATAGAACATGACTTGCTGTGTAATGCTGAGCAAATTCTTCAACCTCTCTGAGCCTGTTTTCCTTAGCAGTATAAAAGAAGATAGTAAAAACACTGGGGTCAGATTATGAGATTTAGTTTAAGGGCCTCACGCTGTGGCTTTTGAAAGCTGTCTTCCCAAATGTCACCATGCTGTGATTTCAGAGGTGCTGGGAAGGGAGCTCAGGCAAGAAAGGCTATGGCAGTGTGAGGGAGCAACATAGAGATGACACTTGTTCCTGCACCTCCATCTGCCCACCATGCACTTCTCTCAGATTCTGTTTACCTGTGTTTCTGGACCTGGGATGGAGCCAGAGGAATGCAAACCACGGGTTTTCATCTACAGGAAGCTCAGGGTCTGAAGGAACAAGCAGTGCAATAAATAAACTGGCCAGCAAAACTAGAATGGCAGCAAAGACCCGTGTTCACCTGAATAGCGGTGCTGGCCCAGATCAGAGCATAGGTGAAACATGGGGACACTCGGGTGTCCTCCTCACCAAAGAAGGGCATTGCAGCCAAGGACAGTGTCCAAGGACCTGAAGGTGTGACTATTGTGATGTGGCAAAAATAATATGCTGGAGAAAGGTGAAGGAATGCCAAAGAATGGTGCTAGCAATGCTGGGTGGGCTGGGATGCCTGTGGGCACATGGGCAAGAGACTGAACCCTCAGCCTGGCCCCTTGGAGAATGTGACCCTTCACCTCTGCCCCAGGCCAAATCTGGCCTCTGACCAGTAGAGTTTCTGGAAAGCCTGAGGCTGAGAGCTGGGTGGGCCCCTGGAGCCACTATAGTGACAGTTCCTCAGTTACCATTTATCTTTGTCAGTGAACTGGGCCTGGCCAGGGATGCCTGATCTCCAGGCAGTTGTGACTAATTAATTACTCTGTACGGTGGAATATATCTCACAAGGGGTAGGAGAACTACCATCTCTTCTCTGATAGGCTCCCATGCTGGGGAGTTTAAGGACCTTATACTATGTGACTTTTGGGCCTCAGAGAGAGACATGTAAACAATGCTTGCTCCTTCACCTCTGTCTCCTGCCCTCCACAGCACCTCTCTCAGATTCTGCTCCGTCTGTCCCTGGGCCTACAGGGCCTCATCAGAGATGGAATCCTTCCTAAGTGTCAGCAGGACTCTCCAATGTTGGGATTGCAGGTGTGAGCCACTACATGAAGCTATTAAGACTTTTAAAAAAAAATTAAAGTGTGTGTGTGCACTAATGCAAATAACTTTCAGGGGTTCTCTCCTTCTACAAGCTGGATTCCAGTGAGTAAACTCAAGTTACCAGGTTTGGATGTCAGTACGTTTCCCTGTTCATCTGACTGAACTTTCAACTAGGAAGTGCTCTACTGTTGCTCCATGGTGCACCACATCCTCTATGTCCCCTCTGCAAGCACTTCCTGGAATAGGATAAATTGAAACTTCTCCCTGTGTGGATTGCCCTTTTGATAGTCTGTAGTGTGACTGTTGTTCACGAAATGCCTAAATCATCTGAGTGTTGCCTAAAATTCAGAGAGCCAGCTTTCCCTGGTCTGGGCCTTCTTCTGGCAGTGAAGTCTGAGACAGGTCTGGTCAGCCAGAATCACTAAAGTATTTTTCACATAGGCTGTTTTCCTGTGTAATTTGTCATTTGGGATTCCAACCCCAAGATCACCGTGCAGGCTCTGAGGAGGGCCTCTCCTTCCTGTACCTCCATCCCCAGGGCTGTCTGAGTGTTGTCTGCTGACCTGAATTGAACTTCTGGTGTTCCCCATTCAGCTCTGCATTCCTTTCATCTTCTCCCAGCTGCTCAGGGTTCTTGGCTCCTGCCTCTGTTACTCGATACACCACCTGTCACTCCAGGCACAGTGAACAAGCCTGTTAACACTGCCTTTCTATTCTGGGATGCACTTGGTCATTCAGAATGATGCAGAGAACCGGGCAATCGAGGTGTACAGGGCCTGGCAGTGTCTGGCTTTGCATGCTGGCTTCAGAGCCTGTGACAGTTTAAGAAAAACCCAAGTTTTGTGACCTGTCTGCACTCTACAACTAAGGTAGTTTTCTGAGACTCTTTTCAAGTAGTTCTGTGTAAGTAGGACTCCTGGGAAATTAGCAAGGTTGACATATTTGACATAAGCCAATGTTTGAAAAGCCAGGACTTATTTTCTGCATCATCCCCCCACCCCCCAATCTCTTACCAGCCAAGGCAGGCTGTTGCATATCCAAGGTTGGTGCTGGGCTGGAGTGCTGGCATCTTACAACTCTCACTAGTATCTGTATCTTGTGTTTATAGCTTTGGTACACAGAAGAACACTTATGGTTAATTACTACAGCTTGGAAACTGGACCTCTTGCTTTAGGACTGCTGAAGATGTGGTGATAAACATGCCCTGGCCCCAGAGCATTCGCTGTGCTAGTGCTCTGAGGGGAGCACTGTGCCCAGGGGAGCAAAGGGAAGAGTCCCCTCTGGTTGCTTACTGAATGTTGGTGTGGAACTGAGTTTTGGAAGACAACTTACTTTGCTGGGGGTCCCTGGTCAAGGGCTGGGAGTGAGTGAGATGAACCTGCCGAGGATAGAGCAGGAAGGGGAGCTCTGGTAGGCTGTGGGAGAGAAGTGGGGCTCTAGAAGGTGAGCTTTTGTCCTAGAAGGACAAAGCTTTGCTGGTGGGGGAAGGGAGGTCCCCAGGCTTCTGGAGTGGGCAGGATGACTTCTCTGGGAGGGCAAGGCTGATGTGAGGGAGGGAGGATTCAGATTCATCGTGAGCTTACTCCACTTAAGATGGCCTTGGACTTCCCTGTGGTGCTGCCAAGTGCACTGTGGCTATCAAGATAGTGGTCTGATGTGCTGTGAAGTCCTCTGACTACAGCCCAGCCCTGAGGGACTTCACGAGGGAATCTGTGGACAGCAAGGAGGTTCCCATGTTCGAGCGGCCCTGGGAAGTTGCCGAGAGGAGGCCACCTCTATTTTTTCTTGGCCTCTCTCCTAGCTCCTCTTCACCATCTAAAATTTTGCCAAGCTGTGCCCTGCTCAGCATCTGTCCTGCCCTCCTTTGCTCCTTGCCAGTGGGTCTAGCCATCCATCCAAAGTCTGTGTCTTTCAGAAGGAACCTGGTCTGTCTCCCAGAAGGCAGGCACACTCTGTTTTGTTCAGAAAGCATGGTTTCAAGAGTGGTTTACCCCATGAGTGGTGGAGAGCACTCCATGTCATTACCTTGGCTCCTCTACAGAGCATTAAGTATCGCATCCCTTTTGTGGATGGTCAGAGCTGTGGCCTCTATATGACAGAGTGGTGTAGAATGTAGGGGATGGCACTCCTGGCTCTGTACTTTCTGTGTATGCCCCTCTGTGAAATAGGGCAATAACAAACATGGCCTGTCTTATGTCTTGGTTTGAGGATTCAGTCAACTACCATACAGCAGAAGCAATTCTTATGGCTCATAGTCATTATGTTCCCAGGATCATTGAATAGCAAACCCTACCTCCTATGGGAACTCTAGGTTCCTCTAAGCCTCTTGTCATTATTTCTTCCAGCCAGTCAGTACACAATCTTATTTCATGTGTGTTTCCACCAAAAGATTCCCTATTTAATATAAAATTGGTTTATTAATTTTGAACTCATGACTCATGCCTGACTGAAGTGTAACTAACACATTTTCCCCATGAACATTGGGTGATCCTTCTGCAGTACACTCGGGATCCATTAAACACACCTCCAGCAAGCCAAGAAACTGGAGAAGCAGTAAAGAGCATGAAAGGGCACTTGCTGGCTGGATAAGAGCCCGTGTGAGAAGGCAGTGTTGCCTTTATCTGCCTTTGTTGGGAGTGTGAGCTTCAGATACACATGTCAGAATGACCATAAAAAGCCCCCAGGGTTTGTGGTTAGAGTTGAGCATTGATAGTGAATCCATGAACATGAAGGTTAGCTGACAACTGGAGCTCTTGCTAAAGCATGGTCTCAGTTACCCTCAGCCGAGGACAGGACCAGCTTCTTGAGGTTTGTGGCTTTTGCCTATGTGACACCTTTGCAACTTGTTGGCTTCTGTGGACATTGAGGCCCAAAGCAGGTGCAGATACTGGAGTACCTGCACGGGACTGGGTAGGTTAGACCTCTAAGGTAGAAAAGTCTCACAGTGTGCCACGAGTTGGAGTCTTTCAGGGGCCAGGATGGAAAGCGGACAGGAAGTGCAGAACAGGAGGTAAAAGGCCAAGAAGCAGCAGTGTGTGGATGATGCAGGTGAGGGCAGCTGGAGATGGAGAGAAAACAGAGGTGAGAAGCAGTTGGGAGCACGGCATTATGGAGCAGCCCTTTTGGGCACCCTATGATTGAAGAGCATCTCAGGTAGTGCCTTGGCTCCTCCCTAATTCACAGTGGGTATCACCTTGGAACTTGGGAGTGTTGGCATGAAAGTGTTGCCAGTCCAGTGTTGCTGGCGTGACATACTCAAGGGAGGTGGTCGGCTACACAGCAGCTGACGGCAGGACAGTGCCTCTGAGAGGGCCTCTGTCACTGAACCTAGCTTTGCTGCACACAGTTCTTCCCCAGCTTCCCCACTTCTGAGGTGGAGACAAGAAGGAGAGGGAAATCTGGGATTGAGTGATAGCATCTGCCATAGTACACAAAGGAGTGTCCCCTCCTAGCTTAGGTTTAGCACCTTCTTATTGAGTGGAAGAGAGAATGAGATCCTCAGGCCTATCAGTACCATTGAAAGGGAATAAGGGAAGTTTGTCTGAGGCCAGCTCTGTCTACTCATATGGATCCTGAAGCTGGGTGATCCCTCCTACATCTCTGTAAGGTTTCCTTCCTATCTGTGACTCCTGGCATCCATTCCTTGAAATGTCTAGGCCCTTTCTCCTCTATTCCCACCATGTCCCAAGAGCTAGCAGCCTGAGGACAGCAATGGCCTTGGGATCACCCAGCCCAACTTCTAAGCAAAGCACTTGTAGAAGCTAGCTTCCTAGGGGCTACTGTGGCCACCAGATCCTTGGGAGGTAGAGTCCCAGCCACCCCTAAGTGTATGATTCTCTGTTTAGCTAAACACTTGGGTTTTAAAAAGCATAGTGTAGAAACAGTCTTCTGATCTGATAGTAGAGAACATTCTTTTAATGTTTTTGTTCTTTGAGAGTCTTATTGTAACCCCAGCTGATTTTGAACTTGCTATGTAGTGGAGGCTAGCTTCGAACTCAGTCTTCTTTTCTCTACTTCCCAAATGGCACGTCATAGGCAGGCGCCAGCAAGCTGTACCTGCTAGATGAAATGTTGAAGCATAAGGCAGAAATGAAATATACTAGACACATACTTCACAGAAAGGAGGATTGCATGCTGCTTATCAAGTCAAGGATGCTGTCTACATCAAGACTGTGTCGCAAATAAGCTTCTGCCTTGGCATGAGGGGCCTGCATGGCTAAGTGGTGGGTGGGCAAGCATGTGATTGGGTGTACATATGAGTCATTCTGCTGTGGTTTAGCACTCTGCTCTCAAGGTCTTTGAAATGAAGTAGAAGACTTAGCTGGAAGAGACAGCTACACTGAAGGAGTGCTTACACCCAGCCTCCTCAGGGAAGGCCAGAACTTTCTAGTAATGGACCAAAGTGTAGCCCTTAGACACAAGGCATTATATCCCATACAACTACATTATCTCCGAGGGCAGGGAGGCTGCTGTCAGTTCCAACAAAGCAGAGCTACGCTGCTCGGTTCTACCATCATAAGTCTTCAGGCCGCTAGCATCCCTCTGAAGTTGACTTGACAAATGGCGCCCTTCCAGCATCTACGCTAGTCAATGGACCACCAACGCACAAGCACCACGCTTAATTAATCATGGACACAGCTCCAGCTCTGAGTGTCCAACTGATGGGCAGAGGGAGGAGACAGGGTAAAGGAGCTAGTAGACACAAGTACAAGGGTAGGCAAAGGTTCCATCTGGAATTGGCACGTGTGTAAAAGCATGTGAATGTGTGCTGTGTTTGGAGGAGGCGGCTGACAGTGGGAGGAGTGGGAGCTGAAGAGAGCTTAGTGGGGACCAAAAAGGGCCTGAACCAGGAAGGTGCTTAGAGCCTTGGATACTAATGAGTAGGGCCAAATCAGTGTGTGTGTGTGTAGGTGTGTAGATAGGAGGAAGGCATCAAGTATCTTGTTCTATTTTTCTCCATATTTCTATGAAAGTAGGGTTTCTCGCTGCGCCAAACTGCCTTGCTTTTGTTTTATTTAAGTCTCTCATTTACTAGTGTGTATGCACATGCACTAGAATGTATATGTGGAAGTCAGGACAGCCTATGGAGTTAGTTCTCTCCCACCACGTGGGTCCCTGGAATTGAACTCTCACCTTCACGTATTAGCTGTAAGCACCTTTACCCACTGAGCCACACTGCCAGTCTGGGTAGAAGCTCAATCAGTAAGCCCCTTCAATTCTCCTGTCTCTTCCATCTCTCAGCACTGAAGTTAACAGGAGTATATAGGCTCACCCAGCTTTTATGGGGGTGCTGGAGATTTGAATTCTGCCTTCATGCTTACATAGCAAGTACTGTTACCCACAAAGAGAGAGGGTGTCACTCTGAGCCCTGCCTGGCCTGGAACTCACTGTGTCAGCCAGGCTGCCATAAACCTTGTAGAGTCCCTGAACTCAAACAGGTTCTGGGATTATTGGTACATAGACTGTGCCTAAACAAATCGTTTTGATTTTTGGAAGTTGAAGGTTTTGATAGCAATAATGAGGTTCGTTTTCTCATTCAACAGTTGTTTATTGGCGGCCTTCAGTGCTTGACTCATTGTCCTGAGCCTGTGCCAAAGCCATGTTCTCACTACTGCCTCTGTCTGTTGCAAAGGACAAGTGAATCTTTAATGGTGGGAAAGGTGCTTTGATGCAGGTTCCTAGGTGACAAGAGAAGAGGAAGTGACACTTGAACCCTGAACCCTCCAGGAGCTGATGTGGGAGAGGTGGCCAGTGAGGTGCTGGCAGCAGCAAAGGTTAGGCCCTAGCCTATGTTCACACGTAGGTCGTCCTGTGTCAGGTGAGGGCCCAGCAGAGGTGTGCCTTCCCCCTAGGAAGCCCCAAATCCTCCCTGCTAGTCTTAGCCTGTATTTAGCTGTGACCTGTATCCTAGAGACAAAGAATCCAAGCTAAGCTTCCTCTTCCTGTTGTCTTCTGTTCAACCTTTACTTCCTTTGTCCAGCCTCTCAGACATTCATTGCCTTTTTGAGGTCAGGGTCAGGCCTCTGTCCTGGCCTCTGTGTGTTTCAGCCAGACTCTGACCCTCTGCAGCCCTGACAGGGAGACTAGAGCTCTGTGTCCTGTAGTATAGTCCTTGGCTATGGTAGTCACCTTGTCTCCTGGGAGAGACCACATCTTTCTAACTACTATACTGACTTAGCCAGTATCTGCCCTATCACACAGATGAGGGCAAAGACCTTGTCTGGTTGTGAGTTGCTCCCACCCCTTAAGAGGTGAATTCTTTCTCATCATTTTGAACAAATTAGAGCTACCTTCATTGTACTGGTCTCACCCTACCCCCCTGAAACCCGCTTCCTTTGGGACTTTTAGGCTAGACATTCCCATTCTTGACCCTCCGTAACTCAGCCCTGTATGCTGGGCTCTGGGGGGACTGACTTTAATAATCGTCCTATATGTTCATCTTGTTATGGAGGGTACCCTCTCCCCATGCTGTTCACAGACCCAGTAGCTGGGGACTTACAGATCTGGTCTAGTTCCCTCTTTCCTTGATGCTAGTAGGACCATTTCATGCTCTGACCATTCAGAACCTAGCTTTTCTGTGATATAGCCTATGTCATCATTTTCTGCAAGGTAACTGGACAGAGCAGGTTTGAACTTGAGCTTGTCTGGTTCATGCTGCCTCCTGACTTCAGGACCCTTACCAGAATAGGATAACTTCATATAAATAGAGAGAGATCCAAGCAGGGGTCATGCCCTCAGTCACACTGGTACATCTGACCAGAGTGAGAATGTGGGTGTGGGTGGGTGAGAGCCTTGGCTTTGCCAAGGGCTGTGTGCAAATGGTATGCTGTTGCCAGATGGAAGCTGTGAATAGATGAGGGCACTAGACAACCCAGAAAGCAAACTCCTGTTCCTGAAGCCAGGTCTCTCTGCCTTCAGTCCAGAGCCTTTCTACCCTAGCAGTAGGATCTGGACTTGAGAGTGCATCTGCCTCTGGCCTCAGATCCCAGCAGTGAGGCCTCAGACACCTGCAGCTGTGCCCAGATGGGCGGGTCCCAAGGCCTGGGAAGCAGTGAGGTGGACTGTGCAATCCAGCAGATGTGGGTGCCACTGAGCACTGGTAACTCTAGGCACATTCTCTAACCTTTCTGAGCTGCATGTACCCATCTGAAAAGTGGGTATGATTAATACACCCTCCTGACAGCACCACAAAGCTGCCAAGCACAACTCCATGTATGACCCAGCTTTCGTCTGTCAGCCTGTCTACCCTGGAGAAGGCAGAAGAGACTTTTTTTTTAAATGACTTGAGCCCTCGCCACCTCTCCTATAGTCTTCTAGCCCAGAGATGTGACTGTCTCCCACATCCTCAGTGTTCTCCCACAACTTAGTGACAAAGACTGCAGGGGTGCTTGTGAGGAAGCTGTTTCCTCCAAAGGCCTGGGCAGAACTGGGAAGTTTGGGAGTGGGAAGTGAGAGCTCCTGGCTGGACACCCCAGTTTGTCACCTCCACTGCACAGGCTGGCCCCCGGCCTCTGTCACTCACTGTCAGGTTTGACTTACTCGGTTGCAGGTTTATGTGCAGCGCAAGGAGTAACACAGAAAGTAATCTGTATTGCCCTGTAGCCAGTTTCCAGGAATTGTACAAACTGTAGGGCAGCATCACAGTGGGATGCTGGCAGAGACCCAGACCACCGGCTCACCTGGATTTCCCTGTTTGTGTACACATGCCTATGTACGGTCAGCGAGTGCCGATTTTTTTTTTCTTTTTCTTTTCTTTTTTTTTTTTTTTTTTTTTTTTGGTTTTTCGAGACAGGGTTTCTCTGTGTAGCCCTGGCAGTCCTGGAACTCACTTGGTAGACCAGGCTGGCCTCGAACTCAGAAATTCACCTGCCTCTGCCTCCCAAGTGCTGGAATCAAAGGCGTGCACCACCACCGCCCGGCTTCTTCTTTTTTTTTTTTTTTTTTTATAATTATTTTATGTATGAGCACACTGTAGCTGTCTTCATGCACACCAGAAGAGGGCATCAGATCCCATTACAGGTGGTTGTGAGCCACCATGTGGTTGCTGGGAATTGAACTCAGGATCTCTGGAAGAAGAGTCAGTGCTCTTAACCTCTGAGCCATCTCTCCAGCCCTGAGTGCTGATTTCTTATACGCAAGTCCCTCTAATTGTGCCATGGTCACAGAGGCACAGAGCAGTCTCATCTCTGTCTTTTCCCGTAGCGGACACTCAGCCCTGGCGGTTACTTAGCTCTTTTCTTTTCTAACAGTCCGGTCATTTCAAGAATGTAATATAGCCGGGCGGTGGTGGCGCACACCTTTAATCCCAGCACTTGGGAGGCAGAGGCAGGCGGATTTCTGAGTTCGAGGTCAGCCTGGTCTACAGAGTGGTGAGTTCCAGGACAACCAGGGCTACACAGAGAAACCCTGTCTCGAAAAGCCAAAAAAAAAAAAAAAAAAAAAAAAAAAAAAAAAAAAAAGAATGTAATATAAATAGGCTTATTCACTGTCTGGGGAATTGCTTTACCCAGTAGACACAATGACTGGAGAGTCTTTCAAGTCAAAACGTAGCTCCGTTCATTTCTTCTCACTCCACAGTAGCAACTCCACAGTAGAGGTGTGCCTCCATCCAACTACTCAGCTGCTTGTTCTCAGTGTCCAGTTTGCAGATAGAGTTGCCTGTACATGCATGTTTGTTTCTGTGTGCTATTGCCTGATTATTCTTGCTGGGTTCTGTGATAATTGCATGTTTAGTTTTATAAGAAAATGCCAATCCTTTTGCAAGGTGGTTATGTGTTTCTCCACAGCCTTAGTGTTCGGCTGGGACACTTTCTCACAGCCATTCTATCAGGTTGTGGAGTGATGTTCTCTACTGGCAGATAGAGAACTTTCTGCGGTGTCCCTTGTCCAGCCTCTCTGACACTGGGCCTTGTCCTGTGGACTGTCACTGAGTGGGTACCATCTCTGTGACGAGGAGCTCCTGCTCCCAGGTCGGGGCTTGCTTGGGTTTCTATAGGAGAGGGCACTCCAGATCTGGGTAGGACTTGCTTTGCTGGGCCATTGTAGGAGAGAGAGGGCACTTAGAGAGAGACAGGACTGACAGAGGTCCTTGTTCAGGTGCAGCAGTGCTGGGGGAGCTACTGTTTCCAGACAGAGCAGCCTGAGTAGCAGGCACTGGCTGTGCTGATATATGTCCTGCTGCATGCCAGCCCCAGGCGACTCAGAGCTATGGCAGTGCCTGGCTTCCTGAAACTTAGCAGAAACAGAGAGAAGGGTCAGGCATGGTGAAGTCATGGGCAGCAGACTGGTGTGTGGGGTCTTTGTAGGAGGAGTAAGTGGGTTGAGAATGACAAAGAGGGTGTATTGTGTTGGCCAGATTGAGCAGAATGTCCCCACAGAGGAAGTAAGGAGGGAGGGAAGGAAGAAAACAGGTTAAGAAGCTGTAGGACCCAAGGGTCACAGAATGACCCTGGGGAAGACAAGATAAGTTCTTCTGTTGTTACTGCCTCCTCCTGACATTGGTCAGGCTTTGCCACAGCCTTGTAGAGAGCATCTTTAATTAACGAGGCTTCTCCACTAGATTGGGCCTTGCAAGAGGGATAAGATCCGTGTGCCTGTATTGGTCATCACTGTGTACGACTCATTCTCTTGCTTCACAGTTCTCTAGCTGAGATCACGCAGGGCCTCAGGCCAGGAGAGGACTTGAAGGGTTAGAGGCATCACCTTCTTCACTTTGCTCTCTCACCCGTCTACAGGTTCATCATGCCTAGTGGCATATAAGAAGACCCCACCACCGGTCCCTCCACGTACCACATCGAAACCGTTCATCTCAGTCACCGTCCAGAGCAGTACTGAGTCTGCTCAGGACACCTACCTGGACAGTCAAGACCACAAGAGTGAAGTGACGAGCCAGTCGGGCTTGAGCAACTCATCAGACAGCCTGGACAGCAGTACCCGGCCACCCAGTGTGACACGGGGTGGAATTACCCCAGGCCCTGAAGCTCCGGAGCCACCCCCTAAGCATGCAGCTCTGAAGAGTGAACAAGGGACACTGACGAGCACTGAGTCCCATTCCGAGGCCATCCCCAAAAGGAAACTGTCATCAATAGGAATACAAGTAGGGGTCCCTTTTGCACTGTCTTCTGTCCACTCCGTGCACCGGCCTGCGTGTAATTACATCAGTGGAGGCCCACTAGGTCTCCCGGGAAGAGATGGTTTTGTCTGTCTATTCTGGTGCATCTGTCCCAGATGGCTAAACCAAATTCTCCTGTAGCCACACTCATGTGCCCAGCTGCCCGTGCTGCAGGTCCATAGCTGGACATCCTCCAGTGGGTTGTCCCAGTGAATGTAGTTACACTCAGCCAGCAAGCTCCTGTACACTGTTTGCTGTCTACTGTCTGTCTGTCCACTCCATCCTTTGCCCTGCCAGACTACTCATGGGAGGTGGGGCTGGCTTAACAGTTCTCTAATCCAAGGTCAGCTCGGTACGGAAACCATGGCCCCGCTTGGCAGCGGGCGCATCGTGGAGCATAGACGCTGATGGGCTAGAAGCCTGGGACCAGGGCCCTTGAGCCATGGGGTTTTTCAAGGGGAACTTGACCCAGAGCCCACTCAGGCCTTGGGGACAGGTAGGTCACTTGAAGCACCAGACCCATGGCTAACAGAGTGTGATAGCAGGTCTATGCCTCCCTTCACAGAAAAGGGTCCAAAGAGGTAGGGCCCTGTGACCCAAGCCCCAAGTCCCATGTCCCTTCTAGAAACCAAAACCAGTGTGTATTTATATCTGTGGTGCCCAGCTTCTCCTCCACTACCTCCCTGCTCCCAGCATCAGTTGTCTGTCTTCTGAGAGTTGAGTGAGTCGAATGTGGCCTCAGCCTTACAGTTTTCAAGAATTGGTCTAAACCTAGCAAGTCCTGCTACGTAGCTGGACTTCCAGACTGCAGTAGGGGCAGTGAGCGAGGCTAGGCCAGCTGTAGTGGACAAAGGTGAGGGCAGGGGTGTGGGGAGGTGGAGCACTTCCAAACAGCGGAAGTGGGTGCGGTACAAGGTGTTGAGGGCTACCGGGATCTCCGTCCGGCTCCTTTCCTCAGTACCAGAGTGATGACAAAACACTAGAACACAGAGGGAGCAGAGCAGGAAGTCCAAGCAGGGCCTTCTCTAGACAGCTCTGGTCTTCCATCCCCCGTGAACAGGAAGGGAGGTGAACAGATTCTCCTCTGGCCCTCTCCAGCTGGGTTTCTTCCTGAGTGCCCAGCATTTTCCCCTATAGTGTCTAGGTGGGATTCTTACATAGGATCCTAACTGCCATGTCTTTGGGAAGGCCACCTCCTTGTGGACCAAACCAGATTCTCTTCCCTTCCTAGAAGGCCTGAGAGTTCGTTAGGACCCACTTTGATTCCTTTACTCAGACATGACCCTGGGGAGGGGGCTCTGGCTCTTAGTGCTTTCTGAGCATGCCCTGTTTCACCCTGCTCCATGCCGCATCACAGCTCCTGGAGACAGCTGTGCTTCCTAGACTGGCTCTTGCCAAAGGAAGTGTGACTTTATTCCTGTCCCAAACAGAAAGCTTTCCTGGCCCCAGCACTGGAATCCCAGCTCCTGAGGCTATCATTTCATCTCACCCTGACACCTCAGGCCCCAGATCAAGTGTGAGCTCCCCCTTGTCCTGGGGCCATGATGGGTGGGTTTAGCTGGCTGTCTTGTAGTTGGGCCCAGGGCATGGCTGCTGCCATATTTGCTCCCCTTTACAAAGCAAGCGTGACAGGTCCAGGGGCAGGATCCCATCGCACTGCTGGCTCTGGGTTCTGGGTCTGTGGTTGGCACTGACTACAGGTGCCACCATTCCCCTTTCAGACCGCACTATGGGGTTAGGGGAGTGATCTTTGCCTCCAGACAGCCCTCGGCTTCAACTACACCAGATAACGGCTGTGGCTTTGTGTGTGTTCTCTCCCGTCGTCCTTTTTTCTCTCTGATCGTGTAAAGGAGAGGACTAGAAGGAGCGGTTCCCACCTCTCGGAGGACAACGGACCAAAAGCGATCGATGTGATGGCGCCCTCCTCAGAGTAGGGAAAGCCAGTCATTCCATCCCCTCCCGCCTCCTCGCGAATGAGCAGTGCCCGGCTTAACCTGGCCCTACTTGGGCCTATGTGCAGTGTCTGCATGCCTCGTGTCCGTCTGTCCACATGTCTGTTTGCGTCGTCCCACTAATGTGAATTTCAGCAGCAAGTGTGGTGTTTGTTTTTATTCTTGTCTTTGTCTCCGTGCCGTTGCTGTCGTTGTCCTTCAATAAGGTTGACTGCATTCAGCCAGTGCCAAAAGAGGAGCCCAGTCCCGCTACCAAATTCCAGTCCATCGGGGTTCAGGTAGAGGACGACTGGCGGTAAGTCGGACAGAGGTGTGGTGGCTGCTACTCCCCTCCTCTCCCTCCCTCCGCCTTCACCTCTCCTGCTCTCCCTAACCCACTTCTCCTTGCTGGATTTCTAATAACCAAGCTGGGTGTGGGTGTGGGTGGTGGCTCAGGTGTGGGGGCAGGCGGGGCAGGTGGGTGGACACACGAGCACTTGCTCTGAAACCAGTCTCCCCAAGGGAGCAAGGCTGGGCTGGGCTGTAGCCCCTAGCTCCCTGATACTGGTGGTCTTCCTGGCCCCACTGCAGTAAACAGACAACCTTATGACCATGTCCTTGTGTGTGTGTGCGCGTGTGGGCATGGGCAGGGTGGGCAAGGGCTGAGCAGAGAATGAGCGGGGGCTGTGGGACCCGCTTCAGGCGCATGGTGAGCAGATGATGCATCCGTTTCTCTGTCTCCCCGTGTGTCCGGGTCAGGTGGCTGCTGGTTTCTGGCCCTCTTGGTGACTCATTCCTTCTTGTCCCCATCCTCCCCCGACAGAAGCAGCGCCCCCTCTCACAGCATGTCCTCCCGTCGGGACACTGACTCCGATACCCAGGATGCCAATGACTCCAGTTGTAAGTCATCTGAGAGGAGTCTCCCAGACTGTACCTCACACCCCAATTCCATCAGCATTGATGCTGGCCCCCGACAGGCCCCCAAGATTGCCCAGATCAAGCGAAACCTCTCCTATGGAGACAACAGCGACCCTGCCCTGGAGGCGTCTTCGCTGCCCCCACCCGACCCCTGGCTGGAGACTTCCTCCAGCTCCCCAGCAGAGCCAGCTCAGCCAGGGGCCTGCCGCAGGGATGGCTACTGGTTCCTGAAGCTCCTCCAGGCAGAAACGGAGCGGCTGGAAGGCTGGTGCTGCCAGATGGACAAGGAGACCAAAGAGAACAACCTCTCTGAAGAAGGTGGGTGTCATGGGGTGAGCCCCTAGGTGTGTCTGGAGCCTCTCAGGGCTCATAGGCCCTGTTCTTAGGCTAATTTTGTGAGCTTGCCTCTCAATGTTCATTCTTTCCGCCTGCCTAACCTGACCTCTTCCCAGATGAGTATTACGATACTAACTGCCTGCTATGCAGGCTGTGGGCTTGGTCACACAGGATCCCAGCTCAGTCACCTGTTTTTGATCTTCATCTCTGCCTGCATAAGAACCTTGTGAGGACTGAGTGGTAATTAGTAGAAAGGCCCTGATGAAGTTCTGGACAGAAAGCTGCCCCTAATTATACCTTCCCAGCTCTTTATTGAGTGCTTAGTGCTCTCCAAGTACAGGCATCTGATGTGGCCCCAGCAGGAGAGTTTCTGCTTTTCTACCCAGTTTCTGTCAGTACTCTAGATACTTTAAAAAAGAAGCTAAGAAGTTACCTCCAGCAAGGACTGCCTGCAGTGGTGCTGGCCTGGCACACAGGAGCCCTGGGCTCCTCTGCTAGCTCTACAAAACAGACAGGGGCTGGAGAAAGGGACACATGGTGTGTCCATGTGTCCATTCAGAGAGCCTGAATCATGGCATGCAGCTGGAGGCAGCCTCTGGGGACCTTCAGACCATTACCCTGTGCTGACCAAGTTCTTCCAGAGCTCAGCTTCTCAGGTGCTTCCTCTTCAGGTTCAGGAAGGGCAAGCCTCACAGTGCAGGTAGGATAGACTTGTATCCCAGTGGCCCTGATAATGTATTCTGAGGACACCTTTGATGACTCACAGGGTAGAGTCAGTTTTCACTGCCCTCTGGGCCTCTTCCCAACTTTGATGTCACACCCACCTTGAGGCAGGGAACTCTTGAGGTTGCTACCTAATGCATTTAATTATGACGGATTAAAAACTCAAACCAGTGGCAGAGATCAGAAAGCAAGTATCTGACAGAAGGCAGCCAGCCCCGTGCCTGTGCTGGCCAGTGCTCCCGTGTGGCCATGCCAGTGGTCTGTTCTGTATTCACCTGTACGGCTTCTTCAGTGCAGTGTGATTGCCTTCTCTTTCTTCTCCAGAATTAATTGATTTCTTAGGGTTTCCTATCTTCCCTGGCTCCCTGCCTTGTTTGGGCATGACCATGTTCTCTGGATCTGTGTCCAGCTGCAGGCCTTGTTCTTTCTTTGTCAGACACTGCCCTAGGCCCTTCCTCATCGGGCACTTCACCTGCTGGCTGCTTGATCTTTGACTCACTTTTCTCTTTATCCTGAGAACTTTTTGGATATTTAGCATGTCTTTCAGACCTCACAATTGAGGTATAAAGTTGAAACTAATAATTGCATCTACATATGTATGTGACTATGTGACTATCTGCATGTTGGCGAAGGAGGGACAATGCAGAGGAAAGTGTGGTTACCGAGGTCATCATCTCCGACCTAGGCTCCACCGTGTGGTGCGTGCTTCTGTGTGCTGGCAAGTTCGAAGCCATTTTGCTTCTCTGTCCTTAGATTTAATCCTGGAAAATTTTAGGAGCTTGACTGTCTGGTGAACTTGTCAGCAGTACGCCTGTAATCCCAGCACTCGGCAGAGGCAGGGGAGTCACGGGTAGCACTAAACAGCGCAGGCCAGCCTGGATTGCGGAGTGTGACTGTGTCTCACAGGCGAACTTCTACCACTGATTTCTCTTTGAAATTCCTTTCTGGTGAAACTCTTTCCGTGTGAGTGGCTGGGTTGGCTTCTCATCTTTTCCTCTTCCCCTAAGGTTTTGCTTTGTAGCCCAAGCTATCCTTGAACTCATTCTGAAGCCAAGGCTGGCCTCAAACTTGAAGTCCTCCTCTTTAGCCTACTAAGTCTGGGACTACAAGAAAGCACCATCATAACCTTGTCTTTCCTTTGTCTGCATATCATTGTATGTGTGTGGTGGTGTGTGTGTGTGTGTGTGTGTGTGTGTGTGTGTGTGTGTGTGTGTG
>JANHMN010000002.1:217409835-217498321 GCA_030674055.1 Rhabdomys pumilio
TGTGTGTGTGTGTGTGTGTGTGTGTGTGTGTGTGTGTGTGTGTGTGTTGAATTTTTTATTCCATTTCTCGACTGCTTTACTTACTTAGGATTCTCCACCGAGCCATACCCTCGCCCTGAACTTTACTGAGGTATAATTCACGTGCTGAAAATTAATCCTTTTGAAGTCATAACCCAGACTTGCTAGTGGTCACTGTCCAGTCCCTCTGGCCACCAAACTTGACACCTGTGTGTGTGTGTGTGTGTGTGTGTGTGTGTGTGTGTGTACATGCCTCATTCCTTTGTGCTGTTGGATAATGCTCCATGTTTATGGGTGTGCTTGCTTTACTTACGCCGGCCATCTATAGACCAGTGCTTGGTCATTTCTGTCATAAGAGTCAGGCTGTTATACCTAGAGCTACAGTGAACACTTATGTGCAGGTCTAGTGTGCTCTGAGCCCGGCCTTTGTGTGTATACCTAGCAGTGGATTTGCTCGACTTTTTGAGAATCGGCTAAACTACTCTCCAAGGCCTTCTCACTTCCCACCTGTGTAAATTATTTATCTTCCTTGCTTTGCCTCCCCAATACTTTTTTTAATTTAATGTACAAGTGCTCTGTCTGCCAGAAGAGGGCATTGGATTCCCCTATAGATGGTTGTGAGCCACCATGTGGTTGTCAGGAATTGAACTCATGAACTCTGGAAGAGCAGCCAGTGCTCTTAGCCACTGAGCCATCTCTCCAGCCCCTTCCCCAATACTTTTTAATTTGTCTGAAACTTAGTATGGATCCTGCCTGCCTCAGTCTCCCAGGCACTGTTATTCAAGGTGTACACCACAACTAGCTTGAGCGTTTGTTTATTTCAATGGAAAACATTTTTATTATTTCAACTATATGACATATTAGTGAATACACCACATTGCACTTTCTCCAATGGCCAAGAGATGTGAGGTGACGTCTCCTGGCTTCTGAGAAGCAGCAGTGAGAGACATTTTACAGCACTGCTCTGGGGTGAGCCTGGCTCTTCTAGGAAGGATTCCCGTTCTTCTCCTCTGCTCTTCAGCATGGGTAACATGTCTCTTTGCTCTGCAGAGAATCTGACCAAGGCATAGGCTTTGTGTGCTCACGTGACATGTCCACTGGGTACTGACACACTGTGCTCCTGCAGTGTGAGCACTGCTCTGCAGTTGTGGCCATCAGGAAGAGGAGGTGATCGAGCATTATGGCAGACCTAAGGCGGCTCCATTGGACACACATGCTTCAGGGTCTGTCACCATTTACTGTTGCTGTCATCCTAGTTTGTCACCAGTCTTTTCACACTGTCCCTTGCATGGCCTTGAGGATTCCTTTTCTATTTCTCTTTAGCGTTAGAGGCTTTCCTGGAATGTCCAGGAGCTGTAGTTGTTTATTTCTGTGTAAAAAGGACACCTTGATGGTCAGAGCAGGACCTGCTGCTCCTGTGACCTGGTGGCGGCAGCAGCAGCAGCATTTCATTCCACCAAGAAATGTAAAGAAAAGGAAAGGGGGCTTGGCATGATGGACAGCTCGGTCGTAGCGCAGTCGCTCGATGTGAATGGAGCCTTGACCCTCAGCACCCCAACACACATACTAGACAGACAGAAAAGGGGGGAACCTGCCTTTTAAAGTGTGCACAAGCACACTGCACAGTGAAAATAAAAGACCAATAAAAATAACAAGTCTCACCAACATAACAGGTATGTATGTATGTCGGTAATATGAAAGATGAAGAAACAAGTACAAAGGCCGGAGTCCTTCTGTAATGACATGATGGAACCTGTTTTAAATAATGCTGCTGTTAATATTTGTAGCCAAGATTTGGTTTGAATATTTGTTCTCTGTTCTTTTTAGTATATTCCTAGGAGTAGAACTGCTGACTTCTTTCTCCTATTTAGTTTTTTTTTTTTTTTTTTTCATAATTTTATTGTGGCAAAGTGTATAACATAAAACTCGCTTCTGTGTGTGTGGTGCACTGTAAATGCACGTACTGTGTGCACACTGAGGTCAGAGGTTGATGTTGGATGCTCCTTCCCTCCATTACTTCATGCAAGGGGAGGGGACATGTGCCAAAAGACAACTTTAAGGACTGGGTTCATCTCCCACCTCATGGGTCCTGGGGACTGAACTCAGGTCATCAGCCTAGGAAACAAAGCACTTTCAACGGAACCATCTCGCCAGCTCACTAATTCTATTTTGAGGCAGGATCCGATAGCCCAGGCTGGTGGTGTATTTTCATCGTGGGTATTGGGATTAAAGATATGCAGCATCATACCTGGCCCCCTTTGCCCCCTTTTTACAGTGACCTTTAGTTGTCTTAGGATTCTCATTGCTGTGATAAAACTCCATAACCAGAAGCAGCTTGGGGAGGAGAGGGTTTATGTCGCATACAGTGCTCAGGCCACTCCCACCCCATCACTGAGGAAGTCAGGGCACAGATCACCGAGGAAATGTGCTTACTAGTGTGTGCAGCCTGCTTTCTTACACACCCAGGACCATTTGCCCACGTGTGCACCACCCACAGTGGCCTGGCCCTCCCCACATCATCTTTCATTAAGCAAGAAAATACCTGACAGGCTTGCCTATGGGCCAGTCTTACTGATGTGTTTTTCAGTAGTGGTTCCCTCTTCTCAGTTAACTCTAACCTGTGTCAGGTCGGAAGGGGAGGGCGAGTTGTAAAAATCTTTCATAAGTCCAGGGCACTAGACCGTTGCCATATGTACAATTCACAGGTGTTCCCATCCCTTCTGTGGGTTTCATTTTCATGGATGAACAACAATTTTAATTTTAGTGGAGTCTAATTTATGTATTGTCTGTACTTCCACATTTTATAAACCATGAATGTATGTTAATTTGATAAAAAAAATTAACATTGCGATGGAAATGACCCCAGCAGTAAGAAGATGGCCATCAGCTCAGTGGGACAGACTCTGCCACAAGGCTCAGACACCTCTGACTGGAGTGTTATTTTCGGCTTATTCTATGTGTATAGATGGTTTGCCTAATGTTTGCACCTGAACCATCTGTGTTCCTGGTACTTGTTCAGGTCAGAAAAAGGCTATTGGATCTCCTGGAACTAAAGTTACAGACAGTTGTGAGCCACCATGTAGGTGCTGGAAACCGACCCAGGTCCTCTGCAGGAGCGACAGCTGCTCTTAACAGCTAAGACCTCTCTCAAGCCCCAGAACAGTAGGGGCTTCTTGTTCTGTATGGGGGTGATTTCCAGCCTGTATGTGTATCTGTGCACGACATGTGTGCAGTGCCCATGGAGGCCAAAAGAGGGCATTAAGAGCTCGTGTAATGAGAGTTAAGGACAGTTGTGAGCCACTGTGAGAGCACTGAGAATCAAAGCTTTGTCCTCTGCAAGAGCAGCCACTGCACTTAATTACTGAGCTATCTCTGCAGTCCCAGGACCCAGGAATGATTCCCAGCACACATCTGTAATTCCAGCTCCAAAGGCTCTGATGCCCCTTCTGATCTACAGGCTCCTGATTACACATGGTACACAGGTACACTCGGGCACACATGCATACATTAAAATTATATTACACTTACAAAAGAAATCAATTGGACTAATGTTCAGTTGTCAGGGCTGGACGTAGCTCATCCCTGTAACCCCATCACCTAGGAGCTGAGGCAGAAGGGTCTGGAGTGAGCTCAAGGCCGGCTTGGGCCATGTAATGAGACCTTGTCTTGTCAAAACTAAGCATATTTGCTTTTATTTGTTAGCAGGAACCAGCTCAGTCAATCATTTACATATTCCTATCAATTTGAAGTTACGGTAGCCGTAAAGTTTCAGAGACTGGTGTGAGGTCTATCTGTGGCCCTTGACAGTACAGCTAACATGAGCCTTTGAAGAGCTCTTTGATGAAGGGGTAACATCAGGGGAGGGGCAGAGCCAGAGCAGTCTGGTTGGAGAGACAGCAGTGGGAGACCACCAGCTCAAATTACTCTGCTGAGAGACAGAGAGAAGGGATCTAGGCTGAGGGCATCACAGGCATGTGCGTGTTGTTCTGAACACCCGTCAGAGAAGGGAGTCTGCAGGAGTGAGTGGCAGCGCTATTATGCAGGCACAGAAGCCGTGTGCCCAACTGCACACAGCTCTGCGTGGAGAGAAGCAGGCTCCATCTGGGAGAGGAGTGGAAGGTGAGGAGTAGGTGCTGACACACCCATAGGGAGTGAGGGGAAGACCAGCTTCTCCAAGCACTGCCCAGAGAAGGTGCCTGTGGAAACCGTGCTGGGTCAGCACCTGTGAATCCAGAGCTGCCCCGTGTTTTCAGTGTAGTGCTGTAAACCTTGGAGTGTTTCTGTATCACACTGCTGTCCAGAAAAGGGGTTGTCCCAGCACATCCCCTTAAGATCCCGACTTCCCTGTGTGTGTGGAAGGGGCAGAGGTCAGAGGACATAGTGGGGTCAATCTTAGGCAGCATGTGCTTTACCCACCATCTTGTCCCCCAACTTTGCTTATCTTACTTTTTGCACTTTGGGGGCTTGAACCAGGGCCTTGTGAATGTAAGTAAAGAAGAAACTGCCATGGGGCTACATACCCTTCCTTTTTAGTTTTTGCGTCAGAGACTCAGAGATCCTTCTGCCTCTGTCTCAAATGCTAGGATTAAAGGCATATGCTACTGTCCTTGGCATTTTAAGTCTGCAGACCCAGGTCTGAGTCCCAGACAGACCTGGAGCTTGTGATCCTCCTGTCTCAGCCTCTCCCTTAGCTGGGATTGCAGGTCTGCCCTGGGCCCACCTTTGCCGAATCTTGAAGATAGGATTCTATAGAACCCTAACACTACTGGCGGTGCCTGGCGGTTGCTTATCAGACTGTTTATTTGGTTTCGCTGGAGTATTGCATTTTGTTTTCAGTGTTGCTGCGCGTGCGCGTGCACACCCCCGCACACACCCCTTTGTGTCTGTATACTGTGTGTCTCATAGTCCTTTGCTGATCTGATTGTCCCTTTAATCCACACATACTTGCCTGGGTTGATTTACAGAAGTGTAAACTTGTAGAAGTGTAGACTTGAGTCCCCGCACACATGCACGCACGCGTGCACACACACAGCAGTTTAGAGTCCAGGTTCAGGATGTTTCCTACCACAGCAGTAAGCGCTGTTAGAATGTGTACTGTTGCTTTTATGTGTTCCTACTACGTATGTGTGACATGCATCCCTAAGGAATGTGCATGTCACTTCATTTGGTCTGACTGTGAAGTTTATATTAGAAGCATAGTGTGTGGGGTTCTGTCTTGGTTGTCGCTAACCCAGCCCCCTAAGTGCTGTATACCACATTCTTCTCTTGGATTTGCTTTTCACATGTTTAAGGTCTGTGCAGGCACATGTGTGCCATGGGTGAGTATGTAAGCCAGAGGGTAGTTTGTCAGAGTTGGTGCTGGGATGAAACTCAGGTCGTCAGGCTTGGGGAGCAGATGTCTCTACCCGCCAAGCATCTCACTGGCCCCGAGGAAGGCAGTGCTCCACACCTGTAGTACCAGCTGGAGGTTGAAGGAACTTCACACCCGCCTGGGCCACATATAAAAGCCATTGTTCAGACCCAGCAGTGAGTGCTGCTATGTTAACACTTGTTAACACTTCATTTCATTGATCTGAACTGCTGCTCAGCTGTGTGCTTTGTCTGCACCACTGGTAAGCAGGGTTTTTTTTCTCCTAGTTTTCTGCTCTGCTATTTATAACATGATATAATGGAGGGAGGGTCTGATAATTGAACCCAGGGTCTTGTGCTTTTTATGTACACAGCACCACTGGGCCATATTTGCAACCCTGAGATATTAGACACTACAACAGCGTTGCCATCACTATGTAATATTCAGTATTCTAATTCCCAAAAGAAACCTCAGTCTCCCAAGCAAACATCACAGCTAGGACTAGCGAGACACTTGATGGTTAAGAGCACTGACTGTTCTACCACGGGACTTGGGGTCAGTTCCTACCACCCAAAAGGTGGCTTCTTGTTTTGTTGTGAGTTTGTTTGCTTTGAGACAGGATCTCGTGTATCCAAGGATGTCCTTGAACTCATGATCTTCCAGCTCCCAAGTGCTGGGATTTCTGGCTCTACCCACTCACTGTGAGCTAGACAAGCTCTATACCGTGACTACATCCCTAGACCCCTTGACTTCGGTTTTCTGGTAACTGTTTGCGCGTCTGAGCACACAGCTCCTGTGTTGGCTCCTCTTCGTGCTTCTCAGTAAGGTACTATTCCTTGATGGGCTCTTGTAAGGTCTTTGTGGAAATAAAGCCAAAAGAAGTCCCAGGCAGGTGAGAAGTGGTGTCTCTGAGGGAGGAGGGGCGTGGGGAGGGTGTGCTTGGAGACGGTTGCAATATAGCATTAGCAGCCATGTCAGCACACACAGTTGACAGTCCCCACACCATTCACCTGGCGCTCAGTCCATGGTCCTTTCTTATCTGAAATAAAAGGCTCATAGAAGAATTTGTGCCATTTTGGAAAACTCAGCCTTGCCACCTTCATTTGGGATCGACAACATCTGTCACCGCCTAGTGGCCTTACATCAAGCCGCAGCATTTTGGCCTTGTTTTATTGAGTGTCTTAGATAGTAGCCCAGGATGGTCTCACTGTATCCTGCTGCCCTTGGAACTCACTATTGTAGCCCAGGCTGGCCTTACAGGTGTAAGATGTAAGGTGGCTTCACGCTTGATTGACTAGCGTCAGTTGTCACTTCCTGATTTTGTGTTGCTTTTCACTGATTTCTGCTGTGATTTTCAAACTGGAATCATGGCAAGTCTATCTCCTCTCACTCCCAGACCAGACGATTCATGGTTACAAGATTTGTTTTGACACTTTCTTATTTGGTTCTGTTTACATTGTATTAAAGATTTACATGTTAAGAAAACTTCCTGTTCTTGGCAACCTGAGTCCACCAGCAAGGCTCTAGAAAGAAATTATAACCGTTTAATCTCCTAAGCAGTGTGAAAAATCAGGACCCTCGCTGTCTGCTTAAAGACTGAGAACCCCACAGGGTGAGTTAGTGGCCTCTTCTTTAAGGAATCCTCATGCCACACAGATTCAGTGAGGTTCCTTTGCTGGGAGATTTTTAACTTCTGATTCATTCATTTGTTTTAAGCAGTGTTGCCATATGCTCCCCCTACCCCTGGCTAGCCCCTGCTAACTTCTAGCTCTCCATTCCAAGGTGCTAAGAGATCACCTTCGACTTCTTACTTCCTAAAAAGTCCTTCACATGTCGTTGTGTGTGCGATGGGGAGGACATGGAGGTCAGAAGACACTTGGTGGAGTCTGCTCTCCTTGTCTTTACACAGGTTCCAGAGATGGGACTCATCAGGCGTCTGTGTGACAAGTGTTTACTGACTAGCCAGTCACAACAGCCCCTCTGTTTCTTCTAAGTCCATGATAATTTACATTTTTTCCTGCTTTGATCTACTGCCATAACATTTCCTTAGAAATTGGGATATGGTTCCAGCTACAGCTGATACACTAACCACCTGTCTCTGCTTCCCAATGCTGGGATTAATGGTGTGAGCCACCACGTCCCCCTTTCTTGTGACTTTTTAGAAGACAAGGTCTCACATAGCCCAGGATGGCCTCAAAGTCTTAACACCTGCTTCTACCATCTGAGTGCCAGGATGACCAGCACTGGCCTCCTCTGGTTGTCTTCCTTAATAATGTATTAATGTGCAGATAAACCTACAGCGTGCGCGCTCGTGTGTGTGTGTGTGTGTGTGTGTGTGCGTGTGTGATACACAGAGACATGTATACCCGACCTCCAATTCCCCTTTCACTCCACATTTTAGTAACAAATACACACACACACATACACACACACACACACGACCCCGTCCACCCTGAACAAGTCCATGCTGCTAGCATCTGTAGCACCACCATGTGTGCTGAGCCACTTCCTCTGCCTCTCTCTCAGTCTTAGGAAAAGTTCTCAGTGCTGTGGGCAGCGCCCAGCTCCTGATGTCCCAGAAATTCCAGCAGTTCCGCGGTCTCTGTGAGCAGAACTTGGTGAGTGACTCCCCATCCTCCACAGGCCGTCCAGCCAGTCCTCGGCTGCCCACCTGAGTTCTGGGATCCTCTTGTAGCTTTCTGACCTCCACACAGAGGAGATGCTGCCCCCTCGAGGCATTGTAAAGATGGCATGGCATTCTCCATACAGGAAGGGCTGGGGCAGTCCTCAGCAGGAATCCTGGACCAGGGATTCCTTACCACAGTCCTGTGAAAGCAGTCCTAGTGATGGCCAGTCACATGCATTTTCGGGGCCTACTCATGATAAAAGTGGATCCCTGCCAGAGGCACCAGCAGATCGTTGAACCTGGTATAAAATATATGAGAATTATGTCAGTGGTCCTGGCTTACACATTTAGTCCAGTCTATATCCAAGAGGCTCCTACAGTAAGACCTAAGGGAACACTACTACTAAGCCAGATGGCCGTCTTCCTCCCTTGCCCGTTCTAGGGCCTACCTGCCCCTGGGCCAGTCGCAAAGTGCTGGACAGAATGTCCTGGGAGAAGAGTCCTCTCCAGCAGATTGGGTGCAGGAGTTCTCAAGGGTGAGCACAGTGGAAAGTGAGTCTCTAGGGCAGGGAAACAGCAGTCTGTGATCACAGCCGGCCTGGGCAT
Organism: Rhabdomys pumilio; assembly: GCA_030674055.1. NCBI lineage: Eukaryota > Metazoa > Chordata > Mammalia > Rodentia > Muridae > Rhabdomys > Rhabdomys pumilio. The sequence continues at coordinate 217,418,436 of JANHMN010000002.1, forward strand.
GATTTGCCTTATTCCTACCTCACCGGGAAACACTGGTCAAGAATGGGTCTCTTCCCTACATAGGAGTCCTGTGAAAGCAGTCCTAGTGATGGCCAGTCACATGCATTTGCAGGGTCTACTCATGATAAAACTGGATCCCTGCCAGAGGCACTGGCATGACCAGAGCCAGTTTCACTCACAGACCCTGGTTATAGACAAGGAAGCAAGGTCCTGCCCAGGGCCAGAGGCCATGTATGTGATGAGGGAGGTCGGCCAGGCTCCTGCCTTGCTGCCCCCACTGACCCCCATGTGCCCCACAGAACCCTGAGGCCAGCCCGCGGCCGACAGCCCAGGACCTGGCGGGGTTCTGGGACCTGCTGCAGCTGTCCATTGAGGACATCAGCATGAGGTTCGATGAGCTCTACCACCTCAAGGCCAACAGCTGGCAGCTGGTGGAGACGCCCGAGAAGAGGAAGGTGAGCATGGAGCAGTGCGGAGGGGAAGTCCAGGGACAAATTCCTGGTCGGCAGTAACGCTGCCCACATCGGTCAGTGCTGCTTGGCTCCTTCTCCATGTGTCGTCTTTGAGCTGGGGCTCACGTCCATCACCTTGCGGGGTCCATGCCTGGCGCCTGTCCAGCATGCTGCTCGCTGTGTAGTGGAGGCTGTCCCTAAAGCATGACATCGTGCTCTGCATGCCTAGTGAAAGGGTCACAAGTGCTAGTAGAAGACGCAGAATGGCCCTGCTTCTGGGGCCTTGCTGTCAGGCACTGGGGTCTGGCCCCAGTTCCGCCTCCTTGTGGTACCTGTGCTTCTGTGAGGCTCAGGTAGCCTCCTATAGAGCAGCATAGCCCAGGAGGCTGTCATGTTGGACTGTGGCCCTGGTGAGGTCTCATGCAAGGACAGCATGTGAAATCCGGATAGAAGCCATCAGTTGAAGTCACTGCTCTGGCTGGGAGACTCGGTCAGAGTCTGTCTGTCTCAGGTTCCTAGTGGCTGGAAGCAAGGGTGGGAACAGGTGGGGTTGTCCATCGTGTTCTAGAACGTTCAAGCTTGCTTTTTGCTCCTAAATCCTTTGCTACTCCCACTGTCATTGCTTCTGTGGCTTTCAGATTCTCGTGTGTGTGGCTTGTGCCAGTGTGGCATGGAGACTGGGGTGGGGCAGTGCCGGCTGCCTGCCTGCATAAGGAAGGGGCAGCGCCGCACAAAACGTGGCACCTTTAGTTTATTTTTGTTCCCTCCTCACTGTCTCAATAAAGGAAGAGAAGAAACCACCCCCTCCAGTCCCGAAGAAGCCAGCCAAATCCAAGGCGGCAGTGAGCCGCGACAAGGCCTCAGATGCGGGGGACAAGCAGCGTCAGGAGGCCAGAAAGAGACTCCTGGCCGCCAAGCGAGCAGCGTCTGTGCGGCAGAACTCAGCCACAGAGAGTGCGGACAGCATCGAGATTTATGTCCCTGAGGCCCAGACCAGGCTCTAAGGCCATGAAGGAGAAAGCACTCAATTTTAAATCATTAAAAACTCAATGCAAATGGAACAGCGTTTCTCACCCTTTAGTATGGTTATTATCTCTAGAGACCCTGAGCCAACTTTCCAATTGACACGTTACAAGGGCTCACAATGTGGCTTTTCTGGGTCCCTCCAAGCTTTAGGTTATGAAGACTTGACTCAAAAAAAAAATCAAAACCCACAATCTAGAACCTTTCCCCCTGGGCTGCCATGGCATACCAGACGACGACTTGGGCAGCCTCGGCCCGGCCTCCAGAATGCGGTCTTTTTACTCGCTCTGTCTGCAGAGAACTAGCTTGTTTACACGACGACAGTCCAAGGCAACCTTGGGCCCCTGCCATGTCCCTCCCTTCCCTACATCCCACAGCTTTTCTGTTTCCCTGCAGAACTCACAGGGGTCACCATTGTGGCTTTCTGGTTCACACCCTTTGGGGCTGAGGGCCCAGAGGACAGAGAAGGGCAGCATTCCTCCCTCTTACCCTCCCTACTGAGTGCTCACACACAGCTGGCCCACCCTCCCTCCGCTGTCATCCGTCAGCACAGGCAGTGTTAGGCTGGACTGGCCTCTGAGCAGATAAGAAAGTACTGTCCTTGGCACATGGGGAAACCATGGTTACCATGCCCCAGCCTCTTTTTCAGCAAAAGAAAACTTAGGACTCCCAAGTGGCTTCCAGGGGGTTGTCTGTCCTTGGCCGCACCTTCGTCCGGTTCCCCCAGGGGCAGGTGGCGGTGTCTGTACGTATGTGTACATATGCACATAGACCTTAGAGTGTATATTTAATAAACGCCCATCTGCTCACCCAAAGCCCACCAGCGCCGCCGCCACCGGCTCTCGGGGTCCCTGCAGGAGGCGGGTGTGTGAATAGCATATATTTTTACATGTACTATATCTAGGTGTGTGTACAAGTGTGTGTAAAAATATACCTTGTGTGTAAGCAGTCCGTTTTTGGTTGTCCCCCTAACCCGTCAGCCTAGCCTCTTGAGTTTTTTATTCTGTTATGATTTTCATCCCAATTCCCCTCTCTCCTGTCCCCCACTCCCATCCCCAAAGTGTTCTGAGCCCTGAGCTGCAAAGGCCTGGGCCCACAGAGCAGGACGGGGAGGGCAGGGCTGGGTCAGGCCGCCTGGAGGGGGCCGGACCCAGCAGACAGTTTGGCGTATCAGGGGCTGTTCTATACTGTGCATATGATTCAAGGGCATTGGGGACATCCTCTTGTCTGGCGCATGCTGCAGGGGTCCCCTGGGTGAAGCAAAGGCCTGCTCTGGGGGCCTGTTCCAGCTTGGCCGCCCCCTCTGTGACCTTGGGCAAGTCACTTGACCTCTGTGTGCCTCAACTTCCTCCTCTGTAAAATGGGGACAGTCCCTGCCCCTCCCTACCTCACAGGCATGTTGTGAGAATAAATGAGGTAACGTGTAACAAGGCCTCATGGCATTATTGCAGTCTGGTGGGCTGGACTGGGTAAGGAGGACCGCAGCAGATGATCCCAGGAAACCCTGCTAGACCCCCTCCCAAGAGGCAGCACTTGAGAGACAAGCTGTCTGGAGAGCATTCCTGGTCTGTGAGCCTGGGCAGAAGAAAGCATCTATGTGGCAGTTAGCTCACCTGGCATCAGACTCCATAAGGACCACCACAGGAGAAAGGCGGTAAATCATTCAAAGGGCTGGCCTCTGTACAGGGCAGGTGGGGCTCCATGATCCCCAGCAACTGCCCCCACAACAGCCTAGAAATCCAGTCTATTAGAGAATGTGCTCTGCTGTGCCAGGAGAGAGCTGCATGGGCTCCCTCGGAGCTCCCCAGAAAGCCAGTTTGGATTGGTCTCACTCTGACAGGGCAGAGTCTCTGGAAGAATGGGAGGAGCTGCATGGGAGTGCCCAACCCAGGTGGAAGAGGCCTGCCTGCTACTGACAACTAGACTGGAAGCGAGGAAGATGCCACCCCCAGTGGGGTCAGAACATTGTGTTTAAAAGGTCTTGGGCCAGGCCCCAGAACCACACATTTGTACCTCACTTGGCTGACCCCAGGCCCAGGGACACAGTCACCCCCAGCTTCTCAGGAGTTTTCCCTAGCTGGACCCTGTGCTTACATCCCAGCATGCCTTTGTCAGGGTGGCTGAACAGCAGCTATCCTGGGTCTGTTCAACAGTCCTTCACCTACCCTAGCCATGGCTGACTTGAAGGGCAAGTGGCTTCCTGTTATGGCAGACTAAGATTGTTTCTGCACCCAGCATTTAACCAGCCATTCAAAGGTATAATTGAATGCTGGCGGGGGCAAATTAGACATGAGGAATGGAGGTCAGATGGCAGCCTAACTCTCCCTCATGGGCCTCAGGGACTTGGAGGCAGGGGAACTTACCACATCCAAGCGCTACAGCGCAGGAGAGTCTTCAGCTGGCCTGGGGAAGGTTCTAGGAATCTCAAGCAAAAAGGATGGGTGCCTTGTGTGGAAAGAACTACGTCCTAAATGACTGACCTGGGGAGAAGAGGCAGGTGTTTTACAGAGATGGCAATTTCATTTGGGGTTTTCAAGGATGAGTAGGAGGCTCCATAGGCGGTGAAGGACTTAGCGAGCAGAGGCAAAGGCCCATGCGGCTGCGCTGGGAATGTCCTGAGTGCCAGGTAAGGCGGAAGGCTTCCAGCAGGACCTGCTCTAGCAGAACAGGGACATTCCCACACAGAACCCTCTTGCCTGGCTCCAGCCTCTCTGGATTGGTTCTAGCCAACACCAGTTTTCTCTAAATGTGTCAGCAGAGAATAGGCCTGAAGATGCAGTAGGGGATTTGAACCCTCATCTGCTCTTCGGCTAAAAGCAGCCTGTGCATCTAAATCTACAGCCCATGCCTTTCCCTAACGACCAACCATATTCCAGGCAGGCATTGCCTTAACTAGGTGGCCACAGAGCACACTGACAGCAAGAGATGTGTGCAAGTGTGCCCACACGTGCCATTGCACACGTGCAGAACATCTATTTGGCATTTCCAGCCAGATACACTCAGAGGCGCAGCATCCTGCTGTAGCACTGTTGGCACAGGGCACGTCAGTGGGGACAGAGAAGAGTGTCTGACATACAAACTTTACTACCCGAGCTTGATCCACGGAAAGAAACAACTTCCGAGAATCATGCTCTCTGATCTCCACATATGTGCAGTGGCACATGTGTGCACACACTTGCAAACAATCTCATACACACAAACACTCATATACATGCACGCATGCACGTACGCACACCAAATAAGATTGCTCGATAGGTAAAGGAGCTCTCAGCACAAGAACCAGAAATCAATCCCCAGAACCAGGAGGTGAACGAAAGCTGTCTTCTGACCTCCACATACACCACGGTACATGCACGCACACACCATGCACAGAGCGGTGCATAGGTGTATGGGTGCTTTCCCTAAGTTCTGTGAGGCACTTCAGCAAATAATCTAGGGAAATGTTTTCAGGAACCCCTGGTTTGTAACAAGGTTGGAACGATGTGAGGATAACGCAGGGCCTAATATTCATACCTGATCTGTGGCGTGTGGGCAGTCACACAGGTTTAAGGAGCTAAACTGGAGCATCTCGTGTGTTGTCAAGAAAGTCGAAGAACTGGTTGTCATGTCCAGATACTTGTGTAACAAATATTGTACAGGCTACAGAGATGTGGATATTAAGTTGTTAATTCAGTGATGATCCAGCTACAACCCTTAGAACCACAGAGGTTAGGTGGAGAGTAAGGTGGAGAGACTATGGAGTGGGTACAGATAGATCTGCTTACAAAGGCAAATAGGACAGTCGAGGCCACATGCAGGGGCTGGGATGGGAGGAGCAGGTGAGGAGGGGAATACAGGGAGAGGCAGCTAACATTAAGACCATATGAGAGAGAGTGTGAAAACAGCAGAAGCTTCCTAAAATTACATTGCCAGGTAATGGAGAGGCAGGGCCCAAATTAGCCACACATTGTTACCAAATGAAGCTTCTGGTTCCGGGATTGGGTGCATCTAATTGATTTGTTGGCCAAGAGGGGTCCCATGGGAGTCCCCAATCCACGCAGGCTGTTGCCAAGACTGTGGGTTGTTCTCCACAGACCGACAGCGAGTCTCCATTGCTGAATACCACACCTGTACAACTCACTGAGCATGGAGAAGTCAAGCTGAAGCCTTTAACCCCGACGCTCCACTGTCTGGTACAGGAAGGTATTTGGCATGCTGCCAAAGGAGAAACATAAACACCGAGCCAGCCTCAAATCCTCTGAACTACAACGGTTTACTGCCTGCAAGATATGCTAGGGCAAAGTTTATGGGAGTAGCCAACCGATATCTACTTTGACTTAAGGCCCACTCTATGAAATGGGACCCATTGCTCACACCGCTTTGGTGGCTAAGAGCATGTGCCTAGATAGGCAAGGGACCTAGAGTAACACCAAATATTGCTGTTCTGGGAAACAACAATAACAAACAACAACAGCAACAAAACCAAAAGACGTGTAGCAAGAAAATGTTCCATCAGCACCTTTGTCAGCCATTATCAGAGAAGCATCCTCCTGCAGCAGATGGGAACACACACGGAGACCCACAACCAGACATTATGTAGAGTGTAACATGCCTTGAAACACTCAGCCCTAAGCAGAATGTCTCCCTCAAATCCCTCCTGTCAGGGGCCAGGGAACCCTGTGGAAAAAGAGGCTGAAAGAGCACAAAGGCCAGAGGGTATGGAGGACACCAGGCCCTGTAGATAACATGCTCAAAGCTCATGAACTCAGAGATGGAGACAGCAAGTGCAGGTCTGCACCAGGTCCTCTGCCGGTTATTGTAGCTTCCAGCTGAGAGGTTTATGGGATTCCTGAGTGTGTGAATGAGCGGATCTCTGATTCTTAAGCCTTCTCTTGGGCTCTTTTCCTTCTGTTTATCTTGTCCAACTCCAGTGTGTTCATTTTGTTTTACGTATATTTTCTTTCTTTTTTTACAACATGTTATTTATTTATTTTATATATATGATGAGTACATTGTAGCTATTTTCAGTCACACCAGAAGAGGACCTTGGATCCCATTACACGTAGTTGTGAGCCACCATGTGGGTGCTGGGAATTGAACTCAGGACCTCTGGAAGAGCAGTCAGTGCCCTTAACCACTGAGCCATCTCTCCGGCCCCGTATTTATATTTTCTTTGGTTATATTTTATTATTATCCATCAGAAGAGTATTTGTTTTGTTTTTTTATTCTTCTCTCATATATTACATCCAGACCATAATTTCTCCTTCCTTCTCTCCTCCCAGCTCTCCTCTCCCTTAGACCCAGTCCTATTTGTTTTCTAAAGAGAAACAGAAAGGGAAGGGGTCCACATAGGGAGAGGAGGAGGAATTGGGAAGGGTTGAGGGAGGGGAAAACATACTCAGGATATATTACATGAGGGCAAAAAGTCCATTTTCAATAAAAGGAAAAATTATTTAATTAAAAAAAATTACAATATGATCCAACAGTTTCACTTCCAGGCAAGCACTCAAAAATAACTGAAAGCAGAACTTGAGATTATTTGGACAGCCGTGTTTTAAATAGCATTATTGCCTGGCATGGTCCATGCCTGTAACTCCAGCACTCAGAAGGCTTGTAAGTTCAAAGCCACCCCAGCTACACAGTAGATTATACATCTAAAGCAAAGCAACTAGCCAGGTGTGGTGGAGCACATCTGTCCCAGCACCTGAGAGGCAGAGGTGGGCAGATCTCTGTAAGTTTGAGACCAGCCTGGTCTACATGGTGAGTTCCTGGCCATCCATGGATTACATAGTTGAAGCCCTCTCTCAAGAACAAACAAACAAACACACAATAAATCGACAAAACGTAGCATTAGAGCTGCAGATGACGCTCGGTTGGTGCAGCACCTGCCTAGCATGCATGAGGCTCTGGGTTCAGTCCCAAGCACATTATAAAACCAGGAGGGGCGGCATGTCCTGTCATCCTGGCACTCAGAAACAGAGGCAGAATGATTAGAGATTAAACATTATCCTCAGCCTCATATCAAATTCAAATGCAGCTATAGCTGCCTGAGACCTGTCTCAGTCCCTGTATGTGTGGCGGGGGCCTTGGCTCAGTGGTTAACTCAGAACTCAAAAACATGCTGTTCTTCTAGAGGACCTTACAAGTCCCAGTACCCACTCGGCAGCTCACAACCATCTGTAACTCCAGTCCTGGCGGGTTCAGTAGCCTTGCTGGCACCAGGCAGTCCAGTGATACACAGACATGCAGATGAAATACCCATACACATAAAATACATTTAAACAAAATGTAAAGGCAGCATTTTTCATTCGCTTCCTTTTTTTCTTTTGCACTGCTAGGCCTCATGCACGCTGAGCAGGTGCTCTGTCACTGAGCTGTGCCCCAGCTTGAGCAGCACACACAGTAACCAAAGCAGGAAGACAACCCAATGCCCATCCAGAGGGGGTACGCAAAGACGGCAGTATTCAGCCTTAAAAGGCAAGGAAATGGGTGCTGGACATACAGTTCTATGGGACAGCCCTTGTCTTTTTGTCAGACAGGACCTTATTCTGTAGGCCTCGCTAACCTAGAGCTACTATGTTGACGAGGCTGGCCTTGAACTCACAGAGATCCTCCTCCCTCTGCTCCCAAGTGCTGGGATTAGAAAATGTATGCCACCATATTCAAATCAACACTTGTTTTAAGTACCTTTGTGGGTCCCTGGGTCCAATTCAAAGGTCTGTCTGTCTGTCTAAGAAGTTAAAGATGTAGCTCACTTGGTAAGAGAGTTTGCCTAGCAGGCAGGAGGCCGTTGGTTGATTCTTAGCACTTGGGAAGCAGAAGTGCGCAATCAAAAGTCCAAGGGCATCCTCAGGGCACAGAGTGCCTGAGTTAGATGACAGCATCCCAAAACATATATGTATGTGTATGTGTGTGTGATTATAGTATGCACCACACACACACAAAGTAAGTAAACTTAAAACAAAAAACTTGGAAAGTTGTACACCCGGTGAGACAGGTTAGCAGGTAATGGAGTTTGTGTCAAAGGCCTGGTGACAAGTTCTCTCATCAGAGAGAGCTCTGTAAAGATTGGGAGGCCCGGTGTCTAAGTTAGGATTTTCTTTTTTTGGGGGGAGAGGGGAGTGTTTCGAGACAAGGATTCTCTGTATAGCCCTGGCTATCCTGGAACTCACTCGGTAGACCAGGCTGGCCTCGAACTCAGAAATCCACCTGCCTCGGCCTCCCAAGTGCTGGGATTAAAGGCATGGGCCACCATTGCCCATTAGTTAGGGTTTCCATTTCTGTAAAGAGATACCATGACCAGCAACTCTTAAAAAGGACAACATTTAATTGGCCCTGGCTTACTGGTTCTGAGGTTCAGTCCATTATCATGGCAGGAAGCATAGCAGCATTTAGGTAGCCATGGTGCTGAAAGAATTGAGAGTTCTATATCTTCATCCAAAGGCAGACAGGAGAAGACTGGCTTCCAGGCAGCTAGGATGAGGGTTTTAACCCCATGCACAATGACACATTTCCTCCAACAAGGCCACACCTCCTAACAGTGCCACTCCCTGAGCCAAGCATATTCTTTTTGGGTTTTTTTTTGGTTTTTCGAGACAGGGTTTCTCTGTATAGCCTTGGCTGTCCTGGCACTCATTCTGTAGACCAGGCTGGCCTCGAACTCAGAAATCCACCTGCCTCTGCCTCCCAAGTGCTGGGATTAAAGGCCACCACCGCCCGGCAAGCCAAGCATATGCAAACCACCACAACCAGCTCCATAACATCCTCGGAGCTCCACAGGATAATGCCCATGGTATCTGCATCTCACCCATCATACGCACCCTGGACCAGAACAAATTTCCATACAGGATATCACTAGGACACCTAGCACAATTGGAATATAGGTTGTAAATTAGAAGCCTAAATCAATGTTAAATCTTCTGACTTTAATAATCATGCAATCGATATGTAAGCAAGCCCTCCTTTTAGGAGGTACTAAAATATTATATGTGGTGATAAAAGGCACGTATGTGCAGCTCACTATCAAATGTTGAGCAATATACAGATCCCCACGAGGAAGAGGAGCTAAATGTAACTGGAGACTCTCAAGGAGGTCAGTTTTCTATACGAATCTTATAACCTTACTAGTATGCTTGAAATTATCTCAAAAAAGTTTCCAAAAATTAATATATCCAAGACAAAATGGATCTCTCCCAAATCTGTTCCACCTACGCCCACCCTGCCCAACTAAGAAAACGACAGCTCTCTCGACCCAGCTGCTCCCCTGAAACCCTAGAGCTGGGCCCTGAGAAAGACTCAGTGGTAATGGCACTCGCTGTGCTATGTGACCTGGCCACATATGGAGGAAGGAGGGAACTGACTCCAGCAATTGTCCACTGACTTCCTCACCGACTCCATTCACAAGTAAATATAATTTTTAAAAGAATTTAATTCTTGGAGCCAACTGTTTTCCTTCTCATTCCAGTCTGGTCCATTTCCAAGTCCTATTGGCTGAAGCACGGAAATGTTCCCAGAGCCCCTCCCCTTCTCGCCCAGTTTCCCACTGCCCCATAAGCCCAACCACCGCCTCCTCACTTTCTGTCTGCTCTCCTGTCCTTGAGAATGCCATATGCTCTCTAAATCTCCTGCACTGAAATCCATCAGTCTTTTCCTTTGTGACTTCTGGCCTTTACGCTAAACTAAACTCACAAAGTTCTAGTTCTGAAAGTTTTTCAACTGTTACCTCTAATGTTGCCCAGGACAGATAAAAACTGTTACCTTCTATTCAGCCTTGCTCCATAGCTCAGACTGACCTGGAACCTATACTATACTCCATGTTGGCAATCCTGCTGTCTCAGCTTCTCAAATGCCAAGATAACTCACTGCATCTGGTTCCATCTCCTCAATAGCTCCTTTCTCCACATCACCCTTACTCCACTTCAACCCAGCTCACAGACCCTCATGCTCAGAACTGTCCGGGTCGTAGCCGGTTTCAGGCTTTCTTCCCAGGGCTCCCCAGGCAGATTGCCTGCCCCATTGCGGGGGGGGGGGGTCAGGCAGTTATTTACAAAGTAACTGAATGCCGGAAAGTTCCCTAGGGAAAAAGTGATGGATGCTGTTGCGAGGATGGAGACTCACTGGAAAAAAAAAAAAAAAGACCATACTTGGCTGGGTAAAAATCAAACTTCCACCGGACACAGCAGGGGCCTCTGGGACAAGAGGGGGTCAGAGAGCTGGGAAACCCTGAAGACTCCGCCCTTCTTGCCAGTCTGGACACCTCAGTCTGATTCTATGCCCCAGCCTGGCCCGACCTAGAGAAAGGCTGCGTCGAGGGGGGCTACTCCAGGGGTACCCCCAACCTCCCAGCCTGCAAGCGGAAGCCTAATAAGGCAGGGCTGGCTGCCTCGGCCCCGCCCCCGCCCCACCCCCGGCGCATTCTTCTGCCTTGTAAGGCCGGGCCGCCCGCGGTCCCGCCAGCCCCGGCTCCGCCCCCAGAGCTCAGGGCAGAGGACCGAGCTGCTGCCAGCCAGCTCTCGAAAGCACCGTAGCAGCACCGAGGACTTTTCTTCTCTGCAGCAGGTGGGAGCCCGCTCAACTCCTGGGCAGCTACAGTAGGTGGTCGGGCCGAACCTCACCCGGCCTTCGGAGGGCTGTGGCATGCTTAGTGGTGTGGGCTGGGGCTACTGCCTTGCTCGGGTCCTACAGGGGACCCTGGTCTGGGACTGAGCAACTGATGGTTCTGCGCCCCAGAAAACTGGTCTTTGGGCAAGGAAACAAGGATCCAGAGCATCCTTTTGCTAAAGAGCCTAATACACCTAGTCCAGAAGCTCCAGGCTACCTGCCTGTAGAGATGCCAGTGAGGGGGTTGAGGGCGTCCCTGACCTAAGGAACTGTGTGTGTCAGAGGAAATTGAGCCCTACGGAAGCACAGCGAATGCACACCTAATTTTGCAAACTCTGCCGCAGGAGGGATGGTGACCTCGTCACATCTCCACTTATCCCCAGTGCTGTGTGCACCAGAGAACGGTGGGATGAGGAGGTCTTGGTCCTGGCTTCTTCACAGCCCTCCAACTGCCCTGGTTGCTTCCAGGGACATACAGTATTTAGTCTCTGATGACCTGGTTCAAGAGCACGGCATCTGGCACTGCCCAGTATGGGGACTAGTAATGAGTAAGGGGGCCCTGGTTGGCTCTACCTCGTTGTCAGCTGTTATGGTAGGAAGGAATGGTCTAGCCCTGACTGAGTCAAGTTCCAGCTGTCTGATCCTAGGTGTCTCAACCCAAGAAAGGAGAGAATACGGCTTCAGGGTTAAGGGTCCAGCTTATTCCTAACCTTAGTCACTCAACCAAGTCTTGAAGGGCTTGGCCCTTCAAGAGCCAAGCCTACCACCCACTGACTCTAGCATAGCAAGGTGTTCTGGCTTCCAACATTCTCATGGGTATGCATTTCCTTTTTGGGGGGCCCCTGCCTCTCAAGGATGAAGAGGGCAGGGATACTCTAGGGGAGCCTGGTTGGGCCCACCCTAGAGGTCTGCAGACAGGAGGGGCTAAGAATGCTGATGGTCGTCTCAGCCTGGGCCACAGGAGATGGGGGAGCAGCTTCCAGGGATAACATTTCTGCCCCCAGTTCCTAGCAAAGCCCACCCAGCACTACACAAACAAACACCAAAGCCTGGGCATGCTGTGTATCTTACAAAGCTACAGTCTCAAGGCTACAGACAGATGTGGTCCTGGGACCTGCTGGAGCTGACAGTGATCCCAGCCCAGAGAGTATTACAGGCAGGGACAGAGGAGGTAGGACAGAGGCCTTGGGCCAAGGGATGCAGAAGACAGGGCAGAGGAACAGACATACTGGGTGGGGCCTTGGCTAGCTGAGGGGAAGCAGACAATAAGTCTTGAGCTGTATTTCCCCACAAGCTATGATAGGGTAAAGTTGAGTTCTTTCCCTGGCCTCAGTTTCCCCATCTGTAGAGTGGAGCTCACTCAACCTTTCACTACTAGAGTCATCTACTAGCCTGATGCTTGTGGACTGCCCTAGTGGCGAGGGATGAGGGAGTTTGTTTGTTGTCAAGATAACGGTGGAGAACGCGGCCCCTGGGACTCTCCAGAGCTCTGCTGGAGGACAGCTACAGAAGGGTCTGGAAGGAAGGCCTGGGAATGGCTGTGGCATGCTAGAGGTCATCAGGGGACAAAGTGGATCAGTCAGAAGCCGGGAGAGCACACTGGGTCCTTTCATGCCAGACTGGGAGACAAGTGAAGGTCTGGGTTTGAATGGGATGGGAGAGACCGGCCCAGGGCCAAAAGGCCAGGTCTAAATGTACTACACTTTCAACTCAGGGAGCTTCAAGTGTACAGGAAGTGACAGAGGGCCCAGGATGAAACTCAGCCACTAGGGACCAGTCAGGCTCCCTGGGGGGAACAGCTGTGTTCCACAGTGTAGAAGATGGGGAGGGCTGGGGGGAGGGGTGCAGGGGCATGGAGAGGGCTGGAGAGGGTTGGAGGAAGGTAATATCAGGAGTACAGGGCTGCTGGTCTGCCCCTCCTAAGAGAGCCCCACCTCTCTACCATTGAGATGGGCACACTGCTATCAAGAAATAAAGTAGACATTGCCAGGCGGTGGTGGTGCACGCCTCTAATCTCAGCACCTGGGAGGCAGAGGCAGGCGGATTTCTGAGTTCCAGGCCAGCCTGGTCTACAGAGTGAGTTCCAGAACAGCCAGAGGTACACAGAGAAACCCTGTCTCGAAAAACCAAAAAAAAAAAAAAAAAAAAAGAAAGAAAAGAAAAGAAAGAAAGTAGACAAAGCATGTTAATGGCTGGCACCAAGCCAATCCTGTTTTACCCAGTCGCAGCAAAATTAATTCTTTCTGTGCTCAGTAGTACTCCAGGGGCTCTCCAGATACTAAATTAACTAATTCCTGAGGCAGGATGCTCAGTCGCCCTCATCCCCAGATGAAGAGAGACAATGAAATATTCAGGTTCACAGCTCATTGGCTGCACTCAGAAAGAACTGGATGGCTGGAGGCCCAACCTGTGGGAAGCCTTGAATAGCAAGCTTAGACCTAAAGTCATCCATTATCATCCCATGCCCCTCCCTGTAGGGAAGCCCCAACACCCAAAGCCAAGATGTCCAGCAAGAGAGCCAAGGCCAAGACCACCAAGAAGAGGCCCCAGAGGGCTACATCCAATGTCTTCGCCATGTTTGACCAGTCCCAGATCCAGGAGTTTAAGGAGGCCTTCAACATGATTGATCAGAACCGTGACGGTTTCATTGACAAGGAGGACCTGCACGACATGCTGGCCTCTCTGGGTGAGTGGGATAGGTGCACAGGGAGAGGTTGCTTGGCACTTACAGGTCACTTCCTGTGAAATGAGTGTTGCAGTCTTACCCTGCGGGTCATATTGCTCCGACTCTGCCCATTTAACAGAGAGGCAGACTGAGGCAAGGATTTGAACCTAGACAGCCTGACTCTCTGAGGAAAGTCAGATCTATGCATTGGATTCTGTGGTAGCATTTTGAATTTGTACCGATAGGAAATCTGAGGCGGAGACGGGAGGCCAGGGGATCCCTCTATACCCCCAATGACACCTACATCAGGGTCTTAGGGCCAAAAGGGGTCAGGGATTGAGTCCAAGTTGCCAATGTTCGGATGGGTACGCTGAGGCCTGGAGGCCAGGTCTCCAGAGTGCACCTCTCCCCATGTGCTGGCCACAGCCAGCCACCCCCAGCAGCAGTTCCTGGCATAGAGGATCAGCTAGATGACAGATAAGAGGAGTCTAGCACTCAGACAGCTGCCACACCATTGGGCTTGACCATCCCAGTCAGTCCTGGCACTGCTCCCTGCTACTGGCCTGCCTGTGTAAAAAGGCAATGTGTCCTTATGACCACAGCACAGGTCTGGTGGGAGGCCAGCAGCCCGGATTAGAAAAGGGGGTGCCCATCCTTCCAGCTTCTGCCCAGGCTTTCTTGAGGACACCCCCTCTGGAGAAGAAAACCCAGCACTCTAAGCTGGATCCTCTCAGCATCCTAGAAGGGAAGACTGTCCAGGGGAGGAAAGGCCGGTCCTGATGGGTTAAGAACTCCTCTGGGCACTTTATAAGAACAAAGCAAGGGACATGAGGCTCAGAAGGCACAGTCACAAAGCCTTCCCCCATTGGTCAGGCCATACCTTGTATTTAGGGTTTCACTTCTCGGAGACTGGATGGGTCTAACTAGGTAACCAGTTATGGTGGGTTCACAGATCAGATATGGTCTTCAAGTTAAAGAATATGGCCGACAGAATCAACTACGCAGGAATCATGGGAGTTCACAGAGACTGAAGCAGCAGTCATGGAGCCTGCAGGGGTCGGCGCTGGGTCCTCTGCATGTGTTATGGTTATTAGCTTGCTGTTTTTATGGGACTTTTAACAATGGGAGTTGGGGTGTCTCTGACTCTTTGCCTCCTCTTGGGACCCTTTTCCTCCTACTGGGCTTCCTTGTCTAGCCTTGATATGAGGGTTTGTGCCTAGTCTTACTGTATCTTGCTACCCTGATACCCCTGGGAAGCCTGCTGTTTTCTGAAGGGGAAACAGAAGAGGAGAGGAGAGTTTGGGGGAGGGAACTGGGAGGAGTGGGTATGAGGAAGAATTAGATAGAGAGAGAGAGATAGAGAGATAGATAGACAGACAGACAGACAGATAGATGAAGGATAGTAAGCGCTACAGCCATCATCCCAACCCCCCCACCCCCATTCTCCATGCAGCCCTCTTGGGAGTAGCAGGCAGAGACTCAGAAAGAACAAGCAATCAGTCCTGAGCACAGCTGGGATCTGAACGAGCAGACTGCAGCATCCCAGGGCTGTGCCAGTGACTGCCATGAGACCATTAGAATAGTGTCTTACTGTCACGCTCCTAAAGACATGGGGAGCTGAGGCACAGATTCGGGACTTAAATCCAAGCCTGTATGTCACCAGAGCTCACCAATGTAGGCACTTTTGAAACGTTTCTGGAACCTGGGAACAGACACTAAGTTTATCTGCTGACCCCTGCTTCTCACTTGCTGTGTGACCTTGGATAAGCTGCCCTACCTCTCTGTGCCACAGTTTCTGACCTGTGAGAAGAGAGTAAGGATGCTGCTGGCACAAGGGAGGTAGAAGGCACACCAGGCGACATGGCACACAGGAGCAGCTGACCTTATACCGTGGAGGAGCCAGGGACTTGTGGCAGGCCCTAATACCTCAAAAGCAGGCAGGGACAGGAGCTGGATGCCCAAGAGAAGGCAGGAAATTGGCTGCCTGGCACCTGCTTCCTGGTCTACAAAGGTCACTGGGAATGAGTTACCCAGGTTAGGGACAGCAGCTGCAATGTCCCCCTGCCACAGGGAAGAACCCCACAGACGAGTACCTGGAAGGCATGATGAACGAGGCGCCAGGGCCCATCAACTTCACCATGTTTCTCACTATGTTTGGGGAGAAGCTGAATGGCACAGACCCCGAAGATGTGATCCGCAACGCCTTTGCCTGCTTTGACGAGGAAGCCTCAGGTCAGTGTGCACTGGAGACCCGGGCTAGGTAGGGGGCAAAGGTGCTCCGTGCTACAAAGGAAGGGGCCCAAGTTCCCAGTGCCCAGGACACACTGCTTAAACCTCCCAGAAATCAAACCGTGCCTTGTCATTTTTACGCCAGCTTCTGTCACAGAAAATTGTGACCCTCACGGTGTCACAGTCTCCACAGACACTGTGCACAGTCCCTCTGTAAACTCTTCCTTCTGGATCCCTCCGAAACTCTTATCCTCGGTTCCCTCAAGGGGCTGGAGACCTGAGGCGGGTCTTCCAGCCCCTCCCACTAGGAGGTTTCCAAGGGCTGGGAGGGGACAGGTGGGCGTGGCCAGAGCCTGCTCTCAACCACGGCGTGTCATGCCCCAGGGTTCATCCACGAGGACCACCTGCGGGAGCTGCTCACCACCATGGGCGACCGATTCACGGATGAGGAGGTGGACGAGATGTACCGCGAGGCGCCCATTGATAAGAAGGGCAACTTCAACTACGTGGAGTTCACTCGCATCCTCAAGCATGGCGCCAAGGACAAGGACGACTAGGCTGTTCTCAGCTGCCCCAATGCCTAGACCCCATCCAGTCACCTCCCCAACACATACACTCTACCCTCCCCATGAGGAGTTAGGGTCCCAGCTCCCGGAGCAGGAACAGACCCCCAGGGTGAGGTGGGTGTTTCACAATGGGCCCAGGCACTAGAAGGGATCTCTGACCCTACAAGGAAGGATCGCAGTGGGGAGGTGAGCCAAGGGTGGGGCCAGCAAGCACCAAGGTGAAGCCACTGAAGATGGCCACCCTCAGCCATGCTCTCCCATTCCCCAGGCTGCCCTGAGGAGGAAAGCGCCCATGTTCCGGTGTTGGACACTAATTCCCAGCATCCCCACAAAGGTACACACCCATTCACCATGTCCCTTCAGAGGATGACAATCTGCACTTGGAGTTGTCCCAGCACACCCAGAATGCATAGAGGGAAGCTGCCTGAGGGACATGTCTCTAATACAAGGCTAAGCACCGACTCTGGTCTGTGTGTCTGTGATGGGGGCCGGGGGAGGAGGGACAGTATCCCATCATGTCTTACTCTCCTCCCGACCCAGTGGCTGCCCTGTCCAGGGGAAGAGTTCCGGGGTCTACCAGCCGTGCAGTACTGAAAACTACAGAGGCCCCCAGTAAGGGTGCCGGCTCCATGGTCAGCTGAGACCAGGTTAGCAAATGAAAGGGAAGCTGGCCTCTGGGAAGAGAGAACAGAATCCTAAGACCCTTGGGTTCACCAAACCCCGTATAACAGACAGGTTTGAGTCTGAGGGAGGACAGAGGTGTCAGAGGTCAATGTCACAGGCCTCAGGACTAAAGCCTGATTTCTAGGTCACTTCACTGAGGGAAGCTTAGCATTAAGGGGACTCTAAGAACAATGAAGTAGGGGTCCAGTAGCTCACGAAGTGACTAGTCAGTCACCAGCCCAGCTGCCCCCCTTATCCAGTCCAGCTCCAGGAAGCCAGAAGACCGTAGGCACAGCCTGGTTCACCCTCCACCTCAACACACACACACACACACACACACACACGTGCGCGTGCACACAAGTGTGCACAAGTTCATGAACATACATACACTATTCCAGCACGTAGGCAGGGCTGGGCTCCACATCTAAATAATGGAGTCACTGACATCTCTATAGTGTAAAGGATGAGGACTGCCTGGGCTCTCCTGGGAGTCTATGAGTAGAGAAGGGAACCTTACATGTCCCACCTGACCCTGGTAGAGGTCGGGAACAGATTCTGGATCCAAAGTGATCCTTGAGAGGTAAGCCACAGTGGGGGGTGGGGGGGGTACCAACCCAGCCTGGAGGCTACACTCAACTACATCCTCTGTAGCCAGCAGCCAGATACACACTCCCAGTTCCAAAATGAGCCACTTAAGTTCTTGGTCTTCGCTCTGGATGGGACCAGGCCGGGTAAGGTGCGAACCAGCCCCAAATAGTGTTCCAGACTCAATCCCAGCCTCACCTGCAGAGCTGAGTGGCCTTTGGCCTGTCCCCTAGACACCTCACCCTCTTGCTGATATAATCTGTCTAAGCACCAAAGGCCTGCTTTTAGTGTCTTCAGTGTAAAGGCAGCAGGGAGCCAGACATGGTGGCTTATATCTACAGACCCTGCACGCCACAGGCCCAGGCAGGAGGATCATCACAAGTTTGAGGTCAGCTTGGACTACAAAGTAAAGCCCTGTGTCAGGAGGAGGGCGGATATGACAGGAGGAAGGAGACAGATTATTGTAGGAAGAAAGCTCCATGTCCTTCTAGGCAGGAAGGCTCATGGTTTCATAGCTGTCCTGGGCTGGGAGGATGCCAAAATATGCAGAGGAAGTAAGTGGTCTGCAGAGGATGGAAAGCAGGAAGCCCAGGCAAGGAAGCGCTAACCCAAGGCCCACAGTGGCAACCTGTCAGCTCCGCAACCACAGCGGGGGGGGGGGGGGGGGGTGGGGGGGGGGGGGGGGCAGGGGAGGAAGGTGGTTTCTCCTTCCATAAACTTATACAGGCAACCAAGGAGAGGCAGCAGGAGCAGGAGCTTAGTGACGTTGAAAGATTGTCACAAACTCAGGGCCAGCCTGGGCTACAAGGGAAGACCTTGTGTATGAATAAATACAAGTCAGCGGGTTGTATCTCCTCAGGTAACAATTAGCGATAAAGTGAAACCTTCCAGAACTAGAACTTCCCAAGGTTTGCACAAACCCCAGAAGCCACAGAGGAGAAGCCAGATAGCATTCAGTGCAGGAGGTGGACAGGCAACGCTGGTGCCCTGCTGGGAGGTGGACAGTGCTGAGGGAGTGGCCTTGCTTTGCTCTGACCACAGCTAACAGTATTCACAGGCTTACTTCATGAACAAGGTCACTGACATATAAACATGGCCAAAAATGGTTTATCTCTTTTTTTCTTTTTTTTAATGATGATTTTATTTACATTCCAAATATTGCCCCCCTTCCTGGTCCCCCCTGCCAAGTGGCCAAAATTTAAACACGTCTCGTGGCTCTTTTCCAAAATCATTGTAGGCATTAAAACCAAGGGGGGGCAAGATTATTTCCTGCAAATCTTTTCCAACTTTCACTACACTTTTAAATTCTGGAACAAGCAGATGCTTTACTTCAGAACAAATTCTTTGTCGTTGTTTTGTTGTTTTCTAAGACAGAAGGTTTACTGTGTAGCCCTGGCTGCCTGGGAACTCACTCTGTAGATCAGGCTGGCCTTGAACTTACAGAGATCCACCTGACTCTGCCTCCTGGGTTCTAGTATTAAAGGCATGTGCTACCCCCTCTCCCTTCACCCCTACCTCTCCAAATCACCATCTTATTGAAAAGCATATACCTGTTTCAGGACAGCCAGGGTTGTCACACAGAGAGACCCTGTCATGAAGAAAGACAAGGAAGGAAGGAAGGAAGGAAGGAAGGAAGGAAGGAAGGAAGGAAGGAAGGAAGGAAGGAAAGAAAAATACCATATACGAAGAAGTTTTTGTTTGTTTCAACCTTTTGTGGAGGGTAGCTAGGATCTCATGTAGCTCAGGCTAGCCTCAAACTCACTATGTAGTTAAGAATAACCTCACCTCTTGATTTTCCTGTCTTTGCCTACCAAGTGCTTAAAAAAATCAGCATGGGCTACTAAGTTTGGTTTATAGAATGCTGGAAATGGAAGCCAAGGCCTCATGCATGCCAGACAAGAACTCTACCAACATGAAGCCCCAGCCTCAGTCCATGTATAACCAAGGCTAGCTGGACCCAGTATAGCCCAGATTAGTAGGCCCCAGTGCTTCCAGACACCTGTTTGTCTTCCTTCTCACCATGACAGGAATTTAGGAATTACAGATGTGGGGCTGGAGAGATGGCTCGGTGGTTACGAGCACTGACTGCTCTCCTTAGTTCAGTTCCCAGCAGCCACATGGTGGCTCACAACCATCTACAGTAGGATCCGATGCCTTCCTCGGTGTGTCCAAGGAGAACGACAATGTACTCACATACATAACATAAATAAATCTTTAAAAAAAAAAAAAAAGGAAATACAGGTGCACACCCAATTTCTGTTGTCTTTGTTGGGTTTGGGGAGAAGCTGAGAAAACTCACTTCAAAGACAGAAGCTTAAAAATAGAAGCTTTATTCTCTGAGTGCTCTGGGAGGTGGCCAGCTCAGGATCCGAGGGGGGCCGGGTAGGCTATAGTATTGTCTAATCATATTTTGACATGGGTTGAGCAAGGGAGTTTCCACTGTGGTTTTGCCTGGCCTGGCCAATCATAGGAAGGGAGTAAGCTCTGGCGATTAGGCCTTATCTGGGCCACCTGGCTTCAAGGTCCTTGACTAAGAGCTTTGGTGGCCAGGCCTCATCCTGGGCATGTGGTCCAAAACTCAAAAAGATAAGGGAACAAAGGAGTAAACAATTGGCACCTAGTCAATTAGGTCCTGACAGGCAGCTGTCACATACACATGTGACCTGTGTGCCTTACTTTAGATAACAGGCAACTTCTTTATGTTCTTTTACAATTTACTGGTTAACCAACAAACAAAGAACATCTAGAAAAACAGGATAAGAACTGATTCCTGAGCCTGGGAAGAAGCTGATGCTGAGATGGCTGGACTCAGAACTGTGTCCTTAGCATCTCCCCCCAACCCCCACCACCGCCCTGCCCTCCCCGTCTTTATCAGATCTTTGATGTGCGTTCTTTAGACAAAGGATTATAGTATGCCCTCAAAAGTGTAAGTCTGATAGCATTAATGCAGTCTTGGACAATACATGGAGCTTATCATGCAAGGAGCACAAATCATACCCAGGAGAAACAGAACTACAGACCCCATCAGGCTGATGATGAGAGTGGGCAGCCAGTTGAAGAGAGATGTGGACCAGTTTTGCTCAGTCAGTCTGTCCTATTTCCCCTGTAAGAGGAAACTTAACTTTATAGTAAGCGTCCCTAACAACCCTTGAACAGTTAGTATAAAAACATCTCTCTGCTAGGGTTATTCAGAGCTCTCCTTATCTTAAAAACAATAGATTCAAGCCATGCTGATTCTGGAGGACCGTTTCAGACAATAAATCAACTTGGTTTTCCAGAATGGAGATAGAAGAATGCAAGCTGAAAATGTCCTATCTGCTGTTCACTTGGAAGTCTCGGATTGTGGCTCCCAGTTACCAAGGCCGTTGTTCCTGAAGGGCTCAGAGGACAGAATAACTTCAAACATCGACCCATCACCCCCATTTTACTGCATGCCCACATTCTTTTCAGTTACAGCAAAACCCATCTGGCCTGCTGGGACAGACATTACTCAAGGACTAAACCCCAATTAACAGAATTCTTTACCATCCCCTGAACACCTGCCTATGGTTTCATGCTTTAAAAGGTTCAAGCTCCTTCCCCTTGGAGCTGTGGTCAGTTCTGACTCTGGTCAAGACCCTACCAGACTAGAAGTGTTTCCCCTAGTGAATGAAGGTGCTTTTAGTTGACTTCAGTAGTTCTGTCCTCATTATTTGTGCACCCTGTGATCCCAACATTTTGGTGCATTGGCCGAGAAGCACACAATTTGAGGATGAGATACCCCAAGTCTCTGGTAACTTTGTTCTTTTGTCCTGACCAATCGGTTTCCCTTTGGTTTTCTGGTGTCTGACAGACTGGGACTCAATGGAGAATAAATTGTTCTCAGAGCCGGAAGAGCCTGAGGGATGCCTCAACCCTTCCTGTGGCCATGGGGTTGCTCCTTTGAAACCCTCTGGGATTGATGCTCAGTGCTCTCCCTTCTGTGCTGGCCCACTTTCATTTTGTGGCGTCTTTCTGTGTTCTTGTTGTTGCATTCACTGTTGGTCTCTTTGTTGTCTTAACTACTGAGCTAGTTCTAAACATGTGGCAAGCCCCTTCACACCCTCAGACCCATCTAGAACTTGTTCTTTCTCACTTCCAGGACTTTAAGGATGCTGCCTCAGCCCCCATGCCAAGTCAGGACAGCTCAGAACATTTTGTTCACTGAAATGGCCAGCCTTCTGGGTCGGCGAGCCTCCCGAGTGGCCTTTGAACTTCGACTCATCAAGGTTCAAGACGCTGTTGCCAGCATCCTGGTCATTTAGATCAGGTCCCCACACTGTGGCTTGGTGTTAACTGACTGACACCACCTTCACGGTTGAAAATCTCTTAACCTCCCTCCAGGAAATGAGACTGTAATTCCTGTTCAGCCAAAAGAAGCAGGAAAGAAATCTAGCTGATTTACTACCCCTGCTGCGTTTGCTCCTATCGCAAATCCTGAAATGGAGGACCAGCCCCTCCCTACAGCTCTTGATCCCGAAGATGGGTGAGACTTCCAACCCGTTAATTCACCTGAATCTTCCACTCTTACCTCTCCTCTCTAACCCTGTGCTCCATCACAGAATAATTCTTCCTCCTCTTCCTCTTCTTCCTCCTTCTTCCCCTCCTCCTCCCCTTCTTGCCCTTCTCCTTTTGGGCCAAGCCTGCCTCATACCCATGGTGGTTTGAATATGCTTGGCTTGGGGAGTGGCACTATTTGGAGGTGTGGCCTTGTTGGAGGAAGTGTATTATTTTGGGCATAGGCATTAAGACCCTCTCCCTAGCTGCCTGGGAGCCAATCTTCTGTCTGCCTTTGAATGAAGATACAGAACTCTCAGCTCCTCCTGCACCATGGCTGCCTGGATGCTGCCATGCTCCTGCCTTGATAATGATAATGGACTGAACCTCTGAACCTGTAAGCCAGCCCCAATTAAATGTTGTCCTTATAAGAGTTGCCTTGGTCCTGGTGTCTGTTCACAGCAGTAAACCCTGACTACGACAATCCCTCAAGCTCTTGTTGCTCTTCTTGCTGTTCCCTTTACCCACCAACTCACTTGGGACAACTGCCAACAGCTCCTTCAGGATCTTTTCAGTCCTGAGGAGAGGGCCTGCTGTCCCGTGGGGATACTGGAAACTGGTCCCCGGGGCCAGATGGTCACCCTAAGGATAATGAAGTCCTCATCTATGAAGCCTCCCCCTCCTCCTGGCCCAACAAAGGATGGGACTACAACATGGCTGAAGGTAGGGTGAAGCTGTGGGTCTCCCTGCTCTCGTAGATCAGGTGAAGCTGTGGGTCTCCCTGCTCTCGTAGATCGGGGAGCAGAGATGTCGAACGAGATGATCAGAAGCCCTGTGAATCTGGAAGGTGAGTGACCACATCAGGACTGCTCGTCAGTCGGCAAATCAACTTTACTTAGGGTGACTGAAGCTTATAAAGTTTTGGGGGACGGAGAATAAGGGCATCCAGGATTGGTAAAGGTCATTAACTGGGAACCTGGGGTGCCTTATTAGCATGGGGAAGCATTTCAGGAATCTCGGGTGCTGGCTGAGCAGGTTTTGTCAGGAGAAAGGAAACCGATCCCATAAACTAATTGAGGCCACCATTATTACATACCGAGCCCCAGAAGGCTCCAGGCAATGGTAGACTCTTTACTTAGCAGTTTTCCCACAAGAGCCAGATTCTTATTGGGAGGAGGAGCATCTCTGAGTAGCCGCTAGACCAAAGTTTGTTTAAGTCAGGCAATGCAGGAAGGGACTGAGTCACCAGGCACATTCCTTGAGTGATTACAGCACCTACACTCTGTTGGATCTCAAACATCTGAGAACCAGATGGCAGCCAACATGGCTTCCACCAACCAGGCAGCCCCAGACACACACACAAAAAAAAAAAAAAAAACAACCCTCCAACAGCTCAACAGATTTGAAGATAAAAACCTATATGAGTTGGTAGCTATAGCAAAAAAAAAAAAATTTATAGTAAGATAAACAAACCCAGGGTTTAACCAAGGTGCTCTTAACCAGAGACAGACATAAGTGGTCCTCGGAGTCCAGGAACTGCCAACTAGCCTGACTGGCTAATAGACAGGGAAATAATGAATGCGCAGAGTGCCCCCACCTCAAAAGGGATCCATGTGCATACCGTAGAGAAACAAACCACTGGAAGGGGGATGTCCTCAGAACAACAAGGAGAATCTAAAAACTGCCAAAGGGTCCTTGAACTTGGGATAATAAGGACTTTGCCTCTTCACCAAATACACAGATTAAAGATGGATGGATGTACACTACTGAGCTGGCCAAGTCTCAGATCTATCAAATCCACACACCTTAGCCACAGAAGATTAAAGGAGCTTCTGGGACAAAGTTTAAAATCTTTAACATAAACCAGTTAATGGAGAACTGTGTGACACACACAATATCTCCCCTGCCAGGCTACTAACCCACATAGGAATGAGTTCTCTCAAAACAAAAAGAGAGAGGAACTTCACACAGAAGTCCACTGGGAGGTGGATTTCACTGAGATAAAACCTAGTAAATATGGATATAGATATATTCTAGTCTTTAAAGATACCTTTTCAGGATGGGTAGAAGCTTTCCCTACTGAAAAGGAAACAGCCTCCACAGCAGTCAAAAAGATCACTGATGAACTCAGCCCAAGGCATGTGCTTCCTTCTGTGACAGGATCAGACAATGGACCTGCCTTGTCTTTAAGGTAACACAGAACTTAGTTAAGGCATGGGAACTGGAAACCACATTGTGCATATCTTCCCCACACACACACCCCCCAAAGCTCAGGACAAGTAGAGTGGACGAATTGGACCTTAAAGGAGCCCTTCACTAAATTAACCCTAGAAACTGGTGATGACCAGACAACCCTCCTACCTTTTGTCTTGTTCGGAGCTGGAATACCCCTACACCTACCTATGGGCCAACACCCTACAAAACCATGTTTGGTAGACCTCTGGTTCTCAAACTCTTCCCAGAGATTATGGCTAGGATGTCTGAAAAGTCCATGCACTCCAGACAGTGGACGGCAACATCTTCCCGATCCTGCAGCATGTTCATGAGCTGACACCGGAAGACCTTGTCTAGGTCAAGAGACGTCACAAAAAGACCCTTGGACCTCACTGGAAAGGACCCCACACGATGGTTCTGACCACCCCGACCGCCATTAAGGTCGATGAGATCAAAACTTGGGATTTACCACTCTCATATCAAGCCCATTCCAGACGGGAAACTGGATGACCCAGACATCAGATGGAAAGCCTCTCAACACCCTGAAGACTCATTAAAGACTCAAAGCCCAATGTTCCATTGGTCCCTCCTTTTCTCAGCCCCACTACCCCTACTCCTCTCCTGAGGGGGCTTGGCCAGCTGGAAGAACTGGGTTAATACCTTGTGCACATTCTCAAATCCTCCAGGAAACAAAGAATTGTTGTGTACTGTTCCCCAGGTTTACTCAGGAGGCTATGAAAGAACACCTGACATTGACGCCTTCTCTGGTAGGGCTGGGAATAGTCGGAGCTTCTAAGTTAGAACAGTTGCCCTAGTCAGAAAGGACAAAAGTTTGAAAATGTTAAGTGTGGCCACTGATGTTGATCTAGCCGAGTTGGACACCAAATGTCCCACATGGAAAAATCACTCAACACTCTGGCCGAGATGATCTTACATACCCAAAGGGGCTTAGACCTTTTATTCTTACAGTAAGGGGGCCTCTGCTTATCTCTGGGTGAACAATGGCTTTTTTATGCAAATCATTCTTGGGTGATTCAGGAATCTCTTTCTTTGGTTAAAAAACATCTCCAAAACCAGGCTAAGGAATCAAAGTTCACCAAAAACTAGTTCCAGTCCCTCTCCTCATGGTCCCCCTGGATTACTACCTTAATCTCAGCAAAACCAGACCATTACTCTAAATCCTTGCCCTGATGTGTGAGCCCTGTCTCATAAATGCCCTCCTCCAATTTGTCCAGGCCTCCATTTCAGCAGTAAAATTAACTGTCCTTAGGACTCAATTTACCCCCTTGGCCAATGACTCAACCTTGAGGAGACTGACAGACAAATCAAAAGTTTAATTCAGTTCCAATTCGCAGGGGGGTAAATGAAGAGCCAAGAATAACTCCAAGCATTGGTTTGTGGCCCCCATTTTACTGTCTGCCCTTAGTCCTAAATTCTCCAGGATATCTGGCCTTTGTCAGATCCATGAAAGTTGAGATAAGACTGCTGCCTTGTTAGAAGAACCTTGAACCTGTACAAGCATCCTGCTATCACAAACAGTCATATGTTGGGACAGGACATTACTCAAGGACAAACCCTCAATTTATGAATTCCTTCCTAATCATCCCCTGAACATCTCCTTGTGGTTTTATGCTTTAAAGGGAAGCTGTTCCCTTTCTTCAAGGCCAGTCTGACTACATCCCTAGCCAGCTAGAAGTGCTTCCTGTGGTGAATAAAGCTTCTCATTTATTTCTGACTTTGGGGGTCCTGTCCTCATTATGTGCATAACTCCAGCCCCCAATACTCTGAACATAGACATTAAAAACCCAGATTTCAAGGTCAGAGCAACTTCTTTTTTTTTTTTTTTTTTTGGATTTTTTTTGGTTTTTTTCAAAACAGGGTTTCTCTGTGTAGCCCTGGTTGTCCTGGAACTCACTCGGTACTCCAGGCTGGCCTCGAACTCAGAAATCCGCCTGCCTCTGCCTCCCAAGTGCTGGGATTAAAGGCGTGCGCCACCAACGCCCGGCCGCAACTTCTTTAAATGAAACAAAAAACCAAGGAGGAGTCACAAAATACTTTGGAAAACTTCTACAAATGATCAGAGGCCAAAACTAAAGGTTGTGGGGCTGTAGCTCGCGCATGGGCAGGGTCCTGTTGGGCTGTGTTGTGGTTCCCGCATGTCTGCTATGGCTCAGGGAGGCAAAAACTTAGAAATTTAACTGAGTTCCCTTCACGTGGTGCCGGGCGGATGCTGGGCTGCCAGACTCTGCTGGGCATGGGGAGATCTCAGCTTGAAGTCCCACGGGGGCAGAGCTCTGGAGTCAGAGCTCTGGAGTGGGGGTGGGGGGTGTCTCTGGGCCGAAGCAGCTGACCGGGAGAACAGTGGTCTCTGTCCTTGGGCTTCCAGACGCCACTGGGAGCCGTGGAAGAACTGAGATGGAGGGCATGTGGGCTGAACCGGCCTGCAGCCAAGAGGGACAAGTGAGAGAGCTCTGGCAGCGCCCCATGGGGTAAAGACTCCTGGCTACGGCACTCCCTTGCCTGGGTAGGCTAGCTTGCTTGAGTTGGCAGCCTCCCTGGCGGGAATATAGAGAAGTCTTCTAGCCAGAGATTAGCAGTGGCTCAGTAGTCAAAGGCCTTCTCCATGGTTCTCCATGGTTCCCCATGGGGGCGGGGGGGGGGGGGGGGGGGCCATGAGGAAGTCCTTGGTTTTAAAAGGTTTATTGTCGTTGGGCAGTGGTGGCGCACGCCTTTAATCCCAGCACTTGAAGGGCAGAGGCAGGCAGATTTCTAAGTTTGAGGCCAGCCTGGTCTACAGAGTGAGTTCCAGGACAGCCAGGACTACACAGAGAAACCCTGTCTCAAAAAACCAAAAAAAAAAAAAAAAAGGTTATTGTCATGGTGGAAAGTGGATGTAGCTGTCCCCCAGACCTCAGGGCGGGCCTGAGTTAAATAGAGAGGGAAGAGGGAGAAGGGTCTGGGAAGGAATGCTTAATTGGCTACAACCTCTGGTCTTTAGGTATCTCATTAATATGTAGATCTCTTGAGGCTCTGTGGCCTGTTGTCACGCTCTTTACCTGTGGAGGGGCTGGTAGGGGCGTTGCCCTATGTAACTGAAAGGCGTCGATCAATGGAGGTCTTCGACCACATGTCAGGAACCTAGAATCTAGGAGTGTGGCAAAATGTATGCCGGTCCCTTGCAGGGACACCTGTTGAGTCTCCGGCCATCTCTACTCAGTGCTCCACCAGAAACCAAGCTATCCTTTCATGGTCCCACAAAACGTATTCATAAATAACATTTAAATTGAAGGAATGGTAGACACTGGAGCTGATGTAACTATATTCAACAAAATGCTGGCCTCCAGATTGATCTCTTCAAACAGTAGATACCCAATTTAGAGGAGTTGGAACTTTATCCCAGGTAAAACAAAGTATCAGATGGCTTGAGTGCATAGGGCTAGCAGGCCAAATAGGAAAATTAAGGCAACACATGGCTGATATAGCCATGAACTTACAGGGACGAGATCTAGTACATCAGTGGAAAACACCGATTAGCATCTCTTCAATTTTGGGAACAAGCCATAAAATAGGTGATAAAAGCCTGATTAAAAACATTTTTAAATGTTATCAAATACAGTTACAGACTGTCCAGGCTGCCCATAAGTAGGGTACAGCAGAAGCTGGCTCTTCAACTTTAGTTGGAGGAGCCACTACTGACAAAACACCCACAGCCTGACCACTAAGATGATTGACTGAACAACCTATTTGGATTGAGCAATGGCCTATAACAAAGGAAAAATTACAAGCAATAGAACAGCTAGCCAAGAGAAGCTGAAGGCTCAGCATACAGAGGAGTCCACCAGCCCTCGGAACTCTCCTGTATTTGTCATTAAAAAGAAATCTGGCAAATGGAGGATGTTGACACATCTTAGAGCAATTAATAAGATTATTCAGCCAATGGGTTTTTACCGCCTAGAATTCCCATTGCCTTCCTTGTTACCTGATGAATGGTCTAGCATAGTGATTGATTTAAAAGATTGCTTTTTCACAATTCCTTTACAAAAACAAGATAAAGATTTGCTTTCACAATGCCCACATTTAACCACTCAATGCCAACCAAAAGATACTAATGGAAGTCTTGCCACAGGGAATGAGGAACAATCCTACCTTATGCTAATACTCTGTACAACCACCACTGGAAATAATTCATAAACAATGTCCTCAATCCATAATTTATGATTATATGGATAACATTTTGCTGGCTGATTACAATGGAGATACTTTAGAAAGAGTGTTCAATGAAGCAAATACACACACACACACACACACACACACACACACACACACACACCCCTACCTCCTTATTGGGAATTACAAGTTGCTCCTAAAAAAATACAAAGAGGAGATTCTATTAATTACCTAAGATATAGGATAAGTCTACAGGAAATTCGACCACAAAAGGTACAAATCAGGAGAAATCAATTAAGAACTCTTAATAATTTTCAAAAATTACTGGAAGATATTAACTGGCTATGGCCAACAATTAGTTTAACTACTCAAAAGCTAAATAATTTACTTTAAACCTTCAAGGTGATAAACAGCCCAAACAAGATCCATCCTCAAGGGATGATGAGACGTTGGGGCATATTGTTCCAGCACCCTGCCTGATCCTAGCT
The DNA here is from genome assembly GCA_030674055.1 of Rhabdomys pumilio. Classification (NCBI taxonomy): domain Eukaryota; kingdom Metazoa; phylum Chordata; class Mammalia; order Rodentia; family Muridae; genus Rhabdomys; species Rhabdomys pumilio. The sequence continues at coordinate 217,447,582 of JANHMN010000002.1, forward strand.
TCAAACTACTTCAATACTGTTTCCTCAAAAAATTTGCTTCCACAACAACTTCAAAACAGCTAGCTTCTGAGTGGATGGTTTTCAGCTGACATTCATTCTAAAGCCAAGAAAAAGCCAGGTTCAAAATTAAGTGTTTTAGTCAAGAGAGACGACAGAGATTCTGGTTAGTCAAAAAGAAGAGGGACTAGGTATTAAGACTATCTTGTACTTCACTGGTACAAATAGGAATAATTATGCTCTAATTGTATTTTGTGAGGAAAGTTTTATTTTAACAGGAAGGGTAATATGTAGGAGGAGCTAAGGGGGAAGGAGCACTGAGAGGAAAAGATGGAGTAAGGAGAGGAGAAGATGAAGTAGATGAGAAGCTAGGTAATGAGAGAGAAAAAGAGAGAGAAAGAGAGAGGGGGCATGGAGGCAGAAGTTCACGTGTCTCCACCAGTCAAAGATAGTTTACATAGCTAGGTTGGGTATTAGGTTACACTTCTGATTGAGCATTACCATACTTATAAAGCCTTTGATTAACATTTAAAAAAATTGTATAAAAGCAAAATGGAAAAGGGGGCACAGGATAGGGGTTTTCTAGGGAGGGGAAATGGGGAAAGGGGTTGGCATCTGAAATGTAAATAAAATATCCAAAAAAAAAAAAAAAAAAAAAAAAAAAACCAGCTAGCTCACTTGATGCAGCCTTTCAAGCTGTTACAATCAGGAACAATAATAAATGACACACAGTAAGAATATACCAGAGAGATTAGGACAACAAATGCTAACTCAAGACTATTTTCCCAATCTTCTTGCCCCCCAAAAAAGAAATACTTCACCCTAAATCAGCAGGAAGCAATTTTAAGAAAGCAATGCCACATTCCCTTAAGGTAGGGTGAGTAGGTTTTAGTCATTCTATTGGATGATGGATGCTTGTTGTTCTAAAGGGGTTGGATACAAGTTATTAAATGGTCTTAACCAGGAGAAAACAAAAAGGTATAGGAGGGTAGACTCAAGGATCTCTCTCCTTTTCTTTTATCCTTCTTTCTTATATAGGAGGACAGGTGTTAAAAAGGGGTTGAAAATATAGGAATATTATAGGAATAATAGAAAAAGGGGTAGATTGTTGACTCTACTCTTAGACCAAAGAACATCTTATAGCCAATAATCTTACACTGATACAAATCTTTGCATGTTGATACATATTAAGGTTATATTTTGTTACAACCATATAAACCTTTGTATAGGGATACAAAAATTAAGATTATTTTCATAACAATATATATACATGCTTTCAACTGTTACTGAGGTATTATATTGACAGGATTCTTAATAATGTAATATGAAGCTCTAGTCCCTTTTAATGCTGCTATCCAAACTGTTTAGGATAATTTAAAAATGCAAGTTAATAGACAACCAAACTCATGGTCATCTTAAATACTAGACTAGTTTATCACAAAATACACTTCCTAGGTTGAACAGATAGTAAATAGTTAAAAACAAACAAAATTTGCCTACTATGGACAAATAGATGGTCTTCAAAAACCTCAGAAACTTAACAGAATACAGCATCAGAAATCTCCTTGTGGAGTTTGCTTCAAATGTGGCAAGTTGCCACTGGGCAAAAAATGCCCTAGCTTCAACTACAGACAGAATACTGTCCAAAAAGGACAAACATGAATGCAGGGAAGTCAACTGCCAAGTTTTGCAAGGACAAGGTATGCTAGCCCTTCTTAATTCTTGTTTCACAAAAGAAGACACACTGGGCCAGAAGGCTAAAGATGGATGCTCCAATCTGGGGGGACTGTCCAGGCAAACAGCTCCTCTGTCATTTCTACAGTTCTGGAAGCTGCTTGCCTTCACTTCCTGCACACTCAGTTAATATTTATTCCTTCTCAAGTCTCTGATGGGATTTAAGACTAGATAGTTATAGTCTAGCAATTAAGCTTAATTTGTTCAGGATTTAAGAAATGTTTTAGGTATAAAAAATATTTTAGATTAGTAAGACAAGTTATGACAAAAAAAAAAATGAATTAGGTACAGGACTCTGAACTCACCAAAATAGGACAAATAGTAGAGTACTTTATCCAAAGTCGCCAAATATAAATGGACGGGACACCATAACTGTAACTCCTAACTGTTGCAAATTTGTTCTTACTGTAAAAAAACCTTTCTATTTAGGAAAAAAAAAAAAAAAAAAAAAAAAAAGAAGGAAACGTTGGAGGTTGGTCTGTTATGTATTCAAATGCTAAATTCTGACTCCTGAGATCTGGTTACCTCGGACAAACATGTTCTCATGCACACCATGAAGCTGTTCAAACCTTGCACCCCCAATTTAAAGCTACTTGTTAAATGTAAATGGCTACAACCAATTACTGGGGAGGATAGAAGTCTTTGGGATTTCACTTACCAGGCTGGGGGTCTCTCTCAGGTAGGGACCATGAGGAAAGAGAAGAGAGGGAGTAGGGAGGAAGAGAAGAAAGATGGAAAGAGGAGGAGGCCACGTGAGAAGAGACTGACCATGAGCATGTGGCCAGCAGAAATGCATCCTGAGGACAGGCTGATGGAGCTAAAAAGGCAGCCTGAACAAGACTCAAACAGCAGTAACTGGAGAGCCCAGCTGGGAATTAGCCAGTCTGCATTATAGAAAAATAGATTAGAGACAGTCAGTCAATAATTGTGCTTAGGTGATTAAATAAATCCTTAGGATTCTGTTTTGATCGTGAGGAACTGGCTGGGTCACAGTAAGAACTAAGAGTTGATAGTGATCACAGCATTGCAGGGATCCCTCCAGTAGAAAGGCCACCCTTTATGATGAGGGAGAAGTTCCTGGGCAGGGAAATGTTTCTAGAGATGTCCCAATACCCTCAATGCCCTACAAGGTGAATCCACCTCCTGCACGGATGCAAGAGGCTGCCTACCAATTCAGACCAAGAGCGATTTGCACCCTAAGAGGAATTAACTGATGCCAGGCAGTGGTGGCACACGCCTTTAATCCCGGCACTTGGGAGGCAGAGGCAGGCGGATTTCTGAGTTTGAGGGCTAGCCTGGTCTACAGAGTGAGTTCCAGGACAGCCAGGGCTACACAGAGAAACCCTGTCTCAGGGGGAAAAAAAAAGAGGGATTAGCTGCACCCTGGAGGGAAGGAACTACTGACTACTGTTCTGCTTTTGGAACTCAAGGAAAAACCAGGGGAGCATTTCACAGATTTTTGTCTACTGGGTACAAGAGGTGGCAAACCGCAGGGCTCAGCATCTGGGAACAGGTGAGGCTCTTTCAAAAGAACTGAAAAACTCTGAACAAAGAAATGGCTCCAAGACCACAGTTCTGCATTCTTGGCAGCTTCCCCAACCTCCTCCCCAGAAACTGCTATCCATCCAAATCCCTGCCTAAGTGCTCAGCTCTTGACTATACTTAAGCACAAACTCAACTTACGGCTAATAACGCTATCACCCTTGGCCTATAGTTTATAAAACTCCCTCACTCTAGGCTGGGGATGTGACTTCCTCAACCCCATTTCTTTGGGACTAATAAACCCACACAGGAGCAGCTAATAAATCTGCCTTTCTCTCTTTTAATATGGTCTAACCTGGCCTTTCTACGTCAGTGAGGGAGAGAAATTTCCTGTCATCTTGGTGCTGAGGACCCGAAAGAAGTTGAGCCCCAAGCCTGCTATCGTGTAGGGACTGATTCTCTCCCTCTCCTTGGCCTGACAAGATCAACTCTCATCTCCAGGTAAGTCGCCTTTTCCAGCCACTACACCGAAGAGGTACCAAGTGCCTCTTCAGGGTCCAGGATCTCCTGCCAAGGTGCAGCCTTGCCAGGGCAAGCCCATCCTTTCTGGAGCAAAGGCAGTCTTTGCTCCTGGGAGCCTTTGGATTCAGGGATGTCCTTTCTAAGGCTACCCTATCACCCACTGTTTTGATCCCAGGCTATGACATGGGACACTGCTTCATAGTCTTCAACTACCTGCACAGGCTTGGAAATGGACAAAGCCAAGTCTAAACCCTATCCCCAGTCACCCCTGTGAGGCCTGCTACAAAATTTATCCAAATTGGGTTTGTCTCAGACATTGTCTGCAAAATCCCAGACTCTCCTTTGTTCTATAACCTGACTTCGGTAACTAGTCTAAATGACCACCAGAGGGCATTCCTGACTTTTACACCTGCTATGAACTTGAATTTTTTCTGTCAATGTCATACGGACAGATGTTCTGAACTCCCTCCTGTCCAGGTTATTTTTTTGGGGGGTGGGGGGGAACAGCGCTCTCATCCCTCCCTCTGAAGCCAACTTTCTATGGCTCAGGTCCCACTAGAAAGGGCGGTCATACGACAGACCACTTTGCCTTCAAGGCCTCGAACCTCAATCTCAAATCCCCTGCCTTGACCAAACCCTGTCTACCCCTTCCCTTTATTCACTGAGACACACTCACTTGTTCCGGCTGTAATGGCTGCTCTGAACCAATCCAACCCTCCTGTGGGTATAGACATACATCATTTGTCTGTGAATTTGATTTCAAATTCTAGAGTCCGATTTTCCAGCTCGCTATGTCCTTCACATGGCTCTGGATCTTGCAACAGCCCCTTCCTTTCAGTTTGCCTGAGCTCAACAACACCTACTTCCTTCTTCTGGTAACGCCCCCTTCTCCTTGCCCATTGGGCAAGGCCGCGCTCACTCCCAGGTCAGCCCCGCCCACTTTGAATAGTTTAGCACCGCCTGGTGGGAAGGCCTCAGTGTTCACATACAGAGCACCCCAGCCTCTCCAACACTCCTTAACTGTCACTGCTGTCCCTCCAGGAACTACCGCTTCCTTAGGCCCATTCCTGGGTTACAGCGACTGCTTGTTCCCTTAGGCCCCATTCCAACACTCACCTCTTCTGCCGCCGTGGATCCCAAGACTTGTTCTAGACGTACCACTCCAACGGCTCCATTGCCTCCTCACTGCCATGGCTCCAAAAAGGCCCTCTCCTTTCAGCTGAACCGCCTCTCCCATCTCCCCTTCCTAAAGCTAAATTCTCCACTGTTGATAACCAAATAAGCTACAAGGTGTGACCTTGTGGTCACAAGCTCTCTTTACCATTGTCCCAGCTTATTAACCCTTTCCTGTCCTGACAGTATCTTGAGCTTAAACCTATTACACAAACCTATTATACAAACCTATTATAAACTCTTAAACATAATTAAAACATAAGTTAACTATTAATTAACTCATACCAGTGGGTCACAGCCAGGTTCACAGCCCCTTCAAGGCTTGGCCCATGTGGCAGAGAAAGCCAGAATCAGACTGAGAAACTCGTAGATAACAGCACCGGAAAGAGCACCTTCCTGGAACCAGTAATGTATTAAGTTTGAGCAAATAAAAACATTTTGAAATGTGTTGAAGAAAAAAAAAGTTTAGTTTGAAAATAATAAGGTGAAGTATCCAAAGAAAGAAGAGTTAGAGGGATTTTAAAAAAGAAAACATTTTCTGTGTTAAAATATGAAAAACACTCCGGGCAGTGGTGGCACGCGCCTTTAATCCCAGCACTTGGGAGGCAGAGGCAGGCGGATTTCTGAGTTAGAGGCCAGCCTGGTCTACAGAGTGCGTTCCAGGACAGCCAGGCTTACACAGAGAAACCCTGTCTCAAAAAAGAAAAAAAGAAAAAGAAAAAAAAATATGAAAAACACTATGGGGGAATGTTGAATTAATTTTTAATAAATAAAGCCCTGCAGCGGTTTGCTACACACCTCAATGGTTTGCACTCTCAAATTAAAGACACACAGATGGCCTTTATATTTTAATATGCCTCAAAGTAGCTCAATAGCTGGGCCACTGCCTAACCTCCATGTGGTTAATCCTGAGTTAGTACTTACTAATTCTATGTCCTATCTTGGCTGCCCTGGACCCAGCTGGGCAGCCTTCTGGGCGGTGCTCTCTTGGCTCCTTCACATGGTGGCTGTGACCTCTGTCCTGCACTCTTCTCAGGCATGGCGCCTCTCATCCCTCCACATTCTCCAGGTACAGAGATCTCCCTTCTCCTTCCTCCTCCTCCCAGTATCAAGTCCGGGAATCCTAAATCCCCACCCCCGACCCCCTGCTTATGTCTCTTCTCCCTAGCTATTAGCTATTGGCATCCTTGTTTACCAATCAGAGTTAACTGGGGGCGGGGTTCCTCAGTGTCTAAGGTGCAGACTCTCATGCAAACAATTTTGAGGACCCAAATTAACATTAGAATACAAGCAGCAATAGGCCAAACCTACAATTTTAAAGTCCAATTTTAAAAAGGCTCTTTTCTCTCAGATATGAATTGAACAAAATTATAACAATTATGCAAATTATGTAAGGTATGGTATACACTTATAATATCCAGTCCATCATATTTGACAATATAAAGTACTCTATCATCTATCCTAATGTAAAGAGTTTACAATTCTATACCTCAATTATGTTTGATTTTAACTTTTTTTTCTGTTACCAGAAGCCATCAGCTTTTAACCTTCACCCAACGCTGCACCCCACCCAACATGAACTTTGACATAAATCATTTACAAAGATAATCCAGGGTTCGTCTGAATCGTTCACTGACTTTTTTTTGTTTTTTTTTTTTTTTTTTTTTTTTTTTTTTTTTTTTTTTTTTTTTTTTACAAAGATTAACTTCAGCTCTAAATAGAACAATATCAGATCCAGATACTAGGGAATTTTTAACCAAATCTTTAGCTCTGAGAATGCTAATGCTAAATTCAAAATGGCTACTAGACCTCTAAGGGCCAGATCTGCACCTATTTATGAACAAATTAAAACAACTGCAGATATTGAATCTCATGCTCACAATTCAGTTGTAGTTGGACAAAAAAAAAAATGTCAAAAAGATTTGAAAATTCAAAATGTCCATTGCTGTGGCAGTGAAAGATTCATCCATTTCTGTGTCCTTCCCCCAGGCCTAAGCAGGCCTGCAAGTCATTGACCACAGCAAGACCAAACAACAATAGGACCTAGAAGGAGGCACTGCCTTCCAAGTCTTGGCGTCCTGAGGTCTGCTACAGAGCTAAGAAGAATGGACTGCCTGCTGAGCTAGCCTCGACACCTTCCAGACTACTATCTCCTCACCTAGCCCTTGGGCGGTACCGAGAAGAGACTCTGGGGGGTGGGGCTTCCCCTTTATATGTGAAAGCAAATTATTAAACTTCGGGCCTTGATCAGAATACTTTGTCTTGGCCCCACGTTTCTCTCGCCCTCCTTCCCGTTAATTCCTAGGCTTCGTCTCAGGAGAACCTGGTGATTGTGGCTGCAGGCAGCTACACATTTCCTCAAGGACTGCAGATATACAGTTCTGAGGATAAATTTTTCCCTAATGGTAGTCCAGGGAGAAATATGTAGATGTGGATGGACTGGACACAGGGCTTGTGAATGTAGATCATCCAGAGATATTTGAGGCAATCACGTACTTTGGGCAACTAAAGAAAGAGCCTTGCTTAGGGCCTGTCAAATAACAGCTCGAGTCATTTGTTTCCTGTCAGACAAGGAAAAACTGCTCTGGACATGACTAGAAAAATTAAAGCCTGATAAGACAAACCATGCTGCTCAAAACTTAAACAACTTACCAGAGAAAGAGCAGTGTGTACTGACAGAAGACATTCTGAATATTAGAGATATTCTGGCGAGGTGCTATAAATGATAAGAGAACAAAGTTAAAATTACAATAAGACGGAATTGGGATTGAAGGAGCAGATGTGACAGTAATTTCACAAGATTCCAGGAATCCAGCTCGGCCACTTCAAAAGGGATCTGTGTAGATTCTAGGGATTGGAACATTGCCTCGGGTAAAACAAAGTCCAAAATGTATGAAACGCATACAACCATTAGGTCAGACAGGAAAGTTAAAGCCATATTTGGCAGATACAGCCATGAACACATGGGAATGATATCTACTGCAACAGTGGGGAGCACAGGTCAGCATTCCTCCAACTTCAGAGACAAGCTACAAATTAGATGTTCCTGACAAAGATACTGAAAAGTGTTATCAAAGACAGAAACACACTGTCCAAGCTGTCCATAAGCAGGACACAGCACAGGTTTTCAATCCAAATCTATGAGGCCCCCTGCTGATAGAGTACCAACTGCCCTACCACGAAAATGGTTAACTGACAAGCCTGCTTAGGTAGAGCAATGGCCCTTACATTTTAAAAAGTTACAGGCACTAAGACAACTGGTTCAAGAGCATCCGGAGGCTCAACATATAGAAGGGTCCAAAGAATCTCACCATACGCTAAAGGAAATTCTCATAAAACAGAAGAGGGATATGGGATTTCCCAGAGATGCCTCACTGACTTTAAATTTTTTAAATGCCAATGAGACAAGTACCACAGTTGCTGAAAAACATTGGAGTTTAGAAAGGACTACAGAATTAAATTAGCCCATATATTATAAGAATGTGTAAAATTCAGAATGGAAGTCAGGAAATGCATTGCTTTGGGGGGAGAGGATTTGTTTTTGTTTCAACAGGAAGTGGAAAGCTATGCATTCCTTCTAAGTTAATCAAGATTAGATTTTACCGGGGAAGAAAGACCTCCTGAAAATCCTGGCTGTAAACACAGAAGAAGAGACCCAGAAGAACAATAGAACAGCTGACATAAATGCTGATCCCTTTACATGGGAATACCTCAGAGACTGGCAGAGACAGGAATGTCTACAGAAGCCAATAAATCTTGTTAGCTACCTAGTCCTCAGGTCTTATTACTACACACCATCCTTTTATATGGCATGGATGGAGATTTATATTACAGTTTGGTTATGCAGTCCAAATGGACTTATGAAGTTTGATGTCTTTCACCTGCTCAAACACAGAGCAGAGAATCATGTTTAACTGATTTGTGCATGCCACACATTCAATACTTGTGTTAATGCTTAAACATACGCTACCTTTAAAAGTCTGTGTTTTCAGAGCAAAAACACCAGACACCAATGAAGATAAAGCAAGCAGCCCAGGTGATACTTTCAGTTGCCATTTCCTCAAAAATCTGCACTCAAGACGGTTTCAAAGCAGCTAGCTCAGATGGTCCAGCCACAAATGCTCCAGCCAGGACTGCAGTTAAGCCCTGCACTTTCCTATCCCACAGAGTCTGGACAAATGAAACAGCTGCCTCTCCCAGGACATGGCCAATATCCCAATTTTCTTAGGATCCTCCAAATGATGCCATTGCACTCAGACAGCAAGAAGTAATCTTAAGAAAATGACACCCCATTCCTGAGAGGAGGGGTGAGTGGTTTTGGTTGTTGGTGGGGTTATGGATGTTTGTTGTTGTTTAGGGGGTTGGTTACAAGTTACTAATGGTCATGGTCAGGGGAAAACAAAAGAAAGGTTAGATTCAGAGATCTCTTTCTCCCCCATCCTTCTTTCTCTCCAACTAGTGTTAGGGGGAAGGAGGAGAAAAGGGGATAAAAAGAAATAAGAAGGGGGATATACAGATACAGGGAAAAGAAAACTAGATTATTGTATCTACTTTTAGACCAGAAAGCAACATGAAGTATCAAATATTTACATTATAAACTTAAGGTTCTATTTGCTAAAACATACTGTACATGTTTCTCAACTCTTGTTTAAGGTGTTGTACATATGCAACTCATTTATAAATTTGATATAAACTTCTAGTCCTTTTGAAAGCTGCTACTGTAAACTAATTAGGATAATTAAGAAATAAAAGTTAGTAGTTGGTCACCTATAAATAATCCTACTTGTAGTCATGTTAGGTACTAGTTTAGTTAATTACAGAAACAAGCTCTAGTTAGTCTCCTGTATAGAGTAAATAGCTCGACACAACCAATGTCTGTCTATTCAGATATACTTTAGATAGACAGATGGTCTTCAAAACACTTCAGAAATCCGCAGAGTATGGCATTTAAGGTTTTTTTGGGTTTTTTTGGTTTTTTTTTTTTTTTTTTTGTTTTTTTCGAGACAGGGTTTCTCTATGTAGCCCTGGCTGTCCTGGAACTCACTCTGTAGAACAGGCTGGCCTTGAACTCAGAGATCCGCCTGCCTCTGCCTCCCAAGTGAAGATATTTTAATAATAAAAGACTTTTCTGACAGAGACAACCAAACTCCTGGCAACACCCCCATAGTACTCTAAAGAAGATGATGGGCATTAAAGGAACTCCACCTGGCGTTTGCTTCTAACGCGGCAACGATGGCCACTGAGAAAACAAACAAACAAACAAAACAAACACCTTTTATCTCAGTTACTGATAACAAAACCACCAACAAGCAGGAAATTGATCATCCAATTTTGGTAAGACAAGATAGGCTAGTCCTTCAAAATTCACAGATAAATCTGTCAGGTCTTCTTGGCCTGATGTCTAAAGACGAATGCCCCAACAATACAGAGAAACCTTGGGTGACTGTCCAGGCAGCCAGCGGGTTTTTTTAGTTTTGGAAGCTGCTTGCTCTACACTTCCTGTTTACTCAGCTAATGTTCATCCTTCTCAGGTCTCTGATGGGGCTGAAGGCTAGATAGTTATAGTCTTACAGTTTTCCTTACTTTTTAAGAATTTTATTTTATTTTATTTTATGTATAGGAATACACTGTAGCTGCCTTCAGAAGAGGGCATTGGTTCCCATTACAGATGGTTGTGAGCCACCATGTGGTTGCTGGGAATTGAACTCAGGACCTCTGGAAGATCAGTCAGTGCTCTTAATCACTGAGCCATCTCTCCAGCCCCCACAGTTTTCCTTATCAAAGATTAAAAATGAGCCAGGCTGTGGTGGTGCACGCCTTTAATCCCAGCACTTGGGAGGCAGAGGCAGGCAGATTTCTGAGTTTGCGGCCAACCTGGTCTATTTATAAAATAAAATTTAAGAACCAGAGAAGAACCATGCTTTCTCAGGTGTACCCTGTTGTTTTCTGAGACTAGAGTGAGTTCCAGGACAGCCAGGACTACACAGAAAAACCCTGTCTCGAAAAACTGAAAAAAAAAGAAAAAAAAAAGATTAAAAATGCAAGCTGTAGGAATCATAGGATGTAAAAGCTTGAACACTGACAGAAAGTGATTTTGTACAAAGCTTCAGACTCACCAAGATAGGGAGATAATGAAGGGTTTTCTCCAAGGTTGACATATAAATGGACTGAAAACTCATTCTTACCTGATAGTTTGCATAACTGTTCTTACTGTATATAGTTTTTGATGTTAGAGAAAAGGCCATTTTGGGGACTAAAGGTGGGAGAGATTGGGGTATACTGTGCAAAGGTGTCTCTGTCCTTCCTCACCTGCCTAAGGCTTTCTCTGATTGGCTCTAATAAACAGCAGACAGCTAATAGCTAAGCAGCAAGTGGAAGGTGGGACTTCTCTGACAAAGAGAAAGGGATGATGGGAGAGAAAGCAGAGGTAAAGGATTCAGCCAGCTGACACAGAGGTAGACAGATGTGAACACGAGCAGAGAGGTAGACCTGGCCACGTGGTAGGACATAGGAAGAATTAGGTTGGAGAAGTTGAGAGGTAGCCCAAGCTAAAGGCCTAAGCTTTTAAAGTATGCAAATGTCTCTGTTTCTTTATTTACATACCTGGCAGGTCCATGAAAGTCTGATTATACCCCTTCTTTTTTGTTTTGTTCTGTTTTTCCGAGACAGGGTTTCTCTGTGTAGCCCTGGCTGTCCTGGAACTCATTCTGTAGACCAGGATGGCCTCAAACTCAGAAATCCGCCTGCCTCTGCCTCCCAAGTGCTGGGATTAAAGGCGTGCACTACCACAGCCCGGCTGATTACACCCCTTCTTACCAGAATAAATAAAAGCTGAGAGTCCCTATAAGGAAGATAAGCAGCAAAGAAGCCTCTTAGACTCACCAAGTTGTCAAGAAGACTGTGAGACCAGAAATCTGAAACAGAAACCACGTGAGCTGCCCAGATGAGGTTTAGACCATCTGAGCCACCTGGAAAGGACAATCCCCACCCTGTTGAGCTGCCTGGAGGCTGTGCAGTGTACTCCAGGCTCTTAGCTTTCATGAGCTGTCACTTATGCTGGGGTGGGCCTTGATGATGCAGCTGTCTTTGAGTCATTTATTTCTCCTCCTGTAACCCCTCACACATACTCTTGTAAGTAACCCCAGTAAACTCACTGGGTCACCAAGTTGGACTTCGGTGATAGCGTCCTTTGGTCTATTATGGGTTCCCTGTCTAGGGTGAGTAGATATGTGTTGCGTGTCCCCAGGAAACGTTTGGTCATACAACAGAAGCCAGTCTAGACTAAGTAAGACCCTTTCTTTAAAAATGTAGGAGAAGAGGAAGGCTGACATTTTAAACTGGGAGGAAATGAGAGAAAGGCCAAGCAATCCACATGGAAGTTAAGTCTTTGGTTTTTTGTGATGGGTTTGAAACTCCATATGTTCAACCTGACTGGTATTGGGGGTGAAGCGGGGAGGTAAAAAGCAAGCCACTTTATACTTCACATTGCCAAACCTTAAAGCAAGAAACAATACTAAACACTGTTAAAGATGGACAGGAAAGGAATCATCTTTTACTGAGCAATGGGAAGAGAGACTGGACAGTAGCCAGGCACTCAGCGGCTTTATACTCCACGCAGAAGAAAGCAGCACAAAATCAGGGAGCTGGAGTCTACGTAATGCCTAGGAAGACAGAGACAGGAGGATTGTTCACAAGTTCTGGGCCAGCTAGGGGCTATGTAGTGACACCCCGTCTCAATAAAATAAAATTTAAGAACCAGAGAAGAACCATGCTTTCCCAGGTGTACCCTGTTGTTTTCTGAGACTCTGCCAAGCAAACAATGTAGCTGTCTGCAGTCAGGACATGCCCTAGCTCCTTTGTGTAGTAAGGATACCATCAACCCCTCTGACTATGGCTTCATCTCACCATCCCACATTCTGTCTAAAACACATGAGGAGCACCCAGAGTCTTACTTAACACAACAAAAAAGGTCTCCAGAAACCTTTTCAACCATCAAACTTCAGAAGCCACCAAAATGGCGTGTGTTATTGCTGAGACAGTTAAGCACGGATCCTGAGGAGCCCACGTGTACTTGGGTGTGAGCTGTCCTAGCCCTGAGCCCCCTCTCACTTGCTCTCCGACTAGTTCCAAACCCCCTTCCTCAGCACTTTGGAGGTAGAGGCAGGTCAAGTTCGTCAGCTACATAGGGACTTGGAAACCAGCCTGAGCTTCATGAGACCATTTCCCAAATCAGCATCAGCCTCAGCATCACCCTCTGGGGTTTACCTATCTGAACTCCACAGGCTGAAACAGACAACTGAATCTCCTGCTCCCAATACTGATGAAAAGATGGGAGGCCTGTAAACTGGAAAAGAACCATAGAGAAAGACTACCTGGTTAAAAAACAAAGAACTTTATGATGGACCCCGCCTGAGTGGCAGAAAAATCAGGAATTCAAGGTCAGCCTTAGCTGTAGCAAGTTCAAAACTAGCCTGCAACACATGAGGTGCCATCTTTAAAAGAGAACCCGAGCTTTTTCATGGCGCTGAAATGAAGCTAAAGATCTCCTTCCCAGGCACACTGGTCATGCAAAACATTGGAGTGGACGATGAACACAAAACTTCTACTTTCTCCAAGACGGGCACAGCCACAGAAGTAGCTGCCAGAGCTCTGGGTAAGGAGCACACAGGTGATGTGCTCCCAAGCACACATAAGACAGAGTGACAGAAACCACAAACGAGGATTTCCCATGAGCATGGCGTCTTAGCCCACAGTACAGTATGCCTGCTGTTGGGGGAGGGGCATTCCTGTTATAGCCCAGAGGAACCAGGGAGAGGAAGCGTAAGGCTTTCATGGATGCACTGTGGATGCCAATCTGAGTGCTCTCCACTTAGTTATTGTGAGGAAAGGAGAGAAGGACATTTCTGGGCTGACAGACGCTGCTGGGCCTCCGTGATTGGGGCCTAAAAGAGCTAACGGAATCAGCAAACATTTCTCTCTCTCAAAAAGAGATAATGTCTACCAATGTTGTCATAAAGCCCTAACGAAAGATCGGAAGGCCAGGACCAAAGCATGCACAATTCACTGTCTTGTTACTCCGAGCATCCTGTGACACAAACATGAATACATTACTCTGAACAAACACCACACTGAGAAAATGAGAAAGCTGTTGAAGATCCTAAATTTGGCCAAGAAAATCAAGGAAGTCAAAGAAGAATGCCAGGGCAGTAGAAACATGCCCACAGGGAAGAACAGCAGCTGCTCCTGCTGAGGACCCAGGTTCAATACCCAGCACCTCATAGTGGTTCAAGATCGTCTATCTACAGTTCCAGTCCCAGGGGATCCAGTGCCCTCTTCTGACTTCCATAGGCTCCAGACATGTTCTTGGTACAGGCAGCCAACACATTTACACATAAAGTGAATAAACCTAATAAAAGTTGTAAGACAAGTGCTAGGAATGTATGACCCAAGAGATATAGGTTGTCCTCACTGAGAGTTTCTATTTCTAAGTCTGAGTCTAATCAAAAATAAGTCTTTAACATGAACAAATAATGAACAGACCTTGAAGGAAAAAGAGAGAGAACTAAAACCAACATGGTCTGGCCTAAATCCGCCAGGAACAGCCTTGCATATAGTAAGTGCACAAGAAAAGACAGGCGTGTAGGGAGTTCTGAGAGGACATCACCTAGTGTGGGGGTACAGCTCACCCGCAGAGAGAGCACTCACCTGTCTGATGCCCTGCCCTGAAACAACAGGCAAGGAAAAGACAAAAGGAACCTAGATCAGTTCCTTAACTCAGGTCTGCCCTCACTGGCTTACACAAACACAAGAGAGGCCTCCTGATGTCAAGTGGAAAGGAGTGGAACCCTGAAGCCAGAGGAGCCCAAGTCACAGAATTGAACTGGCCAATCAACACCCTGGCCTGTGCATGCTGGCCAATCAACACCCTGGCCTGTGCCTGCTGGCCAATCAACACCCTGGCCTGTGCATGCTGGCCAATCAACACCCTGGCCTGTGCCTGCTGGCCAATCAACACCCTGGCTTGTGCATGCTGGGCAAGTGCTCTGGCACGGAGTCATTCCACTGTTGTTGGACAACTCAGTTAACCTTTGTGAGGCTCCAGCTTTCACCTATAAACCCAAGATATCAACGTGTGCCTCGAACAGGTGTCATCGATACTAAGTGAAGTCGGCTGTGGTGGTGCACTGTTAATCCCAGCAATCAGGAGGCAGAGGCAGGTGGATCTCTTTGAGTTCAAGGCCAATTGTTAAGGTTACATAATAAGACTCTTGTCTCAAAACACAACAAAACTAAAAGAGTTTATAAAGTGTTGACTATAGTTTTATAAGAGAAAATAGTTTGCTTAATTCAATTCAGACAATTCTACTAGGAATTCACAAGCTTTAAAATAGGCAAGAATTCCAAGAACTTAAATAAAGTGGGGGGGGGGGGGGGGGGGCAGGAGTCAGGGTGAGCACTAAAACATTCAGGATTCGATGGCAACTGAAGCTGCATTCAATGCAGGAGACTAAGCTGGGTGTGGTAGGGCATGCTAAGTAATGCCAGTGATGGATGCCAGCCTGTGCTACACAGTGAGATCCAGTATACATCTCAAAATACAGTATACATCTATATGTATATACACACACATAATTGAAAGCAAATACCGGTAAGGTAAACCTTACTGAGTAAAGGAAGTACCAGCATCTGTTTTCTGGTGCTTTGATAACACTAACCAAAGCAAACTTGGGAAGAGAGGAATCATCTGACTTATAGGTTGCAGTCAGTCACAGAGGGAAGCTGAGGCAGGAGCCTGGAGCAGGAACTGAAGCAGAGGCCATGGAGGAGTGCTGCTTGCTGGCTCACTCCCATGCTCAACATGCTCGGCTTCCTTTTCTTATACAACCAGGACCATCTGCCCAGACGTGGCCCACACTGGGCTAGACCCTCCTGCATCAATCAAAAGTCAAGAAAATGCCATACAGCTTTGCCCAGACCAATCTGATAGAACCGATTCCTCAGCTGAGGTGTATTTTTTCCAGCTGAGGTATATTTGTTCCAGTTATATCAAGTCGATGGCAAGAACAGCCATCACACAGGAGCTGCACGGCGCACACCTTTGATCCCAGCACTCAGGAGGCAGAGGCAGGCAGATTAGGGCTATGAGGTGAGACCTTCATCTCCAAAAATAAACAAGCAAAGCAAGCATGAAGAATATCCATCTAGGACTGGCATCAGAAGTAAATGGATCAGAGCTGGAGGGATGGTTCAGTGGTCAGAGCACTGGCTGTGCCTCCAGGGGGCTGAGTTCAGTTTGCAGCACTGACAACTCTCTGTAACTCCAGTTCCAGGGAAACCTGATGCCCTCTTCTAGTCTCTGAGGCAGCAGGTACACATGCGGGGCATAAATGTCCATGCAAGACAAACCCTTCATACCCATTAAAATAAAATATATAAAAAGCAAATGCACCAGTAGGCTGGAGAGATAGCTCAATGGTTGAGAAAGCACAAGCACACTACTGTTGACGAGAACCAGGATCTGAGTTCCGTCTCCCACACACACCGGGCCACTCACAGTTACCTCTAACTCCAGCCCCCGGAGCAGCTGATGCCTTTGCCCTCCAAAGGCACTGGCAGTATGTGCACAGACCCACACACGTGCACTTAATTTAAAATAAAGTAATTTTTTAAAAAAGTAAACATACCAACAAAACCTGGTGTGATGCTTTGTATATGCTTAGCCCAGGGAGTGGCACTATTTGGAGGTGGTGGCCTTGTTGGAATAGCTGTGGCCTTGTTGGAATGGGTGTGTCACTGTGGGCTTGGGCTTTAAGACCCTCATCCTAGCTGCCTGGAAGTCAGTTTTCCACTAGCAGCCATCAGATGAAGGCGTAGAACTCTCAGCTCCTCCTGCACCATGTCTGCCTAGATGCTGCCATGCTCCCACCTTGATGACAATGGACTGAACCTCTGAACCTGTAAGCTGGTCCCAATTTAATGTTGTCCTTCTAAGAGTTGCCTTGGTCATGGTGTCTGTTCCCAGCAGTCATCCGTAAGACACCTGGTACAAAAGTACATCCTACACAGAAAACACACTGGATTTGCTGGTGAATGGAGCTGCTTTCAATGGGTGCAGTTAAGCAGGGCATGGAGGAAGACACTTTTAATCCCAGTACCAGAGAGAATGAGCAAGAGTTCAAAGCCAGCCAGGGCTACATCAGACTCTGCCTTAGAAACACAAGATGTTACCATATTTTGCCACTAGGGGTCACCCAAGGATGCTGCATAAACTGGAGACCCAATTGGGTTGGTGCTTCCTCTTCAGAACTTGTGGTCTATCCAAAAGGCCAGGTTGTTATCTTAAGGCCCCAGTGGCCACAGGCCAAAGAAGCCCTCAAGAGCCCAATAACCACTGAGGGTTCTGGAAGAAGACGGCATCTGCCGAGGTTGAGGGAGGAAGTCATGCTTCCTCCCAAGGCCTTTGTGCCTGACCCAACTTCCCTACTCAGCCCAGACACTTGAGAATGGAGTAGAAATGGAGTCTGAGGTCTCCACTTAGTCCTCCTCCTAACCAGGACCCCTGCCCAATTCGTTCAGCAAGGGCTCCTAGCATTCTCGTGGCCCAGAGTCTGACACGAGGTGAGTGACCTCTGTCTGCCCCAACGCCCACGACCACTCCCAGGTACCATGTTCTGTCTCACCAAGGGCCCAGAACTGAGGTTACCAGGGCCTACAAACTGAGATCTGTGGTATCCTGTACATAAACAAATCTTTCCCTTCTTGAGCTGTTCATGTCAAGAACTTTGGCAAAGTGACACCAAGTATAACTAATAGAATGAAAGGCACTAAGACGTGGGAAAGATGTGACCACGTGGGGTCCAGAAACCTTTGGAATTTGTGGTGAGAATGTGGAGAAGCTGAAGTTGTGAGCCAGGGAAGCCAGAGAGGGCTGCAGGCGGTCGCTATCTGTCCAGGAGCTGAGACTTTGGAGGAGGCTGAGTTCAATGGTAAGGGACTAAATCTGATGAAGAATTTCAAGTCAATCCAGCATTCAGGCTGTGGCACTGTTAGCTGATGTCACCCAGGTCTACAGTAAGAATAAGGAGCAAAAAGAGAGAGAAAAAAAATTTAGTCAGAAAAGCCTATGTAAGTTGGGGCAGAGGACGACTGATGTTGGAGTGTTAAAAGGAAGCCAAGTTTGGAGAGATGGTTCCCGCAGTTAAGAGCACTGGCTGCTCTCCAGAGGTCCCCAGTTCAATCCCCAGCAACCACATGGCAGCTCACAATCACCCAGAGAATCCAATGCTCTCTTCTGGCCTCCTCAGGCACCAGGTAGAACTGTAGTACACAGACATACACACAGGCAAAACACTCATACTAATAAAGTAATAATACATATTTTATTGTAAAAAGAGATCAAGTATGTTGGACAGTGGTGGTGGACACCTTTAATTCCAGCACTTGGGAGACAGAAGCAGATGGATCTCTGAGTTTGAGGCAGCCTGGTCTACAGAGTGAGTTCCAGGACAGCCAGGGCTACACAGAGAAACCCTGCCTTTAAAAACAAAAACAAAAATACACCCCAAGTACTTTGCAGCAATGCAATAGAAAAGATGCCCTGGGGAACCAGAATATGATAATAAGGGATTGAAGATGACCACAGACTATTACACACATGTATTAAAATGTCATAATGAGACCCATTATTTTGTATAATTAATAAATGCTAATAAAAATGAGGGAAGGATGCCTTCAGGGCATCTCTCGAACTGGCAAACTCCAAACCATGACATGCTCAAAGCCATGCAAAAAAGAAGCACATTTGATTGTCCCTTGAGAAGAAAGACCTCTGCCTAGGGGCACCTTGCTTATATAGAAAGCCTAAGTCCTTTCCCCAGGATCTGTTTCCCTGAGTTTAGTCAGCTACCTGAGCACACGGAGACCAATGAGGCTGTGCTCCAAGATGGCCTGCCTGATCACTGCCAGCAGCCACTAAGAGAGCAAAGGGTGAGGCTATGAGAGAATACAGTTAAAGACAGAATGCCCCCCCCCCCCCCAGGAAGGTAAAGCTGGCCAGGAACGAGAAATGTCTGCTATGAAAAACTGCAAGCAGCAAGCAGAGCTGACCCAAAAGGAAGACGGATACTAGACGTGGAAATCCCTGGGGGCTGGGCTGTGCAGTGTGAATTCCTGCACCCTGGATGCCAGATGTGGAACTGCAAGACTTAATGTTCTCCCTAATGAGTTTTCTTACTTTTAAAAATCTTTGTTTTTTCCTTTGTGTGTGTAGGTGCTTTGCCTGTCTATATGTCTGTATACCCCGTGTGTGAGTGGTAACTGAGGTTGGCCAGTCAGGAGTTTCAACTGACAAGCCCTCAATCATGTAACTCCTTGAAATAGCTACAGATGGTTGTAAGCCACCACATGGTGCTGGGACTATAACCTGGGTCCCTGGAAGAGCAGCCAGACCAGCGCTCTTACCTCCTGAGAGATCTCTCCAGCCCCATGGTTTGGTTTGTTTTTGAGGCAGTCTCACTGTGTAGTCCTGACTGGCCTGAACCTGCTATGTGGGCTGGGCCAGAACTCTGAGGACTAGCTGCCTGTCTCTGCCTCCTGAGTGCTGGGATTAAAGGTGGTTCTCACTTTCCACCTTGTTGAGGTTGGGTCTCCTTTTCTTTTCCTCCTCACTTTACAAGATGTACTCCAGGCTAGCTCGTAAGCTTCTGAGCAGCTCTGCTGTGTCACCACAGCAGTAGGATTACAGCTTTGCGCACATCTGAGTGTAATTCTTAGATGGGCTCTAGCTTGAGGTCAGAACGCTGTCCCGTACAGCTAGTGCTGGGTTCTAGTCTTTGCTCTGCTCCTTCCTTACTACTCTACTCCCAAGTCTGGGCTTGGGAATGTTTATTGCTGTTGTATGTTGAAAGTATGTAAGCTTCTTTTTGATTTTACACGGGCTTAGAGCCCATGTAAAAGTCCAGAAAAGAGTCTGGACTTCTGAACAAGGCTGGGAAAAACATCAGAAGATTTAAAAAAAAAAAAAATGACTTCAGAGGCATTTGGGTATGAACTAAATGTATTTTGCATCACGAGATGGCCATGAGATTTTGGGGGTAGAATATTATGGTTTGAATATGAAACTTCTCCCCCACAGGCTCACATGTTGAATGCTTGGTCTCCAGCTAAACCTCAGGAGGTTTGGCTGGAGGAGGCAGGTCATGGGGCGTGCCTCTGAAGGGTACACCTGTTCCAAGTCCCTCTTTCTCTGTTCCCACCTGCTAAGGTGAGCAGCATTGGCTGCTGACTGCCTCACCTAGGGCCCAAATCAACACAACCAAGGACCATCATACCCAATGTCAATGTCTGAAATCCTCAACTAACTTCCTCCATAACAGGGGGTGGAGGGAGGGAGAACATACCCCACCTCAAATCTGCCTTGATTTCCCCCTCTGCTGATTCCCACCCTCTCCCAATTCCTTTCCCTAGCCTCTTGAATGACTGTCAGGTTTTAAGACCAGATTAAGAGCAAGCTGCACCCAATTGAAACCAGAGTTCCTGCCCCCAGCCCCCTGGGCTTTATGTGAGCCACCAGTATCAGTCTTTCTTTAAAATCTGCAGATAGAAAACTTAGGGTATCCGCACCATGCAATAGGGTAAACAAAGGCCCCTGAGCAGGATTCCTGGTACTCCCCAGCTAAGCCTCACATCTACCGACAAGAAATTTCAGGTAACTTACTGTCAAGTTTCTCTAGCCATGACACCACCCTCACCAAGACCTTCTAGCAGGTTCCTTCTCTAAGCATAGACCTATAGAAACATAATAAGTGTTCTTTACCTTTAAGGGTTAGACAGATGGCTCAGTGATTTACAGCACCGGCTGCTCTTTCAGAAGACACAGGTTCAATTCCTAGCACCTACTCGGCAGTCCATAACTCCAATTCCAGGGCACCAATGTCTTCTGGCCTCCTTATGTGCCCTCACACATATGCCTACATACAGGACATGAAGGCACTCACACATGCACACAAAGTAGATATAAATCTTTGTAGGGGAGGGGAGGCAAAACTCAGATCAAAACTGGCTTTCAGGGCTGGAGAGCTGGCTCAGAGGTTATTAAGAGCACCACCTGCTCTTGCAGAGGACCTGGGTTTCATTGCCAGCATCCGCATCACAAGGCTCCTATCTGCCTAGAATTCCAGCTCCAAGGAATCCACTACTCTCTTCTGTCCTCTTCAGGTACCACACACCCATGTCAGACAAGCATACAAATACACACACAGCAAAGAAACCAGAACAACAAAACAGCTGGAAGTGGTGGCATAGGCCTTTGATTCCAGTTCTCCAGAGCAGAGACAGGCAATAATTCTGTGTGGGCAAGACTAGCCTGGTCTATAGAGTGAGACCTTGTCTCAAACTAAGCAAAGTTAGAAATGTCAGAGGGGGTGTTCAACAGTCAAAGGAAACTATCAGGCACAAAGTACCTTAAATGACTGTTTATTCAGATGCAAATCTGTATGATGTCATCACCGGGGAGACCGCAAACTCATTAGCCCGAGAGTCAAGAGTGTACGGTACCTGGGCACCCGAGTCCCTAGTCACTCACAGCTGATGTGATTAAGCTTAGTCATCTGTTGAGTCTGCCTTCTCTGGGTTATCACTTCTTTGTCCTGTGGTAGTTGAGTGGTTCTTTTGTTTAGAAATGTGATCTCCTGTACTGCAGGCTGTGAAGACGACCTTGACTGCATCCTCCTCCCTCCAGCAGCTAAATTTTAATAGATTACTGATTTTATGCTGTGAGTAGAATAGTTCTTCAAAACTACTAACCGCCTACAGCCCTAGCTCCTGCTTGTTTCTCTTTTGCTGCTTGCTTTTTGAGGCAGGGTCTCATTACGAAACCAACACTGGCTGTCACCTCGAGTCTCCTGCCTCAGTCTCCTGAGTTGGAAGTGCCTGTCCTTAAACAATGTGATTTCCCACCTGAAGTGCATGACCGTAGCTTTGTAAGCCCTTTTTAGTTAAATTCTTCAACGCACACAACCATTGATCTGCATTTTCGGATTTCTTTGCCTTTTTATTTTTCTGGAGTTTTATTTGGGAAGGTCATATAATTACTATTTTGTAATCAGTTTCTTTCTTTTGTCTGTATTTAATCACCCACGACACTGCACACATTTGCAGGATATTTCCTCTCCTGTATGCACAGAACACATCTTCTGCCCCTCACAGTGAATAACCACTTGGGTTGCTTATAGCCTGATCTCTTGTGACCAGGGCTTCTGTGAGCATTGATATACAAATGCTTGTGTGGGCTTATGCTTTGCCCTCTACCAAAAAACCCGACACATTTGTCTGTGGTGCTTCCTGCCATTCCACACACACACACACAAAACCGGCTCTCTGCTGTCAAAGTGACTTACTACAGGAGAGCGTGTTTCCGTCTGAGATGCACACACAATGCTCTGTAAAACATGAATGCAGTCACTGCAGGAAACTGTAAAATGGGACCAGTGGAGGTTTTCCCTGTAACTTTCCCTGACAGTCTGCCAACGTTCAATGGGGTCCTACCTAAGCATTCTTTTATTTTATCCAGTGATTTTTAAAAACAGGTCTCCTGTGGCTGGGGATGATGTCTTCTCATCTTCCTGCCTCCACCTCAAAGTGCTGAGACTTCGAGTATGGACCATGATTCCTTGTCTGTTCTGGGAACCCAATCCCAGACCTTCACTTAGGCCAGGCAAGCACTAACCAACTGAACAGGGTCATCCCTAACCCTGACATTTCCCCCTAATACTGGGGATGGATCCGTGGGCCTCTCATTCACATGAGAGGTACATTATCTGTCTGGACAGCCTTGGGAGGAAATAGCATTCCCACTTCCTGGATGGAAAACTGGGCTGAGTGGGAAGGGAAGGACTCAAGGTATATATCCTCAGGGTCCACCAGAGTCCAGGTAAAGCCTGGGGCAAAGACTTGAGGAACTGGCTCCACCACTAACAGGCTGGAGCCTTCCCTGAGCCTGCAGGAAGTCTCAATCAGCATTCTGCCTGACTTTAAGTAGTCTACTCACACAAATAATCCAGATGGCCAAGAAATCCCATTTTGTCACAGCAGAAAGGCCAAGACCCCAGCACGGGAACTGTGCAAGAAATTGGCGTGAAAACACAAACACGAACCAAAATAACCCCACGTGGATAGCCAGAGGGATCTTTCCTGCCCAGCCCCTGCTACAACCAACCCCTGGCTTAAGTTACTCCCTGAGTCCCCCCCTTAAATTACTAAGACTTTAGCCAAGAAGGACACTAGAGCCTGAACCTTGGGGGCCCAAAGGGACAATATTGACAAAAAACTTAAGTGGCTCCGCAGGGGGCAGAGTGCAATTTGTGTCCGTTGTAGGAAAGCAGGACAAGGAGAGGGAGGGGCCTGGACAAAGAGAGGGAGGGGCCTGAACAAGGAGAGGGAGGGGCCTGGACAAGGAGAGGAGCCTGGACAAAGAGAGGGAGGGGCCTGAACGAGGGAGGAGGAGCCAATAGCAGGACAGCAGGCCTAATACCATCAGACCAAGACAGGCCTCCCAGAGGTAGGGCACCAGGATGGAGAAGGTAGAGAATGGAGAGGCCACCCAGTTCCTACAGAACACAAATTTCCTTCATTCTCCTGAGGCCGGTGTTAGCAAAATGTGGTAAGGATGGGGCCTGAGAGGACACTGGGAGCAAGCTGCCACAAAGCCCGAAATCACAAGGGAATGGGCTTCCTGAAAGGGAGGGGTTAGCCCACAGTACAGAACTAAATGTCAAGACCCTGGAGGAGGGCACCTGTTAGGCTTGGGGAGGGAGCCTAGTAGGGCTGAGAGCGATGGCGTTGGAGCAAGACCTCAGAAAGCACCGCAGAGGCTGAGCCGTCAGAGCGGGACAGGAGCTTGGGACCGAAAGCCAGTCTCCATTTACATATTTTTAAAATGTATTTTTATTATGTGTGTACACGTGTTGTATTAGGGTCATGGAGCACCTGTGGAGGTCAGAAACAATTCTTCCTTCCACCACATGGGGCCCGGGATCAACTTGTCAGGCTAGGTGGAAGGTGTCTCTATGTGGGCACATGCAGGATGAAAGGGCCAGTACGCACCTGCCAGGTGTGGTGGCACATGCATTTAATGCCAACACTTAGGAGGTAGAAGTATGTAAATTTCTATGAGTTCCAGAACAGCCAGGCTACATAATGAGACCTGTTTCACAAAACAAACACACAGTAATCCAATAGTCAGAAAGATTAGCAAGAAGACTGCCTAGGCTACAGACGGAGTGACAGGCCAGTCTGAGCAACTTAGTTAGAACCCGTCTTAAAGTGGAAACTTAAGGGTTCTTTGGAAAGTCAGTTGTGTTGGGCAGTGTTTTGCTGGGGCAAACACATGAAGGACTGTTTTCCTGAAGTAGACACGGGTAAAAGGATGCTTTGCTAATGCAAGCATGTGAAAGACCCACGATGAAGGATTCTTTGCTAATGACACATTTGCACTGGTCCGCCTTACATGCATTGTTGAGTTCCATCTGTCAGGACTCCATAGGGAGAAACACACCAAAAAACTTCTGGTGGTTGTTGTGGCTTCTCGCTGCTTCCGTGGAGTCGGCTGCTTGGCAGACTGATGTCAACTGAGAAAGATTCACATGGAGTTTTGCTAAGTCAGACTCATGGGCTGAGGCAAGACCAGTGGAGGACACATGTGAAGTTTGGCAGGAGTATAAACAGAACTAACCAGACACTGACGGAGGTGAGGCTTGCCTTGCTTTCGTAGCTAAAGCTTCTTGAACTTGCATCTTCGCTGATCTTTGTTTTAATGAGAAAGACACAGCAGAGAACTTCTCCTGGCATGCCTGCTGGCCTTGGTACTTCCTGCTGACTAGTTCCAATTCGGCTGGGGACTAGTTGTCTCTGATAGGTTGTACCACTGCTGCTGATTGATGTTTGCTCTCCTGACTACCGAACTGGTCCATGAAGTATTTTGAGTGGATCGAGCTGTCGCTGTTGACCCGTGAACTGCTGATTTCCTGACAACGCAGATGGGATTTGCTCCAAAGAACCATTTCTGAACAGGTCCACTTCTCCTGTATCCTTTCTTTTCCACTACCTCTGGTGGGTTGTGGGCTAGAAGGGAGGTTAAAGCATTTGATAACAATCATTAAATATAGGATTTAAAAAAAAAATTAAAGTTACACCTGTCTCAAAATTCAAACCAGCTAGGGCTGAGGTTGTAGCTGAGTTGTCAAGAATGCAAAAAGACCTGTGTTCAGTCTCCAGTGCCTCATAAAAAAAACCAGACATGGTGGCAAACAGAAATCCTCACCAGGTCCACAGTGAGACCCTGGCTGAGAAAAAGCAAGCAATAATAAATTAAATAAATAAATAAATATAGGAGGGGGACTTGTGTTGCAGTACTCAGAGATGACACAACTTTATGCTAGCCTGGTCTACATAGTGAGGTCCAGGATAGCTAGGGATAAATACAGAAATCCTGTTTGAAGAAAAATTAAATTTGGGTGTTTTTCTGTTGTTCTTTTGAAACAGGGCTTTGTGTAGCCAGACTGCCTTTGATCTAGCTTGCTGTGAGGTGAGGGTGACCTTGAATTTCTCATCCTCTTGTTTCCCAAGGCCTTCGCCATCCAGCGAGCGTTTCTGGGTTCTGTTCTTTGTTGTGTACTTTTGTGTGTGTGTAGGGTTATTCTGGTGAGCACACTGTCTCACTCACGATAGGCATCCTCAGCCCCCAAATTTAAATTAAATTAAATGGAGGGAATCCAGGCACTTGGGAGGTTAAAGCAGGAGAATCCTGAGTTGGATGTCAGCCAGAGTTACAGGCAAGGCCCTGTCTAACAAGTTGAAGGCCTCACACAGATAGGTGCACATTCTACCCTAGAGGTGAAGCTTCACCGGGTTGCCCAGCTGGCCTGGAAGGCCTGGGCTCAGGCACTCCTCCTACCTCAACCTCCTGAGTGGCATGGATCACAGACATACACACACACCAGCCCAACTGGCACAGTGTTAACTGACTTCCTTCTTGTTTGTTTGTCTTGTTTTGATTTTCGAGACAGGGTTTCTCTGTGTAGCCCTGGCTGTCCTGGAACTCACTCTGTAGGCCAGGCTGACCTTGAACTCAGAAATCTGCCTGCCTCTGCCTCCCAAGTGCTGGGATTAAAGGCGTGTGCCACCACCGCCCGGCATTAATTGAAGTTTTATAATAATGGTTTTATAATATCATGTGATATGGAGAAAAGGAAGATAATTCTGTCTTTCTTCTACTGTTTGTAACTGCATTTGCTGTACAACTGTGTTCCTAGCAGAAGAGAACTTTAGCTTTTTTATTGTGTAAGTCCTAGGGCTGGAGAGATGGCTCAGTAGTTAGGAGCACTGATGGCTCTTCCAGAGAATCCAGTTTTCATTCTTAGAACCCACATGTCAGCTCACAGAGGTCGCAGGTCTTAAGAGGCACAGAAGTAGAACGCCACAGGGATGGATAGCTCAGCAGTCAGATGACCTGAGCTCATTCCCAGCACCGCATGCAGTGGCTGCCTGCGACTCCAGCTCCCTTTTCCGACCTCCATGGTCATCGTATTCACATGAGCAAACCCGCACTTCAACACATTTTGTGTGTGTGTGTGTGTGTGTGTATCAACAAATAAAGTTAGGCATGGTGGTACATGCTTTTAATCCCAGCACTCATGAGACAGAGACAGGTAGATCTCTTTGAGTTTGAGGCCAGCCTGGTCTACAGAGTGAGTTTGACAGCCAGAGTGACACAGTGAGACCCTCTCTTAAATTAAGTACAGTTGTTTTCTCTAAATCCTCTTCCTTTTTTGAAAGTTTATTTATTTTGTGTGTCTGCATGTTTGTCTGTGTACCATGTGCATCCAGTGCTCACAGAGACCAGAGGAGGGCATCAGATCCCCCTAGAACTGCTATCTACGGGCACTAGGAGTTGAACCTGGGTCCTCTGGAGGAGCAGCCATTGCTCTTAACCATGGAGCCATCTCTCCAGCTCTCTCTAAATCTTAATTATACTTTTAACGTTTACTTTTTACTTACTTATTGAAGAGGCATTCACTTGCTACTGTGGAAGGTTGGGGGGTGGGGCATGGAAGTCAGAGGACAACTTGGGGGCGGCAGTCTTCTGCTTGCACCATATGGGTGTCATGGACCAAACACCAACCATCAAGCTTGGTGGCAGCAGATACTTTTGCCCTTTGAGCCATCTCAACAGCCCCCAAGTCCCCTTCAATACTGAGGATAGAACCCAGAGCCTTCTACGTGCAAGGCGAGCACTCTACCACAGAGCTACACCCAGAGCAGTAAATTAAATGCACTCTTCCGCTGCAGTACGCAATCTGTGCCTGGGAGTCAGACAGCACCAAGGAAAAAGCCTTCGGCCACCCACACCCAAGTCTGACCACACCCCTGCAACACTGTCTCAAAAAGAAAAAAGAAAATAACCCACAGGTACTTGGCCAGCAGGGTATCACAGCTTTTTTTTTTTTTTTTTTTTTTTTCTTTTGGTTTTTCGAGACAGGGTTTCTCTGTGTTTCCTGGCTGTCCTGGAACTCACTCTGTAGACCAGGCGGCCTCGAACTCAGAAATCCGCCTGCCTCTGCCTCCCAAGTGCTGGGATTAAAGGCGTGTGCCACCACCGCCCAGCAAGTATCACAGCTTTTAAGAAGCAGGTAAGTGGAATTCCACATGGGACAGAGACAAGAACCTCACCTGAGCTGCAAATCTCCATCCTGAAGGCTGGCCTGCTGTGGCTCCTCCTCCATCCACGCCATCTGATCTCTAAGCTCTTCCTTAGGCTCTAGAAGAGGTCCAGGTAGGATCCCAGACCTCTTCATGTGAGGTGACTGCCTGTTGCAGCTGGTCCCTTTGCCACGCCCATAACGAGGGCAGCAGCCAATGATTCTGTTCTCTTCCAATCACAGTGGATTCCTGTGACATTCACTGCACCTCTGTGGCCAGCAAGTACCCTAAGAACCGGCAGCACAGAGGCAGAGCCTCCTCCCCACGAGCTTCTCTGACCTGCAGTTCTTTGCTGTAGAGCAGAGTATAGAGGGAAATGAACCAGCAGCCAGTCTCCTGCCTCACTCCAGAACCTCTCCAGAGGTCAGGACCCCAAGCTCATTATCAGGAAGGCTCTCTCCTTCCAGGGATGGATGCAGTCTCTCTGCTTATTTGTGTTTGGTTGTTTTGAGACAGCGTCTCATGCTCTATAGCAGTGGTTCTCAATCTGGGGGTCGTGACCTCTTGGGGGTGTGTGTCACCTATCAGATATCGTGTGTATCTGGTATTTACATTATGATTCATAACAGTAGCAAAATTACAGTTATGAAACAGAAACAAAAATAATGTTATGGTTGGGGGTCACCACAGCATGAGGAACTGTATTAAGGGGTTACAGCGTTAGGAAGGTTGAAAGGCACTGCTCTAGAGCTAAGGCTGACCTTGAACTCGTGATTCTCCTGCCCTTACCTCTGGAGTGCTGGGATTCCTGATATGCTTCAACTCACAGGCCTCGGAGAGCTGTCAAAGAAACCTCCAAATCAGTGGGTTCCCTTCTCTTTTTTTCGTTTTTGGAAGAGCTGAGTATTGAAGCTGTCTCTTTTGAGACAAGGTCTCACAATGTACCTTTGACTGGCCTAGAACTCACTTTGTAGACCAGGCTGGCCTTGAGCTCACAAAGATCTACTTGCCTCTGCCTCCACGTGCTGAGATTAAAAGCATGTGCCACCACACCCAGCAGTTTCTTACTTACTATGTGGGGAGACGGGGGAAAGGCTTCTTGCCACAGTAATAGTGTGTCTCCATGCTGCTGTATTTCAAGTTCCCATTTGCTAGAGAAGACTGACTGGGACTACAGGAGATCCAGGTGTGGCAAGGCTCACAGGAAGGTTCAGTAAGCTCAAGTACAAGAACACTAAGCACAAGGATTCCAGACGAAACAGGACAACATAGCAAGACCCCCACATCTCAGAAAAAAAAATGGAGAAATAAATTTACCATCAGGTATGGTGATTCGCATGGGTAGTGCTATTTCTGAATCTGAAGCATGAATATCCTTGAGCTTGGGAGTTTGAGGCCAGCAAGAACAACAGAGAGACTCTGTCACAAACCAAACCAAACACCAGTCGGGAAAAGTTTTCTTTCAAAATGATCAATACGTCTGGCCAAAGCTCCTTCTAGGCTGAATATTATAGCTGAAAATAAACTCATGACAGACCTCTCTGGCTTGGAACACACAGATGTACATTACTGTATGGTTCCCTTGATATCAATAACCATCCAGAGCCCAGGAAGGGCACCTACGTGTTTGACTTTTCCAGAACAGCAGTGTGAAGAATAGTCTCATACAAGCTTTCCCTTCGTGTGCAGCTGCTTTGAAAACATTAACCCAGGAGTGGAAATGCCTGGTGTAAAGATGCACACATCTTAAACTGTATTTATAGAGACGGACCTGGCAACTGTCAAATTCACCGTATATTTAGGCTAGGGAATTTGTTTATGTGAAATCCTGACACAGAGCCAGCTCCCCTCACCCCAACCCTGGATCCTTCCAAGAGGGTTAGGGAGACTCCAGACTTGTCACCTAGCATTCAGTTTGCTCTGCTCCTGGTCATGGAGAGAAACACATCACTCATCTGAGCAGACTGGGGTTCACTGGCTTAGCAGGCTATCACTGGTGGGATCTGTGGAGAGGCTCCTGTCCCAAAGAAAAGATATGGCTCTCAGACCTGCTGCACGCGGCTAGCATGAGACCCAGCTCAGCACCTAAGAACCATGTCACATCTCCAGATTCACCAGGCTGTCCCTCTATTTTCCCTCCATGTCACACCTGTATGAAGGTCCCTGCCTTTTGCCAAGGCCTAATTGGATTTTACCTTTTCTTACCTAAGATTTCCCATCTCCTTCATTCTTTCAAAGGTCTATGGGTGGAATATGACTTGGCCAAGAAATTGCTTGTGACCAACTCTCTGAGCCTTGGTTTCTTCATCGGTAAAAAGGAGGGTTCTGGGCAATGTTTTACAGTTTGGATGGCTGTCTTGGTTTAAAGGATTTTTTTAGGCAAGTTTGGCTTCTATGAAACCCACCTTAAGAGGCTTCAAATCAGCATCCTGACTGGCTTAGGGCTTTCTGGGAGGAAGACCTAACTTTTGTTTGAAAAGTTTTTGTGACTACAGTGCAATGAAAAACCAAAGCTGAGCCACCCACCGGCGATTATTGTATTTTAAATGATGTTATTTCATAGTCATTTTCCTGTTGAGTTCGAGTCTTCGGTAGTGGCGCACGCCTTTAAACCCAGCACTTGGGAGGCAGAGGCAGGTGGATTTCTGAGTTCGAGGCCGGCCTGGTCTACAAAGTGGTTCCAGGACAGCTAGGACTACACAGAGAAACCCTGTCTCGAAACCCACCCCCCCCAAAAAAAAAAAAAACAAAAATCAAGGAAGACTGTTCCAATGCTGTTGGTACTGGCACGTGGGTCTCAGGTTTCTGGGCCTGTATGATCACAAACCCAGAAAAGGCCTCTGTTAGCTGGAGTTAGGCTATGCCACACTAATGCAGAGAGCAAGAGACAGTCAGGGAACTTGGAGGCAAGGGAAACCTGAGGAAAAAATGACGCTAGCCTGGACTGCTGGAAGCGCCTAGACTCACCCCCTCCATCTGGGGCTAGCCATCAAGGGAATGGCTCAGGCTCTATCATCAGACCCACCTGGGCCCAAAGGACACTGACACACGAGGTAAGTCAGAGACCATCGAGTAAGTGCGGTCACCTCCAAATTGCGACACTGTGCCTGCCTTACCCACGCTCCTGGAGCGCAGCCTGTACTCACCCCTGGCCGACCCTCTGCGATAGGCTTGGGGTTTTAGCCAAAGTGGCCTTCGCCCGCGACCCACAACTGGTCCCTGAGCACGTGGGAGTTAGTCTCCGTACCTACTGCGCCTCAGTTTCCCCATCCACACAAGGATAAGCTCCCAGAGGAAGAGACAGACTTACAAAGGTACGGGGACTGGCACCCTTTGTGCCCGGTAGTGCCCCCACCACCACGGAGGAGCACACAGTAGGCGCTCCGGAAACACTCTCCGAAAGGAGGAGCGGGCCACTTCCTGCCCTGGAGCTGACTCCGGGAGCCTTGGTCCCACCGCTCCACCCCGGGCCCAGGCCATGTGGCATTCCTAAGGTGGGTGGGCGCAGGAAGGAGGTGCTGCGGGCCCGCCCCCTCCGGCGCGTGGGCGGGGCGAAGCCCCCTGGCTCTGCGGGCCCGCCCCCGAGGGTGGGCGTAGCTGGCCACGCTCCGCACAAAGTTTGTTTCTGCCTCGGGGCGGTGGGGGAGGGTGCGGCGGGCGCGCTGGGAGGAGAGGGGATCTGACGTCAGGTCGCGAGGTGCTTTCCAGCCGCGAGCTGTCAGGCGGGTGTCAGACCCGGCAGGTACGCGGCGCGTTCCCCCGGCGCCCCCCTCCCGCTCCGGCCGGGTCGTCCCGCACCCCACCGAGGCCGCGTGGGCCGGAAAGCCTCCGGGGAAGGTGAGTGCGGGGCGTCGGAGGGCTGGGGACGCGGGAGGAGGCGCGCGGACAACTTGGAAAGTTTCTTGGGGCGGCGGGGCGGGGGAGGGGGCGTCGTCCCGGCGCGTGCGACAGTGGGTGTGTGAACCCGGGGGTGTGTGTGAGTCGGGACTGCGGAACGCTGGCGCGGAATGTCGTGGGGGGAGCCTGTTCGGGTCATTGAGGGTGGGGGTCGGCTCCCAAAGATCCCGAAGATCCTCTGGGAGAGGGCGGCCGGTGCCCTGCAGCGGGGTGAGCGCGCGGGGAGCGGGTTTGTTTGGTTTCAAAAGTGCACGTTGCTAACCGCCGGCGGCCCCCCCCCTCCCGCACGGCGGCGGAGCGGGACCGGGGGCCGCCGAGTGACAGCTGGAGGTGGGGGCCGCGGGCGGGGCTCCGACGGAGAGGGCTTGGGAGCCCGCGCGAGTTCCCCTTTCCTTTGGAACAAAGGAAAGTCTGTCTCCCAGGCATCTGTCACTCCCGGGCGGGCCAAGGCTGTGGGGCGCGTGGGGCTGGCGACGCGGAGAAAGTTTGTGCGCGCCGGGACCCCGGGGCCAGGCGAAGGGCAACCGGGCGTCTTTCGGGGGCTGTGCGCGTCCCCGATGCAGGGGGGCGGCCAACATGGAGTCTGGGCGCAGAGTTGGGGGGGCGGCGCGGAGGTTGGAGCCCAGCCCCCTCTTTTCCCCTCCCCCTCCGGGCCGAGTTCGGAGCACAAAGCCGAGCGCGCACGCTCCGGCGGCCCCGCGCCCCAAGAGTCAGCCTGCGCGGAGTACCAGGGAAGGGGTTGGGAACTAAACTTTTTCCTGTCTCGAAATGGACACGTGAGTTTTCTTTCTTGCAGAGTTCTCCCCACCCCCCAAGCGCCGGGTGGCGGGCCGGCAGGGGAGCTGTTGCACGCACCGTGACTCTGGTGGGGGACAGTTGAGTGAGGGTGCCCTGAGCGCCGGCGGATTCGTCGGCGCCCCGTGAGCCATGTGCTCCGCTGCGTCTGGGCCGCGGGGGAGGCTGCGCGCTTTGTGTGAACTGCTGGGAACTCCAGCCTCAGTGTGCGGCCCGGGGGAGAGTATCTGGAGCTGGGCGAGTTGTCAGAAAGTTCCTGTGGGAGTGGCCGCAGATGGTGGTGTGGGAGAGTGTAGGAGATTGATGGGGTGCAGTGTCCAAGGGGTTCCTCCAATAACGCAGTTAATGTAAAAACTGATGGATGGCCAGAGTGGTGACGTGCGTGCTCCTGGGTCGGAGAGATCGTGGGTGGGCAGGTCACTTGGAGTTCGTGGGTGGGCGGGTGTAGGAGTTGGGTTAGTTTCGAGAGTCTTGGTCGTTGGTCCTAGGTATGGGGTGTAAAGCTTTATGTGTTTATAAAACTCTGGAAACTTGTGGAGTGTGAGCAGTGGGTCGGGTCAGTTATCTGAGCAGCGTTCAATTTGCATGAGGGATATTGAGGTATCAGTGGTGTGTGTGTGTGTGTGTGTGTGTGTGTGTGTGTGTGTGTGTGTGTATAAGTGTGTGTAACCTGCAGACAGCCCTAGGGTGCAGGACCCAGAGGTGGAAAAAGTTCCCGCTGAGGGGTGCTCTTCTGCCCCCACACCGGGAACTCTGAAGACTGGCTTCTGGCAGGCAGCCAGAGTGGAATTCGGAAAGATAACCTTGAGTAAACTTCTCACCCACTACCAGGACGCCTCCCTGAGCTGGCACCCCAGCTGTCCCGGCGGCCGAAATGTCTGCCCTCAGAATGCATCCTATTTGTGTTCCCATGAGTAAACAGAGCCTCTGTGCAGTGCCGGCTTCACCTCCAGGTGGCCTGGCTGAAGGTAGACCCTTCCCTCGAAAGTCTGGCTTAGCCAGCCCAGAGATCTGGGCTCAGACCCAAGTCGAGGAAACAAAACCTGGGAGATGCCAGAGTCTTTTGGCTAGGCCTGCCGGGGAGCTGTTAAAAGGCAAAGAAGGGAGGAGCCTTGAGATTCTGGCCCAGCCTTGGCCTAGAACTTGTGCTATTAAAATGTAAATTTCTTTTGCTTTTGTGAGCAGGAACTTTGTCTGCTGGAGGGGCAGCTGATACGAGTTATCTAGGCAGAAACCTTACTTCACGGACCAGGGGAGGAGGAAGGAGGGCTTCAAAACTCTGAAAGGAGGACATTTAACTAGGATCACACAGCCCAGTGGAAGTTAAAGCAGGGACCAGAGCCACGCTTCATTGGTCAGGATTCTGAGATTAAGTCTGGGACCAGGTCAGAGGCCGGACCAAGGAAGAAGGTCTAAGAAGCAACCACTGGAATGACTCACTACCCACCGCACGGTGGCTGGCGGCAGGACGTAGTGAAGTTAGCAGACCCGCCTCTGGGCCTTGGAGGGAAAATTACCGGATACCAAATCCTGCTGTATAATGACTCTTAAATGGGAATTTAAAATTTTTTTTTTAATGTGTATGGATTTTTATCCACGCCTCAGAGTTCAAGAGAGGGCATCTAATCCCCTGGAACTGGATTTTTGGGTGGTTGTGTGCCTTCATGTGGGTGTGGAGAATGGAACCCACCTAAATGCTGAGCTATCTCTTCCAGCCCCAGAACTTCACTTTTAAAATAAGCAGGCATGGGGGCCTGGGGGAGGGGAAGACTGGAGAAATGGCTCGGTGGTTAATTAAGAGCTCTTTTGCTCTGACAGGGAGCCTGGGTTAAGATGCCGGCACAGACATGGGCTCACAACAATCTAACCCCAGCTCTGGAGGACCTGCCTCCTCCTCCTGTCTTAGCAGGACTCTGCATATGTGACAGTAAGACATACAGTAGGCAGAACATCTATACACATAAAATAAGTAAAATCTTGGATGGGAGAGAAGGGATTTGTGGGAGGGGGAAATGAGAGAATAGAGCACTTTGGTCAAAGAATGCTATATATGTAATAAAATTTTAAATAAAACAGGCTAAAAATCCTCCTCTTCTCCTCCCCCCTATCTAACTGCTGAACTGCTCTGTAGAGCAGCCTGTTGCAGACACCTCTTCATATGTGGGAGCACACAACAGTGGTCTTTAATGACCGGCCTCCTCACTGAGCATGTGCCCAAGGCCCATCCATGTTGTAGCAAGCAGCAGAAGTGTACTGTCTCTTTAATTTATTTATTTTGTTTACGTATATGAATGTTTTGCCTGTGCGTGTGTGTATACACCACATGGATGTCCACGGAGGCCACGAGAAGGCATTGGATTCCCTGGAACTGGAGTTATAGGTGGCTGTGAGCTACCATGTGAGTGCTGGGAGCTGAGCCAGGTCCCCTGGAAGAGCAGCCAGTGCTCTTAACCACTGAGCCATCTCTCCAGGCCCACTGTTATTTCTTTTTATGGCCAAATAGCTCGTTTGTTCAGCCATCTGTTGAAGACCTCTTGATAGTTTCCACCTTTTGGCTCCTGTGAATATTGGTGCACCGGCTTCTTTGTGGGACCAGGTGTGCATTTCTCTTGAGTAGCTAGCTGGTAGCGAGATTGCAAGTTTCCCATTTTGGGAGTTTTCAAAAGAGTTAAGTGAGGTAATAGATGCTGAGTTTCCAGGACAGCCTGGGAAACAGAATTCAAGTTGAGCATTGGCACTGGGGAGGCAGAAGCAGAAGGGTCTGCCTGGGCTACTACTTAGTAGGACTGTCGAACCACAGGAGGAAACTGTGGTCTTTTCTAGTCATATTCTGTTTTTAAAAGAGGTGCCACCCACGTCTCAATGGTCCTTCTCTGTTCCATCAATCAGTGGCATTTAAGATTTATCCAGCTTGCTCAGGCTATGGTACTATTGTCCAGGATTTGAGACTATGACCCTTTGCTTGTGAAGGTGAACTCACCAGGAGACTAAGGAAAAAGGGACAAGCACTAAGTGGTAATGTTATCCCCATCCCCTTTGTCACTTGCCCCAGGCTCCCCAGAGGTCCAGCTTAGCCCCTAAGCACCATGTCGGACAGCGATCTAGGCGAGGATGAAGGTCTCCTGTCACTGACTGGCAAGAGGAAGCGCAGGGGGAACCTGCCCAAGGAGTCAGTAAAGATCCTCCGGGACTGGCTGTATCTGCACCGCTACAACGCCTACCCCTCAGAGCAGGAGAAGCTAAGTCTCTCGGGACAGACCAACCTCTCGGTGCTGCAGGTAAGAGGGGACCAGGCACCAGTCTCCAGCTCTGTTCCCCGTGCCCTGTGGTCTTGGCCTATCTTAATCCCTGCGGGGATAAGATGAGAAGCCCACCCCTGGCCCCAAGGGAAAGTGAGGTCACTGAGACTTTGGCCCTTGTTCAGGGATGAGGAGTTATTGTTGACCTTAAAGGTTAGAAGGCACAGGAACAGAGAGGTTCTGGGGTACAGCCCATGGCACTGTTGGCACAGGACTTGCTTTTTAAAATGAGTTGACTAGACTGAGGAGATGACCAGGGATTAAAGAGCATGTCCTTCTCTTCCTGTGTGGATCCATGTTCAGTCCTCTGCACACCAGGCAACCCGAGCCTTCCGTAACCAGCTCTGAGCGCGTCTCACCTCTGCAAGTGCACGTATGCCTGTGATTTTTTCTTTTTTTAATTTCTTAATGTAAAAGAGAAGGTCTTTTAACGATCGAGCTGGAGGTGGACATGCTGGTACATGCCTGTGATCCCAGCCCTCAGAAGGAAGAGGAGGAGGCTAGTTATACATTCCTCTCCTGTGCCTGGTGGAACTGTTAGGAGGAACGCATTTTAAACTGGATATAAAAGGACCTTTGTGAACCACATTGAGGGACACACTCGAGACGTTTGTACTAGAGGTTGTGTCTCTTTTCAGTTGTCCTGCCGACCAGCAGATGGGTTTTCTGTTTGCATAATGCTGACACCCCTCCCGTCCCCCAGTCTTGCTGGCCTCACTGTTCCTTCCTTGAGCCAGCAGGCCTCCTTTTGCTTCTCTCTTCTGGCCTGTCTACCATTTCTCCAGCCCACAAGCTGGCTCCTTCCCGTCAATCACCTCACCTAATCCTGCTACTTCCCTGGCTTCCCACCTCTGTTCCTCCTTCCAAGGCACAGGCACGGCAAGTGGTTGGCCTGTGAAAATCCTGTGACCTAGCTCTATACCCTAGACAGTGGTTAACCCAAGTCTGTCTTGAGACAGGGTCCAGACTCAAGTTCTAGGACCTGATTGTCATCCTACCTTTTTCACGAGGACTCAGCAGTCTGCTTGCTGTGGCTCTGAGCCTCCTTTCCTCATCTGACAATGAAAAGAAGTTTGGAGCTTTCTCAAGAATTCAGACACCATTTGGGCTGCTCGTCTTCTCTGTTCGTGTCCTCCAGGAGCTCATCACATTTAATTCCTGTGCCCAGCTCCTGCTACTAGGATACTTTCAAGGAACATCTAGCCTGGGGTTGTGGGGTACTAAGTTGATGAATACTAAGACAAGGCAATGCAGAGCCCGAGGCCTCTGTCAGGACTCCCTGGAAGGTGTCTTTGAACCTACGTGCTCTAGAGGCATATAGGCAGAAACAAAAGGCCTAGAGTTTGAGACCAGAACTGCACAGACTACCTTCGCTGCCCCCCTGCCTCCAGCCTTTATCTTTCAGTTACAGATGTATAGGTCAGATCATGTGACACACACTCCAGGGACCCTACTGTCCTCTGATGGGGTCCAGACTTAAGAGCACCCCAGCTTCCTTTGCAGTCCTTCCTGGGACTGGCTGTTGGTTATGATATGCAGGATCGGTCAAGGCCTGTGTTTTCTTCACTCTCATTAAGCGCTTGTCTTTTGTAAACCCTCTCTAGCCTGCTTCCTGTTTGGAGCCATTGCAGTACGTCTATGGCATCGCACACCTGTCCTGTCAAGCCACTTGTCACACGGTATTGAAATTGCTTCTTGTCAGGGACATTTTCTCAAAGCTGAGAACTGGACTGACCCTTTTCTAAAAATTGGAGATTGGGCTGAGTGGTCAGGCACTGACTGGCCTTGCACACCAAGGAACAGGGTTCCCTAGCACTGCACCAAAGCGCTGTTCCATGGCCCTGCCTCCCCTCTAGATGCTAACACTTTAATAATTTTTATTATCTTGTCGTAAATGTGTAGTACGGACATAAAATTGAGTTTAAAACGCTTATTTATTTTTGCTCTTATATCCAGCTATAAGACCAGTTTTCCAAAGTAAATAAATTGACTGTAGTGTATTTTGCCACCCACCCACTCCAGATGTGTAGTTGGGCATGACACACCTACTTGTTCAGGCCAGAGTGAAAAGAGAAAGTCAAAATATTCTTGCAGAGACCAGTGAGGCTTACAGATCATAGCTTTACTTCAGCATCCGAGTATAGGACAGGAGTCAGCCACTGGAGTGCATGGGGAGTTAGAGATGAGTGGAGACCATCTGGCACTCCCAGAGGGATACCTCACATCAGCTTCAGCTGTGCGCCTGCCTCTCTTGAAGACTTCAGGTACCTCAAGTGCCTGAGTGGAAACTGACAGCTCCAGCGAGCCCTGCCCTTTCTCACGCTCCTTTGAGATCTCCAGCTCCTGTACACATTTCCCTTCAGTGTTGTGGAATATGAGGGGTTGGGTTGTTTCTTGAGATAAAGTCTTGCTGTGGAGCCCTGGGTGACTTTGTCTCGTTAAGACATCTAGCTGCTTGCACCTCCCAGTGCTGGGCCTAAAGGTACCACAGCAGGGGGGATTACAACCTTTTTTTAAAATCTGTTTTGTTGTTGCTTTGGTTTTGTTTAGTGGGGTTGTGGGGGAGGGTTTTTTGTTCGTTTGCTTTTTGAGACAGGTCATCGTGACCTGACAGTCTTGGAACTCTGTGTGGACCAGACTAGCCTCTGGCCTGCAATTCACAAAGATCCACCTGCCTCTGCCTCCAGAGTGCTGGGATTAAAGGTGTATGCCACCATGCCTGGCTGGAATGCAACTTGTTAATTCCATGCTTTTCCCTGTCACCACTGACATCACCTGTCACTCCAGGACATCAGTTGCCTGTTTACCAGTAGGCTTCCTCTCTGACCCACATCCTTGCTGTGTGCTCTGGTTACCTTATTCCTTACTCTGACCAGGGAACCCCAACTTCTAAAGGAGTCAGTTGCTTCCACACGACCTGGGCATCTGTACTGGCCCAGCATTAGGACCTTTAGCTGGCTGCATTTAAGTGGCACGAGGTTCTCAGAGTGTGGGGAGCAGAGACCTTAGTTTTAGGTGTTTTTTGTTTTTTTGGGGGGGCTTTTTTTTTTTTTTTTTTTTTGTTGTTGTTGTTGTTGTTGTTTTTTTAAATCAGTATCTGTCAGGGAAGGGCTAAGTAATTGCAACTGCTGAAAATGAATTGTGTTGGAAGTGTCCTAGGTTTTGTCTGTATTTAGTTTCAAATTCTCCTTTGCTCCTAAGGACATTTCCAAGGTCTTCACACCAAGCCACACTCCTGCCCCAAAGGAAGAACAGTAAATGAACTAGCCACTGGCCCAACAGGTATCTGCATTATGCCAAGCTGGTTTCTTCTCCCTGGGGCACCTCTTTTGATTGTGTCTTTTTTTTACTTGCCCTGGAGCCATGTCATTTGCAAGTCAGTGAGTCATGTAAGTAAATGGTTTGCCAGGTTTTGTTCAGAGCAGAGCAATTGGGAGACTCAGGCACCCCCTCCCCCCAGAAAAAGAACAAAATTGTGTGGTGGAGGGTTGTCAAGGTCCTTGGTTACAGTCAGAGCCTTAGTTATTGGTTGGAGTCTTCTGGTTTCCTGTTTGGGGACTGCCTGAAGCGTTCTGAGTCCATCTCTTAGCTTCCCCAGCACCTGGGCTGCACTGGGAGGGCTCAGGACTGGGAGGGCTCAGGACTGGGAGGAAAGCAGTCCAAACAGTGCCTCTGTGTCTTTCCTCCCATTCCTGAGCCTGCTGGCTGCATAGCTATTCCTCTGGTAAGGCCCTGGGGAAGAAAGGAGCCTATAAAGGCTGGGTAGGAGGAGTGACCTGGACAGGTCACTGTCCCCCTGTGCAGGCAGTCACTATATTTACATCCTGTCCTGTCGATTGGGCTTCTACAAGCAACACCATGTCACTTGTCCCTCAAGGCCCTCTTGTATATTTTTTGAGTTTCTTCTGTGTGACAGCCACAGTTAAAGAACTGTTGGTGCTCACCAGAGCAGGTTAGATAAAGCTCTGGTCTGAGTCTGCCTAACAGCTCTCTAGAGCCCTTGTTTAAAGACATGCATTGCCAGGTGGCGGTAGCAGCTCATATCTGTGACTACTGGCTTACCATGAGTTCAGGTCAGCCTGAGCTACAGAGACCTCGAGGCAAAAGACATCCAAAATTTGGCATGGTGGTGCATACCTTTAATCCAGCACTCAGGAATAATTGGAGGCAGGTAGATGTTAAGTTCCCAGCCAGGGATACATAGTGAGATGAGACCGTAGTCTAAAAAAGGAAAAGCAAATAAATCTAACAACAAAAACATCTTCCTAACCCCACCTCATCCTACCTGCCTAAAATCCATAAAGCAGATTGAAAGTAGCTGTTTTAACAGTTTTTTTGTTTTTTGTTTTTTTTTAAATCCCTCCAAGGATTACGGATGAAGCTGAGTGATAGGGCACTTACCTAACACACGAGGCCCTGGGTCAGTCCCTAGTACTGGGGCAGGGAATAGTGAGGCTTGTCTGTGAGGCTGAGCATGTACTTTGTTCATAGAGTACCTCCCTAAATAGTCAGAGCCCTGCCGTGAGTCCCCAGCACTGTGTAACACAGTCCAGGGGTCGCTCTCATCCCCTCAGGTGTGCAGTTCTAGGGAAGGAGAAGACAAAGAAAGCAGTAGTCTACCACACAATCTGTGGAACAGGGTGAGTGTGGAGGGTATCCTGGGCTAGGTGCCCACATAGCTGATAGCTGGTATCCAGAAAGCCTTCTTTCTTTCTCTGAAGCTACATTCCTCCCAACTTTGCTAGACAAGTCACCAAGATGGTACCTGTTTCCTGCTCCCACCACCTCACAGCCAGAGGTAAAGGAGAGAAGGGGCATGGCTCCTATTCCAGATGACCAAGAGAGGTAGGAAGCAGATGGACAGGTGCTGCCCTTGGTGAGAGGAAGGGTCTTAAAGCCTGTTCCCTTCTGCCATCTGGTCAGGTGTAGCCTTCAAACCTGAACCCCTAGTGACGGCCACTACCTCAGTAGAGGAGATTGTCAGCAAAATCATGCCATCGACTGATAAAGATTAACTGAGTAGGGTGGTCGGGAGCTGAGGTTTTGTGTTTGAGTGATGCTTTTAAGATTATGGGGATTACATAACTGCCCTTGTGATGGGTGAGGGAAGATGGAGACTAGCCAAAAGACCAGCTTGTGAAACCAGCTGTGTACCCCAAAGCAGTGTGACTTTAGGCACGTCTCATCATTTCTGTTCCCCTTTGTAAGGAGACAAACTATCTGACACTGCCTACTACCTCCCAGACTTGTGTACAGATTTAACAGAATCTCTACAAAGTGGTTGCAAGACACCAGTGTCACCCCTGCTTCCAGCCTAACCAGCAGTTCAATCATCCCCCTCTCCCCACCCATCCCCCGCCCTTTGTAAAGGACCCAGCTAGAGCTCCAGCCAGTGTCTGCCAGTGCTTGCTTGTGTGCAGAAACACTGAGGTGAAGAGAGAGAAAATCCCAGCCCTCTTGAAGCTGGATGGGAGAGGGAAAGAGGCACCACAGATGTCACTGTCAGCTTAGCTTGACTGAGCTCTTCTGCAGGATTTGTTGGCTGCTACAGATCAGTCTTCATCACAACGGGTCTCTTGTCTCTTTGGCTAGACATGGTGGAGAGCTCATGAGAAGACTACCCAAGAGTTTGCTCAAGAAATGTACCAAGAAAGAAGCCAAGTACTAGTCAGGGGCAGAGATGGGTATTTAGTAAAGGTTCTGACTGAGTCTGCCGATGGACTAATAGGACAGAAGGACCTGGGGTGTGAAACTTGTCAAACCACATGGTGTCCCTACTGAGTGGGATCACCCTGACGCTGAGAACTCGTCATCCACCCTGGCCTCTTCCATGTTTTGTTTTGTTTTGTTCTTGAACGTGGGTTTTTACTGGGTTGCTTTCTCTGCCTAGGCTCCTGAGTAACAGACAACACACATTCACAACCTGTCCATTCAGTAGTCCTTGTGTTTATCTGTTTGAGGCAGGGTCTTTACTAAGTAGCCCAAATTGGCATCACACTTGAACTACCGCAGCCTCCCAGCGCTGGAATTACCGGTGTGTACCATCATAGCTGACTTCAGCCTCAGCCTCTCAGACAGACCCGTTAGCTCTGTCTCTGATGTTTAGGATTTCTTTTACTTAAGGAAGGGTTTGTTTTTTATTGCTCATAGTTGCAGAGGCCTGGTCCGTGATTGCTTGCTCATTGTTTCTGAGCTAGTTATAAAGCAGTGGCATAACAGCGTGCTGGACAGTTGGAGAGTTGGCTGTTCATGGCCGACAGGAAGCAGTTAGGGGTCTCATAGGTTTATATACTGTCCCTTCCTGTTTGGGGCACGTCCTGGTGGTCATTCACCTGTTTGTTTACTGCCATTGCAAAACCAGATGATGTCAGCACCTCAGGGCAGGGCATGCAACTGTTAAAAGGCGGCCTGCGAAAGCCCCAGTGTCTGTTTTTAAGTGTGTTCACCGGGAATGCTGGAGATGGCCCATCCCATCTTACAGACTAAGAGCTTGATGCACTGTGCTCAGTAAGTAGCGGCTGTTAGAGAGATGGGCACTGGAGATACAAAGCCTGTGCCCACCATGAAAGCATTTCAGGAAGAAGGAAATGTGTTATGTAGAAGGTGTAGTGTTCTTGGGAGGTTAAATTTGATGTGGAGATTTTTGGGAGATGGGGGAGGTCAAGACGGGTTTCTCTGTGTAACAACTGTGGCTGTCCTGGAACTCACTCTGTAGACCAGGCTAGTCTCAAGTGGTGGAATTAAAGGCATGTGCCACCAACACTTGGTTTTTGTTTAGTCCCACCCTCACCCCACAGGGTTTACATATCAGAAGTCTTTGCCTTTAGAGTGCTGAGATTAAAGGCTATATTTAAATCAATCAATCCAAAAGGACTGTTTTGTTACTTTGTTTTGCGTGAGCAGGGCCCAAAAGCAGTTGCACATGGTGACAGCAGAAAAGCAGGAAGGAATAGTATCGGGTTGGAAAGGTAGACTGGGCAGGAGGGTCTTAGTGCTTTAGCTCCTGAATCTGGACTCAGACTAGAGGTAGTAGGAAACAAATAGCCGCTTTCTAGCCGGACACCTGCCATTGTACTTTGAGAACATTTACACTCGCAAAGAGAAAGAGAGCTAAGAAGCCGGGAGTCAACTCATGCTAATCACTTGCCTAACATGAGCAAGACTGGGTGTAACCCTCAACACTGCAAAGATAAATAATGGACACATGGGGCACAGGGTGTTAGGTCTGTCCCCATCCTGCAGGCACTTTGAGCTTTGCAGCATGACACAGCATACAGAGAGGGTGACAGACCTCATAGCCCTGGTGTTGCTTGGAAGCAGTCTCTGCTCTCCCTGGTAGCCCCTTTGGTGTATCTGTGTGTGTCTCTGGTCTACAGCTGCTCTGCAGGCCTATGAGTGAGTGACTCTGAGCATCCTTTTGCCACACCCACCACCCACACCTAGTGGGCAGCCAGTTTCCTAAGCATCAAACATTTTCCTCCAGCACCTCCCTAAATATAATCTGAACTACCATCTCTGTCCCATCTCCCAATTCTCTACATAACTGGTCACTCTTTTGCTTAGAACCCTCCTGTGGGGCTGGTAAGATGACTTGAGGATCAGTGAGGTGGCCCAGAGGGTAAGGGTGCTACCTGCCACAGAGGCTGAGCCCCACAAGATGAAGAGAGAGCCAGCTCCCACAAGTCATCCTCTAACCTCTGCAGGCACATGATGCACACCTGCGTATACTTGTGTGTGCATGCCTATCCCTTGGGAGGCAGAAGCAGGCAGATCTCTTGAGTTGGGTCAGCCTGAGTGAGTTCCAGAACAGCCCAAGGATACACAGAGTCCCTATCTCAAAAAATAAAAATAAAGCCAAGCATGGTGGCTTTAATCCCAGTAATCAGGAAGTTGAAACAAAGTTTGAGGCCACCTTGGTCTATATAGTGAATTCCAGAACCACCAGAGCTATACAGTGACACCCTGTCTCAAAAAATAAAATAAAAAATAAAAACCAGTAACTTGTATGGCTCCCTTTGTTCATAGTAAACCAAATCCTCACCCTAAGAGGTGACCTGATAGCCACACTGCACTGAGTCACACATGGCTGCCTTTCAGCATTTTTCATAGATACTCTACAGCCACTTTGGAGATAATGGCCTATCTAGCCTTGGCTTTCACGGAACTTATATTTAGACTAGGCTGGCCTTGAACTCATGAAAACAGGTATATTTGCCTCCTTCTCTTAGATTTCAGTTGAAAACTTTTTCCTCAAGTCTGCACCCTTAACACCACTGTCCCACCAATTCTACTGGTCACCATTTTGTCTGAGATGTTTGCTGCTGTGTCTTGGTGTCTGGAACACTATGAGCATTTTGTAGCTGTTTTGGAGCTAACTGATAAATCTCTTTACACTCTTTCTAGATATGTAACTGGTTCATCAATGCGCGCCGTCGCCTTCTCCCTGACATGCTTCGGAAGGATGGCAAAGACCCTAATCAGTTCACCATCTCTCGTCGTGGGGGTAAGGCCTCAGACGTGGCTCTCCCCAGGGGCAGCAGCCCCTCCCTGCTGGCTGTGTCTGTTCCAGCCCCCACCAACATGCTCTCCTTGTCTGTGTGCTCCATGCCACTCCACTCAGGCCAAGGTGAAAAGCCAGCAGCGCCCTTCCCACAAGTGGAGCTGGAATCTCCCAAGGCCCTGGTGACCCCGGGTAGCACACTCACCCTGCTGACTAGGGCAGAGGCTGGAAGCCCCACAGGTGGACTCTTCAATACGCCACCACCCACACCCCCAGAGCAGGACAAGGATGACTTCAGCAGCTTCCAGTTGCTGGTAGAGGTGGCGCTGCAGAGGGCTGCTGAGATGGAGCTTCAGAAGCAGCAAGATCCAGCACCACCATTACTACACACGCCACTCCCTCTAGTGTCAGAAAATGCCAAGTAGGCACCTGCTCCCAGGCGGCTTGAGGTTCAGGCCAGCTGCCCCAGATTCCTGGTTCACTTGTCTTTCATACAGAGGGTTATCAATGTACGGATCACTGCCAAGCCAGAGGTCGTCAGCAGAAAGATGCCGGCTGATGATGTCACTTCACTGCACTGTTACGGGACCTGTACTCTGCTGAGTGCCATTCCTTCAAGCATCCTCTCCGAAGAGACCGAGGCACCAGAGCCAGGCGTGGTGTTGCTGCTTCTTCTCCAGAGAGCCCCGGGACACCTGCACTCCAGCCTGCTTTCCTAGGCAGGCTCAGGAAACCTGCCAAGTTCAGACTTGAGCTGGGTCCAAGCTGCCCCTAAGCTGTGCC
Organism: Rhabdomys pumilio; assembly: GCA_030674055.1. NCBI lineage: Eukaryota > Metazoa > Chordata > Mammalia > Rodentia > Muridae > Rhabdomys > Rhabdomys pumilio. The sequence continues at coordinate 217,492,459 of JANHMN010000002.1, forward strand.
TCTTTTGGTCGAGCCAGGTGTGCACATTCCAACCTATTCAAAAGACAAAGGAAAATGCCCAGCAGATGTCACAGAACCGACTCAAGTTGAATGTTTAGATTTTTGCGAAACTGTTTTATTTTCCTTTTGCTGTGGTTTGTGTTAATGGCAGTTGGTAGCCCAGAAGCCCGAGTGTGGGGAGAGAGCACCTTACATGGTGGATGGAGCTTGCTAAGTGGGGTAATCTATGGCTGCATAAGGATGATTGTGTAAGGGACCAGCAGATTCTCTGCAGTAGTGCTGAATGCAGACTAGGGTGCTTGCTTAATTCTTGGTTTGGTTTACCCTGTTATAAAAGACAGAAGGAAAATATCCACAGGTGGTGGGTTATTTGCACCAGACACAGAAGGGGATAAAGCCACAACCAAGTTCAAGCAAAGTAGACAGCCATTTAGACACAGCAGAGACAGATGAGGATATCAGAGACACACGTGTTTCTATTGCATTGGGGTGGTTAAGCTAGGCTGAAACAGTTGTGGTTTTTTCTCTGTTCTGGATAACTCCCCCCTCTCCCCTCTTTGTAGCTTGTTTCAGATTTATTCTGGAGCTTGGCGAGAATGTCTAGTGCCAGCATCTCCTACTTGAGGAAGAGTGAGCCATCTGCTGGTCAGGAGGCCCTTTAGCCATGCCACTTGTTCACAAAGGCAGCTGGAACCTTCCTGAGGAGAGAGGCTAGTGTGGCTACAGACTGGCCTGGCCGCCTGGGAGCTGTGTCTGTTTCACCTCCCTTTAAGTTGGGATTGCAAGGGCCTGCCTAAATTTCCTGGGGAAACAGACCACACTTGGTCTTAATCTCTTCCCTTCTCCCTGTTTACTTGCTTAGTTCTCAGCAGCAGTATACCCCATCTTTATATATCCTAAGAAACACTAATCCTAGGTTCTTATTAACCAAAATATTTGCGTTCTGAATAACCAGAAGATGTGAGGAACCCTGACTGTAATTTCCTTAAGTTTACCAGGTTGTGAGCACAGATGGGGCTCTTGGATGTTGACTGACTTGGAGTGCCTGTCCCAGAGGAAGACAGAAGACCACTCTGGCCTTTCTAGGGAGTCCCTGATGCTTACCAGGCTTCCATACCTCTCCCGAGTGGCTTCGCCCCATCCACCCCTTGCTGTGCAAGTGAGAGTAAGATGTGCTGTTTGTAGGGGACTGCTTTCCTAGGCTCTGTCTAGTGCCTCCCTCTGGCTTCCTGTACTCCAGGAGACCCAGTCACCTCCTCTGTCACCTTGAGGCACCCCTGGGAAAGGAGTATGGCGGCTTCGTTGAATTTGTGGTTTGCCCACTCCTACCCCACCTGTCTGAGATGCCATGATTGCTGCAGGATGCTACGGTAGGGGGTGATGCTAGGATGAGGGATTTTTCCCCCAGTGCACTGAGCAGAGGAGGAGGGAGGGAGCCATGCTGCTGACATATTCTGGTTTTCCCCCCTCCTGGAATAAAACGGCATCTGAAGGGTAGAGCAATTTCTGCTTAGGTTGTTTGTAAGATAAATCTGGAGAAGCACGATTGTCCCATTGAACAATATTTGAGCAAAAAACTACTGTAAATAACTGGTTTTTGTCTTTTGTCAAAGTTGTTTTGGTTTTGTTTACATTTAAAAGTCAAACTGAATTCTTGATTGGACCTACTGTGCTTTGGAGACAAAGCAGTTTTGCTTTTTTGAGACAGAGTTTCTTTGTAGCCCTGGCTGTCCTGGAACTGTGTAGGTCAGACTGGCCTCAAATTCACAGAGATCCTCCTGGCTCTGCCTCACAAGTGCTGGGATTAAAGGTGTGTGCCAGTCACTTAGTTTTTACTCCGCCTTAACCTCTGCTGCTGTCCCTCTCTAGCCACCTAGGTGTATTGTGTAAGCCTTTCCTGGTCTGCATCTGTCCTGTCCACCATGTCTACAGGGATACATTCCCTGTAAGCCTGGCCAGTATACTGACAACAGGTAGACTTGGAGAACTGCCACTTAGGAGGTAAAGAGTAAAGAGTAAAGAGAAGCAGACTCAGATATGAGGGCTGCACCGACCACATCTACTTCAGCCATAGCTGAAGGCAAGAAGACCTGCGCTTCTCTCTTTTATCAGCCTTTAAATTCCCATTTGATTCCATTAGCTGTGGGTGTATTTTGCCACATCAAGATTATAATTGTGGCAAAAAGTACAAAGGACAGCAGCAGTCAGCAGCTCTGCTGTGCACCTGGGCCTGTGCAGTGCTCGTCTTGGTTGTTTCTTACACACTCACACAGGAGATGCCCACGCCCTGAGAAAGGCAGCTGAGTGAGAGTTTAGGTTACATGACTGAACTCAGCCAGTGTAGGTATGGATTTAGGACTTTGAAGTGTCTTCAAGGTCACTGAGAGATATCCAAAACCCACGTAAAGTAGTGGTAAGTGGTTTCCCACCTACAAGCATCCAGCCATCTTTAACATCAATGTGAGCTAAGCACTTCTTCAATCAAATCAGCTGGCTGCATTTTTTTTTTCCAAAAAAAAAAATTTTTAGATTTCATGTGTGTGAGTGTTTTGCTTGTATGCTACCAGAAGTTAGAGAGGGGTGTTAGATGCCCTAGAATTGTAGTTACAGAAATGACAAGCCACCATGTGGGTTCTGGGTAAGTCCTTGTCAGAAGGAACAAGTGCTCCTAACCGCTGGGCCACCTCCCAGCCTTGTTTTTGTTTTTTGGGGGTTTTTTGTTTTGTTTTTTGTGATAGTGTTTCCTGTATGCATGTGGTCTAGCCTTGAACTCTTGACCCTCCTGTACCCAATACTCTTTCATCCGGGGTTTTTTAGTGTCCCCTACAATTGAACAGGCCCAGGACTTACAGGAATTGGTAAACCTCAAAAGAGGTTTCCTTTTGCTGGGCATAATATACAGGTTCAGTATTCTAGGAGCAGAGGCAGGAAGGTCAGTGACTCCAAGGCTAGCCTACGCTACACAGCAGGATGCTATGCCGTCTGAAAAGTAATATTCCCTGTGTTGTGGTTTGGATCTGAAATGTCCCCTGAAGACACTGCAGTTAAAAAAAACGTTGCAAACTGATGGACTTTTTATCTGACGAGTGTGGGAGAGTAGAGACTAAGGGGGCCAGTAGGTGGGTGGGTGTGCCCTAGTAGAACTTGTGAAGATCCATCCTTTTCCTGTGTCCCTTCCCTGCTGATGTATGGTAAGCACCTTTTCGCCACCTTAAACCTCTAGGCAAGCCTTGAGATAGCATAAAAACGTGATTAATACACTTTGAAAAAGAGAAATGTTTTGAGGGTTCCACTTTGTAAAGAGAAATGGCTTCTCTAAATGAAACCCTAACCTTTCAGAGAACTAAAACTGAAACTGTCTTCCAAGAGCCCTGTTGACAGTATTTGCCTGGCGTTCACAAAGCCCTGGGTTTGCTCCCCAGCGCAGCTCACTCTGGAATGATAAACCAGACATTTAGCTTAAACCTGTAATCCTAGAACTCCGGTAGAGTCATGAGAATCAAAAGTTCAAGGAGCAGCCTGAGTTGGCTTAGTGTATAAATGTACTTGCTGCAAAGCCTGATGACCTGAGTTCAGTTCCTAGGACCCCTGGACAAAGAGAGGGAGGGAGGGAGGAATTAACTACTACAAATTGTCCTTTGGTCTTCTCATGTAGTGTGGCGCACATGTATTCCTACACACACAAATGTAACAAATTTTTTTAAAAAAAATTTCAAATGGTCTTCAGCTATATAACCAACTTGGAGGCTACTCAAGATACATAAGACCTGGTCTCAGACAAAACAAAAACAACCTGAAAAGCCATGGGTTGATAACTGGCTTGAATTTACATGCTGAGTATGACTGATACCTCTTGTTTTTAGGACAGGGACCCACTATGTACCATGCCCAGACTAGCCTCAAAATCAGGGTCCTTCTGCATCAGTCTCCCAAGTCACTCCGTCTGTGTGTGTGTGTGTGTGTAAGTGTGTAAGAAGGATTGGGAATCAAACCAGAGAGTTCCACCTCTTTTGGTTTTTTCTTTTTCGAGACAGGGTTTCTCTGTATTTTTGGCTGTCCTGGAACTTACTCTGTAGACCAGGCTGGCCTCTTAACAGTTACAAGATAAGGAAAAAAGGTCTGGAGCTGGGAAGATGGCTCAGCTGTTGAGAGCTTTGGCTGTTCTTCCAGAGGATCCTGGTTTGCTTTGCAACATCCACATGACAGCTCACACCTGCCAGTAACTCAAGTTCCAGGGGATCCGCCACCTTCACACAGACAAGTGCAGGCAAATCACCAATGCACATAAAGAAGAAAAAGGTTCTTCCCTGAATCTTTTCACTTCTGAGCCCTCAACAGTCTATAGTGACCTGAAGGTCACTTTCCTGGGGTTTTTCCACTTTAATCACTACCTTCCCATTCCTGGACTCCACATCATAGATTGAAAGTTACACAAGTACACATTGCTTCCCTGCCTTCACCTACTGTGTAACATGGGTGGTGGCCTTCGCCACAATGTGTCAGGATTCTGCAATCCATCATCTATATCTGAGGCCAGCTCCAACTCCACTGCAAGCAGCTGTCAGGGACACAAGCCTTCTAGTGGGAAGGAAATGGTCTAATGGCTGAGGCCATGTTTAACTTGCTAAAAATCCTACACCTACAAAGACAAATTGTGCCCTACTTCCAAATTTGTCTCCCACCTCCAAACCTGACTGCATCAAGTTCTTAGACTCCATCTTAGACCACCCAAGTTGTTTATTTTAACCAGATGGATGCCCTGGGATTCAGCCAGATTCTTCACTTCCTAAGATAAGAAGGCCTCAAGAGAATTCAGAAAGGGGAGAAGTTAGTCTCACACCTTCTAAGCTAGGGCTTACCCAGCTCAGCTTCAGAGAATACCAGCAGCACAGACCAGGTTTCTAGTGGGTCTTAACCTCTAAGTTGCTGATCATGGCAGGATCCCAGATCCTTCCAACTTTCATAAACCTGCCTGACTCCTATGAAAAAGCAAAATTTGATAAATGTAAGAATTAGAGGTGAGGGGCTGGAGAGAGGTCTCAGCGGTTAAGAGCACTGACAGCTCTCCCAGAGGTCTTGAGTTCAATTCCTAGCAACTACATGGTGGCTCACAGCCATCTGTAATTGGATTTGATGCCCTCTTCTGGTGCGTGTGCATACAGCAACAGTGTACTTACATAGATAAATCTTTTTTTTTTTTTTTTTTAAAAAGGAATTGAAGTTGAACTTCACAGCTATAACACACAGTTGGTGGGGTTCTTTCCTGTAAAAGCTACTTGCAGGAGTTTTGGGCTGGGTGTGCTGGTGCAATCCTGGGTCTTCAAGGTGGCTAAGTGGATACAGGTGTTTGCTGTCAAGTCTGACAACTTGACTTTGTTTTTTTTGTTTTTTTTCACCGCCCGGCGAAAACTTGACTTTGATCTCACATGATGGAAGGAGAGAACCTCCATGAGCTGACCTCTGACTATATACATGCTTTGACATGCCCAAATTTAAACTTCCTCTAGTCCCAGAACTTACAGGCAGAGGTAGGCCAATCTCTTTGAGTTCAAGGCCAGCCTGGTCTACAGGATTTAAATTAAAAATATATTTTTTTTTTTTTGTAAAGAATACAGGCTGCACTCACATGCTGCTCAAAACCACAGCTCAACTCCAGTTCCAAGGGAATCCTAATACTTTTCGAGCTTCCATGGGCACCAAACACGAATGTGCTACAGATACATACATGAAGGCAAAATATACACATCAAAAAACAAAAATCTTTAGAAAAAATGAACATGAAAGTTAGAGGAGAGCTGGGCGGTGGTGGCGCACGCCTTTAATCCCAGCACTTGGGAGGCAGAGGCAGGCGGATTTCTGAGTT
>JANHMN010000002.1:217498331-217521152 GCA_030674055.1 Rhabdomys pumilio
AAAAAAAAAAAAAAAAAAAAAAGAGAGAGAGAGAGAGAGAAAGAGAGCAAATGTCATCTGCAATTCCTGCATTAGGGAGGCTGAGGCATAGGGATGTGGTAGGCCAGTCTGAAACTCTGGGGGATTGGGCTGGGGTGAGGGTGGGGGGCAGAAGAAATCCCCATGAAACTGATGATTTTGCCAATACTTTCTTGAATTTTACACCAAAGATATGATATGTAGCAGAAGAAAAGTTGGAAAAGTTAGACTTCAGCAACTTTGAAATCATCTGTGCTCCCAGCTGCTTGGGAAACTGAAGCAGGAGGATGGATCACTTGAGCCAACAAGTTTAGGACTAAACTGGGCAACACAGGGAGATACCCTTTTCTGTTTCAAAATATAATGAGTAAGCTGTCTGGCCTGTACGGTACTAGTACGGTACCGTATAGGCCTGTGACCCCAGAACTTAGAAGGCAGAGCAAGTCCTAGGTTAGCTTGGTCTACATATCAGAACTTAGTCTCAAACAAAATATTAAAAAAAACCTTTTATTAAATAAACAACATTATCAACAGACTAAACCCACAGAATGGTTAAGAATGAAAATTACATATGGGTATTAATATCTACAATGAAAAACTAGACTACAAATAAACGAAGTCACGGGCAAAGCTCTGGAACAGACATCTCTCCACAGACAGGATCAGTGTGCACATGGAAAAACACTCAGCACTCCTGATCATTAGGAAGATGTCCATCAAAACACAGTGAACAGTTCTGGAAAGAGTGCAAGGCCAACCAGGGATCATAGGGAGAGCGGTCCTGTCTCAAGAAAGGTCCTGGAAGCCAGGCATGCAATACCACACCTTCAATCCCAAGAATAGGGAATCGGAGGCAGGCAGATTTCTGTATTTGAGACCAGCCTGGTCAAAGCATTAAGTTCCAGGCCAGCTGGAGCTATACAGTGAGATCCTGTCTCAAATTTTAAAAAAGAAGGGTGGGGCAGGAGTGGAAAATGCCCACTAGGAAAATCTGGAAAACCTTGCTAGTAGACTCTGTTGGACACCTAAAGTGAAGACCCAACTACAGGTGACTGTTGATAGACACAAAAGTGAGGTTCTGGCTTTTTGTTGTTGTGTTTTATTTTTGAGACAGGTTCTCTTTTCTTTACATAGCCCTGACTGTCTTGAACATATTATGTAGACTAGACTGGGCTCGAACTCACAGAGACCCACCTGCCTCTGTCTCTCAAGTACTGGGATTAAAGGTTGTCCCACTTGAAAAACAACTGAATGTCACTCTGCAGCTCAGGCTAGTCTTGAATTCTTGATCCTCCTGACTCCATCTTCCAAATGCTGGATTATTCCAAATATGATTAGTCAATTCTGTGTACCCCGCATGAGTACATCTGCACATGTGTGTACACACTCAATCAAAAATATACACATAAATAAATAAAATAAACGTGGGGGATATGAGACAGGTCCTCACCATGTAGTTCTGGCTGTCTTAGAACTCACTGTATAGATCAGGCTGGCCTTAAAACTCACAGATAGTCACCTACTTCTTCAGTTCGAGTGCTAGAATTAAAGGTGTGGACCACCACACTTGGCAAAATAAACCTTTAAGATTACACACAAGCTGGCATGGTGAGGCATGCTTTTAATCTCAGTAACCTAAGGAAGCAGACATAGCTGAAACTTTGTGAGTTTCAGACTAGCCTGGTCTAAGAATTCTGGTTTAAGAATTCAATTCCAAGCACCTGAATGACTGTTCACAACTGTCTGTAACCTATTTCTAGGAGATATGTCGCCCTCTTCTGGGCACACAAAATGGTGCACAGACACAACGCAGGCAAAACACCCATACCATGGAATGAAATAATTATTTTTAAAAAGAAAGAATATGGATTTAGAGGCCAATAGACCCAGGTAATAACCCAGGGAATCCAGGCAAATTACTTTGCCTCTATAAACTCACTGTGTAAAAGTAATGTTCAAGATTAGACAGGTGGCTCAGAGATTAAGAACACTCGCTGCTTTTCCAGAAGTCTTGAGTTTAATTTCCAGCAACCACATGGCGGCTCATAACCATCTATAATGTGATCTGGTGCCCTCTTCTGGCCCGCAGGCAAACATGCAGGCAGAGCACTGTATACATAGTAAATTTTTTTTTTTTTAAAGTGATGTCCCTTAGCATAGCACATCCTGTGTGGCACTACCTGGAGGATGAGATTGTTTTTGCTCTTTGTTTGTTTGAGGTGGCATCTCTCACTTTGTATGCTAGACCAGCCTTGCTATGTAACCCAGGTCAGCCATAGCACAGGATCTTGGAATGTAGCCAAGCCAGCCTAAACTTCCTCCCTGGGCTGGGATTGCAGACAGGTCATAGTATGCACTAGAATGTGTCTTTGTACGAGTTCGCAGGGGTGCAGCCCCCTCTGTCCGTCCAAAACATACTCTGTGAAGTGCCAACAACACACAGTGAGGACTGAATGGATATCCTGACATCTACGACTTTTCTATTTCCCCTAGCGGAGTTTCCCACTGGTTTGAACTTGCCTTATCCTTAGAAAAGAATTCTTCTCTTGGGATCCATCTGTCAGAAGAGAATGCTAAACGAGGAGATCTTTTTCTTGTTCAGACAAGTTGACGTGGCCGGGGACTCACCATCCTCCAGCAGGTAGATAGTTTTGCACCATCGCCAGTCGAAGGAACTTTTTTTTTTCCCATAGTCATGACGGTGAGTGAATTAACTTCGTGAACGAAGTCTGGAATAACGTGTAGGTTTAGGAGAGAATGCTCAGAAGGTAACTCCAGCGGGGATGTCTGGGCTTCCGGGAACCAAGGGCCCGGCTCAGTAGACGGAGGAGGCAAGGCTACTTCTACTTGTCGCTCCAGGGGACGAGCCGCGGCTAAGCCAGCAACGAAACGTCAAATCTCGGCTTTCCTCAGAGGGGCTGTGCCTCAGTCTCCACAGCGCCTCCTCGCGCACCGGTCGTCTCCGAGCCTCACTTGTCCCTTCTCGCTCACCATACCTAGCGCCTGACGGAAACTTCCGTCACTTCCGCCCAACGGAGGACGCTCGCGTTGAGGAGTCACTGAGCTTCGGAGCCGACCGCTGCGTGGCTGCCGATTGGCTGCGTGCGCACGTCGTAAGGGCCCCGCCCCTCCGTCCGCGGCGCCTGCTCCGTGGAGCTAGCCAGCCGGCAGCTTGGCAGAGCGAGCGGAGCCTCGGCGTGCCACGGGACCTCACTGCCTAGACTGTCGCTGCCGCCCCGCGCGCCGAGACCCGCCATCCCAGACCCCGACTCCCTTTGGCTCGGCCCGCGCGCCTCACGCCCAGCTCGGGCGGCGCGACGGGAGGATGAGCGGCGGGCGGCGGAAAGAGGAGCCGCCTCAGCCGCAGCTGGCCAACGGGGCCCTCAAGGTGTCCGTGTGGAGCAAAGTGCTGCGGAGCGACGCGGCCTGGGACGACAAGGTACGGAAGGCCGGGCGAGGGAGGACGGTCCCGGGTCTTCCTCGCCCAGGCCGGCTGGCCGGGCGCGGCCGTGGGAACAGGGAGCGGGATAGCGAGGGTGCCGGCGCACAGTGGAGCGAGCGGAGCTCCTGCCCTCCTCCGCCGTTTGCTCCGCAGGGTCCGGAGTAGTTAGCGCTTCTTGAAGACTGCGCACGTGCCGGGTGCGGAATCCCCGAAGTGGGTTTAGTTTGCACATTGGGAGGGGTGGTTCTGCCCTTGCTCGATTAGATGAAAAAGAAGACATGCCCTGTGAGCTTTCAGATTCGAGAGCCGGGTCTAAGACCACTTTAGGGGGATGTGAGTTAGTAAGAAAGTCACTAGACATGGGTAAGAAGAGGTTGAGGACTTAAAGATGCACTCGCTGGTCATCTTCAGAGGATCTGAGCGTGGACGCCTCCTACCTTTGCTCCATTCCGTGATCTTCAGGACGGTCACCATGCAGCCTGATTCTAGATGGTTTGAAAAGAATGCTATATTTGGATTCCTTCCGTTGTTTGGACTGCTGAAATTGGGCTTTCCTTCCTTCAGTTCCGCCATGGAGGGGGGAGTACTTCCTGAAGGTGCCCTTGGCCTGCCCCCAGCCCTGCCCAGCTCTTGCAAAACCTGTAGTCTTTGTGATCTGCTGTGTCATATTTGTATCTTTCCTGGTCCAAAGACTGGTGTCTGGAATCCAGGGCAGTTCACAAACCTGAGTGCTCTTTGTTGGGTGAAACTTGGATGTGCTGGCACAGGCCTAAAGCACTTACTTCTCTACCTCCATACTTTCCTTCCTCTGTGGCTTCCTCAAAAGTCACTGTACAGGAAGGGTGGGTATTGAGATTAATAGTTTTTCTTCCTGGAGACTGTCTAGAACTTAGCTGGTCAGGTAAGAGTTATCTGTGGCCAGGAGCACAGTGCCACAGTCAGTTCAAAACAGTTTCATTTATGCAGCTTCTTTCAAAGAAGTAATGATTTCTCTAAAATATAGTAGAGTATGGGCTCTGGAATTAATCACAATGTCTAAATATATGGTTTGCCATTGCACTATAGTAGAAGAAATGACAGAAGAACCACACATGGAGCAAGGAGGTGGTGGTGGCGCACACCTTTAATCCCAGCACTTGGGAGGCAGGCCAGCCTAGTTTACAGAGTGAGTTCCAAGACAGCCAGAGCTGCACAGAGAAACCCTGTCTCGAAGACAAACAAACAGAAAAGAACCACGTATGGGGACTAGAGAAGGGCCTCAGCAGTTTAGAGTGGGCTCTAATCCAGGCACACATATGGTAAGTCACAATGGTCTGTAACTCCAGTTCTTCAGGGATCCAGTGCTCTCGTCCAGCATCTATGGGCAGCAGGCACATACATGGTACACCTGCGTATGTTAGGATAAAACATACATATAAAATAAATTTAGGAAAAAAGAGAAGAACCACATGCCAAGCTAGACATAGTGGTACACACCTTTAATTCTGTACTCTTGAGCCAAGGCCTAGTTTACATAGCAGATTCCAGGCCAACCAGGGCCACTCCGTGAGATTGTAGGAAATATTAATAAGCTTTTGCTTCTCCACCTGTAGCTGTCCTGTAGCAGCCACTCCAGATAATGCATACATTGTGTCTTTTCTATAGGATGAATTTTTAGATGTGATCTACTGGTTCCGACAGATCATCGCTGTGGTTTTGGGTGTCATTTGGGGCATTTTGCCCTTGCGAGGCTTCTTGGGAATAGCAGGGTAAGTCTTGGGTATCACAGTTCTATGGTTTTGTCTGTCTGAGAGTTTAGAACTTAAGAGCAGTTCTCCTGTTGTGGCCTGACGCATGCTGGGATTATTAGCAAGCAGCTGTGCTCGGGATTCTCGTTGCTATTTTTTTATTTTAAAAAACCTTTTTTAAAGGAACAGGCTGCCCCTTGAACTCCTGCTCCTCTTGCCTCCTTCTCCCAATGCTGTTGGTGTTTACACGCATGCGTCAACTGCTTGGTTGACTCTTGGTTTCTTTTCAGGTAGAGGCTCTGTTTTCCTTTTATGACTGGCGCTGTGTGCATCTGATTACTAAGGCAAAGAAGTTAGTACTAGCACTCCTGGTCTGGTGCAGTGTCCATTAGTTCCTCAGCCGGGAGCATCTCATGTCAGGCTATGTCCTAAAGACTGGCCAGTCTGTTTATTCGTGGGTCTAATGTGCCTTCTTGTAAGTGGGTTACATTACTTACTGGCAACAACCGTGGCCTGTGTGGCGGTCTGGGAAGTAGAGGCACTTTGGAGTTGATGACTTTTTTTTTTTCTTTGTAGTTTGTTTGACAAACAGCCCTTGGCTTTGGCAGGAATTATTTTTGAGGTCCCTACATTTTAAAAGTGGAAGCTTGGCTCTGCATATTTTACTTTACTCCTGGCCGATGACAACATCCGAGATGCCTGCTCACGGTTCAGTTTCAGCCAGTTAGAGCAAGCCGCAAGTCTGTGCCGGTGAGACTGCATTTAAAAGCAATAGGAAAATCCTTAGAATAAGCTCTTACAGAAGTGAGGAAGGCGGCTTGCCTTTTCTCTCTTCACATAGGGAATATAAATGAGCACTCTTCTGTCTCAACCCTCCCCCATGGAAAGCCATGCTGGTTGGTTGAGGGCTGATGGTATCTCTTACTAGTTTGTCTTTTTTTTTTTTTTTTTAACGTGTGCATTGGTGTTTTGCCTGCATGTATGTCTGTAGGACGGGGTCAGATATTGGAGTTACAGGCAGTTGTGAGCTGCCATGTAGGTGCTGAGGATTGAACCCAGGTCCTCTGGAAGTACTGTCAGTACTCTTAACCACTGAGCTATCTCTCAACCTCTACTAGTTCTTTAGAGAGGGAGAAGTGAGTATGTTTCAGAAATAGAGTTGGATAACTTCTTGGACAGTAGTAATTTCAAAGAAATGTATAGTAGTCCCTTGTGTTAATAGATCTATTCCAAGACCCTCAGTGGATACTCAACAGCCAATTACATATCTCTGAAAAGGTTTACATTGTAAATGAAGAGCTACACATGATGGTATATGCCTGTAATCTCTGTACTTAGGAGACTGAGGCAGGAGGCTCTCCATGAGTTTGAGACAAGCTGGACTGCATAGTGAATTCCTGGCCAGTCAGCCAAGGATATGAAGTAAGACTCTGTCTCAGAAAACCATTTTTAAAAATTAGAAATAAATTATTGTGAGAGAGAGATTAACGACAGTAACTAATAAAATAACAACTATAGCTGGCCAAGGTAGCACACACCTTTCATCCCAGCACTTGGGAGGCAAAGGTAAGCAGATCTCTATGAATTCTAGGCTAGCCTAGTCTACAAAGTGAGTTCCAGGACAGCAAGGGCTGTTACACAGAGAAACCTTATCTCTAAAAAACCAAAAACAAATAAAGAAAAAACCCAACTATAATAATATAAGCCATGTAATAAAATTACATGGTTCTTTTCTCTGTTTCAGAATACCTAATTTTTGTATATTACTGCTAGTGACACTGTTAGATGGCTTTTCTAGTGTATCCAGATTGTTAGCATCACTAATTTTGAGTGATGTAGAGCCAGGGTTGTGTGAGGACAAGCATTGATACTGTCACAAGTCTGATAACCAAGCCACCATTGACTGACAGGCAGGATAATCTCCAGTGTAAATGGAGGGATGATGCGGTGAAGCGGGACAGCAGATTTCACACAGCCTGGAGTGGCAAATGCATTGTATTTACATGGCACATGTTGATTTGTGGAATTGCCCAGTCGTCCATGATTGATGGTAGATAACTGAAACCACACAACTGAGGAAGAGGGACCTACTATTCTGTGCTCCTCACCAAAACGGTGTCCTACATTTTTTTATACTGAGAAGGCATTATATAAGAATACCATTAAGAGTTCATGCTGTGGATGCTTAAGATGGGTCATGGGTGACGAGATAGAACCTACAGCTCTTCCTAGGTGGATGAGAGAGAGGAAAGGTGAAGTTAGAACGCTGATCACCTCACTTGGCAGAGAACAGTGCCAGAGGACAAGGAGGCTGTCCACCAGTGTAAGGGAGAGATGGTGCTAGTTCAGAGCTCCTACACCTACCAGATCTTACAAGACTATTTTTTCTCTTTGCTATACAAGCGTGCAATGTATGTGCATACAGAGGCAGAACAGAATGCCAGGTGTCTTCCTCTATTGCTCTGTGCAGTGTTGCCTTCAGACAGGGTCTCTCACTGAACCAGTAGCTCACCACCCCAAGTTAGGCTGGCTTGCCAGTGAGCTCTCGAGACTGCTTGTCTGCAGCCTCCAGTACTGGGATAACAAGTATGTGTTGTCATGACTGGACTTTTATGTGGGTGGTGGGGATTTGAACTCCAGCCCTCAAGTTTATAGAACTAGTGTTCTGAACCACTGAGGTATCACTGTAGCCCTTAAAACATTAAAAATAGTTTTGGTTTTTTTTTACTAGTTTTCATGGCAGTCAGATCAACTTAAGGTGTTGGTTCTCTCCTTCCACCATGAGGAAACCTAGAGGTTGAGCTTGGGCCGGCAGGCTTGGCTGCAAATACCTTTGCTCACTAGGCCCTTTTGTAAGATTTTGTTATAGTTTCCTTTTTTGAGATGGTGACTTAGCCGGGCGGTGGTGGCGCACGCCTTTAATTCCAGCACTTGGGAGGCAGAGGCAGGTGGATTTCTGAGTTCGGGGCCAACCTGGTCTACAGAGAGATGGTGACTTAACTCTGTAACTCTGGCTGCCTGGAACTCACTTTGTAGACCCTGCTGATTTTGAAGTCACAGAGATCCATCTGCTTCTGCCTCCCTAGTGTTGGGATTAAAGGCATGGACCACCATGCCAGGCCCTTCTGTAGGATTCTGAAAGGATTTCTCTGAAGGCATTCAGTCTGGGAATGATCTGACAAGTACCAGAGTAATTCGTTGCAGACAGCCTTTAAAAACTTCAAAAAAAAAAAAAAAAACCAAAAAAAAAACCTCTGCATTCAAAGTCTGGGTCTGCTACTTTGTACTCAAGATCAGTTTCCCTATCAGTAAAATGGGGACAAGAAGTGACTGACAGGTGAATTAAATGGGATACATGAGTATCTTGCTAAATGGAGACCAGTTTATCAGGCATCCCTGGAGTCTGCCCGCTGCTATTGTCACGTGAGTAGATTTACAAAAAGTGGTAAAATGTGCCTGGGAGAGCAAGAGACGAAATACACTTTGTACTGACTCACCAGTGTATGCGGCCACTGTGCCAGACAGAACTGCCTGTTTCTGGGATTTGGTCCCACACTGTCACCACAGCCAGTTTCTCACCCTGGACAAACCCAGACTTCCTCTAGGTTGGCACTTTCCCCTGATTTGGAGAGGCCAAGAACTTTGATTGGTTATTTCTCCGTTCCAGTCCCCAGTTTCCTTTGCTTTAGGGCTGACCACCTGGGCCTGGTCCCTGTTGAATCTCTCTCCTCTTCAGTTTAGCTGCCCTCTGTCCAGCTCCCGCCTTGCTTTATCTCATTCTGTTGTGGCAGTCAGTTACGGTAAACTCATGCTTCCTCTTCTGTAATTTGCCTGAGAACTTGCCGACCGCTCTCTGTCTACTAAGGTATTGCATTGACAACCCACCTCTGGGTGTCAGCTCAGCATAGGATCACTATGTGCTCACTTAATGCTTAATTTCTTTTAAACTGTTTCATTTATATGTATATTACATGGATTTATTTCATGTGTATGAAGGGGAAACCTATCCATGTAGAAGTAAGAGAACAACTTGGAGGCAGTGCTATCCACCATGTGGATTGAACTATATTGATTGCAGTGACCGAACTCAGATTGGCAGGCTCAGCTTTAACCGTGAGCCATCTCACTGGCCCTTTTGTTGTTTACTGCAGTGGACAGGGACTCACTGAATTATACAGGCTGACTTTGGACTGAATCTCCTCATCCTCCCAAATACAAGAATGACCTTGAACTCTTAGTTTGTTTCCACCTCAGATACTGGGTTTTACATGCTGTGAGACTCTCTTCCTCATTTACTCAGTAGAGTGATACTCATCATGGAAACAGTCAGGATGAGGCCCTTCTAGGGCTTTCTCACACCCGCCTCTAACCTCACATACTGTAGATTTAAATGCCTTTATTTCTGTGGTGTCTGTCTGAATCAGGTATTACTTCTGAAAGGAAGTGCCTGTGTCAGCCTTTTCCTTGTCACCCTACTTACTGACTCCATGGTCCTTCTCCACGTCAGCTTATTATCACTGTGGGCTAATCTGGTTTAGTTTTCCACCTCCCACTCCCACCCCCATGACAGGATTTCTCTGTGTAGCCTTCACTGCCGTAGAACTCACTTTGTAGATCTGGCGAGCCTTGAACTCACAAAGATCAGAATGCCTCTGGGATTAAACACATGTGGGACCATTGCCCAGCCTTTTTTAAAAAACTATTTATTTTATATATTAGATGTTTTGTATGTACATAATATCTATCTGCACATCAGAAAAGGTCATCTGATCCCATGAAATTATAGTTATATATATAGTTGAGAGCTACTGTGGTTGCCAGGAATTGAACTCAGGACCTCTGAAAGAATAGCCAGTGCTCTTAACCACCGAGCCATTCTTATTCTAGCCCAGACTGGCCTTGAAATTCCAGCAGTCCTTCTTGCCTCAGCCTCCCAAATATTGGATCACAGGCATGGGTGATCATTTCCAGAGCTAGCTTATTTATCTAAGCTTTCCAGTTCAGCTTCCAGCTAGAACCAGTAAATCAGCCTGTCCAAAAGAAAGGTCCTTTAGGGGATAAGAGGTGGCCAGATGCCAAGATTTCTGGCAGAAGATGAGCATGTGGCTACAGTATAGTCAGAAGCCTTGTTTCTTTGAAATCCAAGAACTGTTGCCCCCACGGGCCATTGAGTTTAAAATGCCTTGTCTCATCTTACCTCTTCAGCCACACGCTCATCCCCAAGACACATTTGCTCTCCAGTCCTGGAACATGAGGAACAGATGGAAACCAGACTTCCCCACTCCTGTTCCCTCCACTCAAGAGAAACCCAATGTATTACTGTCCACAAACCAGACCTGTGAAGCCTGTACACCCAACTCTCTCACCTCCCATAGGATACATACCAGTGATTCCACCAAACATCTGTGTACTTCCTTGCACTGGTCTGTGTTTTACTCCTTGGAAACAATCTGTATCTTCCCCCCAACACCCACACCTACCCCTCCCCCATCCTTTCTATTCACTGTGTTCAGTTTCTGTGTCAGCTCAATACATCCTGGGGTCAGAGGCTTCCCTGGGGTGGGGATGGGGTTCATAAATCAGCAGTTTCAACTCCATTCCCATTGCTCTCCTTAGCCCACCAATAGATGATAAACTAGAGGCGAGGGTATCCAGTCTACCTCTTCATCGCGTCAGTAACAAGCAGTAGAAGTTCATAAACGGCCTTCTCTTGGGAATTAATACAGAGAGCAGACAATGTTTTTACTTGTTTTACTAGACCATAAAGCAATTAAATATATCTGTCCCCTGACCGTCCTTCAACTGGAGCTATGTTGAGGCTCGTGGCTGGTGGCTTGACAGCCATGCTGATTTCTCTTCAAGGAGGCTGAGTGGAATTCTGTGTGTTTTACATTGGAGAATGAGTGAAGTTAGTGGTGTGCTCCTTTAATCCCAGCACTCGGGAGGTAGAAGCAGGAGACCTCTTGTGAGCTTAAGACAGCCTGGTCTACGTAGAGATTTCCAAGCCAACCAAGGTTACATAGTGAGACCTTATCTCAAAAAAAAAAAAAAAGTAGATGGAAGAATTGGTGCAGCGCTAGGATTGGAACTCAGAGTTGAGTGGTGTAGACAAGTGTTCTGTCACTGAGATCTGCCCATGCTTTAAATGCTTTAGTTCACACTTTTGGCTAAAAGTAGTTGTTCTTCCTTAAATCTCCAGCCTAGTTGGGTAGGCAGCTCCTCTTAAGATCTAGATATTTTAGATATTTATGTATTTTTCCTTCACTCCTCCAACCCTAATAACTATTGGAGTCCCCTTCCCCCCTCATTTTATATGAGGGAGCTGAGGCCCCGCTGGAGAGACTCACCCAAACTCTGATGACGATAAGCAGATTGAGCCTGTCTTCCTAAGCTTGGAACTTCTCTCTGGGAGTCATTCCTGCCTGGGCTGGGCAGGGTGGGGAGACAGTACACATAGGCAAAGAATAAACTGGAACATGACGGGGAGAACCTGCAGCCTCAGACCTTACAGTTTGTGTTTGGTGTTTCTCTCACTCCAGATTCTGCCTGATCAATGCGGGAGTCCTGTATCTCTACTTCAGTAACTACCTACAAATCGACGAGGAAGAATATGGTGGCACATGGGAGCTCACCAAAGAAGGGTTTATGACATCATTTGCCTTGTTCATGGTATGTGTAGCTGGTAGTTTTACAACAGCTTCTGTTGTTTTTTTATGAGATATCAGCTCACTCAGAGAAAGTGCTAGTTGACTTTATTCTTAAAAGAAAGGAAAAAGCCAAAAATGTATATATGAAATATATTCATTATTCATAAGAGGGAAAAGTAACCACTCACATGGGTGTCATCTGAAGTGTAAAATGTCTTCCATCCACACTATAAAATGATAATTGTTTGTGGTCCTACAGTATAGGTGAACCTTGAAAACGTTATGCCAAATGGAAGAATCTAGACTTAAAAATGGCTACATGGTTCCCTTAGTAAAATGTCCAGAATACACAGGGTCATAAGACAGAAAGTAGGTTAGTGGTTGCCTACCTAAAGGGAGAGATGGGAAGTAAGTGACCATGGGAACAGACCTTTTCTTTGATGTTTTGGGATTAGTGATAATGATCCTTTATGAATATCCTAATGACCTCAGACTTATGCATTGCCATCTTCATACGGGGAGGAGCCTGTGTGGATCCAGGTGATGACATGAATATTGCTTGTGTCTCCCGTAGGTCATTTGGATCATCTTTTACACTGCCATCCACTATGACTGATGGCATTGGCTCCCATTTCTTCTGTCCAGTCCAAAGGACCCTTTTATTACAGCACAGATACATGCTTATTGGGGCACTCCTGTCGTGTGGAACCGAGAAGACCCACGTCTCCTGGACTTAGAATCAGCGTGTTGGGCATCAGTGTTTTCTGCAAGGGTTGTGAAACTTTTCAAAGAACCATCTGCCTTTGGGGAAGCATTTCTGAATTTGTCCATGTCAACTGTTTTTTTCTTGGATACCATCATGTAACAGCTGTTTGCCAAGTGGAGCTGCTGTTGAATCTGATGCGCCTCTGGATCCGGATCAAACATTGTCTTCCTTGGTTCTCCGTCAGGTGTACAGTTTTTAAACCATCACTGCGTCTCAAGTCTTCTGAAAACACCATGTGCGTGCTCCATGGTACAATACAAGCAGCCATCTAATAAGTTTCCATTGTAGGATGTTTTCAGATACTTGAATAAACAAATCTTTAACTGAAAGTGTGTTGGCATGCCTGGTAAACTAAAGCCTTGCTTACCTACTGACATACACTCAGAACCTAGTAGCGGTGTTGAGCATAGCTCCTGCTTTCCCCCTTCCTCCCTCAGCAACAGTAGCAGCCAGACGCTTTCTCTTTTGACTGGAGTTGGTAAAGGTTACTGCTTTGGTTTTGGTATTTTGGAGACGGTCCACCACCTGATGTTCTGACCGAGCACTGAGATATGTGAGATTTGAATGGTGTCATTTTGTGTGTGACCACCAGGTGGCAAGACTGGGGTATGGGGAGGACCTGGCTGTGTTTGGATGAACACTGAGCTTGGCTGAAAGGACTTGCTGAGAGACCATGGGCAGTTCTGGATTGTCAGTCTTCCCTTTGCGTGTGAGTTAGGTGGAGTCTACTGTGGTAAAGTCATCAAGTGTTCCTCTTGTCTGTTTTCTGAGCCATCCTACCATCTGAGATGTGTTTGCATTCTGAATGAGACTTGTGGATTTTCCTAATATTTTTTTCTCCATGGAAATGATGATCTCTCCACCTTTTAGTAGGGCTGGTTAGCTGTTGTACTGGACATTCCTCTCAGGAAGTGACTTATCAGACCTCAGAAGTGCTTTACTCTCTGTTGAGTGAGGCCTGGCCCTCCTTTGAACTGTGCTGCACATGGACTAGAAATTGTAGGTGGGGATGAGGCCTTGGGAGAAGATAAATGACTTATTAGAAGGTCCAGGTGAGGCCCTGAATGTGTCTGTGCCCCCAAACCCAGCCATCTCTGCTTTACAGCCTTGCCTCTAGGGAGCTTTGTCAGGGTCAGCCGAGGTGGAGGTCTAGGTGCCACAGCCTTGGTTCCTCTTCACCTTTCTGCTTTAGGACTAGACATCATCCAAGGCGTTCTCCTCAGTCAGGCTGATGTAGGAACTGAGGGATTCTCGGAGCCCCTCACTGAGAAGAGATGCCTCCCCACTGGCAGGTGCTTCCAAAAACAGGAGGCTGCTGTGGATGGGGGGAAGCAAGTGAAGGAGTCACTTCCCCTGTGCTTGCCACATAGTTCACTCCTCTTAGAACAGTACCATGTCACTGACAAACTCAGGTTCCTCGTTTTTTAACTGACCTTATTCCATCTTACCTCCCTATTCAGGACTCTGATCCCCCACCCATTCTAACCTTCATCCTACCCTGGCTTCCCTGAGGTCTGTGCCTCCCTTTCCTCTGACACTGCCTTGTCATCTATACTCCTCACGCCTGGGCTGGATTCTAGAAGTGTCCCTGAATGTGACAGCCCCATTGTGGATTGTGAGTCTGTGTCTTACTCTGCCCTTATATTTCAGATATTCCCCTTACCTGTCCAGCTTTTTCCAATTCAATGATGATGTTGGCACAGTCACAGGTAGAGGTGTATCTTTGCCAGGTAGTGGCCCAAGCTTCTGCAGGACACAGGGCTCCCTGAGGGCACAGCAGATGCCATCTGCTAGCTCTATGGAAGAGTCCAAACACAAACACATGATATGCTACTTGCCCCGGGAATTTTCTGTGCTTGGCATATTGAGGACATGGTTGCCAAAAGGTAATAGGAAGTGAAGTCTCAAGCTATGAGTCTCGTAAAGGCTGAGACTTGGTAAAAGGTAGGCTGCGGTGAAGTTATGGGATACTTAATTCAGTGTAAAACAGAAAAAAGGAAGTAGGGAGTGGTCAGCCTGGGAACTATCATATCTACTGTGCAGAACCACCTTGTAGGAAACCCCAAGTCAACTCTTTTTTTTTTTTTTTTTTTTTTTTTTCCCGAGACAGGGTTTCTCTGTGTAGCCTTGGCTGTCCTGGCACTCACTCTGTAGACCAGGCTGGCCTCGAACTCAGAAATCTGCCCGCCTCTACCTCTCAAGTGCTGGGATTAAAGGTGTGTACCACCATTGCCAATAAGGTTTTCCCTTTTGTCTCCTTGATACCAGAAATGCTAGCTAAGGATCGCATTGCACCCAGGAATAGCACAGTCTGGTTCCTGTGGGAGGATCTCCTCAGCATCAGTGCACATTGATTTGGAATCATTATTGCCTGTGAGATTCTGGCCAAGCTCACAGTTGGCCTGTAGTTCTTTGTCAGCATGGGATGGAGTCAGCTCTCACCCACATCCCAGCACAAGGGCTGCATAAGGATAGATAGCAGAAGTGCCTCCTGTCTATAGCTCCAGCAGGTCAAGTGTCTAAGGGCCCCTCATCCAGTCTGCAGTGCAGGCAAAATGTAAGCCACACATACCAGAGTAATGCTCCACCAGAGCATGGAGCGAGGGGAAGGTGAGGCGAGGCGAGATGTACAGCCAACCATTGTCAAGACGCTGTATCCTGTAGTGCCTGATCCGGTCCCAAGATGCAGGGCGGCTGAGGCGGATGGACAGGGAATAGCAGCCTGAGGAGGAAAGGGTCCAGGGTGATCTGAGGTCCTGCTAGAGACCCAGCCCTGCCTAAGGTTGGAAGAAGGGAGAAACATAGCCACAGCCCAGTCATCAAGGGGGATTCTGAGGTCAAAGGCAGGACAAAGACTATTGGTTGTACTAGATAGGATTCTGTGGTCCTCGGGATGGGTGAGGTGAGCATTAAGTGTCGGCTATGTGGATAGATTCAGGTGGCACAGAGTTGGAATGAGAAAGTAAGTAGATGTCAGCATGGCCAGAGAGAAAGTCACTTTGGAAAGTTTGATGTTAACAGTTGAGTTATACCTTCACACCCAGCAGTCCCATCTTATACACACCCAGCAGAGCTCTTCAGATGCCTCGCTCACAAACAGCCTGTTGGGGCCAATAGTACAATAAAGTGAAGAGGCTGTACCTCAATGGTAAAGTGTTGGCCTACTGTGCACATTACTTTGTGTTAGGAAATCCCCATTACCTCACACAAAGTAGAACAATGCCTTACAGAATGCAATGCTAAGTATGTAGCAGAGAACACTGGGACATGCTTGTAACCCCAGTGCTCAGAAGGTGGAGGCAGGAGAATAGAGTTCAAGGCCCTCCTTGGGTACATGGTAAATTTGAGGTCAGCCTCAGCTTCTGAGACCAGACTGTCTCAAAATAAGCAGCACTGAGCAGCAACAAGTCACAGTCACTCAGCATAACTCAGCAAGTTGAAAACCCAAGATGGGAGCTGCAGGGGACCTGTGCACAGCAGGGTTATGAAGAAGTTGCTTAAGACCAGCCTGGTCGATACATGGAGGTCTAGGCTGGGCAGGGATGCATAGTGAGGCTGTCTCTAAAATAAAACAACTATAGCCATCCCTGAAGAACTGCACTCTCCCAGTTCTGTGACACCTGTTTTATAAAGCAGGCTCTCTAGGTTTCAGTCTCTCATGGAGCCACATTCTGTAGAACCCCAGCCACCCGCACCCACCAGCTAAGGCACACCATCTGGCACACTGGTCTTCTTTATACTGGTCTTCTCTCTGTAGCCCTGGCTGTCCTGGAACTTGGTCTGTAGAACAGCCTGGCCTTGAACTGCCTGCTTCTGCCTCTCCAGTGCTGGGATTAAAGGAGTGAAGGGGGTTAATCATTATCCTGATCTCAACAGCTGTGAGCATTCAGGTGGCGAACCCTGCTTGGCATGCAGCAAGCACGAGGTTAAGTATTATCTGTACTCTGACCCTGTGCTCCTGCTGTTCCTTTGCGATGGTTTGAATATGAATGGTCCCCGTGGTCTCATATTTGAATACTTGGTCGTTAGGGAATGGCACTATTACAAGGTGTGACCTTGTTGGGGTAGGTATGGTCTTACTGAAAGAAGTGTCACTGTGAGTAGGTTTTGAGGTTTCAGATGTTTAACTCGGGCCCAGAGTCTCTCTTCTCTGCTGATCCAGATTTAGAACTCTCAGCCACCTCTCCAGCACCACATCTCCCTCCGTGCCACATGCTTCCCACCACAACAATAATGTACAAATTCTCTGAACTTGTAAGCCAGCACCAACTAAACATTCTCACCTTCATGATGCATGCCTGCCTTCTAAAGAAAGAAGTCTCTCGAAGGATGGTTCTGGTAAATCCTGCCGTCTTCCCATCTTCCTAGACATCCATCCCTAAGCCCCAAACTCCGGAGTCACTGACTGCTTCCTCTCACACTCTCTTGATCTGGAATGCCTTCCCAAAGCCCACGGTGAAGGCAGGGCACCAGTGCAGTAGTGTCCAGAGGTGAGGCCTTTGGGAGGTGGTTCGATCATAACAGCTCGGGCTTTTCCCAGCAAGCTTTTCTGTTCCCTGGCTGCTACAAAGCAAACAGCTTTTCTTCATCACGTTCTTTCACCACAAGGCAAAAGACTGGGCTAGGTGACTGCCAGCAGAAACCTATTAAACTTTTTTCCTTTTGAGTCTGGGCTCTCTTCGGTCACTTTGAGAGAATGGAGGAGAACCATCCAGAGAGGGAGGCAGATTTCTGGCCTCTATCCCCAATAGGTCTATGGTGGCAAGAGCTGGCACTGTCACCAGGTCCAGAGCATCCCAGTGACTCCTGTGTATGAAGATCTGAGAACCAGCACTCTAGAACATCACTCAGGACACTAGAACTTAGTCCAATTTGGGGTTTTCCCCCCTCAAACTGCAGAATAAAAATGTAGGACAGTAAAAGGACAGCATGGTTTCTGATGGCTAGAGATGGCCAGAGACCCCGCAGATTGGAGACCCCGAAGGTTGGAGACCCCACAGGTTTCCCTGCAAGGGACAGCATGCATTTTGCCACGCTTCGAGAATCTAGGCACCTGACAGGAGGCCGAAGACCTCCATCGATCCACGCCTTTCAGTCACATAGGACAATGCCCCTACTAATCCTTCCACAGGTAGAGGGCATGACTACAAGCCACAGAGCCTCAAAACATATCTCCATATTCATGAGATACCTAAAGGCCAGAGGATGTAGCCAATTGAGCATTCTTTCCCAGATCCTCCTCCTTGCAAAAGGTATTTAGCCTCAGGCCCTCCCTGAAAATACTGGGGTCTAGCTTCATCCATTTTCTGCCATGACAATAAACATTTTGAGACCATGGACTATCTCTCTTTCTTGGTACCCACAGTGAGGAATCGTGGAGAACCGTGGAGAAGGTTATCAACTACAGAGCTGCCGCCTAATCTACTGCTGACAACCTCTACATTCCAGCCACCAGCCACGGAAGACACCAACTCAAGCAAGCAAGTGAGCAACTGTGACCCAGCCAAGCGAGTCACCACAACCAAGTGTCTCATCCCCATGGGACGCAGCCAGAGCCCATCCTTCCCCGTCCCCCCTTCGGTTGCCCGTATGTCCTTCTGTGGCTTCTCAGCAGCGCCTGAGAGCACAAGGGCCTGAGAACCAAATGGTTCCCAGCTGCCTTTTGGCCCAGGGATGCCCAACTCAAGAGCTCTGGCCCCCTGCGGGACCTCAGACTGTGTTCTCCCACCCTGAACAGAGTCCTGAAGCTTCTCATAGCCCATTGTCTGCTTGGCGCCAGAATGGAGTGAACACAGTCAAATTCCTGCGCTGCTGTCTCTCTGAACCACGGCCCTAGTCCTTGATGGGGGCAGACGTGGGACCACAATTTAATCCAACAGCAGACACACTACAACCTCACATGAAAATGCAGACTATCACTTAGTATCTGAAATGGGTTTGACTCCCCTGGACTCCTGACTCCAGCACACACTGGGGTTTCTTGCTCTATTTTACTACAAACAAGCCTTGTCCAGTGAGGAGCCTCACTTGAGGGCACTTTCTTAGATTCTAGAGTCCCAGACACATTCCTGACCAATTAAGCCAGCTCACGCTTGGTGTGCCGGCATCGTGTCACAAGCTTCTCCAAGGTGATTCTAACCTACAGCTAAGAGCTAGTTCTCAACATTAAGTTCCCCAGGCTACCAGTGTAAGAGAGGAGCATGTTCACCCAGCCTAAGACTCAGTCAGCAGGCTGGGTGTGCAGTATTCCTGTAGGTAATTCTGTTGCATCCCTGATAGAAACCCACAGGCCTATAAGCAATGAACTAAAGTGATCTCTTTAAGCAGGCTAGGTATGTATGTATGTATGTATGTATGTATGTATGTATGTATGTATGTATATATGTATGTTTCAGCTTAAGCTGTGCTGTAGAAAGGAAGCCTGGAGAAAGTGGGGATCATGCATACATCACCATGACAGGCTTTTTACATGTGTGCTGGAGTGTGAACTCAGGATCACATGCTTGCAAACACTTTTCAGACTGAGGCATCCTCCGGGCCCCTCTGCCTTTATTTTATTTTGCAGATGAGGGCCTTAATCTGTATCTCCAGCTAAGCCTAGATCTCACTATTAGCCCAAGTTGGCCTTGAATTCCTGGGTGATCCTCCTGCCTCTCCTGAGTGCTAGAATTTGTGGACCATCACTGCTAACCCTCTCTGTTGAGACAGGGTCTCACACAGAACACATATGTCCTAAAGTCTCTACGTAGCTCAAAGTGACTTTGAATTTTTGATCCTCTGGGATCTGTCTTCCAAGTACTGGGTTTCTGGTATATGCCACCTTGCTCTAACTCAGGGTCTTCTGTTTCTGATGAGAGTAGCCTTTTGATTGACCTGCACTAGGTGCTGGCAATGAGGACGCTGGTCCCAACGTGTCTGTGGGTCCTTCCAGGTCCTTGAAGATCTTTATGGATCCCTCTTGGCTCCTCCATCACCATTCCATGAGTTTACCTTGTATGTGCTCCTCCTTAGTTAAGAGGGCAGAACGAAAGCACACAGGGTGGTCACTATACTCTGGGGACTGCACCAGGCAGGGTGGGGTGGGGTAGCTGAGCAGTGAGTACTTCCTGCGGTAGGTCTGCAGGGTTCCAGTCACCACCACCACTGAGGTTTCCTGTTTGCAGCTGCTGCGCTGAGGCCAGCTGTTCCATCACTACCCGAAGTCAGCCAGTGTGTGTGAGGTTTGTTTGAGGGTGAGGGGTTGATGTTTCTTGGAAATTAGGAGGCTGGAGAAAGGTTCATTCAGAAGCCTCTGAGGGAAGTACTGCAGGCTGGAGGTAGAGAACAAGGACTCTGACAGCCCAGCTCAACTAGAGCAGACACAGGAAGTGTTCCTACACTCCAGGAGTGTCTCATCTCTTCCCCAGGCTGTCACTAGCAAGCTCCATTATTGACCCTTGAGGTCTTGGGGTGCCTAGCTTGTGAAGAACATTTGCTAAGAGACCATATTAAGTGCTGTCTTGCCGGGCGGTGGTGGCACTTCGAGGCCAGCCTGGTCTACAGAGTGAGTTCCAGGACAGCCAGGGCTACACAGAGAAACCCTGTCTAGAAAAACCAAAAAAAAAAAAAAAAAAAAGTGCTGTCTTGTGAAGAGGGATCACCACTGCTGGTCCAAATAAAATCCCAGTTGCCAAAATATAGACTAAGCTTGGATCCCTGTTCGTGGACTCATACCCACGTTGCTCTATTGTCAAAGGATCCTCAAGGAACAAGGTGGTTCGACTCTAAACCCAGGAACCCACTCCAGGAAGTCTCCCCTTGACTGGGCTAGGTAAACTGCCTTTCCTTTTACACTGGTGGCTCCACCTCAGGGCCTTTTACAGTTCAAGCCGAACTGACTGAACTCAAGAAACCTCTGCTAACTGGAATAGTGACAGCCTGCCTTCTGTGGCCTCCTGTCCTGAGTCCCACTCTAGAGATGTGGGGATGGGGACTGCATTTACCTACCTCTCCTGGTCTGGCTCTCCCTGATGAGGAAGGCCCCTCCGGGGTTCCCAGGTAACAAGAGCAGTTCCTCAGCTTTCTCCCGGCTCAGGCCCTCATACAGCCACCTGGAGGAGCAAAGAGGGGCAGGGCAGGTTTGTACACCTTAAGAGAATACTTCCACACCTCTGCATGACCTTGATGAGATCTGCCCTTGCCCTCTGGGCCTAGAAATTCTCTGTACCACAAGGAACAGGTTCTCAGCAGCTTACAGACCCCCTCTGCCTTTGCTCTCAGGGTCCTGCTCCAGAGTCTTTGGGGAGCAGGCTTAGGCTTTCCTTGCTTGGAGACTCCATTCCCAAGTGTCCTGGGCTGGTGGAGCAATGACAATGTCGGTTGCTTCCAGCCTTTGTCCCATCACTGCCCGGTCCACCGGCTCTACCGTTGGCCCACTCAGCTTTGTGAGAAGCACTCCTTTGTGATCCCACTTCAGACTGTCCTTATAGAGTGTGCCTGTCTCCTACATGTCCCCTTCAGTGTCCTCTACACTTGATCTCAGCCACCTTCCAAAGCCCCACAGCATGACACCTCCTCTATGAGGCCTCCTCTGAGCTCCCAAACCTCCTAGGCCAAGCTGAACAAGACATGAGAGTTGTTCTCTGTTCTTTTGGAGGGCAGAGTCTAGGCTCTGTTCAGCCTGTGGTCCTGCATAAAGAGAACAATGTGGGAAAAGTAGAGGAAGGTCCCCAAGATGGAGCTGAGCCAGGTACTCACTCGTGGGAGACTTTAGCCACATACACACTGGGGATGTGATACTCTCTGCCCGAGACTTCCGACTGGACTGTCCACCAGTCTCCGTCCCTGTAGAGAGATCACAGAGGGCTCCACCTTCATTTGGAGTTTGCAAGCACCTTTTTCCATTCATTTCCCAGAATTCCCTACACCAGGCAACTCCAGGCTCCTCCTTGGGTGAGGGTCTGACAGGGTGGCAAATGATCCAAGGCTCCTGTTCCAAGGCTGACCCCACTGTCTCTCTTCCTGCAATGTGTCAGGCTGCCAGAAAACCACCCAGAGACATGGTCACACGGAAGCCTTCCAAGAAGAATAGCCCTGTGTCTCCCTGCTGGTTTTGGAAGAATCCCTTCTCCCACAGGGCAACCTCAGGGGCCCAGTGTGGTAGACTTACTCAGAGACAATGGTCAGTGGCTCCCCGAGTCTCAGAGATAGTCCGGCCTGCTCACCTGCTGGGAAACTGCCCAGGGCCACAGCTGTGACCTTGTGTCTTTCTAGAGAGAGGGATAGACACACCCGCTTGGTCAGTCCTCTCTCAAATGTGAGGTCTAATTGATTTTTCCCCTCAAACACCCCTCCCACAGGCACCCTTCAGGAGGGGGGTTAGCACCAGAGTCTGAAATGTTTCCAGCAGGTTCTACAGAGCTTGGGAGAACCCAGAGAGCTTTGAGCGTTCCCATAAAGGCCTTCAGCTCACGAGGGTAGAGGACTTGGTTCCTGGCTGTGCTGCCCTGTGCGTCTTTCTCCAGAGACTTTGATGAAAGGATTCTACAAACTAAAAACCTACGGTTCAGAGGAAAAGGATACTGCTTAGTAGAACAGCACTTGCCTAGAATGTGCAAGGCCCTTGGTTCTATCCCTAGCACCATAACAAAACAAAACAAAAAACCCACCGCAGCTTGATGCCTGTATCACATGGATCTCAGGTGGACCTCTGAAGGGTAGTGAGACCACACAGCAGCTCTGAGGGCAGGGGAGGAACTCAGGAAGGCTAACAGCTTGGCCCCAGGAATGAGAGCATAGACAGTTCTAGCAGAGACATCTGCTGTCATCAGGACACAGAAAGCAGGGTCTGTGAGTGGAGGACAACCTTCCTTTCCAGGGTAGAGTTCTTTCCCACACATCTGACTCTGGTTTCTTGTTGTTCCTATCGCAGGCCTCTGGAGAGATGTCTGTGTGAATAGGCTCTGTAAGTCTAGAGCACTGTGCACAGGCACAGAGTGGAGTCCCAGTGGCCTATGCCCAGGGCTGTGAGTGAAGGCCTGTGCTGTACCACCAGAGGCTGCTATTGCAGGCTTGACCAGGGCAAGTGCCCCAAGGGAGCATATGACTAAGTGTACCTGGACCCTGCACATCAGGCCCTGCTGGGGGCTTTTTCCATCATTTTGCTTTTTACTGGACCCTTACTGCTGCCCAGATGTGTGTGTGTGTGTGTGTGTGTGTGTGTGTGTGTGTGTGTGTGTGTGT
>JANHMN010000002.1:217521162-217534341 GCA_030674055.1 Rhabdomys pumilio
TGTGTGTGTGTGTGTGTGTGTGTGTGTGTGTGTGTGTGTGTGTGTGTCTATCTCCAATGTGCAGGAAGGTCTTAAGGCCCTGATGCAGCATTCAACAAGGAGAAGGGCATAATTCCAATCCCATACCACTCTGTTCACAGGCTCAGGCTGGGGAAGAGGGGAGTGTGAGGGGCTAGCTGACAAATGCACCTCTTGGGAAGGGCCTCAGCCTCCTGGGAGGCAAAAGTTCCAGTGGAGGAGTGATTGGCCTGGGTTGTGGAAGCAGAGTGAAGCTAAGGCACCAGTCCCTCTAGGAATGATCAAGAGAACTTAGTGGATATAATGTCTAACCTGAGGATGGGCATTAGGTAGCAAGCAGAAGACAGCCCACCCAGTCTAACCATCCCTCCCTAAGCCTGCAGAGCCTGCAACTGTCTGTTGAAACCTAATCCACCTGCTGCATCTTTCTCTCCTTCCTCCTGTCCTTTCTCAGTAAGGGTCTCCAAAAGACTGACTTGTTAACACGTGGATTCAGGCTGCCAGGAAGAGCAGTCAAGGTCAACGGGAAAGGTTCTTTGTCTCTAAGGAGCTCCCAAGGTCCCAAGGTCCCACAGGACTCTGGAATGCACTCAAGAGGGAGCTAAGACCCAGGAGTAGGAGAGGAGGGACAGACATACAAGGATCTAGTAGGTAGGTGAGGGTGGAAGGGTCTCTGCTATAGGTGGGACCCAACCTATGAACCTGCTCCCGAGTATTCCCTCTTAAAAGGTTAGTAGAAACTCCCACAGCAGGAAGCTCCTTAGACCCCAGGGTCTTGCCTGCCCAGAGCCTGGTGTCCCTGCAGTCAAGAATGCCTGATGACCCCTGAGGAGGTTTCTCTCTCATAAGGGTAGAACAAAGAAGCCTGGGAAGGATGCTTGTTCTCTTGAAAGCTGTGGCCTTGTATGCCTAGAAGGTGAGCCCGGTGGTCCAGCCTCACACTTTCTTCAGAAAGGCTGCTCTGTCCTGCCCCTCTGCACGCTTTTATCCCTATAACACCCTGCCATCAAGCCTAACAACCATCCCTTGTAACGGTTTAGTTTCTGGCTCTGGGGAAGAGACTGGGACCATCTTGTCCATTGCTGTCTTCAGTTTCTGTCACATGGCTTGCCACCTGGCAGAGCCTCAGTAAATTAAAGATGGAGGCAGGCCTGGGGCACAAATGACTCCTAGAATGGGCTGGTCACAACTCATATTCCTCCTGGGACAAGGCAGCTCCACAGAGGGATATCCTCCTTTCCTTGGAGACTGGATGGAAGAGAGAAAAGATCCCCTGAGTTAGGCACACCTGCTGGGTGGTCACCACTCTCAGAAGCACCAGGATGACTCAGCAGCCTGAGGCTGCAACTAGCTCAGTGGAAAAGAAGGCGGTCCCTGTGGTTTTCAGGTCTCTTCCTGAAGGTATTCCTTTGCAGATGAGAGAGCTCCAGGGCCCCAAAGGCACCCAGGATGTCACAGCCCTGAGGAGACTGGTACTAGAGAGATAAGAGGCTTAGGTAGAGAGCAGGAAGATGAAACCCACATCTTAAAGGGTCTGGAGGTTGAGAACTAGCAGCTTCTGCCCGAGCTCAGCTGCCAACCATCTTGGCCCTGCAGCCTGGAGGGGAGGTAGTTTACCACTCCTAACACTGCTAGGTTTGGATGGTCTTGTTATCTATCTGGACCACCATGGTTCACATGGTTCACATGGTTCCACACAGCATAAAGATAATGTCTGGTCAAACCAGTCTGGCTATTTCTGTGAAGATAGTTTTCAAACAAGATAATCCCACCCTGTTTTGAAACAAAAGACAGGCTCTTCCAGTGTAACCCGGACTGACTATACATAAACCATGCTTCTCCTTGCTTGGCCTTCTAAAGGAAGTATGTAGTATAAGCTTGTATTGCTGCAGTTAGCTTGATATTCAACTTTAAACACATTTCTGTACATGTGCTGAGAGCGGAACCACAAGCTTCCAATGTGCTAACCATCAAGCGTTCTTAACACTGAGTTCCACTCCCAAGTCCTCACATTTCATGTTCTAGCTCTACTGCCGGCTCAGCAGAAGCTGGGAGCCTGTCTGGCTCACTGGGAAGGGTACTCATAGGTTTTCAGTGAAACTTGGGCTTTTATTGGGGTGGTTGGCCAAAGATGCACTAAGGTACTGAGATTTAGGTTTCTATAGCCTCATGAGGCTTGGTAAGGGCTTGGGGGCCTCACAGACATCACTTACCTGATTGTATGGACACGGGTTCCTGGCCTGGACCAGAGGAACTGGAGCTGGAACTGGAGCTTGGACTGGAGTTTTTCCCTCTGCTGGGCAAACTTCCCATCATTCCTCAGCAGACTCTCAGAAGCACACTGAACCTGAAAAGGGAGCTGCTATGTAGACAGAGCCCTGGATCCCAGCTTGGACCCAGATACTTGACTGTCACAGGAGGATGACCTGATCTGCCAGGGCTGAGGAAAACACACCACAAAACTGAAGTATCTCAACAGCCAGCCTCTCAGGACCTTGCAAGTCATCACCATGTTGGACTGACTAACATAGACTCCAAGTCGAGACTGTGGACAAGCCGGAGGTAATTTTCTCTGTGTCCCATCCTTTCTAGGCAGTGGCCATTCTCCATCCAAGTCTTCTGAGCTCTTTCTTATGACCCCACCCATGGTTATCCACCCTTTTCCATTCCCTTGTGTCTGTCTGGACCCCATGCTTTCTCAGGAAGCTTCAGCCTTTCTTAATGATCCCCCTTTGTATCCCTGTGGACTGGAGAACCATCCATTCCTCAGATCTGGGGTCACATTCTGCTAGGTGGTAGCAGGGAAAGTCGGAAGACACTGAGCTCTCTCCGAGCATCCCAGGGACCACAGCTAGGGTTAGAGATGGGCCAAGGAGGAGCAAAGGTCTTGGGATGGGAGTCACAAGCAGAGGTGACACTCAAGAGTCATTAGTGCCAATGGCACTAGGCAAGACTGCTGGGAGTCTGTCAGTCTATGTGACACAGTGGTGGCTTGCAAGGCTCTGATGGACTGACTGGTCACTTCCCTTCTTGGTGTCCCTTTCCTCATCTGAGAACTAGGGATAGCCACACCCAACATTTGGGTCGGGTAGATAGTGGCTGGAAAGCCAGCCCTGGGACCACATTTCCTTCCTGGTCTTGAATGTTCTCTGTGACAGATTCTTCTAGGAACTCTTCCTTTTCACTTTTCTGTTGTGTTCATTCCATTTCTTTTTGTTTGTTTTTTATGAGATTATGAACTGAGGACTATGTTCCTGAGGCTGTCCCCAAACTCTTGGGCTCAAACGATCCTCTTGCTTCTTATTCTTAGCCCTGTCAACAGATTCAGTTGGAGTGTTTGTTCAGTCTGCCATTACCCTCTAGTCCCATCCCTGTCCTCGGCATTTAGTTAGGCCACCAAGGCCATCAGCACACATCAACAGAGTGAACCCAAGTGAGCAACACGCCCTGCACAGTGCTTTGTCCTCAGACGAAGCAGATCCTTGGTTTCTAGAGAACGCTGCTTTTCCAAGACTATGGTAAGCCTTTCAGTGAGGGGGCTGGGTTCTCTAATCCTTTTCAGATAGTCTCATGCTTTCAGTAGGACAAGATGTAATTTCACCTGTTCGGTTCCATTCAGCTGGCCAGGCACTGCCAAGGGCTCACGGTTGGAAGGAGCGGCTCACAGACTAGCACGAGGACACGGTGGGTGCTTTCCTTACCATGGAGACACACATTGCCTGGATGAGGATATTACTTATTAATGCCATGGGATGACATCCATGTCCTGGAATTGTCCCCACTGAGTAGAGACACAGCCTTGTAGGGATGACACCTCCTCTGTGCTTGCTCCCTCCGCCAACCTATCTTGCAGCCCTGTGTCATCATCTGGAGAAACAGCATCTGTCTCTGCTGCCTCTGTGCAGAACCTCAGTGTCACAGAACAGAGTTCAGGGACACCAAGCAGGCTTGGCCTGGACAGCCCATTCCTCTCAGACTTTGGGGACTGGGCAGCTTTGGTGAGGGTGGTGGTCCTGCTGCCTCCTGGGGGCTGCCATTTGCTCACTGCCAATGCAGCTCTTCCATTTGAGCTGCCATAAGTATGAGGTTCAGGCTAAGTGTCACGGCTTTATGTCTGCCATTGGGTAGCATGGGGGACTAACTCAGAGCAGCTGTGTGACCTCAGACACAGCATGCAACTTGTGGTGTCTCCTGTGAAAAAGGGTCCTAATACTGACTCACTCCACAGGGCCGAAGGGAGGGTTGGAGGTGATCAACTTCCTTGCTTCCAGCAAGACCACAACCTTCAGGACCCTTGGGCCACAGGGGATCTGCTCTTGCTGGACACGTCTCCAGGACTCTGCAACATTCTCTTCCTGCTCTGGCCAAGGCATGGTAACTCCTGGGGAAGATGAGGCCCAAGTAGCAGCAGTGAGGCCAAGTGCTGGCCACATTTGCACAAGAGATCATTTGGCACACATCTGAGCAACATCCTATAGGTTTAGGCACTGTCTGCGGTGTCCCAGTGAGTGGGTGGGCAGAGTGTTGGAGAAAGGCAGCAGAAACTGTTCAGTACCCAGGCTGCTCTGCTTCTCTCTAATCCCATTTTCATTGTGATGACCTGGTGTGGAGGATGGGCTGCCTGAGCAGCAGGCATTAGACAGTGCAGAGTTAGGAGGGCTGTCTTGTCTTTGATTTTGTGGGCTTGAATTTGCATCTGGGAACTGAGCGCAGAGGCTCAGTGACCTGTACCCTCAACTTTGCTCCTTTTGCAAACTGAGACCCTCATCCCGTGAGAGCAACTGAGATGCTGCAGGGGACTGTCTTTGGAGGGTAATCTCGAGCCCTTTCCATCACTGATCTGCAAGACTCTTGGTCCAGGAGAAGAGACCTCAGAGGCATGAGATCTTGGGAAAAGTTTCCCGGAGGCAATGAGAGGGGAGAGCCTACTGTGTCTCTGTGGATCCTGGAGACCTCACACAGTCTATCATAGCTACCAGTCATCCTCCTGGAGCACAACTACAAAGCTCAGTCCCAGTCAGAGGGGACTGTTCTTTTTCACCTGACACAAGTCCACCAGAAAGCAAAACAAGCATACTTACAGGTTTGCCATCAGAGGTTTGGTGAGGGCAGTCAACCAAATATGCACGGTGATCCGACAGGTCAGGCCTTTGCACGTCCTAAGGTAGTCAGCATCTCAGACCCTAGCAGGTTCACTCTCAGCCTGGAGGGTCGATCACCAAAAAGGAGTCAGAGTAAGTTGGGGTATTGAAGTAATGAAGCTTCTTTGTCAGCAGACAACAATCTCCACGAAACTGGTCCAGCAGTCCTTTGCTTCTCAGGGAAACGAGATTGGGCACTCCTACCCAACACAGTGGGGCCAAAGAGCATAGCCTAGGGATCTGAGGCCTGTGTAGACACAGGTGCTACTCCTCAGAGCTCTAGCTCCCAGCTGCAGTCTCTGTGGTTCTCACAACCCCACGATCTCTCCGCCTCTGTTTCCTCTGACGCATCACGTTGTAGGCCATGGAGGAACCACCTTACCCCTTTCCTGTTTCTAGGGAGCAGCTGCTCTCTCTCTCTCCATGCCTCAGGCTGGAGGCTCTTCTTGGCTTTTTGACTCCATCTGGTTCAAGAAATAAAGGCATGGGGAGAGATGAGCAGGAATTTCCCATGCAGACCTGGCCACAGTCATCACTGGAGCAGTCTTTGCAATTCTGAGTTCAAATATCCAGAGGGGACTACGCTTGGGAATCACCTGGGATCTTCAATTATAGACTCTAAAGTAGGACTCATTTCTAGTCCAGCGGGATGGCTCAGTAGATAAGGATGTGTCCCACCTGGCCTGATGAGCCAGCACAATCCTTGGGATGCAGCAGTAGAAGGAGAGAACAGACTTCTGAAAGTTGCCTTCGGACCTCCACTTGAGCAAATCAGTGAATGATGTGCATGTGGGGGTGGGGCGGGATTTCTAACAAGCTTATGGGCAATGCCCATGTTGTTGGTGTAGAAACTATATTTTGAAAGTTCAGGCTTGGGGCTTAGTAGTAGATATGTAATTATTAAGTTCTAGACCCTGGGTTCAAGCCCAAGCACCAGAAAAAACTTCTAGAGTACTCTTCAAAATACAGTTTCAGTCACCATAGCATCAGCCAGGAGGGCATTAGGTGTGCAGGCTTATCTCGGATCCAGTACGTCAAAATATGCCCTGGTAGTGCCAAGGACCAGCTTCGGCTTGGAGAGGGGTTCCTGAGAGAAGGGGTGTCTGGGGGGCAGCAAACACAGAGCAATAGTGATAAAAACTGCATGGTAATGGTACAGAGACAGGCAGGAAGATCAATGGACTAAAACTGAAGACCCAGAAATGAACCCACACACCTATGATCACTTGATCTTTGACAAAGGAGCTAAAACCATCCAGTGGAAAAAGGACAGCATTTTCAACAAATGGTGCTGGTTCAACTGGAGGTCAGCATGTAGAAGGATGCAAATCAATCCATTCTTATCTCCTTGTACAAAGCTCAAGTCCAAGTGTATAAAGGACCTTCACTTAAAACCAGATACAATGAAACTAATAGAAGAGAAGGTGGAGAAGACCCTCGAATACCTAGGCACAGGGGAAAAGTTCCTGAACAGAACACCAATGGTTTATGCTCTAAGATCAAGAATTGACAAATGGGACCTCATAAAATTGCAAAGCTTCTGTAAGGCAAAGGACACTGTCAATAGGACAAAACGGCAACCAACAGATTGGGAAAAGATCTTAACCAATCCCACATCCGATAGAGGGCTAATATCCAAGATATACAAAGAACTCAAGAAATTAGACTCCACGGTGGTGGCACACGCCTTTAATCCCAGCACTTGGGAGGCAGAGGCAGGCGGATTTCTGAGTTCGAGGCCAGCCTGGTCTACCGAGTGAGTTCCAGGACAGCCAGGACTACACAGAGAAACCCTGTCTCGAAAAACCAAAAAAAAAAAAAAAAAAAAAAAAAAAAAAAAAAAAAAAAAAAAAAGAAAAAGAAAAAAAAAAAGAAAGAAATTAGACTCCAGATAACCAAATAACTCTATTAAAAATGGGGTACAGAGCTAAACAAAGAATTCTCAACTGAGGAAACTTGAGTGGCTGAGAAGCACCTAAAGAAATGTTCAACAACCTTAGTCATCAGGGAAATGCAAATCAAAACAACCCTGAGATTCTACCTCACACCAATCAAAATTGCTAAGATCAAAAACTCAGGTGATATCAGATGCTGGCGAGGATGTAGAGAAAGAAGAACACTCCTCCATTTCTGGTGAGATTGCGAGCTGGTACAACCACTCTGGAAATCAGTCTGGCAGTTCCTCAGAAAATTAGACATAGCATTACCTGAGGACACAGGTATACCACTCCTGGGCATATACCCAGAAGATGCTCCAACATATAACAAGGACATATGCTCCACTATGTTAATAGCAGCCTTATTTATAATAGCCAGAAGCTGGAAAGAACCCAGATGTCCTTCAACAGAGGAATGGATACAGAAATGTGGTACACTGCCTGGCGGTGGTGGCGCACGCCTTTAATTCCAGCACTTGGGAGGCAGAGGCAGGTGGATTTCTGAGTTCAAGGCCAGCCTGGTCTACAGAGTGAGTGCCAGTAAGTGCAAGGCTATACAGAGAAACCCTGTCTCGAAAAACCAAAAAAAAAATGTGGTACACTTACACAATGGAGTACTACTCTATTACTCAGCTATTAAAGACAATAAACTCATAAAATTCTTAGGCAAATGGATGGAACGAGAAAACATCTTCCTGAGTGAGGTAACCCAATCATAAAAGAACACACATGATATGCACTCACTGATAATTGGATATTAGCCCAAAAGCTTGCAACACCTAAGATACAACTCACAGACCACATGAATCTCATGAAGAAGGAAGACCAAAGTGTGGGTGCTTCAGTCCTTCTTAGAAGTAACAAAATACTCATGAGAGCAAATATGGAGACGAAGTGTGGGACAGAAACTGAAGGAGGGGCCATCTGGAGACCATTCCACCTGGGTATCCATCCCACGTGCAGTCACCAAAGGCAGACACTGATGTGGATGGCAGGAAGTGCATGCTGACAAGAGCCTGATATAACTGTTTCCTTAGAGGTCTGTCAGAGTCTGACACATTCAGAGGCAGATGCTCACAGCTAACCATTGAACTGATCATGGGGTTCCCAATGGAGAAGGTAGAGGGGAGACTGAAGGAGCTGAAGGAGTTTGCGGCCCCATGGGGAGAGCAACAATACCAACCAACCAGAGCTCCCAGGGTCTAAACCACCAGCCTGGGAGCACATAGGGAGGATCCATGGCTCCAGTTGTATATGTAGGAGAGAATGTCCAGCATCAGTGGGAGAGGATCTGGTGAAGGCTGGATGCCCCAATGTGGGAGAATTCGAGGGTGGGGAGGTAGGAGTGGGTGGGTGGGTGGACATCATCATAGTGAATACCCCCAAACTCGGGAGACCCTTACTCAAGTCTCGGGAAATCACGGCCACCCAAAAATCTCAAGACACCATACCTGGATGCAATTAGCAGAGGTTTATTGGGAGAGAGTTGGCTAGCCAAGGTCAAAACTGCTCGTCCACGCAGGAACAGAATTTTTTGACCCAGAGTGGCAGGCTAGGGAGCTTTTTATAGCAAGGGGTGGGGAAAGGAAGGACTTTTCTCTCGGTTACACATGATTGGTTGCATTACAAATTTTGAACAACAGCAGTCTGTAACACTGGGAGGACCTCAAGTGGGGGGGAGGGGTAACCAAGAACAGTGGAAAGTTAGTTAGTTCTTGGAACCACCCAGATGACTTGCATCTTTCTTTGTGGTCAGGAATGTGTCTTCCTGCTTTGGGCCTTTCCCACCCACAGGTGGGTTCTTTTCCCTGAGGCTTGAGGAATGTTAATAATCTTCCCGGGATGTATCCCAGGGCAGTGAAGGCCTGAAATCTTACATTCAGTTCCGCCTTCTTGGAACTAGTGAGCCTGTATATATTTTATAAAATGGTCTTTATAATTTTTCACTCTACAATAGAAGCAAAAGGAGGGGGATGGGATGGGGGCTTCTGGGTGGGTGGGGCAATGGGAAAAGGAGATAACATCTGAAATGTAAATAAAATACCCAATTA
Source organism: Rhabdomys pumilio (assembly GCA_030674055.1). Lineage (NCBI taxonomy): Eukaryota > Metazoa > Chordata > Mammalia > Rodentia > Muridae > Rhabdomys > Rhabdomys pumilio. The sequence continues at coordinate 217,530,310 of JANHMN010000002.1, forward strand.
AAAAAAAAAAAGAATGCCTCAGGGTCAAATGGTGAGTTACAAACTGACGGCCTATGTTCTACTGGAGGCAGCTTTCCAGACAGCTCTATAGATCATCTCTTCTAGACTCAGTCTTTTACTTACATATCAATTCAACTAGGAATCAGCATCCTATGACCCAGCCCCTTGATTGTTAGAAAAAGACAGCAAGCACAATAACATTGCAAATGAATTCAGAGATCTGCCTGCCTTTGTAAGTGCGGTGAGCTAGCTGGATGTGTCCTGAGATTAACATTTCTACCACACCTGGGCCCAAACTAGCTCTGTCTGAGGCTAACCTTGATCTCAAAACTCTGCCTGCCTTTGTATCTTCCTGACAAGCTGGTTCATCAGTGCAGCTGCTCTTTCAGGTTTGTGAAAGCCTCAAACAATTCATATTGCATCCTTATATTTTGCATAGTTGAGAAATTACATATTTTTGAGCTCATGTTTCCAGAGTTCTTTCCCACAGTCTTAAAGGCTGTCCTGAAAGTCTCAGCATTTACCATTTTGCTGAGATATAGACACACCCTTGTCCCTCGATTCATTCTGCTTCTAATTATCATGGAGTCATTTACCTTGGCCGGGAGAATATTTCCTGGAAGAGGAACATGAAATAAAATGTATATGTCTTTATACAAACAAGCCTTACACCCACGGCAACCATCAACACTCATGGAGGCTCACTCAAGGCCTGCTCACTCCATCCCTTACATGACCAGGCCTGATTCAGCATGGTAGGGCACCACAGTCACATTTCTTGAGTATTTTACAAGTATTTCAGGTGATTCTGAGGCTCAAGCTTGAAACTCACAGTGTCCTATCCAGAACTGACAACGACTATGACTTTCTCCACTAACAGTGAGCACACCTGCCTACTGTCCCCTCCTTAGTGGCTACTCTGAAACACAGGGACTCACCATGCTCCAACACAAGACTGAGCTCGGGTAACACAGCCTTCTCTGGAGGCTCTCAGTCTTCCCTTGCTCCTGCAGAGGCTGCTTAGAACTTTAACATTGTGTTCACTCAGCATGCAGGGCAGAAGGGCTGGCAGTGGAAACGTTTTCTCTGCAGGAAGGTTATTACATTTGTATAAGGTTGTTGGAGGGAAGTTAACATGGATTCACACTCCAAGCCTTCCTCCAGACAATTCTGATGCCCATCAGACTCAGTGAGAGGTGTCAGAAACAGTGGAGGTCACAGAGACAGTTCAACAGTGCCACCTGGCAGGCTGAGGTGTCCTTTTCTTTTTTCCTATGCCTGTGTATATGTCTGTGGAGGTGCACATACCATATATGGCAAGTAAGAGCTATACTGTTGCCTTCTCTGGGACTGAGGGATGGAGAACCACTCTCCATCAGACCAGGAGGCACTTCCTGCAGATGTGTGGTGGGTGTCTGGTAAGTGGAATCAGGTGCTACAGGGACAGCACTTTTTCTCTGCAGAGCAAAGCCTGGTGCTTTGTTTCCCAGCTTTCTTGGCTAATCTAGAGCTTAGGCCAGTTCTCTGGAGAAAACTCCATGGTGTACCAGACATCATTCTCAGGCTTCAGATCCCTCCCTCTGACTTACACAATGACAGGTGTGGATCAACGTGGACAGGGGAGGTGACTGCCACCTGGCCTGCTATCTGTGTAACAGGTATCCCTTCTACTTGGTGTGGTAATTATTTAGTCCTGACCCAGGCTTTCTACTCTGCCTTAGACCGTTTACATTTCCAGACGAAAGACACACACACTTTTATATTTACAAGAGCTGGACAGCTGCCTACCCTCTATGCTGTTACTCCTAACCCTGACAGCTGCCTACCCTCTATGCTGTTACTCCTAACCCAAGCAGGGGCCTGGACCCTGGACCCACAAATAGTTTTGTATCGTTTTGGAAGCTGTCTGTGTCTCTGTGCTTCCTGCATATTCAGGTAATATACAATCCCTTCTCAAACCTCTGACAGGGTTGAAGACTAGATAGCCATAGTCTCACAATTAAACTTAAGTTGTTTAGCATTGAAGATGTTCTAGACTTAAAAGGATAGTTTTCAGATGGTAATACAAGTTAAAATCAAACATGATTGAGGCATTGAATTGTAAACTCTTTATGTTAGGATAAATGATTAAATATTTTATCTAAATTGCTAAAATAATGGATTGGATGTTATAAGTGTATATCATTCGCTATAACTTGTGTTTGATTTATATCTGAGACAAAAGAGTCTTTGATTGGACTAAAAAAAATTGTGAGGTTTGGCCCTTGGCTAGCTATTGTAACGCTAAGTGTGGCCCCAGGAGACCTGCAGTCTGCACGTAGCCCCTGTGACCCAGCCCTCAAGTTATTTATGATTGGTAAGTAAAGATGCCAGCAGCCAATAGCTTGACATCCGCAGACCTGCTCTCTCCTGAAATCACTCTACAGATACTGTTGTTCTAGTGGATCCAAAATCCAATCTTGTGGCCTAACCCACCCAGATATCCACTCTGCATATTTCCCTTAAAAATGCCACTGAGAATTCAAAAAAAAAGTCCCCTTGCAGAAGCGCTGCAATAAAGCATGTCTAAAATCACAGAACTATGCACACACAGACACAGACACGCGTGCTCGCACACACATGGGGTGGGAAATCAAAACATCTTATACTTGAGGGAGTGCAGGGAAAGGCTGGCAAGAGACCATATGGCAATCAGGTCAGATCAAGATGTTAGAACATGGAGCCTGTGAGATGGCTCAGTGGATAAAGTCACTTGTTGCCAAACCTGAGCATCCAAGTTCGATCCCAGCGGTAGAAGGAGAGAACCAATTCATGAATCCTGTTACAGTGATGGCGTGGGTGTGGTTCTTAGTACATACAAAAGGGTGGAGAGGATGACAGTCCAGGCTACTAGAGAGATGCTGTGACCATGCATGAGTGAAAGGAAGTGGAGGCCAGCTGACAGAATGAAATGTTCTATTATGGAGTGGTCATTTCAGGGAGGAGGGACTTGCATGGTCCAGGGGAGGAGCATCTGCTTAGCAAGACACTTCCATGGTCTGGTGTCTGTCCAGGACATCAGGGGACTCACAGGATTCTTGAGTTCCATCTGACTGATTGCTGGTCACAGACCTGCTAAAGGGACTTTCTCCAGAGCCAATGCTACTTGAGGTGGAGTGGGTCCGTGATCGGGCGAGCCGGGTCATGCTGGCAGATGGTACTGTAACAGAGAACCAAGAGGTCAGGAGGAGGGGCCTGGAGAAGCTCAGATACTCTACAAGGGTCAGCAAAGACTTTACCTTTCCCAGCCCACCTAAGATGGTGCCCAGGGTGACATAAGATCCCCCCACTTTGCACTATTTGCTAGAGGTGAGTGACTGTATGCAAGGCTGCTTTGATCCTGTGCTTCTGGATTCTCCTCAGATTCTCCTTCAGAGTAGGATGGGAACCCTACAAGTAAAGCCTCTTAGCTGTGCCCACGCCATTCATACAGTGATTAGGAAGGTGGCTTTGGGAACAGACAGTGGTCACCAAAACCTGCAGTGCATGCAAGACTAAACCAAAAGGAAGGGAGAAAGGGAGGGAGGGAGGGCCAGAGGGAGGGAAGGAAGGAAGAAGGGAGGAATAAAGAAAGAGAAGGAAAGAGAAAGGAAGGAAGGAAGGAAGGAAGACAGACAGACAAGTAGGAAGTGTATCACCATAGCATAGGTCCAATACAGGGAGACTGTTATCCATTCCCACAGGCTGCCCGACTAAGGCAGGTGCTGATGAGGGTCCACTCAGCTCATATTCACGCACAGGTGAATGGTCCACTTCCTATTGCTTTCCACTGTCTGATTAGTTGATGGGCCATGAACTCTCAGATGTCAAACTTACCCCATCATAAATAAATAGAGAGCATATGCTACTCACTGGAGCCCATTCCCTGCAGAAAGTACTTGAAGGCCTCGGTGAGCTTCCCAGGCTGTGTGGACAAAGACGGCATTAATTTTTGTGTAAGTAGAGAGGTAGCAATGAGTGTGTGTGTGTGTGTGTGTGTGTGTGTGTGTGTGT
>JANHMN010000002.1:217534351-217587004 GCA_030674055.1 Rhabdomys pumilio
GCCCAGATATCAATTGCTCTCTTCAGCCATATTCTCTCTGCTACAACCAGTGTATGTCTGCACTGTGAGTTGATATAAATCTTGTCTCTTGTTGTTCTCTTGGATAATTTGGTCCCAGGTGCACAAATGTAAGTAATCCACGCATTTCTCAAAGGACTTTTATGGAGACCATTTAAAAAGCAGAAATGCATGGTGATGGGTAAAAGACATTTATAACATGTCTTTTACATATACATATACAACATATACATACATGAGAGGCTGGGGCTGGAAAGATGGCCCAACAATTAAGAAGCTGTTCTTCAGAGGACCTAGGTTCAGGTCCCACTATGCACATGGCAGCTCAAGCCTGTCTGTAACTCCAGTTTCAGGGAACACAACCACTCCACTTTTAGCCTCCATAGAAACTACATACATGATACACAATTATTCACACAGACAATACACCTATACACAAAATAGAAATTAATTTTTAAAAAATTAATAGGTGAATGTGATGGTTTATATATGCTTAGCCCAGGGAGTGGCACTATCAGAAGGTGTAGCCCTATTAGAGTAGGTGTGCCACTGTGGGTGTGAGCTTTAATACCTTCATCCTAGCTGCCTGGAAGCTAGTCTTCTTGCTGCCATCAGATGAAAATGTAGAACTCTCAGCTCCCCTTGCATCATGCCTACCTGGATACTGCCATGCTCCTGCATTGATGATAATGGTCTGAACCTCTGAACCTGTAAGCCAGCCCAATTGAATGCTGTCCTTATAAAACTTGCCTTGGCCATGGTGTCTGTTCAAAGTAGTAAAACCCTAACTAGGATAGAAGTTGGTACCAGGAGTGGGGTATTATTGTGATAGACCTGACCATGCTTTTGTTTGGAAGAATGGGGATTTTGGGACTTTGGATTTGGAAAGCAATAGAATGCTTTAAGTGGGGCTTAGTGGGCCATTCTAATAGGAATATGGAAGATTTTGTTGCTGAGAGTTATTTGAACTGTGCAGACCTGGCCCAAGAGATTTCAGTGGAGAAGAATGTTAGTATGTAGCCTAGAGACTGTTATGATATTTTGGTGAAGTATGTGGCTGCCTTTTGCCCTTGTGTGAAGAGTCTGCCTGAGGCTAAGGTGCAGAGACTCAGATTAATTGCATTGACAAAGGAAGTCTTAGAAATGCCCAGCAGAGACTTTGTTCTCTGATTAAGTCTCATGAAGATTGTTTTGAAAAAGCATAGCAAGCTTAGAAAGGAAAAATATAATATATAAGGTTTGAATATTAAAGAGGCACCAGGAAGTGAAATGGAGCTGAATCCTATGTTCAATGATATTAAATTGAATTAAGGGAGTAGTGACCTTGAGGCAAGACCCTATCCAGCTAAGTTTAGGTCCAGGCATGGCGTTACATGCCGTTAGTTTCAGCATTCAGGAGACAGAGCCAAGCAGATCTCTGAGTTCAAGGTCAATCTACAGAGTATGTTCTAGGACAGCCAAGCTTAGGCAGTGAAGGAGTTGGAAGAGAGAAAGCTGGTGATAATGTAAGAGAACAAGATAGGGGTGGGGTGGTGGTGGTGATGGTGGTAGTCACACTCCAGCCCCAACAAGCAGTAGAATTCAGTAACTTTGGCCATGTGGTTCTGGATTTAGAGTCAAGAATAGAAGGGACCACTGGGACAATTGATGCTGGTTAGCTGGGGCTAAGAAATTAGCAGTGATTAGGAAGTGACCAGCATCACTGAGGTGAAATCTTCTGGGAAGTGGTTTTTGAGAGCATCAAGAAGCTGCGTTCAAAAGGTAGCCAAGGTTGTACCTTATGCAATGGCTGTACTTGATAATGTGTAAGAGTCACCCAGGTGGTACTGGTTTTGAAGGTCTGAAGGGGTCATGGAGAGCAGCTGAAGCCTGGCACTGTGAGAGACCAGGAAAGGCCATTGGTGAAGGTGCAGCCTCAGTTGCAGTTGACAGCCCAGGACTGAAGGGGTCATGCAAAGAAGTTGAGGCTTGGCACCATGAAGAGAACCTATGAGAGGTTATTGGCGAAGCCTACTTGCAATGGATGATCCCAGTGTATTGGAGATGCCAGTACCATGGGATGATCACCAAGAACAGCAGCAGCAGTGGAGTAGAGTCAGTTGAGCCTAGAGTGCTACAGAGGGCAGAGCTGGAGAAGTGACCCAAGCCTTTGGAGAAGCCCAGAAGATCATGTGTGGACCCCAGACTTTGGAACAAGAAGCTGTTAAGCTGAAGTTGCCTTGGAGACCCCAAGATGTTGAAGATGCCAGAGCTGTGGGATACCTACAGAGAAAAGCTACTAACAGGGAGTGCAACCAGTCCAGGCAGGAAAAAAAGGAAAAAAAAAAAAAGGAGTTGGAGGTGCTGGAGAGCTGGCTCATCGGTTAAGAGAACTGACTTCTCTTCCAGAGGACCTGAGTTCAATTCCCAGAAACCACATGGTGGCTCACAATCATCTGTAATGGGGTCTGATGCCCTCTTCTGGTGTGTCTGAAGAGAGCAATGGTATACTCATATACATAAAATAAAGAAACCTTTAAAAAAAAAAAAGGAGTTGGAGATCTGAAGACTGCTTTGGCATCAGACATGGAGATGCAGAGTTTGGAGTTTGCCCAACTGGTTTCCTGAATTACATTTAAGTAATTGGATAAAGCTCAGAAGAGACTTTGGACTTTTAATATTATTGAGACTGCTATAGACTATAGGGACTTTGGAAGTTGGACTAAATGTACTTTTTATTATGCTATAGCTAGGTATGGCCTTCATAAACCCATGTGTTTGAACAAGCCTATGGGGGCCAGGGAGTAGGATGTGATGGTTTGTATATGATTGGCTCAGGTAGTGGCACTATTAGGAGGTGTGGCCTTGTTGGAGTAGGTGTGCCATTTTGGGTGTGGGCTTTAAGACCCTCATCCTAGCTGCCTGGAAGCCAGTCTTCTCTTAGTGGCCTTCAGATGAAGATGCAGAACTCTCAGCACCTCCTGAACCATGCCTCCCTGGATGATGCCATGCTCCTGCCTTGATGATAATAGATTGAACCTCTGAACCTGTAAGCCAGCTCTAATTAAATGTTGTCTGCATAAGACTTGCCTTGGTCATGGTGTCTGCTCACAGCAGTAAAACCCTAAGACAGCCAAGCTATTTTTTTCTATGAAGGAACAAGAAAAGTCTAGTTTAGCGACCTGGGGCTGAATCCAAGCTTCTTAGGAGGCTGAAGAGTCACATGATCATGGCTAGTCTGCCCAATTTCGTGAGATTCTGTCTGAAGGTATACAGTAAAATGAGATCTTGGAATGTAAGTTCAGTGACAAGATGATACCCTAATATTCGTGAGACCATGGCCTTAATCTCTGGAACCACCAACAGGTGGAAGAGGAAGAAGAGAAGGTGGAGGAAGAAGAGGGGGAGGAAAAAGAGGAGGAAGAGGAGAGAAGAGGAGGACCAGAGAATGAGCAGACAGACCCCACCACTCAGTACTTACTTTGGAAGCTACCCAGTCAATCCAGCCTTTAGCACAGGGGTCAATGTTAATGAGCACAAGACCTTCTACCAGCTCTGGATGATTGAGCTGAGAGAGAGACAAAGACAATGCTGTGAGACTCCCACTCCCCACTTCCTCTACAGCAATGGACATGGTCAGCAGCTTGGTCTATGCCTTGGTGCCTCATGTCTGAAAGGAAGACTGCAGAGAGGTGTATGGAGACAATACAGACAATAGCTCTTGAAAACCCTGACTAGCACCTGGAAACCAGTCTCTCAAAATGGGATGAAGTCATCTTCCCTTGAATGGGTGCTTGGGGAAGACAGGAGTTCTGTGCTATAGCAGAGGGGAGCATGGAGCAGTTGGTCAACTCATAGGCGACTTGCTTATGGGCAAGCATGGTAAAATACTTGGCCTAAGCACTACTCCATGTATATGGGCTGTTTTGGTACAACATGGGCTCCTGAAAGTTTTTTCCTCAAGTTGTCTAAATAATAGACAATGCCACCTTAGAAAATTCTTTCCTGTCACCCAGGAAAAATTTCACAACAGGAGTCTTTCTTCAGGGTTTGATACATTAAGGTGACATTTCAAGTTCTCTTCAAGACAACTTTTATGGCTTTAAGAATCTTTCTAGAAGCTACATCTGGGTCTCTGTACAATTCTGTCCTCATTTGTAGATTTTCAGGTCCTTTACACACAAAGCCAGACTTCACTCGCATGTGTCTGGAACAGCTAGAACTCACAGAACCAACACAAGCCCAGAGCAGCACAGGTCATTTAACTCAGCCCCCAGCTGGGACCCCACACCATCTCAGGGACTTCCTGTACTCACTGCAAACCTGCTGAGGATGTAGGCTCCGGCTCCAACTCCAGTACCAATAATGCTCTTCACACTGAACAAGGCAGATGGACAACTGACAACATCTTACTTCTGTGGCAGCCTGGCATAGCGAAGTGGATACAAGCTGGGCTCACAGCCAAGCTGACGCTCAATAGCTATGAGAACTTGGGCAAGCTTCCTTTACTCTCAAGCTTCAGTGACTTCCTTATTTGACAAAACCACCACCGTCTCCCCCACTTCCTCCTTTCTCTCTTCTTTTCCTTTTTTTCCTCTCACAACCATGACTACTAAGGATTGAATCTAGGACCACATGAATACTGGTCAAGGATCCTATCTATCTATCTATCTATCTATCTATCTATCTATCTATCTATCTCCCAACAGGCATGATATACACTTTTATAGTTAAGTGATATACGCCTGAAATCTAGAATTCATCTTCATTGTCGACTATCTCAAAATCCATCAGCAAATTCTGTCAAATCTATTGTGAATATTGCCACTGGTAACCACCCACTTCGGTCCATCCCATGATTTCTTCATATTGAAGATGCCAAGGATCAGTATCAGCGCGTGGTGCTTGCTAGATAGACATGTGCTGTCACTGAGCTACACCCCAGCCCCACTCTGCCTAGAGCACTGTACTGTGAGTGCTTATCAAGGTCAATAGACATAGGCGTTGCCTCTTGTTTTGCTAGTTGATTACACAACAGGGATATACACAAAAGGAGAGGCAAAGCAAACGAACAAAATGAAGGGACATCTCAGTGTGGGAGAATCTGTGATCAGGAGTGGAGGCCTGGCTGTGATTTGTAACAATGGTGGCGGGGAGCCAAAATGGAAGACTGTAGAAGGAACTCACCTTAAGTGTTTAAGAATATGAAACAGCATCTCGGCTAGCTCATCCATGGTAGGGTACTGATACCTGAAACCCAGAAAAGCCCTCCTGAATTAGGAAGCACCCACAGTTCCCGGACACTAGGAGACCTTGACCAGTCCAGGAGTCTTAGAGAAACACAGATTTATTTTGTATTTTACTTTTTTAACCAACGGCTCAAAAAAGTGATACGGTGCCTAAAAGCAACTTGGCATGCTCCATGATCCCCCATGACTGTCGTGTGAGGAAGAAATAAAAGGGGACACACTCCTTCTACCAGAGGAAGCTACAGCAAAAGAAATGGTTACAGGGCCCACTATGTGCTACTTCCAAACCCTTAACATTCACTTCCAATCTCAGGAATGTTCAGAAGCCTGCCAGTCCTATTTAGGCAGATAACTGTAACAGGAAACAAGGCTTTCTTGGGCCTATGCATCATTGTAAAACTCAGGATCCTCAGAATAAATGCTCATTTATTTCACTTATAAATAAATATGTTTATTTATCAACTGCTTATTTATAATATGAACTGATTCTAAAATGGCCAGGCAAGCCCAGGGCTGACTCAGAGGTGGGAGAGTAAGGACAAAGTCACAGATGACAAAATCAGAAAGGGACAGGATATTTTACAGTGAGACCATGTGTGTGTGTGTGTCTGTGTGTGTGTGTATGTTTAATAGTCTCCTATGTTTGGTGGCCTCTGCTCCACAACCCCCAGGGCCATCTGCTGTACTGTAAGGAGTGGAGCGTCCTCACACCATTGTGCACAAGTGAGAAAACAATCTTGATGGACACCGGCACAAATGACAACTGTATCTGAGACACAACAGCGTGGACAGACTCACTAGGATTCTGTGTGACAAGGCATCTTGGGCTGAATCTGCCTCTGCTACTTCCTTGCACACTGATGAAGAATCCCATAGGCCTGTTGGATCGAGTGAGCTAACACACACAAAGCATTAAACAGTGTCTGGCAGAGCCTGGGTCCTATGCAGGTGCAGACTCTCCTTTGTCTGGATGCTTATTCTACAGAAGTCACTGGCAAATGTAGCACGAGGGGAAGGGCTCCCTCCTCCCCCAAAAGCTCTCATTGGCACCCAGTCCAGGGGACACTTGGGAGCCTGTGACTGACAGGCAGAGCAAAGTTAGGATGATGTAGAGTGTCAAAGACAGTCAGATGGTGCCCTTGCCCATCAATGTGGCTTCAGAACAAATGATTCCCCAGGGTCCAAAATCCATCCCTAGGTGGGGACTCAGATGGGAAGACCCTCCCAGAGCAGGGTCAAGGGAGTCTGGGTTCAGCCTATGTATTTGGTGATTCGGAAGGGACACAAGGTGACAAATAAAAACGAATGAGTCAGGGGACAGATGAGGAAGAAGTGGGTGCTCCAGACACATTCTGCCTTGTGACTACAGGGACACAGGTCCTGGCAATGAAGAGACTTTCCTGGGTATGTGAAAACACTCGGGAGCCAAAGACACAGTACCTTCTGAGACCAAGGGCAGAAAGACAGGCAAGCGACAGCACCCATGAGTGTGACACCATCAAGTGGGAGGTGAGCGCAGCCTACAGTCCCTACGGCCCACCTGAAGTGGAAACTTCTGATTTGTTTGGAAAGTCAGTTATGTCAAGTGATGTTTTTGGGGGGCACACTGGTGAAAGGATGTCTTGCTAAACAGACACAGGAATGTTTTCCTAAAGCAGACACAGGTGAAAGGATGTTTTCATATATGGCAAACACGTGGAAGGGCCTGTGATGAAGGAGCATAAATATGACCCCACAGACAGCGGGAGATGAGCACTGGCCTTGGTTTGCTCTTCCTAGATACTCTTTGGTAATGACTTGCATGCATTGGTTTGCCTTCCTAGTGTTGTTGAGCTCCACTAGTGGTAACCTCAGAGAGACACACGCCAGGCTCGTGAGCTTCCCAAGCAGCTTGCAGCTTCAGTGCCTTGCCTCGAGCAAGTTGGTGAGCCTTTCCTTTTCTTCAGGATTGATCTACAACTGCTGGTTCACGCCTAGTGTCTGCTTGCCTAGAGAACTTGTCTGCAGCTGTTGAGTCCTATTTGGTGTTTGTTATGGGACTGAACTGCTGCCAAAGAGGATTGCTGAACAGGTCCACTTCCCCTATATCCTGATAACTTCTCTTCCACTACCGCTACCTTGTAGCAGAGAAGGTATTAAGGTACTTTATTAAAAGTAGGTTGCAAAAAATTCATGCCTACACCCACCCATTGTTCTTTGGCCTGTACGCCTCCCACAGAGCTTCCCTGTGGCCTCACTTACCCTGTTGGGAAGGAGGGTGCTGCTTCTTGTTGGCCTGGGGCATCCACATGACAGACAGCAAAGTGCTGGGTGATCTCTTGCATATCCTCAAAGTTGAAGAACGTGTTGAAGCAGGATTTATCTATGAGATAAGGATGCCTGTGGACCAAGTTCCCCAGCTCTCCCTGCTTCCCCTCCACCCTGCAAAGCTGACCAGTGTTCTCTCAGTCCCTTCTCCTCAGCAGTCCACTCAGGTGAGGGTCTGCATACAGCCTGTGCCTCAAGCTGCCCAAGGAAGACTCCATAGGAGGCACCTCAGTGACTGGAGGACAATTGGTTCTCAATTCCATGCAATGGGTTCAGAGGAGAAACCCATCTTGTGGATATTTGCTGGGTTTCCTGGTGGTGCACAAAACAATCTTCCACCCACAATACTGCCTGCTATGCGCCTTGTCCCTCTACCTGCTGAGGAAGGGCACTGACCTTCGCCTGACCCTGGCTAGGGTTATCCTCAGCTGCTGACATCACCACATGGGGCTGTCTACTGTCAGAACTGCTGTGTGCACGGAGGAGATGCTGCCTTGGTTTCTACCCTCTTAGCACAGGCCTTGCTCGATTCTCAGGCTAAGGCTTAGCCTGAACTGAGAACTCTATACATGCCACCTCTGGAAACCAGAGCAACAGGAGAGACATACTTGCAGAGTCTGGTCCAGGTCTAGAGTCTAATCCTATACTCTTCGTTGAATAGCCACTTGTAAAATGATTTGGTATGGATTTCAGCTTTGGATACATTTGTAGAAACAAAAGGAGGCATCTTGGGGCTTGATCTAAAGATGAACGTAAAGCAAACTTTGTTTTACATACACCTAATCACATCGCCTGAAGTGATTTTTAAAGTAATTGCTATGTCTTTGTAATTCGGGGACTAACCTTGAACAAGAACACACATTAAGCAATTGTACTTCTGTTGGCTCTTTGGTGCATCTAGCTGTTCTCTGTCAGCATTCAGGATTAAGGATGTTCAATTGATACCAGGCAGAAATGTCCATTTGTAAGAATTCTTTTCCTACAGAAATCAAAACTCTGGACTTTCTAACCTGAGATGTGAATAAAAAATCAGACCTCAAGTCTGGACATGATGGCGCACATCTTTAATTTCAGCATTTGGGAGGCAGAGGCAGGAAGATCTCTCTAAGTTCAAGGCAAGTCTGGTCTGAATAGTGAGTTCCAGGCCTCCCAGAGCTATGTAGAGAGACATATATCTCTGTCTCAAAAATCAATCAATCAATCAATCAATCAATCAGACCCCAGTTCTAATTTCTAAAATGTAGTTCCAGTTCCCCCAACATATTTGACCCCCTGCTCATTCCCCAGGAACCTTAACCTCCCAGTAATAAAAGGAGAGTTTCATGATAAGAAGAGGGATGTGTGCGTTTTATTACAAGTCTATTGTTTTGTTCTTTAATACAAAGATCATTCACGCTCATAGGGAACCGGTTTGGGGTTGGAGAGATGGGTCAATGGTTAAGAGCATTTACTGCTCTTGCAGAGGACCACGGTTCAGTTCCAGCACCCACTTAATGGCTCACAATCACCAGTATCTCCAGTTGAGGGAGGAGGGTGTCCAATATCTTCTTTTGGCTTCCATAGGTACTGCATGTATGTAGTGCACGTATATCCATTCAAGCAAACACTCATACATTCAAAATTAAAATCTTTTCTTTTAAAAGGGGAATGTGCAAAATCAAATATATACGGTTGAGCCCGATGTCATGGCATGTCAGGATGACTGGTCTACTTCTCTTCAGTGAGCCACTTATGGTGATGTGAACCATACCATGGGGTGTTTCTATGTTATGTTCCTATAACAAGACAGTGTAAGGTCTTAGAAAGGCTTCATGAACTGTAAGCTCACCAGAGAGATGCTATCATACCTAGTATTCCTACTCTCTAGGTCTTCTATTTAGATAGACAACAAACAAATGAACAAATACACAGAAAACATCTCCCTTTTCATCTGAAGAGCTTACTATGAGGCTAGGAAAAACATGTTAAAAATAAATTTGTAATTGGTTGTGGGAAGGAGGTCAGCCAGTTGGATAAGGAGCCAGGAAAGACTTGAGAGCACAGCTAAGGAAATGGAAACACAAAGTTCTTTCTGGGTAAAGTTATAGGCTTCAGAGCTCTGACTGCATGTGTGGCTGCAGATCATTGCAGTGGTGTGAGAAGACATCACTAGAATCATGCATCTTCTCTCAGATACTGGCAGGTACCACAGTAGGACATCATCTGTGAACCCTTAGCTAACAGACACCCTAGTGTCAGGATTTCTCACCTGGGAAGTCAGTAAACCTCACAGGGGCACTGACACCACACACATCCTCTTCTCCACCCCCTCCCAGGCTTCCTGCCTGGTAATTAGAGAGCCTAGCTGAGGGTTCTTGCTATGACTGCCCCCCCCAACCCCAAGAATATAAGATAAGTCTGCTTTTTTTTTTTTGCCATAAAGGCTCTGATTTCTCTCTCCAGAGACTCTCACTATACTGTTGCCTGTTGGTCTATCCATGGCATCAATAAATCTTCTAATAGCCGGGAGCCAAACTCAGGAAATTACCTGCTGTTCTAGAAAGACTAGTCAGTACAAGGTTAAGAAAGGACGTTCACAGGTCTCAGGTCCCAGGAACTTAAAGAACGTCTGGCATTTCCTTGGAGTTGGTTATGGTAGTGGGATGGTCTAGGGCAATAAGGATATGACAGTGGACTGGTCTTAGACAATAAGGATTCCATAGTAGGATAGCCCTAAGCAATGACCCTTGCCCAAACTTCCTGGTTTGCTGTGTCTTTATAACCTGCCCCCAAAATTAAAGTTTCAGAGCTTGATCAGAACTTCAGACTTGCTCTCATTCTTTGTGTCTCTTGTCCTTTCATTCGTTTGCCCCCTTCCCTAAGGTCTCGTCGAATCCCCGAGGGCCGGGGCATAAACTATTTATCAGTAATTTGTCTCAGGCTCCTTTTTATTTTTTTAGGCAAGATCTAACTAGGTACCCCTAGTAGGCCTAAAGTCCACTATGTAGACCAGGCTAGCTTGCAACTCAGAGAGCTCTACCTGCATCTGCATCCTGATTGGCTGCTGGAATTAAAGGTCTGAATCACTATACTTGGTCTAAGGATTTACTTTGTGTGTTTATATGAATTCCTGAATGTTGTATGTACTCCATATGTGTGACCGATGCCCCCAGAGGCCAGAATTTGGTACAGGATACCCAGGAATTGAAGTTACAGGAAGTTGTGAGCTGCCAGGTAGGTGCTGGGAATGAAACCCTGGTCCTCTGCGAGAGCCATCAGCCTTCTTAAGCACTGAGGCCTCTCTCTAGCCCTCAGTATCATCTTGAGCCTTACACTCCATCCAAATCCTACCTAGTAGACAATGAAAGGTATATTGGCATAGAATCTCTCTCCTTGATGCCAAGCCTGATGACCTGAGTTCAACTCCCAGAACCACATAATGGAGGGAGAGAACCCTACATATTGTCTTGTCTCCTCAGGGCACTGAGGCACATAGGCTATCCGTCACAAATAAGCAGATAAATATAAAAATAATAACCTTTAAAACATCCAAGCTAGGTGCCGGAGACATCAGTTAAGGACCCTGACTGTTCTTCCAGAGGGTCTAGGTTTAATTACCAGCACCCACATGGCACCTCACACCTGCCTCTAACTCTTAAGATCTGATGCCACCACACAAGCATACATGCAGGCAAAACATCAATGCACATAGAATAAAACACTGAATGAATGAATAAAACATCCAAGTTAGTGTTCTGTGTAAAAAATTCATGAAGTTAACAGAGGAGTATGTGAACTGGATAGTCGTCAAAGGCAGTCCGTGGCTCACCGCTGAGGTAGTTCAGCAGGTAACGAACTTGCGGCCCAAGCTGGTAACAAGACTGATCCCAAGCAAAGGTGGGAAGAGTCCACAAGAGTGTCTTCAAACCTCCACATGTGCACAAACCTCCCCTCCACAGTACACACACTATAATAATACATAAGAATAAAATCAACACGTTCTTAGCTATCAGGGAAATGTAAGTAAAAACTACGTTGGGATTTCATCTCCCCTCAGTCACTTGGCTGTCATCAAGATGAAGGGAGGAAATGTGACAAGGAGTTTTATCCAGCCACAAGGAGAATGAGGTCACGTTATTTAGAGGAAAATGAGTGTTACTCTGTTTTGGTCTACTGCTTTGCACTGTCAGTGTCTCAGCATTCTTCCTCTTTGAAGAATGCAACTGAAAACTGTCTTCAAGCAAGAGCATGAAGAAAGGGGGACGCTCACCTCCACAGAGGTTTGGACACATATCTGTTGTAAACTAGCACAGGGGCAGCTCGGAGGAGACTCCATGTGGGGAATCGGTGCAGAGATCCGGGCTGTGGAGCTGATTCAATTGTCAGAACACTACAGGGTGTGAGTTGCCGCCTTCCTGCTCTAGTCAACCCTCATCTGTCTCACTGGCTTTCTCTAGGGACTGCCACACCAGCATTCTAGAATGTGACCCACAATGGCAGCCTGTGCTCAGAGGGCAGAACTCCAAGTGGCTTCTCCAAGCTGTGTCTGTCTCTGGGCTTAGGAACACATCCCATTACACTCCGGGCTTAGGAAACAGCCTAAGCTCATACAGGTCGCTGGCATCTCCATCTATCCTGACTGTCTCTTTAGCAACCAAAGATGGCATCGTAAGCAGAGAGCTGTTGTTAATAACCTGAGCTAGGATGGGGCCAGTTTGGATAGTCAGCAACTGTGGACTTTCTCATGTCTTTTCCCTTTAGCTAAATGCACTGTCACCGTATCACTGGCCCTTTATCGCTGATACCAGCTAAATTATGATCACTTCGTGCCTGCCACGATTTCTTCTCCATTCTAGTAAACTTTCTTCTAGTATGAAATGCTATTGTTTCTAATTATCAGGCTATAGTCAGAGTCTCAATGTTACATAGCAATTGTGTTGTCCGCACATGTGTGTGTGTGTGTCCTGATGAGTTTCATGTTATTGTTGTTGCTTTTGGAAACATGGGAATGCTATCAATGACTGTACCACAGGGGAACCGTGTTTCCTCCTCCCTCAGTGACTATGAGCTTTCTACAGATCCTCAGGGATGGGCGCGGTCTCCTGAGCCCCACTCCAGGAATCTCTGATACCATCCCCCACTGCTGCACCTTTGCAGAGGTACAGTTCCCTTCCAGCGGTGGTGGTTGACTTCACAGTGAAGGGTCTGCTCCTTAGCCTCTGGCTGTCTGACTTGGCATCATGGCTCCTCACCTTCACCTCTCACACTTTTCAGCCTGGTTCTGCCAACACTTTGGGATTCCTGTTTCTGCTTATCACCAGTCACAGCTCCCGGGGTTCTCATAAGCCACACTCGTTCTGAAACCTTCCTTGGCAATGTCAGTCTAAAATGTGTCTTTTCTTCAGTCTTTACGTAGACTTAGCCCACAATGCGAAGAGAAAGAGTGACTAAGTCCGTGGAATTCTCAGCATTGTCCCCGGCCATAGCAGTCTATAGGTGTGCACGCGACCCAGCTACACTGTATTAGTTACACATTATTAGTGTGCACGCGACCCAGCTACACTGTATTAGTTACCTTCTGCTGTTGTGGTAAAACATCCTGAGCAAAAGCTGCTTATGGAAAAGTCTAGTTCAGCTCACTGTTCCAGAGGGTGAGTCTGCAGTGGGAGGGAGGCGTCATGGCAGGTATAAGAGGCCAAGAGGTCATGTCTTCAACCCCAAATGTGAGGCTGACAGTGAGGCTGACAGCGTAAACTGGAAACGGGGTAAGGCTACTCTCAAAGTCTGTTCACAGTGACATACTTCCTCTAGCAAGGCTCTACCTCCTAAAGTTTCCACAGCCTCCCCAAACAGCACCAGCAACTGAGAGACAAGTGGTCACATATGTGAGCCTATGGGGGACGCTAATCAAAGTGCCACAGCCATTAAGTTCCATATGCCCTGGGGCCCAGGACTGGGAGACAACTCTCCGAAGGTCTTCATCCTTCTTACCAGCCCAACTCTGCAGCTTCACATCCACACAAGCGGATTCCTTAGAGTCACTCTTTCTACATATGCATGTGTGCATAGCCACACTCACATGATTTGTCCCTATTTCTCTAGAGAACCCTAATATGCTATTCAAACTCTAAATCAAGATGTGACCTTAGAAGACATTTATATAATACTGAGCCCAGTTGTAGGAAAAACGGCATGTTACCTCTAGATGCTAGTCTCTACTGTATACAAGTGTGTGGATATAACACACAGACAGGAGTCTAGGGAAGGGTGTTATTACAAGGTGAGGAAGGACAAAATGCAGGTAGTGGATACACGTCATGAAAAAAAGTTAACTTTTTTCTAGTTTTAACTCTATCATCTCTTTATCTCTTTTCCTTTTGTGTGTGTGTACAAACATAAAATGTAATTGCGAGTGCAAGTGTAAAACCCAAAGCAAAGCTCTATGGTGTCTGAATGGCTGTCCTAACTGCAGTTCACTGGGACGGGCAGACTTTGGGTCTAGGCAAGGGCTTGTTTGCATGGTTATATTAATCTGTGTGATGTTTTTATTTGCAAAGTCTACAATAAAGTGATTTTTATTTTTAAAAAAACAAGCATTTATGTGCTGTTTTGGGTAATAAGAACTAGACCTAACATATAGTTTTAACATAAAAGTATTAAAGTTTCCAGGATAATTTGTTTATGCAGTTATCTTAAATGCTGAGACTTTTGCTCAGGGATATCTTAGAAAATTATTCTTGGGCTGGAGAGATGGCTCAGAGGTTAAGAGCACTGGCTGTTCTTCCAGAGGTCCTGAGTTCAATTCCCAGCAACCACGTGGTGACTCACAACCATCTGTAATGGGATCCAATGCCCTCTTCTGAAGACAGCTACGGCCAGGTGGTGGTGGCACACACCTTTAATCCCAACACTTGGGAGGCAGAGGCAGGCAGATTTCTGAGTTCGAGGCCAGCCTGGTCTACAGAGTGAGTTCCAGGACAGCCAAGGCTACACAGAGAAACCCTGTCTCGAAAAAACCAAAAAACCAAAAAACCAAAAAAAAAAAAAAAAAAAAAAAAAAAGAAATAAAAAAAAAAAAAGAAAACAGCTACAGTGTACTCATATACAGGAAATAAATAAATAAATAAAAATAAATCTTTTTAAAAAATGAAAAAATTATTCTTATACTCCTTCATATACACTTGAAGACAGTCCTCCCTCTTCCTTTCTACTTTCATATCAAAGTGTGTGTGTGTGTGTGTGTGTGTGTACTTATGGATTTGTGTAACTTATGTTCCACCAATGAGAGAAAACACGCAACCTCTAAGTCTTGCTTATTTTACTAAGCACAGTGACCTCTAATTGAATACATTTTCCAGCAATGATATATTATTCATTATGAACAAATGAAGCTCCATTGTGTGTACATGATACTTCCTCTTCTTCCTTTCATTTGTTCACAGACACCGAGGCAGATTCTAAAGTCTGACTATCATGAAAGTGATGAGATAAATTGAGATGTACTGGAGAGGTAAAGAGAAGTAATGGAGCCTGGTAGTGGTAATATATACCCTTAATCCCAGCACTTGTGAGGCAGAGGCAAGCAGATTTCTGTGAGTTCAAGGCCAGCCTGGTTTACAGAGAAAATTAAAGGACAGCCAGAACTACAGAAAGCCTGCCTTGAAAAACCAAAAACAAGAGGGCGGGGTGGTGGTGGTGGTGGTGGTGGTGGTGGTGGCGGTGGTGGTGGTGGTGGTGGCGGTGGTGGTGGTGGTGGTGGTGGTGGTGGTGGTGGCGGCGGCGGTGGTGGTGGCGGTGGCGGCGGCGGCGGTGGTGGTGGTGGCGGCGGCAGTGGTGGTGGTGGCGGCGGCGGTGGTGGTGGTGGTGGTGGCGGTGGTGGTGGCGGTGGTGGTGGCGGTGGCGGCTAATGGAGAATGAATATGATCATGAGCAAAATACTTATCACAAATATGACCTACAAGTTTTTTTTTTAAGCCAAGAGAATCTAGAACCTAAACCACCTAAACCCACACAAGTGCTGGAGTCTGATGCAGAAGGATTGTGAGTTCAAAGCAAGTTAGGAAGTTAGTCTGTAATCGCAAGTTCCAGACCAGCCTAGACTAAATAGCAAGAGCATATATGCATGCACGCATGCATGTATGTGTATACATATGTATGCATGCATGCATACGAGACAAGGGACTGGAGAGATGTCTCCGAGGCTAAGTGCTCTCGTTGTTCTTGCTGAGCACCAACTTTGGCTCCTAGCACCCACGTCAGTACCCACTTGGCTTACAAGTGTTTATAACTCCAGCCATAGGGATCCAATGCCTCTAGCATCTATTAATACGTGTATTCACGTCCATCCCCTCATAATTAAAATAAATTAAACACACATGTACAGCAGGAAAACTGATTCTGTATCAAGTATTTCACAATACCTCTTAGGTCGAGAACTTCCTGCAACACACAATATAAACAACCTATGTTTGTGCTATACAGTAAGGTACCACTCAGTCCATGAGACCACTGAATGCCTGGACTGCAGACAGTGTGACTGAGGAGCGAAGTGTTTTATGTGTGTGGGCTGGAGATGGAACCCATGGCTTCCTGTGTGCTAACCAGGTGCTCCACTGCTGAATTCCTTGTCCAGCCCCTCATATTTACTCTTCTTTCTGCTTCTTGGATGTTCTTACCACTACTCCAAGCTCAACAGAAGTTAAGAGCCTTTGTCTGGCTCACAGGGAAGAATAGGTATTCACAGGCTCTCATTGGAACTTGGGGTTGTATAGGGATTGTTGGCCAAAGTCCCAGAGGTAGTGAGATCTAGGTTTAATAGACTCATGATGCCTTGGGAGGGCCTGATGTCCCACAGATGTGACCTACCTGCTTGTAGGTCTTTGACCAAGACCAGAGGTACTGAAGCTTGGGCTGGACAGGTTTTTCCCTCTCCTGGGCATTCTTCCCATCATTTCTCAGCAGACTTTCAGAAGCACACTGCCAAAAGAAACCAGAAAAGACAGCTACTGAGGGAACACAGTCCACAGATCCCAGCTTGGATCCAGACACTTGACCAACACCAGGAGTCAGGTTCAAGGCCCACTCCTTTCTTCACAGGCATTCTGCCAGCAAGCTGTAGGTGGTTTGCTTTGCATCAGTCTTTCCTAGGCTGTGGCTTTGCTCCATTCTGAAGAATACCGCTGGCCTCTGCCGACTCTGTGTGGGAGCTTTGGAGCTGTGTGTGTGTGTGTGTGTGTGTGTGTGTGTGTGTGTGTGTGTGTGTGTATGTGTGTGTCCCTTCCATGGTGGGTTAGCCTGCATTTTCCATTCTCTTTGGGTCTGTCTGGACTTCACCCTCTCTCAGGAAGCTTTCTAGAAATCTTCAGCCTTTGTTGCTGCTGATCCTCCTTTAAGTGCTGGTGGCCTGGGGAACCATTTCTTAGGCCTGGGGTCACATTTTGCTAGTTAGTGGGAGAGAAAGTGGGAAAACACTGAGGTCTCTCCAGCCATGCCAGGGACCATGGCCAGGGTTAGAGATGGGCCAAGGAAGAACCAAGAGGGTTTGGGATGGGAGTCACATACAGAAGGGACCCTGAATACAATTAAGAATGCCAAAACCAGGGCTGGAGAAATGACTCAGCCTTTAAAGACTAGGCTCACAACCAAAATATACGAATGCCAAAAGCATTGGCTAAGAATGCTCAGACTCTGTCAGTATATGTGACATAGTGGTGGCTTGCAAGGCTCTGAGGGACTGGCTGGTCACTCCCCTCCTTGGTATTCCCTTTCCTCATCTGAGAAGTGGGGAAAGCCACATCCAACATTTGGGTTTGATAGTGCCCTGGAAAGGCAGCCCCAGGATCACATTTCTTTCTTGGTCTTGAATATCTTTGTGATGTTTCCCCAGGAACTCTTCCTTCTTCGATTGCTTTCTTGGGTTCCTTCCAAGACTTAATTACATACTCATTTCTTAGATGTTTTCAAACATCCTTTTCTTTTTAAATGACACTATGAACTGAGGATTATGTTCCCCGGGCTGTCTCCTAACTTCTAGGCTTAAGTGAACCTTGTGAAACATTCCCAGTTTGAATGTTTGTTTCATCTGTCATTATCCCATGTCATAATCCCATGCTCCTGTTCTCAACATTCAGTGAGGTCCACAAAAGGCCCTACACATGTATCAACAGTGTCTTACTTAGATAACGCTGCTTTTCCAAGACTAGGGTAAGCCTTTCAGTGAGGGGGCTGGGTTCTCTAATCCTTTTCAGATAGTCTCATTGCTTTCAGTAGGACAAGATGTAATTTCACCTGTTCGGTTCCATTCAGCTGGCCAGGCACTGCCAAGGGCTCACGGTTGGAAGGAGCGGCTCACAGACTAGCACGAGGGCACAGTGGGTGCCTTCCTTACCATGGAGACACACATTGCCTGGATAAGGATATTACTTATTAATGCCATGGGATGACATCCATGTCCTGGAATTGTCCCCACTGAGTAGAGACACAGCCTTGTAGGGATGACACCTCCTCTGTGCTTGCTCCTTCCACCAACCTATCTTGCAACCCTGTGTCATCATCTGGAGAAACAGCATCTGTCTCTGCTGCCTCTGTGCAGAACCTCAGTGTAAAAGCACAGAGTTCAGGAACACTGTACTGGCTGGTTTTGTGTGTCAACTTGACACAAACTTCAGTTATCACTGAGAAAGGAACCTCCTTTGAGGAAATGCCTCCATGAGATCCAGCCATAAGGCATTTTCTCAATTAGTGATCAAGGGGAAAGGGCCCAGTCCATTGTGGGTAGTGCCATTCCTGGGCTGGTAGTCCTGGGTTCTATAAGAAAGCAAGCTGAGCAAGCCATGGAAAGCAATCCAGTAAGCAGCACCCCTTCAGGGACTCTTCTTCAGCTCCTGCCTCCAAGTTCCTGCCCTGTGTGAGTTCCTGTCATGACTTCCTTTGGTGATGAACAGCTATGTGGAAGTGTAAACTGAATAAACCCATTCCTCTCCAACTTGCTTTTTGGTCAGGATGTTTTATTCAGGAATACAAATCCTGACTAAGACAAGCAGGCTGGTTGGTGCCCTAGGATTGGCCTAGACAGCCCATTCCTCTCAGACTTTGGGGACTGGGCAGCTTTGGTGAGGTTAGTGGTCCTGCTGCCTCCTGGGGGCTGCCATTTGCTCACTGCCAACGCAGGTCTTCCATTTGAGCTGCCATGAGTATGAGGTTCAGGCTAAGTGTCACGGCTTTATGTCTGCCATTGGGTAGCATGGGGGACTAACTCAGAGCAGCTGTGTGACTTCAGACACAGTATGCAGCTTGTGGTGTCTCCTGTGATAAAGGGTCCTAATACTGACTCACTCCACAGGGCCGAAGGGAAGGTTGGAGGTGATCAACTTCCTTGCTTCCAGCAAGACCACAACCTTCAAGACCCTTGGGCCACAGGGGATCTGCTCTTGCTGGACACGTCTCCAGGACTCTGCAACATTCTCTTCCTGCTCTGGCCAAGGCATGGTAACTCCTGGGGAAGATGAGGCCCAAGAAGCAGCAGTGAGGCCAAAGATAAACAGGTGCTGGCCACATTTGCACAAGAGATCATTTGGCACACATCTGAGCAACATCCTATGTGTTTAGGCACTGTCTGTGGTGTCCCAGTGAATGGGTGGGCAGAGTGTTGGAGAAAGGCAGCAGAAACTGTTCAGTACCCAGGCTGCTCTGCTTCTCTCTAATCCCATTTTCATTGTGATGACCTGGTGTGGAGGATGAGCTCCCTGCTGCTCAGGCAGCAGGTTAGACAGTGCAGAGTTAGGAGGGCCATCTTGTCTTTTGGGATTTTTGTGGGTTTTTTTTTGTTGTTCTGTTCTAGAGCTTGGAACTAACCCAAAGGGCCCACTCATATCTGTTCTAGCTCCGGTCCTGTTCAAACTGAGAATCTCATCCTGTGAGAGCAACTGTAGATGCAGCAGCTGGCAGTGTCTTTGGAGGATAATCCAGAGTCCTCTCCTCAGTCACATGAGAAGACTGTGGTCCAGGGCCAACAGTCTGTTTGGCAAGTGGGTAGTCCAGAAGGACCAGCAGGTGTATGAGGGCATGCTGGATGGAATGATGCAAGTCTCCAGGAGGCACTCAGATGGGGTGAGCAGACTGTTTCTATGGAACCTTAGAAACCTGTTATAGCCACCAGCTGCCCTCCTGAGTCCTTCTTTCCTGAGATAAGCAAAGCCCACTTCCCTTCTCAGTGGACCATTCTTTCTAACCTGCATGAGATGGTGGCCTCCTAAGACTGTTCTTAGAGGGCACAGTACAGCAGCTTCTGGAGAATTAGAGCCTGCTATCTTAAAAGGAACCCAGGAAAGTGGTTGTAAATTATTACACGGCAGCTGGACCCAGGAACTCCAGAGATGATGGGACATAAAAAGTGGACTAGCTCCTTCTCTTCAAAAACAGCACTGTCAAGCTTCTTGGGAGTTTTGAAGGGAACAGGACATGTCACATAGATGGGGTTCAGCAGGTCTCCCCTTACTGGAGCAGGACATGTCACATAGATGGGGATTCAGCAGGTCTCCCCTTACTGGCTGTAAGATCTCAAACACATCACTTATTCTAAAGTGTCTGTTCCTACCTCTATTAAGAGTCACTGAATGGGATAAGTAATCACAGGTAAGAAAATGCATAGTCCAGAACCAGTGAAAGAAACCCACCCGAGCCTTGGAGAATCAGTCGATTTAGAGAAATAACACCAGCAGCCAGGTAACAATGAGACATATACAGCTTTATTTAATCTGTAAAAAGTCACACTCTGGCAGAGTGACACCTTTCTTATCTTAGCAGAAAGCAAGGAGTGTGTGAAAAACCTTTTCCTCAGATTTGGAACCATATGACTTTGGCTGGGCTTACATCTGGATACTTCCAGAGTCCTTGTGTGTGGCAGCTTCTTCCCGGAGGTTCTCCCTGGCTGTTATGAGCCCTCACCAACAACAGATGGGGGGGGGGGGCAAAAATATTTCTACCTGGACAGGGCTGCCCTGAGATAGTCCCTTTCCCTCCTATAAAGGAATATTACATGCGTAAGACCTTCCCAGAAAGTCACCTTCAAGGTGACTTGGCTTCAGTTATGTCTCTGACACCCAGGCTCCACTTATTTATCCTGATGGTGTGCTAAGGGTCCTTCCTCTTCCCCAGTGAGACCCTCATCATCCACAGCATTTTTAAATATCACTCCGTTCTCTGGGACTGAGGGATGGAGAACCGCTCTCCATCAGACCAGGAGGCACTTCCTGCAGATGCGTGGGCGTCTGGTAAGTGGAATCAGGTGCTACAGGGACAGCACTTTCTCTCTGCAGAGCGAAGCCTGGTGCTTTGTTTCTCAGCTTTCTTGGCTAATCTAGAGCTTAGGCCAGTTCTCTGGAGAAAACTCCACAGTGTACCAGACATCATTCCCAGGCTTCAGATCCCTCCTTCTGACTTACACAATGACAGGTGTGGATCCACGTGGACAGGGGAGGTGACTGCCACCTGGCCTGCTATCTGTGTAACAGGTATCCCTTCTACTTGTCAAGGCAATCAATGGTCCACACAGTAACTATAGTCTTGCATATTCCTTAGACCTGCTCTCTCCTGAAATCACTCTGCAAATACTATTTGTTTTCCAAGTGGAACCAAAATCCAATCTTGTGGCCTAACCCACCCAGATATCCACTCTGCATATTTCCCTTAAAAATGTCACTGAGAATTCAAAAAAGTCCCTTTGCAGAAGCGCTACAAGAAAGCATGTCTAAAATCACAGAACTATGCACACACAGACACAGACACGCGTGCTCGCACACACAGGGAGTTAGGAATTAAAGAATCTCGTCAGATACATATTTGAGGGAGCATAGGGAAAGGCTGGCAAGAGAAGATATGGAGATCAGATCAGATCAGATCGAGATGTTGGAATGTTACAGTAATGGCGTGGGTGTGGTTCTTGGTACATACAAAAGGGTGGAGAGGATGGCAGTCCAGGCTACTAGAGAGATGCTGTGACCATGCATGAGTGAAAGGAAGTGGAGGCCAGCTGACAGGATGAAATGTTCTATTATGGAGTGGTCATTTCAGGGAGGAGGGACTTGCATGGTCCAGGGGAGGAGCATCTGCTTAGCAAGACACTTCCATGGTCTGGTGTCTGTCCAGGACATCAGGGGACTCACAGGATTCTTGAGTTCCATCTGACTGATTGCTGGTCACAGACCTGCTAAAGGGACTTTCTCCAGAGCCAATGCTACTCGAGGTGGAGTGGGTCCGTGATCGGGCGAGCCGGGTCATGCTGGCAGATGGTACTGTAACAGAGAACCAAGAGGTCAGGAGGAGGGGCCTGGAGAAGCTCAGATACTCTACAAGGGTCAGCAAAGACTTTACCTTTCCCAGCCCACCTAAGATGGTGCCCAGGGTGACATAAGATCCCCCCACTTTGCACTATTTGCTGGAGGTGAGTGACTGTATGCAAGGCTGCTTTGATCCTGTGCTTCTGGATTCTCCTCAGATTCTCCTTCAGAGTAGGATGGGAACCCCTACAAGTAAAGCCTCTTAGCTGTGCCCACGCCATTCATACAGTGATTAGGAAGGTGGCTTTGGGAACAGACAGTGGTCACCAAAACCTGCAGTGCATGCAAGACTAAACCAAAGAGAGAACAACAAACCACACAGGTAGGAAGGTATTTCACAAACACAGTGCAAGCCCGATACAACAAGACTACCATCCGTGTCCACAGGTACTGTTGCCCTCTGGGGAGGAGACACGGATGGGTAGAGGGGGAGGAGGTTTTGGAGCTGATCTCTATACAGGGGTGAAGTATAGGTTGTTGGGTTCAGGGACTGAGAGGGGAGGGACTCTGGGGGTGTTTAATTTAGATCCCTTTTTTGCTGTTACTAATTTAGATTCCTTTTTGCTACTGTTACTACTTTGTCGGTAAGATTCTTTCAGCATTAGCATGGCCTGCACAGGGCCTTCCCTGAAATGACTCACTACTCACTATTCTGGATCATCAGTCATTTCTCTGCTCACAGATGCTATTCTACCTAGTCAAGTATGCAGGCCCTTTGGATTCCTGTCTAGGGCTCACATCAAGGATTAACAAACAGGTGGTGGTGAAGGAGGGCCTCCCTGCTGAGGTTCCGCTGAGGCTGAGAGGCTGCCTGGGCAGTTCAACAGAATACTCTTTTCTTACAGGGACCAGGCCTGCTCTGTAGGATAAACTCTTAGAACACACTGAGCCCTGTTCTATCGGGCTCTCACTGTACAGGGAAACGGCGGACATGCTGCAGGCAGCCAATGCAGCAGGAAGAGCAGAGATGGGAGGCGGGCAGGGCCAGCACAAGGAGGTACCTGACTCGCTGCTGAGGTGACTGAGCTGCACATACGGGACTGGAAGCAGGATGGACACAGGAAAAGGCAGGTTAGTAAACCACAAGGTAACAACCTTGGCTGCCTAGATGATGCTGACAGGGTATTCGGCCAGGGATGAACGTTTCTTTCAAGGTCCCAGAGAAGAGCCTGATTTGAGCACTTTTACACCACTTCTCTAAGCAGACCAGAGAACCTATTCCACCCTCATGCTATGCAGTCACCCTACCCTGGATTAGGTCCCAGATGCATCGTCAGGTATATTTGGGAAAGGACAGAAACAGGTAAGGAGGGGACTCTTCCTCCTGATGAGCCAGAGGGCTATGTGGGCTCGGTTGGTAGCAGCTCACAGACAGGGACAACAAAGCCACTCTAGACAAGACACACATGGTCTTCCTATCAAGTACAGTTCTGAACCCAGGGCCCAACTTCTGAGGCAGCTCATCAATGGTCATCATCCAATGGACAAAGATGGAAATCCTGCTAGGTAGAGTTCGGTACTGGGGTTAAAGCTATTTATCTATTTACTTCCCCCTTGAGAAGTGTCAATTTCTGTGACAAATGAGAAAGCTCAGGGGTCTGAGAGGTAAGAGCCCAACACAGCAGCACATGACATACACACGTGTGGACATACACTGCCAGTTCATCTTGTGGCAGAACGGAGTGTACTAATGACACTATTCTTTCCTCCTGGAGTGGCTACTTTGTTTCTGTGGACCAGGAGTACATCTGCTGAGTTCAGATGGACCACATACTCTGATTTGTGGCTAAGGCAGTCAAGGCTTCAGTGGTTAAGATGTGAACCTGGAGTCAGACTTTGAAGGTCCAGCCATGGTTATGCCGTTTACCGGCTGCCCTAGGAGGCATGCTGAATATTCTTGAGCCTCAGTGTGCTTAGTGTCACTTCTTAAAGACAAGCGTGGCAGCACACACCTTTAATCCCAGCACTTGGGAGGCAAAGGCAGGTGGATCTCTTGAGTTTGAGGCCAGCCTGGTCTACAAAGTGAGAGTTCCAGGACAGCCAGGGCTACACAGATACCCTGTCTCAAACAAGAAAAGAAAAGAAAAGAAACAAAATCAGTCTTAGTCTGAGGACATTTAGCCATCAGCCTAACTTAAACACATGCACAGACAGATGACTGAACTCTGCTGTTCTCTACATAAAGGCTGACCAGCATATGGGTCATGTCCGAGAATTGTGGCCTCCTAGATGTTAAACTTATCCTATTACCTATAAAATTATAATACACAGAAAACATATACTACTCACTGTAGCCCATTCCCTGCAGAAAGTACTTGAAGGCCTCAGTGAGCTTCCCAGGCTGTGGGGACAAAGACGGCATTAATTTTTGTGTAGGCTGAGAGGTAGCAATGAGTGTGTGTGTGTGTGTGTGTGTGTGTGTGTGTGTGTGTGTGTAACTGTGTAATTATTACAAACACTTCCTTACCTGAACTACTTGGGGCAGTCCTCCACAGTCTGCCATCTAGAAGAGGAAGAACACCTAAGTCAGTGAACCTATGTTGTCAAAAGGGCAGGAGTTAATGGTAGGCTCCTTGATGCTAACTGCATTACCTTTGGCTCACTCTAGTGTACTCTATGCCTTGATGCTGGCAATACCTGTAGACAGAATCCTGAGAGGGACACAGGCTGTCCATCCATAGGATGCTAAGGCCTGGCTTTCAGGCTCTTGTTGGGCTGACAGTGTTGCCAGCTACACTTTTCACCCTGGCTCTGCCTGTACCCAAAGAAGCTAATTGCTCAGTCCTTCACTTAGCCTGAGTACCTGAGCACAGGCATGTGTCATCGTGTCTGCTTTCCCTTCATCTCTTTATTGTCCTTACTCTATGACAAAGGGTCTGGTGCCATCAGGAGGAGAGAGATGTCCAGCCCTCCCCACTTTCCGCAGCTGGATGCCGGGGTGCTGCTCTTCACTTTTGAAGGGTTTTCATCGGGCGGTCTTAGAGCTTTGCTCATGTGTACTGGATTCCCTGTTAAACCCTGACTCTTAGAAACTATCTTGGGGATTCTGACTGAATAGGTGTGCAATGAGGCCAGAGAACTGACAGAGGTGGGGCATCTGCCAGTCTGTACTTAACACGGTTGCCAGTGCATGCTGGCCAGACAGAAACCATCATCCTCCTTCAAGATGATATGACCTGACCTCAGAGAGGGGCTATTCTGCTGACCTGTCTCTATTTAAAGGGACATGAAACATCTGGTGAGATGGCTCAGTGGTTTAGAGCACATGTTGTTCTTCCAGAGGTCCAGCACGACCATATGGCAGTTCACATACTCTGCAATTCCAGATCTAGGGGATTTGTCACCTTTTTCTGATCTCCTTAGACACCACTAGTCCAGTCAAACACACGGTGTAAACATACACACACACACACACACACACACACACACACACACACGCGTGCACGTGCACGCAGGCAAAATACTCATATGCATAAAATAAAATAATTAAAGGTATCTATGTCTACATCTCCCTTGTTTCATTGATGGAATTAAAATCATATTTAAATGGGAGCCATTATTTAAAGCAGAAGAATGTCACAAAGGCATTAGAATTTGAGCTTAAGAAGGAACAACCTGAGAAAAACAAGCCTGAGAAACAACCAGTTAACCTGACAAATATAAAACGGAACAAACTGGTATGGCTTGGGACGTTTGCAAAGTCTAGAAGCTAAAAACTGGTTAGAAGTAAGACACTGCTGCACATGCCTCTGATGGGAGCCCTTTAACACCGGGGACAAGGCCAGTCCAGGTTACACAGTGAGTTCCAGGCAAGCCGTGACCATATAGGGAGCTACTGTCTCTTTTAAAGAAGAAGAAAATGTAGTAGTAGAGGAGGAGAAAGAGGAGGAGAAAGAGGAGGAAGAGAAGGGGTCATAAGACCCTAACCTGCCTAGGGAAGCTAAAGGCAGCAAGGGCTGGTGAAGAGGAAGCCATTGTTTTCGGTGGTGTGGCCGTTGGTGAAATACTCAAGTTTTAGGGGACAGCTCTGCACCGTGCCGCGTGGATGATTCCCTTCAAGAGTAGTGTGCACTCTTAGCAATGAGCCTTCTCTCCAGCCCCCATTAGTTTTTATTAAATTTTAAAAGTTGTGTTTGAGTGCATGTATGAGTGCACCTCATGCCTGGTGTGTGAGAGTGTGTGTGTGTGTGTGTGTATGTTCCAAGATGATAACTGGTGGGAGTCAATTCTCTTTCAACTCAGGTTGTCAGGCTGGGCAGTGAGTGCCTTCACGTGCTGAGTCATCTCGATGGCCCGTGCTCTGAGAGATCAGGCCTCACGTAGCTTGAACTTGCCACGAAGCTGACAATGAACTTCAACTCCTGACTTTTCACTTCCCAAGGCTTTTTTCTCCCTTGTACCACCAAATTTGAAGCCATATTTTTTTTTTATCCATACTTTAGAGAGGCCCATCAATCATCTGTAGTCCAGGGCACTGTAAGTTCGGCAGCCTCAGAGCACTAAGCCTATGTGTGTTCTGAGAGGTACATGCTTCTGGTGGTAAGAGGGCTTCCCTTTGACACACACTTGAGAGAGAGAGGGAAGGAGGCAGGAGCTGTGTGGATGGAGACGGAGCAGCAGGCCAGTTCCGCAAAAATATGATGAGCAGAGCTCTGTTTGGACAATGATCACCTGGAACTTCTGTCTGGGGGACACTTATGATTCTCTTGACAATCTAGAAATGTATAACAAATATAAGATGGCCTAAGAGAAAAAAAAACTGTATCCTTTATCACTAAGATATGTTTAAATATACAACAGGGGCCAGGCATGGCAGCACACATCTTTAATCCCAGCACTGGAGAAGGAGAGGCAGGCAGATCTTTGTCTATGAGTTTGAGGCCAGCCTGGTCTACAGAGTGAGTTCCAAGACAGCCAGGGCTGCTATACATAAATACCCTATCTTGAAAAACAAAACGAAACAAAGAACTCAGAATATAAAGCATTCTCAGTGCTACTTTATATTTCTTATAATTTTGTAATGTTTACTTAATTTTGAGTAGAATGGGAAAATGGTTATAACATAAATGGAGAAAAACAGATACAGGTTTATAGACATCTTCTCATTTTTATTTGCCTGTTTGTTTTGTAGCCCAGCATAGCCTGGAACTCACTATGTAGCTCAGGCTGGCTTCAAACTTACAGCAATCCTCAGCCTCCTATGAGTTGGAATTATAAGCATAGGTCACCATCTCAGCCATTCTTTTTCTCCAGACAGTGTTTCTCTTTGTAGCTCAGGCTAGTCTCAATCTCACTAAGAATCCACTTGTGCCTCCTAAGTGCTGGGATTAAAGGAATGCACCACGATGCCCAACCTCTAGCTCCTCTGACATTATGACCTAAAAACACAGAAAAAAGACACTAATATTTCACTACATATTTCTTCTTCAGTGGGCAAGTATCAGTAATTTAGGAAATACATTCTCTGGACTGGTGAGATAGCTAAGAGGATCTAAGTGCTTGCAGCTGAGCCTGACACTGAGTGACCTCCCTAAGACCCACAAGATGGAAGGAGAGAAGGAAGTTGTCCTAACTTCCATGTGTGCCTTAGCATGTGTTGTCTCCCACTAATAAATACATAAATGTAATTAATGTATTTTTTTTTATTCTTCCGGGGGGGGGGGGGGGGAAGGATGATAAAAACACCTATGAGTGGTGAGAAGAGTGTTTTACAATGCAGCTTAAAACACAGAGTTGGAATGTATCTCAGTTATCACAATGGTGAGAACAAACACACTACCTTTAGCAAAGTTGTATTTATAGGGTCGAGGCGAGAATTACATTCAACCTGAAAAAGAAAACAATTTTATAAATTGCTAGAATTATCACCCTAGTGATCTTACAACCAGATAGATTAGGTCATGTGTGAGGCTTGCTTGGCTAATGGCTCAGAGTTCATCTAAAGAAATCAGTCATTTCCTTTTCTGACATTTTCAGTCTTTAATGAACAGCATGCTGACTCTAAAGTCCGTAAGACGTGGGCAGGTACCTCCCTTCTCAGAGAGATGAACAGGACTGTGGCCACGTCCTGCCTGCTGGGATCCCTTCCATGCCTTCCCAGCACAAATGGACTATCCACTGGGCCTAAGCACTGTGTCCGCCTCTCTGCTCAGCCCCTCCTGCCTGGAGTGAACGGCTGATGCCTCAATCACCGATTCTTCTGACTCAAGGTCTCTGGCTCTCCAGTGTGAAGCTGAATTCTTTGTGACTGTTCCATTGTAATGGTCATCAAAATCAGGGATGACAGCCTGACTCATCTTGTTTGTGATCTTGGACCCTTCTATCCATGAACGTGTCTTCAAAGAAAACAGTTTGGGAAGATTATCTGAGTACATGCCCTGTCACTGAGCCATATACCTCCAGCTCTAATAGGTCAGTATTTTAATCAAATACTTTTTATTAAACAGTTTTAATCAAATTCAATCACTTAATCAAACACCTTTTCCTTGTTACATTTTCTAAGGATATACACATAGAAGCTGTGATAAGAGCTGAGAATCCAGGAATGTGTGTGACTACACACACCAAAAAGGAAAATGAAATAAGTTCAAACTGTCACTGCTGTATGGAATGAACACACAGATGACCACGTAGGGTTTTCAGAGATGGACAAGAGAGGTGACTGGAGACGTGCAGCAGTGGAGAAAGGAGGATTGTGCAGGGCACACGTGTCACTGTGGTGGCGAGTGCACAGTGACAACGCACACAGAGGCAAACTGCGTGAGGCCTGCGGAGGCCTGGAGCTGACTGAACTGACAGGGTCTGAGTGCCTTAGCAGAGCAGGGGACGTGTGCAGTACTGAAGAGGCAGTGAGCCCTCAGGGAGTGGATCAAGTTACCTAGGCAAGAATCAGCAATCCAGGTGAACTTGGGATCTTGGGATTGCTGAAGGGCAGGTTTACAATACTCCTCTAAAATCAGGAGATTCTAGAAGCCAAGCTCCAGTCAGAGGCTCACTCTGCTCTATGTGAAGGACAATGCAGGCAGCGGTAAACAAATGCATCCTTTTGTATAGAAAACACAATTCTACACGTAGAATTTTAAAATGGATATCTAGTCACAGGGCTCAGAGTACAGTGAATAAGCTATAAATATTTTCTAAGAAATCAACTTCTGTCTCTGCATAATAAACCATGCTTTCCATATTTCACTACTTTGTAATTCATATAATGTACTATGTCTCCATGTTTAACTAAGCACAGTCACTGAGGCTGTGTGTGTTTTCTGGTGGGATTGGAAACACGCTAATTCTCTACCTCGATCACTGGTCTCTGACATGTCTTTGCAGTTCCTAAATCCCTGAATAGAGACAGCATCTGTCACTCCTCAGAACTGAATAGGAATGCTCAAAATGATGCTGGGTTAGTGAGCACAACCAGGGATCCATAGCACTTGGGGCTTCTCCTTGCTATCCCGGGGCTCTTAAGTGTCTACTATCAGAGGCATAAGGGGCTCTGGTTAAGAGCTGGGTCTGTGATTAGAGAGAAGTGTTTTCTCTGTTTTTCAGATGAGGCTCCACCTCTTTATAAACAGGAGTGTAGAAGTAAAAGGAAAAGGCCTTATGTATCTGAATAAACTACACCTTAAGAAAATCATGGAACATGCTATTTCAGTGAACACAGGGAAAGGCTGTGGGCCTTCAGAAGCTTTGGACCTACTGGATCTGTGGTGGTAACTCCCCAAGTGGAAGGCTGAGTGTAAAAATCTGACAGTAATTGCCAGAGTGGACAGTGGCACATAGAACCATCAGGGACCATGCTGAGACCTGGTGATATTTCTGAGGATCTGATTTTCAAAGTACATCACAGTAGAACCGGGTAGATGCTATTAGACACAGCATGACCTAGTGTGGTCATGTGTCTATGGTGTCAGCAGGGTGCCTGACATACACACTGACTACACTTCAATCCCGGCCTCCTCACACCAGCACCACTTACCACAGCCTCCACAGCAGGTGAACTGTCCCCCACCACCAGTAAAGTAGAGCATCTAGGAGCAGGGGGAAGAAGAGGGCTCAGTCAGCAAGGAAGCACAACACTGCTGATCAGGGATCAGTCGTGACAGGCAGCAACTCAGTAGGGAGACAGGCACTTACTTTAATGTTTTCAATCTGTTATCATTTTGGCCCAGAATAGGTCTTTCGATCTCCAGGTCTCTGCGCCTAGACAAACAAAGCAGCATCAGCATTATTTACAGGGAAACCATGGCCCTTCACGTGTCTTCTGGACATGTAATCCAGAGTATGACAGTTTAGGAGCACTGTCTTTTCCTCACACCTGAGGATGGAAGGGCCCAGAGCTCTCTCCCTGAGCAGCTGCTTCCATGGCACCCTGCATGCTACAGAACAAGAACAGGGATTTTGTGGAATGCTAAAAAGGGGGAGAACTTTAAAACTCAAACAGCTGCACTACTGAAATCCTCAAGGTTGACTGAATTTTCAAAGTGGTCTGTAGAAATGAGCACATTCCCTTGAAGAGGGTATGGTGTGCTTTTATGTGGGAAGAGAGATTTACTTATAATAGCTTTGCATAGGACTTTTATCTTTTTTATTTCAATTAAAAATAGGAAAGCTCTCCAGACCAGATTTAAATCCTGGCATTGCGCCTTACTGGCTGTGTATCTCTGCAAATGTACAGCTGACTCATGCAGCCTTCCCCACCACATTCCTTCTCTGGAAACACTATTCCTAGGGTAAGAATCAGTGCTCTCTCCTCAGTCTACCCTCGGACAGGGAGCAAGACGACAGAACATTTTGAAATAATCAAGGAAAAGGGAACTGACTTACACCTACATGCTACACTGCCTGCTTCATGATAAGGTAGCAGCAAACAGCATTAAAATCAGGCCCCAGTGTTCTCCTGATGTCTTCCTACATGTGCTTGGCTTTCCTCTGGACCCAGGATTACCTCCTTTTCTTGAATATATGTTCATTTATGTTTCTTTTTTTCCTTAAGACAACCTAGACACTGCAACTGCTTTTAGAATTGACAGTGTACTTCTTTAAAGCTCTTTTAAAAAATCTTTCTTACATCCCTTTCATCCTAGAATGGTCAAACACCACAGGCAATCCCATTATACAACAATGTCGGTAGATTGCTTTTCCTCTCTGCTTCCTCGGATGTCAAACAGATTTTGGAGCTGAGCTACATAGTTAAGTGAAGGGAGGGGAGACAACTTTACCCATTATAGGAACCCAGGAAGAGCTGGAGGTTTTCTTGATTGATATCTTGAGCAATGTGCAGTCTGTAGGTCTGAATGAGGTCCAAATTGGCCTGCAACTCCTCCTAGAACAAGTGGAAGAAAAACCAGTAAACTGAGCTGCAGGACAAGTTCATCTCATTTGGTTTGTGTTTTCAGTGACAAGAGCCACTGTGCTCTGAGGGGACTTGGGGTGGTGTGTAGTCACTAATGTACCAGCACGCTCAACGGCTAACATCTTTTAACATTAAACACTGATGGGCCTCATCACAGTTCAGTTGCATATTCTGTGTCAAACCAGGGCACCAACTGATAAGTGGATACACCAAAGGTAGTTATGTAGAGCAAAAAATGCCAGGTCCAGAAAGTGTGTGATTTTACTTATTTTAAATTAAAAAAATAGGCAAAAGTAAAGAAGAAAGGTAATGAACAGTGAGTAATTTTGTTTAGGGGGATTAACGAATAGGAAGAACACAAGAGAACCTTTTTTGTTCTTTTTGTATGGAGACACTCTATACAATTATCTATATGGATATGTAAGAGAATCCATAGGACAAAGGTCAGAGATAAGCACTTAGAGTATGTGCATCATAATATATGCGAGTTATGTCCTGTTTGTCAAGAAAATGATATGGACGGAGGTCACCCACCCAAAAAGAACCAGACTAAACCTCCAGTATAGGAAAGCTAAAGGAAGAACATCCAAGTCTGAAGCCAATCCTGGAGACAGACATTGTCAAAGGCAAGAGAGCAGGGAATCAGAAGACCTAAAGTGATTGCCTATAAGAAACAGGAAATTGAATGCGTCATGGATTTTCTGTAATAAGCCTCCATAAGCTCCTTCTTCTAAAATAAATGTAAATGTGTAACATTGGTAAAAATATAACAAAATAAAAGAAAATAATCAAAGACTTTGAAATTAGACCTTGATTCAAACGTCAGCTCCATCACTTTCTATGTGGATGATGGTAGCATATTATGTTGTGTTTCAGGCCTTTGGTGTTCCTCTCTTAAAATTAAGCCAAGGTGCTGGAGAGATTGCTAAGTGGTTAAGAGCACTGGCTATTCTTTCAGAGAATCCAGGCTTATATCATACGTCGAATAAAATAAAAACAACTCAACTGGCACATAGTCAGTAGGTGGTGACAGCCTGTTCTATCCCAACCTCCCATTCTCCTTTAGGCATATTTAGAATTAAGGGTACAGACTAACTGAGAACCCTCCAATCCTCCCTGTAGCTGCCCCTCCACACTCCAGACCTCACAGCCCTGGACCTCATCGCTCAGTGTCCCTGTCACTCACTTTTCCTTAGGAAACAGGAATGGAGGCAAATCTCCCACCAACCATCCCAGGACAGCAGCTGTCCTTCTAAAGATGCCAGTGTCCATCAGCTCGTAGCTCAATAAGGTCATCTCTAAGCTCCTTCTACAATAGCATCTCAGTGTTCTTGGGTTGTTTTCTCTGACATTTCTATTCCTGTGAAGCCTCCTGAACCTCCTGGTGGCTCTAAAGCTGTCTGGTGAGGCCCTGGTGTTGTCAAACATTCACAGATGGCACTCTGCTCACGGAGGACAGGTGGGGGAGAGGCTGTTTTCTGTTTCTCTCTGAGTGCCAAGATCCATGAGGCTGAGAGAAGCATCTCCCAGAGACCTGGCCTTTGCAGGCCCAAGTGCCCTTCTGACTGCGAGGGCCATGTTATCTGGCAGGATCCATACATTGCAAGGTGCCTCCTTCTTTCCTGAAGCACAGTAAGGCTTTTCGGACAAGCCATGAAGCCCAGCGATTCTGGCTGCACAGGTGCTTACCTGCCCAAAGTGATGAGCCAAAATTATGTCCACAATGTTGGTGGTCAAGCCTGAGAGCTGAAAGATAAAAACCGTGTTAAGAGAGTTAGCACGTGTGAGCATTTCACGGGCTGTCCACTAACGGAAGGTGTACTTTCTACATAGCATCGTTTAAAAACAAATACAAACACAAATCAGAAAAAAAAAAAAAAGCAAAAATATAAGGAAAAACTAAGTATGAGCTGAGTTTGTTTTGAAATAGGACTGGAGAAATATGACCACTCCTTTGAAATGTGTGGGCTAGGTCTGTGGCCTCTGCTGCCTGCAACCTGGCCCCATTTCTGCCTTTACAATGGGTTAGTGGCAGGCAGAGATCCACTCACAGCCCTGCCCAAGACATCCAAGACACAAAATAAGACTCCTTCTAGCTTTAGCCATCTTCATTTCAGGGAGTGGGAGGAACAGCTGTATTTACAGAATGTTCTCACATTTTGAACATTTCTCTCCCAGTTCTTCCCATTTCGGAGTGATGCATCTCACAGTCTAATAAATGCAGCAATCTGTGTAAATCTGGAGACAGTCTATTTTCAGAAAAAATTCAGCTCAACTCATCTTGCCAATTCCCCTTTAAGCTTCTGCCTGGGTTCTGGATGGAATTCCCAGGGAGGACTTGGATGAGTTGGAGCTGGGGATGCAGGGAAGGAGGTGAGGGAGAGCCATGGACATGGGTGAAAGATGGTTAGGGAAGAAAGATGGCCTGAGATCACCCTGTGGGCTGTCAGTGAGCCACAGGCTACAGAGAGTAAGAAGCATGAGTAACCACCCAGCTCTCTTCATGTGCTGCCCTATTCATAATGCTCAGAGACCCAATGTGCTCTACGAAGGTCATCGGGCTGCCACCGTCTTAGTGTGTGGTCAGCACATCCACATTCTGGACAGACATGTTACATAAGTCAGACTTGGGAAGCATTCCACAGCCACTGGCAACAGCATTGTTAGTACACTCCATCCAAGGCCAGGGAAGGCAGCATTCCCCAAATGGAAATAAATGTAGGGACAGACAGACAGACTGTTCAGAATTTGGTCTGCTGGTAGGTAGAAAATATACACAGGATTTCATTTACCTGGAATTGGATAAGTAGACTAGGCTAGCCTGTCTCTGCCTCCAGAGCACTGGGATTAAAGGCAGATGCCACCATGCCCAGTCCTGGATAGGTTTTTCTTTTTTCTTTTTCTTGATTTTTCAAGACAGGTTTTCTTGGCTGTTGTGGAACAGGGATGCTCCTACTTCTGCTTCCCAGGGTGCTGGGATTAAACGCATGGCTACTAAGCCAGGCGTGGATGAGTTTGTCCTTATATCAGTCTCTCCTCAGACTATCCTCCTCTCACACCTGGCTTAACGAAGATAATTCTTTGTTCATACACGGTTCTACTCTTACTATCATCTTTTTTAATCCTCTATTATTGCTACATAGACTGTGTATATCTTTTTGTCTTACAATGTTTCCACAGATATCCTGGCTTGCTGAGTTCTAGCTATATGACCTTAAATAATGTATTAATTCAGTTAGTGTTCCGAGAAGAGCAGTGCAAACATGAAAATAAGTCATTTAAGAACAGTGGCTGTTGTACAGTGAGCATTAGATGCGAGTTCATTTCTGTAGAGATTATTATTAACTCTCCGCTTAAATCTACATCACTACAAAGTTCTCAGAGACAAAATTACTGGATATCATTGGTTTGAGTGTCAATAAAAATCCCTGATAGTCGGGCAGTGGTGGCACACGCCTTTAATCGCAGCATTTGGGAGGCGGAGGTGGAGGCAGGCAAATTTCTGAGTCCGAGGCCAGCCTGGTCTACAGAGTGAGTTCCAGGGCAGCCAGGGCTACGCTGTCTCGAAAAACCAAAATAAATAAATAAATAAATAAATAAATAAATAAATAAATAAATAAGAAATAAATAAAATAAATAAAAAGAGTTGCCCGGCATTTCTGGCATGTTAAAAAAAAAGTCCCTGATGCATATGAAAAACATAGTACTTGGGAAAACCTCTTTCAGTGGCAAACTACAAAGACACTCATGGTAACTACAAAGTATTTAAAAGCAGGTATTTAAAAGTAAAATTATTACATCAGTCATCTTTTAGCAAGCTATGAAAACTAAATTTCTTTTTCTTTCATAGAAAACATCACTGCTTTAAGTTCGACATCCACACATTTATATTTAAACCATAGAAATAGCACTGGCACTTCAATAAGAAAACAGATTGCTTTGATTGGAACCTGCAAACAGTGAACATGCTTTCCCATGATCTCTCTTTGGCTCTGGTTTAGCATGGAGATTTTATATGTGATAGGTCATTAGCATATTTATCTTGTTTTCTATCTGGTGGCACACATTTTAGAGACCAATTTCCTTCATTTTCCATGTGGTAAACATTAATAATCAATATGACAAGTAGAACAGTAGAAAAGAGCTGTTTCTATGTTTACTAGAGATAATGAGTCATCCAGTCATGTTATTTATTAAGCAACAAAAAACGCAAGTGGGCATCAGATCTCATTACAGATGGTTGTGAGCCACCATGTGGGTGCTGAGAATTGAACTCAGGACCTCTGGAAAAGCAGTCAGTGCTCTTAACTGCTGAGCCATCTCTCCAGCCCAGGGCAGAAGATTTTAAAAGGAACTTTGCCAGAATATTTAAAAAAAAAAAAAAAAAAGGCAGTGACATCACTGCCTCTTGGGAGATGCAAGTTGTAACCTATAACTTCTGAAAGAATGGTAAGAGTTGGGGTGCAGCATGGCACTGCAGTACTTGTCGAGCATGTGAAGAGTCTGGGCCGTTCCCTCTACCCAAAGGAGGAAAAACACGCGATGACAGGAAATTCTTGCTGCTGTTGCAATGATAAGGGCTAAGAAGGCAGACACAGGAGACTATAATCTAAAATACCAATTACATGGATTTTCAGAACAGATGAAGCCCATCTGTTTGTAACAGAAGTCAGAATAAGGTTACAACAGGCAAGGAGAATCAGTCAGGAAAAGGTAGACAGTTCTATGTACCAGCTGA
Source organism: Rhabdomys pumilio (assembly GCA_030674055.1). Taxonomy (NCBI): domain Eukaryota; kingdom Metazoa; phylum Chordata; class Mammalia; order Rodentia; family Muridae; genus Rhabdomys; species Rhabdomys pumilio. The sequence goes on from JANHMN010000002.1 coordinate 217,570,310, forward strand.
GTGGTGATTACATGTGTAAGTATTTGTAAGTTGCATTCTTAAAACCTTTTGAGTGGGGATGTTGTTAGAGCTGGATGTTAGGAATACTTGCATGACATGTTCAGTTCACAGCACTCAACAAAACAAAACATCTCACTTTCCCCTTACATCATGTAGAGGTAATTTTCTAAGGGACCAGAGAATGAGCAGACAGACCCCACCACTCAGTACTTACTTTGGAAGCTGCCCAGTCAATCCAGCCTTTAGCACACGGGTCAATGTTAATGAGCACAAGACCTTCTACCAGCTCTGGATGATTGAGCTGAGAGAGAGACAAAGACAATGCTGTGAGACTCCCACTCCCCACTTCCTCTACAGCAGTGGACATGGTCAGCAGCTTGGTCTACGCCTCGGTGCCTTATGTCTGAAAGGAAGACTGCAGAGAGGTGTATGGAGCAAGCACTTACAGACAATACCTCTTGAAAACCCTGACTAGCACCTGGAAACCAGTCTCTCAAAATGGGATGAAGTCATCTTCCCTTGAATGGGTGCTTGGGGAAGACAGGAGTTTTGTGCTACAGCAGAGGGGAGCATTGCTTATGGACAAGTAGTCTGTACTCACTGCAAACCTGCTGAGGATGTAGGCTCCGGCTCCAACTCCAATACCAATAATGCTCTTCATACTGTGAATAGGACAGATAAACAACTGATAGTGTCAACCACCTACGGAAAGAATACACGCTGGGTGCTTCTCAACCCTTAGTGCCTTACTGATGCTGACAAGAATAACACCATCTACTTTCAAATGTGCTTGTATAGTTAAACAAAATATGCCATGAACATGGTGATGCAAACATTTAATCTTAGCACTTGGGAGGTAGAGGCAGGCAAATCTCTGAGTTTCAGGCTAACCAGAGCTACAAGAGAGATTGTCTCAAAAAAAAAATGTATACATGTGTGTATATATGGTGTTTTGAGGAAGTCTGTTCTTACACATATATACACATTTATATATACACACATATATCTACAGGTATATATGTACACACACACACACACACACACACACACAAACACCCTTCAAACTTGGGAAACATTTTTACTTCTACCTCAAAATTCAACAGCAAATCCTGTCAAACCATCCAGAAATATTTTCATTATTACCTACTTTACATGTTTATATTTTCAACTTTTTTAAATAAACTTCCTTGTATTTTTGAAGATGATTTTATTTGAATTCATGTATACCTATGTGTGGCTATGTGCATGTTGAGTGCAAGGTATCTGTAGAGTTGAAAAGAGCATGCTGGATCCCTTGGGTCTGGAGCTACAGGCAGGTGTTAGTAGATGCTGGGAACCAAACTCAGCCTCTCTGCAGGGGCAGGAACCTCAATGCTGAGCTTGTCTCCAGCCCTTAAACTCTACTTTAACACATCTCTTAACAGAATCAAGTACCAGGCTATCCTCAGCTTTTTCCTGAATGACTATGGTCACTTACCTGTGTCCCTGTGTTTAGCTTCTACTCCTCTACAAATGACTAGAACAGGAATAATCCTTTTTAAGTTAAATAGTTCTACTGAGTTACATTTTATATACTCACAGTAATCATTTTAAAAGTCTAACTTGTGTTTCAGTCCAGGATTAAAATACTTTAATGTCTTCCCTTTATGCCAAGACACTGCCAATGTTTATCTGATCTTTCAGACTTAAGGAATCTGGTCTGTGTTAATCAGATTTTACAACATGCCTTTCTTCTACCTGATCTTATAATTGGTCTTTCCTTCTGCCTTGGCTCTCCATCTCAGCCTATCTGGTACCTACCAAGAAAGACATTCCCTAGCTAACCTCATTTATCTATTATAACAGACAGATAAATGCTTTTATCTATCATAATATCAGACTTCCTTATGCAGATGTTTCTTAATGCCACGGATCAATCTCAGGGAGCTGAATGTGCTCTCTTGCTGAGATACATACCACAGGTACACTTTGATTACAGCATTCTATCGTGATTGTTTGTCAACTATACCCATTTCTGAACTAAGCACAATGAACATAGTGACTCTTCCATTTTGCACATCACTGTATTCAGGGACAATAAATAAAACAGAGCCAAAGCAATAAGGTGGCAGAGCTGGGCATAGATCTCAGTGCAAGAGTATCCATTTATCTGAATGAAAGCCTAGCTTTCATTTGTAGCAGTGAGGGGGAAGACAGGGGAAGACTACAAAATCTACTCACCTTAAGTGTGTAAGAACAGGAGGCAGCATCTCGGCTAGCTCATCCATGGTAGGGTACTGATACCTGAAACCCAGAAGAGCCCTCCTGAATTAGGAAGCACCCACAGTTCCAGGACACTAGGAGACCTTGACCAGTCCAGGAGTCTTAGAGAAACACAGATTTATTTTGTATTTTATTTTTTTAACCAACGGCTCAAAAAAGTGATATGGTGCCTAAAAGCAACTTGGCATGCTCCATGATCCCCCATGACTGTCGTGTGAGGAAGAAATAAAAGGGGACACACTCCTTCTACCAGAGGAAGCTACAGCAAAAGAAATGGTTACAGGGCCCACTATGTGCTACTTCCAAACCCTTAACATTCACTTCCAAGCTCAGGAATGTTCAGAAGCCTGCCAGTCCTATTTAGGCAGATAACTGTCACAGGAAAAAAGGCTTTCCTGGGCCTATGCATCATTGTAAAACTCAGGATCCTCAGAATAAATGCTCATTTATTTCACTTATAAATAAATATGTTTATTTATCAACTGCTTATTTATAATATGAACTGATTCTAAAATGGCCAGGCAAGCCCAGGGCTGACTCAGAGGTGGGAGAGTAAGGACAAAGTCACAGATGACAAAATCAGAAAGGGACAGGATATTTTACAGTGAGACCATGTGTGTGTGTGTGTCTCTGTGTGTGTGTGTGTCTGTGTGTGTGTGTGTGTGTGTGTGTGTTAAATAGTCTCCTATGTTTGGTGGCCTCTGCTCCACAACCCCCAGGGCCATCTGCTGCACTGTAAGGAGTGGAGCATCCTCACACCATTGTGCACAAGTGAGAAAACAATCTTGATGGACACCCGCACAAATGACAACTGTATCTGAGACACAACAGCGTGGACAGACTCACTAGGATTCTGTGTGACAAGGCATCTTGGGCTGAATCTGCCTCTGCTACTTCCTTGCACACTGATGAAGAATCCCATAGGCCTGTTGGATCGAGTGAGCTAACACACACAAAGCATTAAACAGTGTCTGGCAGAGCCTGGGTCCTATGCAGGTGCAGACTCTCCTTTGTCTGGATGCTTATTCTACAGAAGTCACTGGCAAATGTAGCAGGAGGGGAAGGGCTCCCTCCTCCCCCAAAAGCTCTCATTGGCACCCAGTCCAGGGGACACTTGGGAGCCTGTGACAGGCAGAGCAAGGTTAGGATGATGTAGAGTGTCAAAGACAGTCAGATGGTGCCCTTGCCCATCAATGTGGCTTCAGAGCAAATGATTCCCCAGGTGTCCAAAATCCATCCCTAGGTGGGGACTCAGATGGGAAGATCCTCCCAGAGCAGAGTCAAGGGAGTCTGGGTTCAGCCTATGTATTTGGTGATTCAGGAAGGGACACAAGGTGACAAATAAAAACAAATGAGTCAGGGGACAGATGAGGAAGAAGTGGGTGCTCCAAACACATTCTGCCTTGTGACTACAGGGACACAGGTCCTGGCAATGAAGAGACTTTCCTGGGTATGTGAAAACACTCGGGAGCCAAGGACACAAGACCTTCTGAGACCAAGGGCAGAAAGACAGGCAAGTGACAGCACCCATGAGTGTGACACCATCAAGTGGAAGGGGAGTGCAGCCTATAGCCCCTACAGCCCATCTGTCATCCTTTGATATGCACACCTCCCACAGAGCTTCCCTGTGGCCTCACTTACCCTGTTGGGAAGGAGGGTGCTGCTTCTTGTTGGCCTGGGGCATCCACATGACAGACAGCAAAGTGCTGGGTGATCTCTTGCATATCCTCAAAGTTGAAGAACGTGTTGAAGCAGGATTTATCTATGAGATAAGGATGCCTGTGGACCAAGTTCCCCAGCTCTCCCTGCTTCCCTTCCACCCTGCAAAGCTGACCAGTGTTCTCTCAGTCCCTTCTCAGCAGTCCACTTAGGTGAGGGTCTGCATACAGCCTGTGCCTCAAGCTGCCCAAGGAAGACTCCATAGGAGGCACCTCAGTGACTGGAGGACAATTGGTTCTCAATTCCATGCAATGGGTTCAGAGGAGAAACCCATCTTGTGGATATTCGCTGGGTTTCCTGGTGGTGCACAAAATAATCTTCCACCCACAATGCTGTCTGCTATGCGCCTTGTCCCTCTACCTGCTGAGGAAGGGCACTGACCTTCGCCTGACCCTGGCTAGGGTTATCCTCAGCTGCTGACATCACCACATGGGGCTGTCTACTGTCAGAACTGCTGTGTGATGGAGGAGATGCTGCCTTGGTTTCTACCCTCTTAGCACAGGCCTTGCTCGCTTCTCAGGCTAAGGCTCAGCCCTGCGTTGTCAACTTAACACTCTGAAAGTCAGGGCAGCACGAAGGAGACATGTTTGCAGAGTCTGTGCACCTCTAGTCAGAACCTACACTAGGGAGGATATTCCAAATGCTGGCATTGCACTCTCCCTGCCTTAGAGGCTAATCTCACTCCACATGCTTAGTGTTGCTTTCCTGCAATGCTTTTTAACAGAAGGGCCAATGATTTTTATTTTGAAAAATCTGCATACAAATAATGAGAAATCTTCTGGTGAAAGTAAAATTTGAGTAGGAAATTAATTTGTAGGTCACACACACCTAATACAGATTGCCTCATGATTATTATATGCAGCATTTTTAGTGCATCTCTGTGTTGCATGTGACATATTACATGAAATCAGACATGGACATTTCTACTTGTAATATCACGGCAGCGCTAAACCAGCTTCAGGTTTTGTAGCATTGTTGCATCTGAGTTTGGATGATAACGAAACTAAAAGCATACCATGATAAAGTACCTACTTAGAGAAACTGGTGATAGGTTGCAGAAAGAAAACTGTCAGGAATTCAGTGAGTTTTTCACAACAAAATTTTCTAATGTCAAACATATAAACAAAGCAAAACAACAGCAACCATGGCTGAGAACTATAGCTTGGTGGTAGAGCACTTCCTTTGCCTGAGGCAGCCCAGCATTCATTCCCCAGGATCACAACATCTTAATAGCTAACAGATTTGTCCTTCATCCTTAAGCAGACATAACAGAAAGGTAAATCATAGGTCTAAAATTCCCCAATATACTACCTAAGAATATTAACTCTGCATATAACAACAGAGGTAGAGTGTTAAGAAAGAAAACTATCTCTGCTCTGTTAAGATACCATTGTTTGGGTTTGGAGAAATGGCTCAGAAGTTAAGAGCATTTGCTGCTCTTACTGAAGACCAGGGTTTGGTTTGTACCACCCACATGGTGGCTCACAACCATGTATAACTGCAGTTCCAGGTGATCCGATGCCCCTTTCTGACATCTATAGGCACCAAGCACACATATGGTACACATACATACATTAGTACAAGCAAGCATACACATAAAGTTCTTTTAAAAAATGAAATACTGTTTACTTAATATATAAAGATTATACAATTATAATAACAAGCTGTAAATCAACTACATACGGTTGAGCCCAATGTCATGGTATGTCAGGATGACGGGTCTGTTTCCTTTTGGTAAGCCTCTTATGGTGACATGGACCATACCATGGGGTGTTTCAATGTCATGTTCCTGTAATAAGACAATGTAAAAGTTCAGGCAGGCTTAATGAACTGTAAGTCCACCAGAAATATGTAGTGCTATACACACCATTTGAACATTCTAATCCTACTAACCAAATAGACAAATAAATACACAGAAAAAGACCCTTTGTTGTCCTCAAAACTCAATTTTAGGAGTCTAGGAAATCCAAAATTTGTTGATAATAAATTTGTAATTGGGTATGAAAAGGAGATCAGCAAGTTGGATAAGGAGCCAGGAAATATTTAGGGAAAGAACACTTAAGGAAACTGAAGATGTGAAACTGTTCCTTGGTAAAAAAAAAAAAAAGCCAGCAGCTTCAAAGATCTTGGTAATTTTGGTAGACAGTGAAAGGTATATTGGCATAGAATCTCTCTCCTTTCTTGCATGTCTCTTACACCATCTGTCCCTCACAGGAGTGATTCTTGGCTGTCACGATAGAATACATTCACAGGATAAAACCTTTGGGCCATGGCGTCCTAGAGGCAGGAAGGTATCTGGTCATGTGGCATCAGCGTCCTTACCTAGGAATTGTGTTTGAGACTGAGAGATCACGTCTGTGACTTAGTGCTTCTCCTGAAACTGGAATAACCCTGGTAGCTTTTAGGTGGCCTGCCACTACCCTAATCCTGGTCCTCAGTGTGTGTACTCTCAAGTCCCGAGACATCCTAGACTGCTCATGTTTAAGGGTGCTGGGCAGTTCGTTCCACATAACCCATAAGACATGAACCAAAGCAAAAGTAAACTGAGAAACAGCCAGAGTAGAGCTCGGCTCAGAGAACTGAGCAAAGGCAGAAAGGTCTGCAACTGGTAGTGTTGGAGATTTATTCTAGTTCTCTCCAACATTTACAGTTCTTAAAAAAATTATCACAATAGCCTCATGAATTTCTGTTGAAGTCTCCATTTTCTCAGAGTTTCACATGGATAAGAAAGGCTTAATTGTGCTAATTGGAATCTCAACAAATGCAATGGGCTTCTAGTGAACCTTATTATAACTTTAGTCTCTCTCATGTGGAAAAGACAATTTCTACCTAATAGGACACCAGTATATCTCAAATCCTAGGCTCCAGGCCAGAGCAGAGAGAGAGCTTTACTGATTCATGATATACATGCTTCTCTATTTAATATTCTTGGTTACTGATTTTGCCCATCAAAGCCCACTAAATGGCTTAAATAATGGAAGGAGAAATGTAGACTAGACTCAGGTATTGTGAACTGTTCATGACATGAAGCATAGGGTTTGGATAGAAAGAATATAAAGAAATAAATCTGTTATTGCAAGGGCATTTAGAGACTTGCCAGACTTACTGAGGGGATCTACATGTGTGTGTTTGTGTGTGATACACACATACATAACAAGTTAATAATAAATATCTACTGAGTGAACCCTTACTATATGTGATATTTTGATCTGAGCTCTCTGAGGCTAACAGAGCAAAGCAGAGAAATGTGATTTCTGCCTTAGAAATACTGTATTTTTGACAGAGTGCCAACCAATGAAATAAAAACTCAACTAACACATAATAACAGCTTATGACAAACACAGTACTGTCCTAAAAATTTAAGAAAGCCATCAGGAAAGTACAAACTGAATCGCACAAAATGCAATTTGATACAACAAGAATGTAGAAAAGAACACATATATACTCTTGGCACACATGTAATCTGGAACAACTGCTCTGGAGAAGAGTTTGGAAATTTCTATATTAAGAAGGGACTAACTCCAGCAACTGTACCTTTGAAGGTAGGTGTGTGTGTGTGTGTGTGTGTGTGTGTGTGTGTGTGTATGTGTGTGTTTCAAAAGCGTATTTTGTTGTGTCCCTGGTCACAATATCTCCTTTTAGGTATATCTAAAGAAATTCTCAAACATGGTTATATATACACAAAATGGTCAATAGTGCTTATTTTTTTAAAAACCTAGCCCCCATATAATAGGGAAATTAATAAATGAATTATGATTTATTTATATAATGAAATGAAAATGAGTAAACTAGCACTATAAGCATTAACTACAAAAAAGTCTTAAAAATACAGTGCCCAGAAAGAACAGATGCAGAAGACTGTGTGTGCAATAAATAATTCACACTAACATTCCACACTACACCAGGAATTGTGTGTGTTTATGATATTTAATAAGTACAGTACTGGAAGAGAAGCACTGTATGCCAACCCTAGGGTTGTGTTTCCTTAAGGAATGAAATGGATTCTGAAACAGAACTCAAGGAACTCAGTATCTCATCTCCATATTCTATTTATTGAGAAAAATAGAGACTAAGAATATTGGGAGAGGGGAATAAGTCTTATTTGGTTGACATCACAGTTCAAAAGTAAGGTTCTTTAAATTTGTCACTGTGACTATCTAGTAGTAGAATTTTCCTTCTGCCTCACTCAGACCTTTAATAAAATCTGAGTAAAAAGTCCACTTGGGCCTCAGGCCACTGCACGAGAGCCAAGAAAACACTGGATTACAATATGGCCTCCCAATCAGTCACAGGCAGTTCACAGTATATATGGAGAGAGGATGGGCAATGAGCTGAAAAAGGAAGACAGATAACAATGGAGCCGTTGCTAGACATGGTGGAGCATGTCTTTAATCCCAGGACTCGGGATGCAGAGGGATGTGGATCTCTGTGAGTTCAAGGCCAGCCTGATCTACAAATGAAGTCCAGGACAGCCTCTGTTACAAAGAAGCAACCCTGTCCCAAAAAACATGAAAGAAAAAATGGAGCTGTCAAAGATGGAGTTTTAAAAAACCTTTAAAGTAGGCAGGGGAGCAGAGCAAATTAACTGCTTTGTCATCATTCACAATGTGCATATAATTAGTGTCACAATTGGGGCCTTAACAAAATCACACCCTTCTCAGGGAGAGCTCAGTCCCTACCTCCCCATAATGTGCCTTCAAATCACGTAACAACCAGAGAATTAAAGGGCCAAGAGTCTTAATTTGTTGTCATATTTTGATTTGTTGTCATATTCTGATCTGTCGCTTTGTGCTGTTACTTTCTTGGCATTCCTCTTCCTTTGGAAAGAATGTGAATGTAAATGGTCTGAGAGAAAAGGCATGAAGAGAAAGAAGGAAGGCACTAACCAAGGCACTAACCTCCACGGGGATTTGTGGATACATCTTCACTGCAAAATAGGGGAAGAGCCTCAGAGACACCAGCTGTGGGATGATTTTCTGATTCTGTCGCCTTCCTGCCCTAGTCAACTCTTATCTGTCTCACTGGCTCTTTCTCTAGGGACTGCCACACCAGCATTCTAGAATGTGACCCACGGCAGCCTGTGCTCAGAGGGCAGAACTCCAAGAGGCTTCTCCAGGCTGTGTCTGTCTCTGAAGCTGTAGAGCTTAGGAACACATTCCATTACACTCCGGGCTTAGGAAACAGCCTAAGCTCATACAGGTTGCTGGCATCTCCATCTATCCTGACTGTCTCCCTAGCAACCAAAGATGGCATCATAAGCAGAGAGCTATTGTTAATAACCTGAGCTAGGATGGGGCCAATTTGGATAGTCAGCAACTGTGGACTTTCTCATGTCTTTTCCCTTTAGCTAAATGCACTGTCACCGTATCACTGGCCCTTTATCTCTGATACCAGTTAAATTATGATCACTTAGTGCCTGCCACAATTTCTCCTCCAGTCTAGTAACTTTCTTGCTAGTATGAAATATTATTGTTTTTATTGTTGTTTATCATGTTAAACATGATAATAAATAGTACTGTCATGTTTTAGTATGAGTCTTCCATTGCTATGTAGAAATTGTGGTGTGTGTGTGTGTGTGTGTGTGTGACTCAGGTCCTTGCTAGGCAATTGTACTTCCTCTGAGCTATACTCGAAGTCCCAACACATAGGGTTTTTGGGTATAATGTTCCATTCAATACTACTCTTCAGAGAGATAAGGCTAACATGTGTAATCTGACAGCAAAATATCCAACTGGCCAGGGCAGTAATGGCACACACCTTTAATCCTAGTACTTGGGAGAGGCAGAGGCAGGTGGATTTCTAAGAGTTTGAAGCCAGCCTGGTCTACAGAGTGAATTCCAAGACAGCCAGAGCTATAGAGAGAAACCCTGTCTCAAACAAACACACAAACAAACAAACAAACAAACAACCACTCCCCCAAACCAAACCAAATTAGAAAACAAAACCTGTCAATTACTTAGCCTCTGCAAGTTTCCTGTCTCCCCTCTTGCCTCTCACGCCTTCACCTGAGTTCACACAACACTTCCAGGCATCCAGTGTTTACTCTGCAGCCACCCACACCCTCCAGCCCTCCCAGCAGCCACATTTTCCATCTAAGAATCTTTTTTGCAATATATAGACCTAAAAGTCATATGAAGGTTCCAAAGAAAGGCACACCTTAGCATAATAGTACAGGACTTTATAATAGAAAAAAGCAGAATATAGTTTTTTGTTGTTGACTGTCAGGGCTGGGGATTGAACCCAGGCTCACACATGCCAAGCAAGAGCTCTACCACTGTATTATGTCATAGCTCCAATTTAAAATAACAACAACCACAATAGTAGTAGTAGTCATTGTTGTTATTGTTGTGGGACGTGTGCATTGCACAGTGTACTTGTGGAAATCAAAGGACAGTCGTTAAGGAGTTGATTCTCTCCTCCCACCTTGCTGAAGCATGGTTTTTCTTGTTTTTGCCATACGCTATACTCTAGGTTAACTAGACTGTGGGCTTCTAGGAGAGTCTCTTGTCTCCACCTCCTATCTCACTGTAGGAGTGATGGGATTATAGACACATACCATCGCATCTAGGCTTTCTTTCTAAAACTTTTATTATATTTATTTACTGGAGTGGGGTGGGACTGGACATGCCATAAAAGTTAGAAGACAACCTGTGAGAGTTTGGTTGTCTCTTGCTAACCTGTGGGTGCTGGGAATCAAACTCAGGTTGTCAGCTTTGGCAGCAAGCACCTTTATCTGCTAAGCCATCTTGGTGACTGCATGTGGCTTTTTTTTCCCCCTTAATTTATGAGTACACTGTAGCTGTCTTCAGACACACCAGAAGAAGGCATCGGATCCCATTACAGATGACTATGAGCTACCATGTGGTTGCTGGAAATTGAACTACTTAACCACTGAGTTATCTCTCGAGCCCCTGCATGTGGCTTTTTGAAAAAAGAGGGTTTTTGAGATTGAACTCAGGTTATCAGGCTTATGCAGTAAGCCTTTACCCACTGAAACATCCCGTTGGTCCCTTGCTAGAGTATTATCATGTGTGCCTTGCATTCGTGTATGTACACCATAGCATGCACGTGAAGGTCAGAGGACAGATTTATGGAGTTGGTCTTTCCCTGTACCTTATGCAGGTTCTGGGGATTGAGCTCAGGTTATAAGGCTTACATTGTAAGCTACTTTACCCACTGGGCCATTTCACTTGCCCTTGCTAGACTAAATCTATACTTAGATATGGAAAAAGAACACTTGCCTAGCATGAGCAAGGCCCTGGACACACAGGCAAGCAAACAAGCAAGCAAGCAAGCAAGCAAGCAAGCAAACAAGCAAGCAAACAAGCAAGCAAGCAAGCAAGCAAGCAAGCAAGCAAGCAAGCAAGCAAGCAAGCAAGCAAGCACACATGGTAAAGCAGAAAAAATAGATGGCTTAAATCTACTAACCTCTTGGTATCTGATGAAAGCAAGTGCTTTCAGAGAGGAGTGCATATGTACTAGTTCTGATGTACCTTACATAGAGTCCTCCTATCGCTCTATCTCAATGATCTCCTTGGCAAATCATGTCAAAAGCAATCAACTCCAACTGATCCAAATATAATTAACTGACCCAAACTATAAGTAATGTCAGGTTAAATTAAAAGCAGCTAAACTCAACCTTGACTGTCCCACTGTTACAGAATATCAAAAGTCCTGAAGACTTTTTAAATATGAGTAAATGACTCCCAAGCACACTGGGCTGATTCTGTCATAAATGATCAGCTGGAACTGGGACTCAAGGACAACACTACCAGCCTGCTCTTGCACAGCAAGCCTCATCTAACCTGCCGAATGTCAGCTTTAAGGACAAGTGGACTCCTTGAATGCTAGTTCTAGACTTATCCAGGAAAAAAATAATTAATACACTCAGGAGGAGCCGGTTTTTCTGTTCTAATCATTCGATGTCTTCACTCAGATATTAAGAACAATAAAATTTACCTATAATATTGCTTTGCTTCTCTAAAACATACATTTCAAAGATCATGTCCATAGATACTCTATCATAGGGGACCAATAATTGTGACAGAACTGGTTTGCTAATACAAAAGTTTTTTTTAATTTCTCTATACCAGGATTGACTAGACTGGTCTCTGCCTTTGACGCTGATGCTATAGCGACTGTACTTAACGTGAAGTGAAGTGTGTATTAGAAGCAATTCTCTCCTGATGGCTATGAAGATGGCTGAACACTGGAAACAAGGAGTACGGTTGAAGAGCCATCCTTCCCTGCCAGTGCCCTTTAAGTCAGCTTCATGTTGTAGCTATGGCAGCAATCCCAGAGTGAGAGAGTCAGGCTGTGTGGGCTTAGAAGGTTCCCGATATATCCATGTGTTTCTTTCTTAGATTTCTTTCGGGGCTAGTTAACAGATAAAGTAGGTGGGTTGAGAGTGGCTGGCTCATTTTACTGATTTTCTAATTGGCAATAGTAGATTATGAAGAACAGTACCATGTGGGAAAATACCGAGCCAGGATAAAATTTGCATTTCTAAACATAAAGCCAAGAAAAATCTTCATTTTGTATTAATAATTATTTGATCTTTGGTTTAGGAAACAATTTTGTTATTAAGATGTCTCTTCTATAAACTGCCTGCCATCTGTTTTACCTGAGTCTAGTGACAACCTTCCACTTACCACTTGTGACAAATGAGATCTCTGATATCATCCAAAGAATGGAGATCTCAATCACAAAGACACAGCTCAACTAAGTAACCTACAGTCGTTAGACAGGTTCCTAGAAGACACTTTTTGAATAGGATAGCAAATCATTCTAAATAAGCTTGATCCAATGACTAAAAGAACACTAGTGAGTTCTCATGATTAGCTATGATGAATGGACTTCTATCTAGGGGTGGTGGCTCATGCCTGTAAGCCCAGAACTCAGGAAGCTGAATTAGGAGGCACTGTCATGAGTTCAAGGTCAGCCTGGTCTACAGTCCCTGCTTGAACAAAACAAAATACAAACAACAGCAATACAAGATCCACTTCTCTACGACCACCAGTGTCGGGAGGGCGGCACTGCTGGGATCCTGTACAGAGCTTCTTTGGTGCTTGTACAGTCCTTACCTGACAGTCAAAGTCCTGGAAGTTTCGTGTGCCATTCTGTCAATAGAAGTCAGAAAACACAGTCAGTTTCCCCAAATGTGCAGAAAATTTAGTTCACAGTGAAAGTAGTGTACGTGTAGCCTCCTGGTTGTCACAAACTAAAATGATTCTCACTGAAAAGTTTGGAGAGCGAGTGTCACGCCTTCTGTGGAAAGAAAGCAGTAACATGTGTAGGTTCACAGTGAACCATGAACCATGCTCTAAAGTTAAATACACAGGGGAAGTACTTGGAAGGAAAGAAACCTGGAAGGGAAGATATAGGAGACCACCCTAAAAGGGATGGAGAACAGAAAAATGGTTTCCAGATCTAGAAGAAACAGTAAGAAGACAAAGCCAAAAATGAAAACTTCAAATCTAACTTTTGTTAGATTTCTTAAGAAAAGCAATGTTAGGGGATGGCTAGCCAGTTAAGAGTCAGCGCTGTGCTGGGCATATATTTAATCCCAGCACTTGGGAGGCAGAGGCAGGCAGATTTCTGAGTTTGAGGCCAGCCTGGTCTACAGAGTGAGTTCCAAGACAGCCCAGGCTATACAGAGAAACCCTGTCTTGAAAACAAGAGTGCACACTGCTCTTGCAGAGAACGTGAGTTCAGTTCTGGCATTCATGTGGGGCAGCTCACAGCTACTTGTAATTCCTGTTCCAGAGAATCCAAAACCTCTGGCTTCTGCAGGCACCTCCACACATGTACACACATCCACACACACATGTATATAAATAAAAGTAATGAATCGGTTTGTTTGTTTGTTTTTTTTAAAAGAGAGAAACGCAATGCCGTGGGCTGCAGAGATGCTTGAGCAGTTAAAAGCGCGTGCTGTCTTACAGAGGACCCAGATTAGGTGGCTCCCAACCACCGGTAAGCCCAGGTCCAAGGGATCTGATGCCTTCTTCTGGCCTCTGGCCATTGCACATTGCACATAGGCTCACACAGCTAGACATAAATAAAAACCAATGCCATTTCCCTCCCTAAAACCCAATGTTTCTGAAGGAAAGAAAAACCGAATAGAGTTTTTAATAGGTTGTTGTATTAATTATATCCTACAAAATAGCCAGTAAGAAAAAGGAGGGAAAGTCACTGCAGCATTCAAAAAGTATGCCATATCTAAAAACTCCAAATGAAATTCACCATGCTTCTAAATGGAGATTTTATGATGATAATTCTTGAGGGAATCAATGGAATGATTCAGAGGCATCTCTGCAGTGTTTAAGATGCCAGGGTTGAAAAAGTACAGTGTAAGAGTACAGAAAGGGGAACAGGTGATATAATTGGGAAAAAAAGAGAGAGAAAACCCTTTTGACTTGATTTTTCATGAAGTACAAGCCATTCTCTCAAAAGCTCTCTTATTAAACTATTATACGATGGCACATGTATCCATCTTCCCAATAGCTTCCAGAGGGCATGGAGCTGCTAATAAACACCTTTCTCAACACTGCCCCTCTAGAGAGCTGATTGTTCAAGCTAGTCTTAGAAATAGTTCTTCTGTGAGCCAGAGGTATCGCTCTGCAGTAGAGCAGCAGCCTTAGTATGTTCAAGGCCCTGGGTTTGATTCCCAACATTAAGAAAAGAAAAAAAAATAGCATTCTTCCTGACCTACCTCTTACCCAGCTATCAAGGCAAAGCAGAGGTTGAGGCAGAGCCTTATAAATACACACACTATCCTGTTCAGAAACAAACTGTCCTGTTCAGGAGAGGAGCTGGAGTAGTCTGGAGCAGTGGTATCCAATATAGTAGCCATTAGTTACATGAACAATCCAAGTTGTGTGTGCATGTGTGTAATCGTTATTACATTGTTTTGAATTTTGTTTTGTGGGACAGGTTTTCACTAGGTAGCCTTAAACTCACAATCCTCTTAGCTCCTGAGTGCAGAGATTATAGGCGTATGTAGTACACCTTGCTATTAGGTTTAAAATTATCACAGAAACTTGAATATGACATTGATGACCTTCTAAAGAAATAAAGTTCTAGAAAAGCAGCCTTGGGTTTTCTACGATGTACACAGTAAAGCCATAACAGATCAACCATCGGGAAACTGCAGATAAAAAGGACAGAGAAGGCTGGTCTGAGCATCATTCTTGACTCAAAGCTGAATAATTAATTTTAAAGTCTTATAGAATTACAGCATGTGAAGATAGCGATGATAACCACACAGAAATAGGATAGCACACTCCAGGGAAGGCTGCTATAAGCAAAAAAGCATCATAGTGTGGAATGGCTCCTCTTACTTAGTCCCAAGAGATATTGGTAAGAACTTATTCAGAGAAGCCAATTGTGCTTAATTTCCAGTAAGACTAAGAAAGACCAAAGGAAGGGTCCTTGCACAGACTAAATGGTGAATGGTTTCAGTAAGATAGAAATAACCAGCAGGGAAGTTCTTTGACTTATACAATAAATGAAACTATTTTAAAAAATTAATCCAGGCACATGCCCTTAATTGAGGTAGGATTGCTGAGAGTTCAAGGCCAGTCTGGGTGGTATAGTGAGTTCCAGCCTAGCCTGGCTAGATTATGAAGCCTTGTCTCAAAAACAAAACAAAGACCAGAAGGACAATACCAACCCATTAACTACTATCTGTCTCTGAATAGGAATTATGAGAGATCACAATTTCCTCAATGCTTTTTTCTATAGTAAGCATGCATTTCCATTTTCTAATTTACCACAAAAAGGATTTATATAAAAAGCACAGACATAAGATAGGCCATATCAGTGTTCCTGGAGGGTCCTTTAGGGACTATTTGGAAAGTCACTCTAGCCTGATTGGGCTCTTCAGGAGCAACTGTCCCTGGTGCACATACTCAGCTTCCTTGTGGTCATGTGATAGCACCTACAAGGCTTTGTGTGAGGTCTGAGCCTCTGAGAAGAGCACAAGAGAAATGCCAAAAGTAGAAACAGGCAATTCTTTCCAGAAATACCAGCTATCTTGTTTGTTGAGGAGTTAGCAAAAATCTTAATCAAATGATTTTTTTTCTTTTATTTAATGTGTGTGTGTGTGTGTGTGTGTGTGTGTGTGTGTGTGTGTGTGTATGAGAGAGAGGTGGGGAATATCTGTGTGCAGTGCTGAGCTTCACATGTGCTTCACATGTCCTTCACATGTGGCTCGATATGAGGATGTTTACACAGCATATTCAAAGCCTGTGTTCTAACTTCAGCACTACAAAAAAATTAAACAACAAGCAAAAAAAAAAAAAAAAAAAAAAAAGATAACTTCAAAGCAAGTAATTCCCTTAATTGAGTAAGAAAAAAGTAACTAAGAACTGGTCAAAGAAAGAAGTATGAAATACAAACAAATAAAAAACTGGAAGGGAAAACAATAACTATTAAAGAAAAGAGAGATGCATTCTCACAATACAATCAAGAACTGTAAAAGGTGGGTAGGTAGAATTGGCTCAGCACTTCTGCAATTAAGCAGAAGCAGTGACTGCTCTTCCAGAGGACCTGAGTTTGGATCTCAGCATCCACATGGTGGCTCACTGTCATCTATAACTCCAGTTCCAGGAGAGCTGATACACTCTACTGACCTCTGCAGGGACCAAGCATGTACACACACACACACACACACACACACACACACACACACACACACACACACACACACAC
>JANHMN010000002.1:217595733-217606758 GCA_030674055.1 Rhabdomys pumilio
AAAAAAAAAAAAAAAAAAAAAAAAAAAAAAAAAAAAGAAATGAGTTTTAAAAGTATTCCTATCAATAAAAATCATCAAGCTAAGTATTTTACTTAGTACTCTCATATATAAAAGGTCAATTAATAGCACAAGAAAGCCATCTATAAATATTTTAACTAAAACAAAATAGTCTTTACCTTATCATTTAGAAGTGGTTTGATCTCTGTGAGTTGAACATCCTGAAGTTCATCCATGAGGATGGCTCAGAGCAGGTTAGTCTCAAGAATAAATCAGTAACTCTGAAACAGAACAGAGGGAAGAGAAAACATGCGTAAGCTGGCGTTGGAAGCCTAACGTCACTCACTCAGATACTGGACTCTGCTCCATGTACACCGTGTACGTGTACAGACATGGACATGGACAGCAGGGTACAGCAGGCACACAGTGGAGGCAGACACACTCTCAAATGGCCTGTTCTTCTTCCCCTCTGGTATCAATACCTTTTCACAGCTTCACACCCCACACCCCAGATCTACGCCCTGCTTTTGACTAATAGAATGAGGGAAATGAGAGAGAATGTACATGAGTGCTTTTGTGTGTTTATGTTACAAAATATTTAAACACTTGTCTTGCTGAAAGACATTCTTCCCTGCTAGTTGTGTTGAGCCAGCTGGCATGCTATAAGAAAGCCATGTGGGAGGGAACTAAGGGCAGCTCCTTCTACGACAGCAAAGGGAGGGGAAAGACAGAAAGAAACTGAGACCCTCGGTTCAATAATCTCTACAAGAAACTGAATACTGCCAACAACCACATGACACTGGGAACAATTTCCTTCCCAGTGGAGACTCAGCTGAGAGGTGACCTTAACTAACACTTTGTTTGAAGCCTTAGCAAGGACCCATGACACCTTGAGATAATAAAGGTGTGTTGTTTTAGGTTACTATTCTGTGGTGATAATTTAAATAAAGAACAACAAATACCTTTGCAGTCTGCAGTGTATATCTTGGTTCCTAAAGATGAGCAAGAGAAAAATCTTCTCAGAACTATGCTTCAGGAAGCAGTGATGTGGGGAGAGGGTTAAGGAAGGCAACAGCTGAACGGTGTTGTATAGAACAGGACCCTCAGTCAGTAATGGAAGGGCAGTGAAGACGAATCAGCAGCTCTACTGAGGAATCTCAGTGTGATAAGGAAATGGAAGCTGACCTGGAATGGCCTTCTCCAAGTCCATTGTCCTTGATACTTGACACTCACACTCACATATAATCACCCACGTGAGCAAATCAGGAATGACTTATGTTACTAACAGAACATAAGAGAAGAGATAAACCTTTTAGACTTTTATTACATGGGTATTTTAGTTTCTGTGATGTTGAATTTCTATCACCAAGGGAAGAAACTATATCGTGAAGGCACACACAGACCTCTGGAGGTCCATGTGGAGGGATCAACACACCAGTACTAACCTGCTAGCCATGTGAGTGATCTTGCAAATGAATCCTAAAGACTCAGTCAGAGCTTAGATGTCTAAGCCATAGAAACACCTGACTACAACCACATGAAACACTAGCCCAGGCATTCTGAGTTCCTGACCCACAGAAACTATAAAAGATAATCGATAATTTTGTTTTAAAGGGATATGTTCTACAGTAATAGGTAGCCAGTAAGAGGGACCACATTGTCAAGTTCAAAGAAAGGAAGATGGCTGAGGGAGGATGAGGTAACTAACCAGAAAGCCTTCCTCATCCCACCACCATCCCACCACTCGGCCTTGGATAGGCTGTAAGCATTAGATACTGCAGGTACGTGATTCTCACCCTGTGGAGTAAGCTCCTCACTTTCTTCCTTCTTTCTTGTCCCTGGACCCATCAAATCACAAAAAATCCTAACTCAATGATTTTGAATTGTGGCCACTCAATGCCACTTACTGGAGAGCTACTGTGCAAAGCAATAGGAGAAATCAGAGAGTGTCCCTTCCTCCTAGGAAGTTACAAAACAGCAGAGATGACAACGGTCTCTAAAATGATAAATACAAGGAAGAGACAAGAGTTCCAAGTGGGAATCATTGCTTCTACCCTGTGAGAATTAAGAAAACCTTCAAAAGAGACTGGTGTGCTACAGATGCTTGACAGATGACGGAATTATATCCTGATTAAACCCACTGTGAACAGAAATTATGCTCAAAATGATTCAACACATCTATCCCACTAAAGATCATGGCTTACACTGCAGCACACTGCAGTGCGTCTGCTGCTAGTGCTCATGCTTACATGGCTGTCTGGTGCTATTGTTGCTGCCTCTGTCTAGCATGACAAGAGGCATTGAGCTACATATCACTTGCCCAAGAAACAGAAACTCAAAGCTCAGAAGGTGTAACTAATTTTCTAGCATGTATGTGGCCCTGGGTTCAATCTCTAGCTCTGAAAAATAGTCTGAGATGTATTTATTCATTTTGTGTTTATTAATCATATAATAAACTGTTGCTGTATTTTATTTGGACTTCATATGATCATTCAGACCTTGTGAACTAATAGATTAATGAAAAGATGCTTTACTTATAATTCTTCCAGCTAAGGATAACCATTTTCATCACTAGCAAGGCAGAGGCAGGAGGATCAAAAGTTTGGTACCATCCTGGGCTACACAGGAAGAACCTGTCTCAAAATACAAATTTTAGCTTATTCCCATGATGTTCTTTTTTCCCATGTAAAATGATGACATCCTGGCATTATTTTTTCCCCACACCATCTACTTTATTTTCTAGTTCAATTTAAGCAGCACAAACATCATTGTGGGTGTGTGGGTGTGTGGGTGTGTGGGTGGTGTGTCAGGCCCCAGGCTCAAAGTCAAAAGTCATCCACTTACTGCTCCCCTGCATTTTTTGTTTGTTTTCTAAGGCAAGGTTTCAAATAGCTCAGGCTAGCTCTAAACCTGATATGTATCTGAGACTGTCCTTGAATTACTGATCCTCCTGCTTCTAAGTGGTGACACTGCAGGCATGTGTCACCATGCCCAACCATCTCCTGTTCTATGATAAAAGAAAATGGGATGACTGTGCCAGTATACACTTAAGCAAACTAAAGAAGACTGCCCCCTCGATGGGCAGACTAAGGAAGGAAGCTAGAGCTGCAGGATTGTTCAGAAACTGGTCAAAAGACAGGAGCAGGAGCGTTTGCCTTCCACACATGAAAGGACGCAGTGAATTCTTTTTCCCTTAGTTCCTGCCATCTTGAGTCCTTACCAGTGAGCAGTTTTATAATATCTACGAGAAAAGGAAGATCACATGGTGGAAAACTCCATCTCCAGATCCCTCGGCTGCACAGACCGGCTCCCTCCTGGGGATGTGGCCTGCAGTTCCGGCATCTGCTGCCAGGTCCCATCCTGGCACAAAGAGGTACTGATATTTTTAAAAGGCTGGTAAAGCTTCCATAAGCTACAGTAGACAATAAATGTCTGCCCTCTTTCCTAGTCTTGAGAAGAAGCATGAGGAGTGTATTTTTACAATCACCCTTTGACTGGAGGAACAGGAAAGGGCAACGTAGGCACCAACTCCATGCCAGGAATTCTCTCACCTCAATCTCCCAGGAAGACATCTTCATTTACTCTACAGACGAGAAACTTAAGCTTGGACCTGCTTTCTGAAATTCTACATGTAAGTGATAAAGAAATGACTTAATTTTTTTCTGTCTCCACTATACCATAATATCTATACCAGGCCCACCAGCTGGTTATGGAAACCTGGATCAGTTCCTTCCTCCCCACCCACACAGTAGCATCCCGAGAAAAATTTGATGGAAGCCTAAAGCTATCCTATACATATTAACAATGACTCAGACCCCTTGGAAATGCAGGTTTGAGTCATCACTCCAGTATAAGGACTCATTCTTTCAGGAGCTAATTAAGGCAAGGAGAATATGAAATAAGTAAAGAAGAAGGGAATTAAATTCCAGCTATTTTTTGACAGCCTGTTTTAAAAACAAGGGCTACTTCTCACTTCTTAAAATAGTGTGCTTCAAACTTTAATGTACACTCTCCTGGGGCTTTTATCAGTTTTGAGGGATAACGGCTGAGCATGTGATCCATCGCTAAGGATCAGAGATCATCTGAGACAAGAGGCTGATCTCTGACAGCATCTTTAACAGAGATAGAGCAGAGACTCTATCATTTCATCCTGCCATCTTCCAAAAAGAATATATTCAGTATTTTTTATATAATAAACGATATGGATCTTTAAAAAGACTCAACAAGCCAGATCAACCAGAAGAAGAATATCCAAAAAGAAGAGTTTGACCAGCTGAGAGTGACAGTCTATCAAGCAGCTGAAATTACAAATGTAAAGGATAAAGGAGGGACTCGGGGTGATGCTCAGAACTAGAACACTGGCCCAGCACACACGGAGCCTGAGCCTCAGCACTTCTGAGAAATGAACATCAGTTAAAATAAAATAATGGGAAATCAAAAATTGATTTAAAAATGGCACAAGGTCAGGGAAGAAACAGGTTTCTGTCAAAGTTCCTAGTTAAGGGAGATAAAAGAACAATGACCCAAACAAATGGAGATGGAGGAAGTGAAAAAGAGCAACAGACACTAATGAACATTTCTGTTTAAGTCAGCAGTCAAAGAGACCTGAGTTCAAGTACGAGTGAGATTTAGAGAGATGAGTCCACAGGTTATCACTAAACTACAGACCCTGGGCTACAAACTGCAGACCCTGGGCTCTTCAGAAGGACAGGTGAGTGACAGAAAGTAGAACGAACCATTAGGAGATAAAAGGGAAATGTTCAGAAGCACAGGAGGAAAAGCAGAAACACAGTGTCAAAGAAGTCAAGGGAACAGAGGTTTACACCATAGGGGAGGGAGAGGCTGAGAACCAGAAAAGCTTTGTCTTCTGGCAGGAAGCATTAATGGTGTCAAAACCTAGGAAGTTTCGTGATCTTACTAGGCCGGGTCTGTGTTGAAGTCCATGACTCATGTCATGCAAGACTTCTGTGACAATCCCTACCTTTGCTCCCACCCCACCCCCCTGAAATAGTAGCAGCCTAAACAGGAAGCCATCAAAGTGGACTCTTAAAAAATGTAATAGGATGCTTTACTGTCACTCTCCACAATAGATGGCTTCCAGTAGCAGGGTGTGAGGGGAATGACTCAGGTCCATTTAAGGGGCAGGCCACTGAGAGTCTGACCACATTACAGCGTATATATAGGTATCACAAATTGGGTTAGAATGGTGTGTGTGCAGAGTGAACAGGGAAGGACTAAAAAGTGAGTATGATAGGGATGTATGGTGTGAAGTCCTCAAAGGATCAAAAAAAAAATGTTGGGAAGAAAAACACCCTATGAAGAGTAAGGTATGCTATAATATAAACACTAAAGAGACTTAGGCAGGAGAGTGCTCTGAGTTCAAGATCAGCTGAGACTATAAAAATATGGTGTCTCAAAAACATCTGGGCTGGAGAGATGGCTCAGTGGTTAAGAGCACTGACTACTCTTCCAGAGGTCCTGAGCTCAATTCCCAGCAACCCTTTGTAATGGGATCCGATGGTTTCTTCTGGTGTGTCTGAAGACAGCAACAATGTACTCATACATATAAAAAACAAACAAAAAAGCAAACTCATCTAGTAACCTGTGAAGTTCAGTTACCTATACTGAAAAGCCCTGGACTATGTAGATCATCTTTTTATAAATTTGGAAAATGCTGTTTCTACACTGAAGGGCAAGAGAAAAACGTTAGTAGGAGACAGGGAGAGACAGCAGTGTTTCTTGGCACACACAGAACACTAGAAGGATCTTTAAAGAGCATCAAGACCTGGGGGTTTTAAGAAGTTTGGCAAACCTCTGAGTAGAAAACACAGAAAAGCACAGAAGCTCTGCTGAAGTGTTGGTGAGGCTGCTGTGTCTCTGCAGAACACATCAGTCTAACAGTGTAGAGCCAGGAGCACAGCTCAGTGGCAGTGTGTTTACCTAGCATGTGTGAGGCACTGGGTTCTATTTCTAGTGTCACAAGAAATGAAGTCCGGTGACCAAATGCAAGCCTTTGTTCACTCAGAAAGTAGAAGGCTGGAGATACATGGACCCTTCCAGTCCCAGAAAGAGTCCCTAAGAACATTAGGAGTGTAGTCTAGATGTAGGCAGGCCCATAAAGGGCTGAGTGACACTGGGCAAAGCATTTTCCCTTTCTGTAAAGGGAAGAAGTTAGGCACAATGATCTTTTTGGGTCCTGGCCAGGACTGACATTCTGAATTCTCTATACATGTACTTCTTTTATTCCTCAGGCCAACCAGTTAGCAACCTAATACGAATCAAGAACTTGGTAAAGGTCACTCAGCAGATCAGCAGACATTTGGTCTGACCCTAAGGAACATGAGAATCTGCACGGTGAGATTTCCAGTTCTTAAACACATTAAAAAAGAAAAAGCAGTAATAAAGTACTGTTTTATTTCATAGCTTTCTCCCATGCCCAAGGTAATTGGTTATCTTTGGCTTTGTCTGGACATACTGACATTAAGATACTCATTGGTATTCTAGGGGCAAAGTCACTTTTGGTCTTGGAAAGAATGCAGACAGACTACCAAAACAGAATGAAGGCAGCAAACAAGAGGTACACTAAGGGGAATGAGCTGGAAGGGGTCAGCTGCAGCTAGTCCTGAAACATTTACAGCTAAAAGAGGCAGGACACACCCAGATGATTGGCTAGAGCCAGGATAGCATGCAGACTCCTATGTATTCATTCTCTCTCCCTCTTTCTCTTCCTCCTTTCCTCCCCCTCCTAACAGCTCACTGATTGTAGCAATGAAAAATAGAGGCACTGGCATCTTAGTTAGAATAGGGATGAAAAAAACTTGAGAGTTAAGAAGACAAACAGACCAACTAATAATAAATGGCTCAGGTAGAACTGAAACTCAAGTTTTCTAACAACAAATGTTGACATTATGCCCAGTCTCACACTCTGCCTCACTGATGATTATAGACAAAGACAGCGTCTGGTGTCAAAGACAGCGTCTGGTGTGGGGGGAATGTGTTCTGTG
Organism: Rhabdomys pumilio; assembly: GCA_030674055.1. Taxonomy (NCBI): domain Eukaryota; kingdom Metazoa; phylum Chordata; class Mammalia; order Rodentia; family Muridae; genus Rhabdomys; species Rhabdomys pumilio. Next base: position 217,602,735 of record JANHMN010000002.1, read on the forward strand.
TGTTACCGTGTTTAATAATATCCCAGACATTTACAACTAAATGGCTATAACATCCTCTTCCAACAGCTCTAACAATCCAAACTGCCTCCATATAGTGCCAAATAACCTCTGTAGGGCGTTAATCATCAGTTTAAAGAACTATCAAAGTTTTACCAATGGTATTTCTCTGTGTGTTCCACCTTACCAAGAAGAAAGAGGGCCACTTGGGCTGTCTTCTTGCATCTAGTGCTTGGAACACAGCTTTGGAGCTAAAAGCAGCTTCCCCAGAGCAGAGGTGAGACAACTCAGGGCTGGGATGGCCAAGAGATTCCTCAAGGAGTGAGAATGGTGGATCCTGAAAGGACATGCTTGACTAACCGGAATGCAGGAGAGGACAAATGAGGGTACTCATGGTAAGGAAAACAACACATAATACAGCGCTGTAGCTTTGAGAGAAGACAAGCTACGAAGGAAACTGAGTCAGAAAAATGGGACACACAACTACATTTTGCATGGACAACACTGATGGTTTCTAGGAAGAATGACACAAAAGCTTAGCTTTTCGGATTGTTTGAAACTTGGTCATCTTTGCCAGGTGTGGATAATCCTTTAATCTCACCACTGGAAAGGCAGAGGCAGCCGACTGCTGTCAGTTTGATGCCAGCTTTGTATTTATAGTGAGTTCAAGCTAACCACAACTACATAGTGAATCTCTGTTCTAACAAACAGACAAACAAGCAAATAAAAACAACAGAACAAAAACCAAAGAATAAACAACAACTTCACCCTTCAATGCCATCTCCACAGCATGCCATCACCTGCATGCCCAGCCAGCCTGAGGCAGGCTAGAATCTCACATCAAACACACAACCAGTAAAAGAGGTCCGAATGCCCAGATCACATGGCAAAAACACAAACAACATGAAAGACAAGATAATGTTTCCCCGCCAAGCCCAGCAGTCTTACAGAAATATTCTCCAGCAAGAATTACCTAGATGGGGCTGGAGAGACGGCTCAGCTGTTAAAGGCTAGGCTCACAACCAAAAATATAAGAATTACCTAGATGAACCCTAGACCACAAAACTTAAAAGATCATAAACATAATTTAAAACGTTCAAAGGGTTTAAAAAGGACATGAGCAAATGCTTCGGTGAACTTAAAGAGGATGAAATAAATTCTTAGTGAAGTCCAAGAAAACACAAGTGTAAGGCTGAGCAAAATGATAAAGACGAATCAGGTTCAGAAAAGTGAGTTCAGTACAGAGATAGAAATACTGACGCTAACATGAGATGGAACTGAACAACTCAACAGTCCATTTAGACAACTCAAGGGAGAGCCTTATCAGTAGAACGAAGCAGAAGGCAGACTGTCAGGGCTTGAAAATAAAGTACAGGAATTGGACCATTCAAACAAATAAAAGACAAAACAAAAAAACCATAAAAGAAACATGCAGGAAATTTGAGACACAATGAAAAGACCAAATCTGCTCCTGCTCTCTTGCCTTCTTGCTCTAGCTCTGTCCTCTCCTCTCGCTGCTTCCCCCTCTCTCCCTTCCCCCACCCCTCCACGTGCTCATGGCTGGCCTCTACTCCTCTATTCTCTCTCTCTTTGGCTTTCTCTATCTCTACTACCCTCTCAACTCCTCTCCCCATGCCCTGAATAAACTCTATTCTGTACAAGAAAAAAAAAAAGACGAAATCTTTGAATTATAAGCATAAAAGAAGGAGGAGGGGGAAGGAGAGGGAGGAAGGAGAGGGAGGAGGAGGAAGGAGAAGGAGGAAGGAGAGGGAGGAGGGAGAAGGAGAGGGAGGAGGAGCATCATCACCACCTCAGGTCAATGGCAGAGACCACATCTTCAACAGGATCAGAGAAGAAACCCCTCTACTTAAGGAAAGACATACAAGAAGCCACCACCACCACAGACAGGAGTAGAAAGGAAACTCCACACAGCATATTACAGTCAGAACTCTAAATATACAGAACAAAGAAAGAGTATTGAAAACTTCAAGAGAAAACCCACAAGCACACATGAAAGAACATGCACTAGACTAACGGCTGATGTCTCAATAGAAACGTTAAAAGCTCCAAGAGCCTGGAGAGATGTGCTTGAAATTCTAAAAAAGCACAAATCCAACCTAGACTACTGTGCCCAGAAAAACTACCTGCCATAGTTGAAGGAAAGAGAAAAACTTTGCATGACACAGACTAAAAGAATTCATGTCCACCCCACTAGCTCTACAGAGAATACTGGAAACGATACTCTAGGGTGCAGAGGGGAATAAGCATAGCCAGGAGACCACAGAAAGGAAACAAATGAAGCATGGTCACTGAAACACAAAACAGGACTAGGGACAGAAACAGCAAAACAACAACCACAACAACATAATGGCAGCCAACACACACCTGTCAATAATAACTTTATATATTAATGGCCTCAACTCCCCAATTAAAAAAAAAACATAAATATAGCTCTCTTCCTTAACAACAAAGTTTCTTTTTTACAATATATGGAAAAGATGGAAAGAAACTATTACAGAAATCTACAACTGGAGAGATGGCTTAATGGTTAAGAGCACTGGCTGCTCTTCCTTTGGACCCCAGTTCAATTCCCAGTACCTGCACAGCAGCTTACAATGGTCCTCAACTCCAGCTCCAGTAAATCCAGCAGCACTCTCTTCTGGCACATACATAAATGCAAACAAAATAAAAACAAAACTGTTTTTTTATTTTTAAATTTTTGTTTTTTTAACATTTTACTTTCATTTACACATATGTATGTGTTAGCAGGCACATGTACTTCAGGTGCCTGAGGAGGCCAGAAGAGAGCATCGAATCTCCAGGAACTGAGTTTCAGGCAGTCGTGATCTGCATGATGTGGGTTCAAGAATGGAAATCAGGTCCTCTGCAAGAGCAGCAGGTGCTTTTAATTACTGAGCTCCTTTTTCATTTCCTTAAATAAATCTTAAAAAAAATTAAAATTTAAGCAAAAAGGAAGGAAGGAAAGGAAATCTGGTGGGTGTAGTGGCACACGTCTTTAATCACAGCAGAGGCAGGTAAATCTCTGAGTTCAAAGCCAGCATGGTTTATTAAGTGAGATTCAGTCTCAGAACACAAAACAAACCAACCAACCAGATAGATAAATAAATCCATGACTGGTTGAAATGCAGAGAACAACTGACTGTGAGCTCTACCCCTGTTAATTCATCTATAATTCGACTCCGACACTCAAGACTAAAGGGACTCACCAAAGAGGGGCAGAGAGACTAAGAGCCAGACGGTCAAGACACCTGCTGCTGGACAGTATCTACTAGACAGGGAAGGTGAACCCATGAAATCCCAATAACTGTGAGTATGTTTAGCCCGGGGAGAAGCACTATTTGAAGGTGTGACCTTGCCGGAGTGGCCTCGTTAGAAGAAGTGTGTTGCTGTGGGGATGAGCTTTGAGACCCTCCTCCTAGCTGCCTGGAAACATCTGCTCCTGGCTTCCTCTGGATGAAAACATAGAACTTTTAGCTCCTCCAATAAGTACTATGGCTGCCTGGATGCTGCCATGCTTCCTGACAAGATGATAATGGACTGAACCTTAGAACCTGTAAGCCAGCCCCAATTAAATGTTGTCCTTTATAAGAGTTGCCTTGGTTATGGTGTCTGTTCACAGCAGTAAAACCCTAAGACAACATGTGTAATGACAACAGCAGCTGACATGTCAGATAGGGGAAATCTCACAAGACCCACACTAGATGAAGAGCTACAGGAAATCAATGGCTGCTGAGGGAAGAACATTCAGTTTTCTCTAGGGACAAACTTCCTGATACGTTATTCAATCCAAAATAATCAGCCCCAAACACATATACATATGGATAACTCTAACTGGACTTACCAGGTTGTATGTATATATGTATATATGTTGTGTGTGTATATGTATATATGTTGTGTGTGTGTGTGTATATATGTTGTGTGTATATGTATATATGTTGTGTGTATATGTATATATGTTGTGTGTGTATATGTATATATGTTGTGTGTATATGTATATATGTTGTGT
>JANHMN010000002.1:217606768-217681393 GCA_030674055.1 Rhabdomys pumilio
TGTGTGTATATGTATATATGTTGTGTGTATATGTATATATGTTGTGTGTGTATATGTACAGATATAATAGATGATGATGATGATTATAGAAGAGAACATACATTTTAGAAGGAGTTGTGAGAAGACACGTGAGCTGGAGGGAGAAGAGGAACAAGTGGACATTATGTAAATACAATACTAGTGTATGAAATTCTTATAAATTTAAATATTTAAGTTTAAAGCACACAAAATCCTTGTTCATGTTGTTTACAGTTCTCTTAGCTATAGTTGGACCTGGGATATTAAAGAATATCAATACATGGCCTCAATCCAAAAGATCATTTTAATTGTTTGGGGCAGGGCTTGAGCATTTTTTGAAAAAGTCTTTGGGTAATTCTTAAAGGGCTAAGAAGTACTGGTCTTCAGCAGTGTCCCCTTCCTCCAATAAGGGAAGAGACACAGAAAATTTAAGTCATTTGACTAAGTTCATGCACCTGAATGTGTATGGGGCTAAGACTACTGTTTAGACACCAAGCCCAGATTCTGGAAGATATTCCAGGACCCTGGGCTACATTCCATACTTCCATCTATAAGAAACACAATTATGTAATGTCTTGGCTCTTAAGTTCTGTCAGGCTTAAAGCCTGAATTAATCTAATCATGAAACCATTGACTTAAGCATCCTCCCAAGTATCTAGGATAATGGATGTGGGTTTCACTGCTGTCTCCTGGGGGCCCTTAACAAAGCAAAGGATCCCTAGAGACACCCTGAGAAGCCAAATAAACAAACCACACGGAACAAGCAGGCCTTTTAAAAACTAGTTCACAGATTATTCCTACACAAATGAAAATCCGGGCATCTCGATACAAGAAATAGTTTCAGAAGCTGCCTTCCTTCCTACGTAAGCAGAAGACGGGAGTGAGGTCAAAGGCAGCTGTTGAGGTATACCCACAGATCTTCATTTAACAGGAAATACGCTTGCTTCTCCTTGGCCCTGGATAAGGTCAACCACACCCCTCATAACAGACCTACCCTTTCACTGTGTCATTCTTGGGCTCTGGCAGCAGGTGGGAAATTGACTTGTAGAGACTGCCAAGTAGGAAATCTGAGTCTGCTCTATGTGCTCAATGTATCCATTCCAGGGTCTTGATACAGATAACTGCTAGGACAGAGCAATCCCCACGGACAGATCTTGTTAATTACAGACTCCCAACCAACAGGGAGCTTTCTAACATAGGGTTTATCTAAAGCAACTCTAGCACCAGATGCACAACCTTCTGCCTTCCACTCTTGAAGAACGCAGCCCAAGACATTAGGGAAGCTACTGTTGGCAAGGCCTGGTACGAAGCTTGGAAGAGCTCCGGGTTCCTACCAGCTAAAGGCAGAATCCCTGAAAACAATCCGTTCCTTTCTACAGTCTGAATGGACAAACAAGGACAAACAAAAGCCCTGAAGGCAGTGCTTCACGTTCACACCTGCCAGTTACTGAGTGTTTTCCCTATGTCAGGTACCAGAACAAGCACTTTATCCAGTCATTATTTTATATTATATTCCGACACTTATAAGCTAGGCAGCGTGATCCTTGCCCTCTCCCCCACCCCTCCACACTGACAGGTGAAGCTACTGAGGCACAGCTTGGTTTTGTAATTTTACAAAGGCCACACAGCAAGCAGCAGAGCCAGAATTTAAAGGTTAGCATTCTGCATCCAGATCTCGGACAAGTCTCTCTCTCTTTTTTTTTTTTTTCAGAGCTCAGGACCGAACCAAGGGCCTTGTGCTTGCTAGGCAAGTGCTCTACCACTGATCTAAATCCCCAACCCCTTTTGTTATTTTGCCTTTTTTTTTTTCTTGGACAAGTCTCTATTAACAATTTTTACTGTTTGATGCCAACTGATCATTAATTCTTTTTTATTTTTTTCAGGTTTGGTTTCTGTGGTGGTTTGGATGAAAATGGCCTATATTTGAATACTTGGTCCCCATTGGTGGAACTGTTTGGAAAAGATCATGGGGTATGGCCTTGTTGGAAGAGGCATATCACTGGGGCCTGGAGGTTACAAAAGCCCACATCATTCCCAGTAAGCTTGCTCTGACTCTTGGTTGCGACTCAAAATGTGAGCTCTCAACTGCTGGTCTAGCACTATGCCTGCCTGATTGCTGCCATGCTCCCTGCCATGATGGTTACAGACTCTAACCCTCTGAAACTATAAGATCCAAATAAACCCTTTCTTTTATAAGTTGTCCTGCTCATGGTATCTTATCACAGCACTGGAAAAGGAACTAAAACATTACTAAAGTCTATTACAAATTTCATGTTCATGATCATGATTGGCAAATTTTGAAAACAGAAAAGCAATATATAAAACTTTGACTACTATCACAAAGAACATACCAACACCTACCTGGGGTTGCTGAAAAGCAATCTACCTGTGGGAGTCTAAGGTATCAAGTACGTTCTGGTTCACACAGGTTCACACTATCTCAACACAGTGACTTTAAAGCAGCAGCACCTTCTAAGGCTGAAGACTGTCAGGAGGAGCTCTGCCCCACTCTCACCCCAGCTTCTTGACTGGAAAAAAAAACAACCAATAACCTGATCTCTCTATGCTCTCTGCCAAGTTTTAGAAATTAATGTACAATGTCTCTACCTTCCACTAAGACCTTATAATTTTTAAGAAAGCACTCAATTTTCCTTTTTGATACTGAATATCAAAATTAGGTTCTCCCACATGCTAGACAAAAACTCTACCAGGCTCATTCACTTTTTTTGTTCCTTTGTTTTTGTTTTGTTGTTGTTGTTTTCAATACAGGGTTTCTCTGTGTAGCCCTGGCTGCCCTGGAATCACTCTGCAGACTCTGGCCTTGAACTCACAGAGATTTGCCTGCCTCTGCCTCTAGTGCAGGGACTAAAGGCATGCTCACCACCATGCCCAGCATGCACACTCACTCTTCACCATGAACTGAAACCCAAGGTATAAAAATGCAGAAGCACCGGAAGGATAAAACTGTCACTTCTAGCAAACTGTTTTAAACAAATGCTACTTCTTGAAAAAATTATCACAATTATGATTTAATAAGAAACTAACACTATTTCAAATCTTAAATTATGGTTAGAATTGGGAAGCAATTTCATAATATGTTTATGCTCTACTTATAATTTTCCTTATCCTAATTTATTGGATTTCTAAGGTTGTCAGCCATCATACTGATAGTTCCCACAAATGACAGCCATTTCCCTAAAAGTTGAAACAGCATCTTCCCTAAGATACTACAAAATATATACCGAAAGGTCTTAATGAGTCACAAGACGAAGTATAAAGAATGGTTGTATTAGGAACTGAAAACTTCAGATTGTAGACTATGGGCATTAGATGGTAAATTGACAATCAAAGCTTGGGGGAAGCCATTCTACACTTAGGAAGTTAATATATTTAAATTTTATGAGTGTGTGTGTGTGTGTGTGTGTGTGTGTGTGTGTGTGTATAAGATGTGTATAGAAATAGCAAGCATATGGAGGTGACTTTATGTAGTCAGTCTTTCCTTTCACCACTTTATGTGATCCAGGGATCGAGCTCAGATCATTATCTTTGCAGCAAAAGCTGCAAAGCTTTTACCCACTAAGCCAACTAGTCGGCCGCAGAAAACTAATCTTAATTTACTATATTAAGTCTCTTGGAAAGACAAAAGGTAACCTACACATAAATAGCTAGGCTCTATACTACACAGTCCCATATTAGGTTTAATAGCATAGTGTGCTAAGTACTGTAATTAATGTTTACAGGGAACGCAACTAAGCCTGCAAAGACAACAATAAATAGCCTGCTAGCAACAATAAATATTTACTTAGGACTAATAACATGTCGAACTTCTTGGTGTTAAAAGAAACACAGGGGCTGAAGAGATGGCTCAGTGGTTAAGAGCACCGTTTGCTCTTCCAGAGGACCTGAGTTCAATTCCCAGCAATCACATGGTGGCTCACAACCATCTGTAATGAGATCTGATGCCCTCTTCTGGTGTGTCTGAAGACAGTGACAGGGTACTCACATATATAAAATAAATCTTTAAAAAAAAAAAAAAAAGAAAAGAAACACAGAACTTTTCCAAAAGAGAATTACATTCTACTTGTGGGAGGCAGGGGATCAAACCTAGAGCATGGGCTCTACTACTGAGTTATATACCCAGTTCAAAGCAATTCATTTTTCTATTCAAGATATCCTCCATATACCAATTAATTTTATATGAAAAAACATGAAAGAAAAGTAATGACAAAAATTATAGGTTACTGTTATAAATACAATGAAATTAAGCACTATAGCTAAAGTTTGGTTTTGGTTTTTTTTTTTTTTGATGTTTTTGTTGTTTTGTTTTGTTTTGTTTTCATTTAAGAAAGTAAACCCTGGTGGGGGTGTGATAGTAACATACCTTTAATCCCAGCAGATCTCTGAGTTCCAGGTCAGCCTGGTCTACAAAGCAAGTTCCAGTAGAGCCAGGGCTACACAGGAAAACACTGTCTTTTCCATCTGGGCAAGTTTTTGTGTGCTTGTTCTCAAGTAGCCTGCCTCTTAGAAGGGGGAAAGGAATTTCTCAGAGTAGATAACACTTTTTCTACATTAAAGCTATAGTATTATTAATCTGTGGACTTAAGAGGGCCCTTCCCTTCCCTAGTGCACTCTTCTGAGATGGTCTCATGTAGCCCAAGTTGGTCTCAAACTTGCTACATAGGCAAGAATACCTTAAACTCTTGATCCTCCTGAGTCCTTTCTGAGGAACTGTTTCCTTTCTTTTTGCTTATTCAGGCTTGTCACCCTCCCCCCAAAACCCAGCAAACAACAAACAACCAAACAAAACCAAAACCTTCTCTTTCCTACTGTCCCTACTTCCCGCCAGGGTTTGACCATCCATCATTATCAGTCAAGCAGAGAGACAGGCCCAGCTCCCTGCTTCTGGGAAGCTCACATGTGATACCACCTGGAGTTATTATTTGCATAGCTATATCACCAGATTCCAAGTTTTAGCAAAGGCTTTGTACTTCTAGAAGCTACCAGCATCTGTCATACAGCAGGCACCAAAAATGTTTGTTGTGTGATGAGATCATTTTAGCAAGCTCTTTTTAAAATCCATAAATATTTTAGTATGAATCTTCAAGATGGACTCATCTTCTTTGCTTTTTAAAATACAAAGGCAATACACATACAATGTAAAAATAATATACAAATATACAAAGGTATAAATTTTAAAATTCAATTCTCCAGCCTCTTACATCCTAGTTTTTGAAATGACTATAATGGTTTTATATGTATTTTTCCAGAACTGACCCATGCCAGTAACACACATAATTTGTCTGTCTGTCTGTCTGTCTGTCTGTCTGTCTCTCTCTCTTCCTCTGTCCTTTGCTCCCTCCATCTCTCCCTTTCTGGAACAAGTTCTTTGACATTTCCTGACTAGTTTTTCAACATTCTTGTCTAACAGCTCTCAAAGTGTGGCCCTCAGACTAGGAAGACCAACATGATCCGGTAATGGATTAGAACTGCCAGTTCTCAGGCCCTCCTAAGACCTCTACTGAATCAGAAACTCTGGAGGCAAGCCAAGCACCGTGCTAATAAGAAGCTGTCTAGTTGACTGACTGATGTACAGTAGAGGTTAAGAACTATTGTTCTGATAGAATTAAGCCAGGCTCTTTGCTTCTGTTCTTTTCCCTTCTAGCCACCGCAGACACTGTTACCTTGTCTCAGTTTTATCACCCAAACTTCAAAATGCTTCCCTTGTCCTTTCCATTCTGACACTAACAATCTGTCAAGCTCTGAAAATCCTAATTCTCCCCCAAAGTAGACTCACTGCTGTAGTGTTCCATACTCCTCCTCCTACTTCTTCCCCAGCTCCCATGCCACACACAACCCCTCAACCATCTACCCAGACATTATCTACGCATGGTCTTCAGTGGTCAAGAAAAGTTATCCTCTCCCTAATAGGCCACATGGTTCTTAGTATCTCCTTTACTCCTTGATCTAAACACACACCTGGAATTTTAAGAGTTGCTGGTTAATATCTTCATGCAGAGAAGAAACATTGGTAACTTAATAAAGAAAGGAAGGAAGAAGTTCCTGAGAATAATCTTCAAGGCCTCATACACTAGTCAACGTCTCTACCACTGAGCTACCAGCTTAGCCCAGGCAAATTCTTAATGAACAAAAAGTCTGGAATGTCAAGCTGAAGCCCCAGTTCTATGACCTTGGACAAACTCAGTTCTCAGGAAGCTACGTACCAAAGGGAGGAGGTTAGACCACTGCTTGCTTTCAGATTGAATATAATTTTATAGTGTTTTCCAAACTGGGTGTGGAGGCACATGTCTGTAAGCCCAGCACTTAGAGGCAGGAGGATCAGGAGCTGCAGGCCAGCCCAGACACAAGAAAAAAAGAAAAAAAATCCCATTTTGGAATATCATTTCCTTATATCATTATTTTGCTTTGCTTATAATCTAATGATTGTTCCCCAGTTAGCTAGGAAACTGCTTGAAAAGGAACCATGTTTTATTTTCTAAATTTTCCACAATACTCATTACCATGCCTTATACACAATAATAGTTCACGTAATATCAGGAAATCATTTCAAAAAGCTCTTCAAGAAGCTTTATTAGGGCCTTTCTGCAGGGAAAGATGCTTGCCTGGAACCCCGAATCCAATCCCTGAGGCCTATATAAAGGTGAGTAGTTAGAACTGACTCCACAAAGCTGTACTCTGATTTCTACATGCATAGCATAGCATATGTGTCCCCACCAATAATTAAATTAAAAAATTTGTTTTAAGGAACTTTATTAAGTCAGGTGTGATGGTTTGTGCCTGAAATCTTAGTATTTCAGAGGTTGAGGTCAAAAGATCATGAGTTTGAGGATAGACTGGCCTATAAAATGAGGTTCTGAATAACAATAACAACAACAACAACAATAATAATAATAACAACAACAACTACTACTAAACTGGCAAAATGGCTCAGCTGGTAAAGGTACTCTCCCCCAATCCTGATGACCTCAATTTAACCTCCAGGACCCTCATAGTAGAAGAACTAACTGTTCCAAAATTGTCCTCTGACCTCTAAAAGTGCCCTAATACATTCACAGGTATAGACAGCCACACCCACATATAGATAAATAAATCTAAAAAACAAACCAAATAAAAGCAGTGACAATGAACAAAGCTTTGTTAATGAAGAAAACCTATGTACATATCTGATGTCCCAAAAGGCCGTTCTGAATATTATTAATTTTATTACAAATATCACACATTGATAGACAAGAAAAACTATGATCACTCTGATGTCACCTGGGGTAATAAGCCACACAAAGTAAAAGAATGAGTAAAGTAAACTGCATCTCACATGAATTACTGTGCAGACTAAAATGTTATAAGCCTTAGGCACTCCTATTGCCACATAAAAATAAAAACTCCCAGGTAGGCTAAATAAAGAAGCATATGCTCCCTCCACTGTTAGGGAGACTTCTAGATGCAAGACCACTATCTGCAAATTTCCAACAGCAAAAGGGTAGACTAAGGATGATATGGGATAATCAGAAGAGAAATCTAAAGGAAGAGACAGCAAAGAGAAACTGGAGGACAAGAGGACCAACAGAATAGCAATAGAACATCACCCTCTGAGGAATAGCAGGGAACAGCGGGGATTCGGTATTTACCCAGGGTCTACCAGGACCCAGGCATTTGGGTGTAAAATATTACTGAGGATAAGATCCAGGCCTGCAGCCTGATGTGTATTATTTAATTCTAGTTAGGAAAATTAAGCAGGGAAGGTGAAAATTTTGTGGAGCCTTTGAAGTGTGGAGGAGGATTTGCTAAGGGAGGAAAAGGCAGTTTGAGCTAGTTATTTTGGGGGGCAAAAATCAACACATTTTTATAACTGTTCATCTGGAACTCAAATCAAAGGAGGTGTCTTAAGATTCTGCACCACTGTGTCAAAGCTTTCTCTTTTTATCTTAAAGCCTGAAACTGCTCAAGACCAGCTTTGGAGCAGAGCCAGAAAGTCCCAAAAGGAGGTGAGTACTGGCTAAATCTGCTCTGTCACCTCCACAAGTCCAGCCAGCCCAGCTAGCCTAGTCCTGGCAGATAGAAAAGAAATGTTAATTATACCTTGGGGGCTGGGGGGTGAGGCTGCGGGAGGGGGAGTGGGGTTGACGCAGGCGAAGCTTACTGCGTTCTGTCAGGGAGCCACCAGGGGAGAGCCTCTCTGCTTAAGCCATAAGGCTCCAAGTCTACCTGTGACAGGCAGGCGAGCTCTGAAGGGGGGGGGGGGGGGAGAACTGGCTTCAAGAAAAAGAAGGGGGAAACACTGGATGGGGAAGCAGTGAGGCACAAAGGTGAACCGACCTTAATAAAACGTTTAGCAAGATCCCTGGCACACAGCGAGTGTTTGGGAGGGAGCCAGCTCACATTAGCATCGCGATTGTTATCACAACAGCACTTAACTGTACTGACCAGAAGATAATTCCATTCGTAGCCCACTTTTATGACGTCTTTGAAGCAACTCTAGATAAACGACCGGTGTGTTTCCAAAAAAATTTAAAGATACAAGATCAAATCCCACCAGCTCTGACTGTGAAAGTCCCAACGCCTCTGAGTTAGAGCTGGCCATGTCACTTGTCAGTTGCATGACCTTGGACTCAGCATTTCACCTCTCCGTGCCTCAGTTTCCTTGGCTACAAAGTGGACTTTACACAAACCGGGGTACTGGGGTCCCCGGAGAGAGGGATACCTCTATGGCCTTGGGAAGAAACCCACAGAAGGCGAGTCCAGGCCCCTGTCAAAACTCTCTGGGCTGTGAGGGGCAGAGGGGTAGGTGGATGCTCAGCTCTAGGAGATCCGAGCTCCTCCATGAGAGGCGGAAAGAGAGTGACAGCTTCAGGGGGTCCCAGAAACGGAGGGTGCAGACCTCTGAAGCGAGGCTGGACCCCAATAGGACACACGCTACCCCCCCCCTCCGGCTAGGTACCGGCAGGGGCGCGGGAGGCCGGGCTGAACGCGCTACGTGCGGGGAGCTCGGAGAAGGCCGACCGCGAGGACCCGGGGCTTGCCGTATTGGCTATCGGTCCGCAGCGCACAGAGGAACGACACCCGGGCGTACCGCGCCGCGCGCCCTCCGCCCGCTGTGGTAGAGGCGCTCACTCACCTGAAACGCTAGCGCGGGCCGTCAATCTACAGCAGCAGCAGCAGCAGCAGCAGCAGAAGCACCAGCAGCACCAGCAAGAGGGGCGGGGGAAGGCGCTGCGCAGCGCAGGCGCGCTGAGGATGCCGGGGGTTTAACCCATGCGCAAATCGCCTGCTTAAGCTAGGAACTACAAAAAAGATGGAGGCTAGGCCTGCAAAGCCTAGCAGCGCCATCTTGACTGTAGTTTTTCTTCTTGCAGCGTCCCGGAGGCTGCTGCTGAAAACTGCTTGGAGGGGATATGAAATGATCACTCTGCACACCCCCTACCTCTCCCTCATGGCTAAATTATTAGTAAACGCTAATGGGCCGTAGCCTACTTGTGTTAACAAGGTTTAAAGCTACACGCAAGATCATCTGGCTCTCCTGAGCCTCAGGGATTCGATTCTGAGGGATCAAATTCCTGTCCTTTGCCATCTCTTAAAAATGGCAGCCGTATCATTTGCTTTCTTGAGTATGAGAATTGGTTACTCCACAAAAAACGACTGAACATATTAATGACTCAACAGTTAACGACATTCATTGTTAATCTTGCATGTGCACCCGTGTGTGTAGGGCAGTGATGTGCATTAAAATGTAGCAGATTCCCACTAGAGCAGAAGCTATAGTCCTCCGTAAGAACAGAGCGCACTCCAAAACACTAAGTCATCTCTCCAGACTAGAATCAAAATGTGGCCTGCATGTGCTGACAACTTTTATGTCAACTTGAAGTAAAGTCATTTGGAAAGAGAATCTCAGTTGAGAAAAGGGCCCCAGCAAATTGGCCTGTGTAGTGTATTTTCTTAATAATGACTGATAGGGGAGAACCTAGCTTACTATGGGTAGGTAGTCTGGGATGGTATAACAAAGCAGGGTGAACAAGCCATGAGAGAAGCTGGGAAACAGCACTGCTGTATGGCATGTGGGTCACTACACCTTTGGGAGTTGGAAAACCTTTCACAGGGTTATATATCAGATAAATATATTTGATTCATAACAGTAGTAAATTATAGTTATGAAGTAAGAAAAAAATAATTCTGTGGTTGGGGTTCACCACAACATGAAGAACTTTTGTTTTTAAAGGGTTGTAGCAATAGGTAGGTTGACAACTCTCTATGCTTGGTATCAGTTCCTGCCATCTTCCCTCAGTGAACTGTTTACCTACAAGTGTAAGATGAAACGAACCCAGGCTAGGCCCAAGCCAATCTGAATGAAGGCAGAACTAGGATTGACAGCCTTTTATTACATGATTTATATTTAATTGTTAACATTTACAAATGCCAGTCCTACCCTCAGTACATACTATTGGTTAAATTAAGAAACGTTACCAATGTCCTATAAATGACACAAAAACCAAGGCCTCTCTTATAAATCTGTGATAAGCATAAACAATGCTTGGGGCTCAGTATCACTGAGACAGCCTAACACAGTCCACTGGCCTAGAAGCTGTAGCTAAGAGCCTGCGACTCCTGACTCTCTAGCTTCTACTTCTTGAGTGCTGAGGTTTAAGTTTTTATGCTTTGCTTTGTAACGTTCTAGTCATTCTGAAGTTGTTGGAGACACCAAACACAATTTCCATCTTCAAGTTTGAACACTTATAAACAAACGTGATAGCATATAAGAAAATAGAGGAATGCACAATCATCTTTGAAGACAGATGATTTATCCTTTGAACAGAGCAAACTGAGTTCCATGCTCCAAAGCCCATCTGCTCTTGAAACAACAGTCAGTAATAACATCGCTGATTCTTAAATACTGGCTTTCTTGGAAGCTGTCTAGTCTTCTTCCTAGTTCTACTTTGGACAATATCATCCTGTCTTTGATAACTAGGTGTTAACTGTCTGGGCTTTTCTATGCCCACCCCAGGGCTGGGCGGTGGTGGCCCACGCCTTTAATCTCAGCACTTGGGAGGCAGAGGCAGGTGGATTTCTGAGTTCAAGGCCAGCCTGGCCTACCGAGTGAGTTCCAGGACAGCCAGGGCTACAAAGAGAAATCCTGTCTCCAAAAACCAAACAAAAAAAAAAAAATAAAAAAAAACCAAAAAACAACAAAAAAAATCTATGCCCACCCCAGTTTCCAAATAATGACATGGAGGCATTTATTAAATTAACAGACTTAATTCACTTTATTTTTCTTGTTTATAAAGCCTTATGTAGGGTAGCCACAGCTGGAGCCTGCGTCCTCTGAACAAACTCTGGTGTGGGTTTTCACAAGAGATCAGTGAATTCCTGGTAAGGAGATGTGGTGAACAGTTCCTTTCCAGAGGTTGGGGGTAAAGTTGCCCAGGGTGGCAGGGCAGCCTCTGGCTGATGTATGGCAGTCGTCTATACCAGCCATCATCAGTAGCTTCTTGGGCACAGGAGCAGAGACAATGCCAGTGCTTCTGGGGGGCAGGGATAAGCTGCACCAGCACAGAGCCACAGCAGTCTGTCACCTTGCATGGAACAGTGTGGGGCTTGCCAATCTTATTACACGGCTCCAGTAGCCTCTCTGCACAGGGACAATGGAGAGCTTGGCCAAAATGATGGCCCCTCAGATGGCAGTGGCTACCTCCTTGGAGCACTTAACGCCAAGACCAACATCATGTGACCACCGTAGTCCCCAATAGTAACAAAAGCCTTGACTCTGGTACCTGGCCCAGTGTAGTCTGCATCTGCATTGGCAGGATCTTTAGAACTTCATCCTTTAGGGATGCATCCAGGAAAAAGTCAATAATCTTGAATTCCTAATGGGCAGGGAGAACAGGTAGATCTCCAAGGTGATCTTCAAGTCCTTAACTAGGTGGCCCAGCTTGGTGATGAGGGTCTACTCCTTGTCTTCAACTTTACCTCCATGATCCTCGAGGCCTAGACCACGCCCACCGCTCTATCCTCCACAGAAGCCTCTGCAGCCTCCTGATCCACACGAGTCTTCCATCTGCACTGGTGTCATCCACCATTTGATGTTTTCCTGAAGAAGCTGTATTTATAATGCTTCTGGCCTTAGCTCAGGCTAGTTCCCCAACTAGCTCTCAACTTATATTAGCCCATTTATACTAGTCTATGCCTGCCGAATGGCTGGTTACCTCTCCTCAGTTTCATACATCCCACTTTGGGTGGCAAATCTCCTGTGCCTGACTCCTTCCCAGAGTTCCTTTTCCTGAGTGTCCCACTTTACTATTCTGCATTTTGTAATAAGCCACAGGCTTCTTTTGTTTGTTTGTTTGTTTTGTTTTTTTTTCCGAGACAAGGTTTCTCTGCGTAGCCTTGACTGTCCTGGAACTCACTCTGTAGACCAGGCTGGCCTTGAACTCAGAAATCCGCCTGCCTCTGCCTCCCAAGTGCTGGGATTAAAGGCGTGCGTCACCACTGGCCGGCAAGTCACAGGCTTTTTATTTTAACCAATAAGAAGGTACTTTAGGAAGGTAAGGAAGGCCAGAGACACATAGTGTACAAAAACATCACTCCAACAACTGGGCATAGCTTTTAAATTTATTTCTAATCCAGACTTTATATGTATCTGCTTGAGTTCTCCAAATTAGATAGTAGTTTTCTCACCTCATTAACTACTGTCTACTCATTTTTAAGTCTTCAACAACAAACTGTAACCCTGCTCTAGACTTTTACTCTTTACACAAATCCTTACAGTTTCCCTACAACATAGATTCTAACATCCTCCTCATGTTCTAGATAAGAGGTTAAGTAACTGCATCTCAGCCACAGGAAACGACAACACGCGGTTTTTAAAAATATAGCTCAGAGGGCTATTATGTTCCAGGAGCCGTTCAGTAACTAGAACTTAAAACAAAACCCAAAAACCACGGGGACTAGAGCTTTCTGAGAGTGCTTCCCTAGCACTTACAAAGCCTGGGGTTCAATTCTTAGGGAGGCAGGGGGAACTCCCAAAGGAAAAAAAAATGTCTCAGCCCTTTCTTGTTATGAATTTAAAACTAAAGCACTCTACAGACATTAGAACACTATAAAAAAAATGGGCATTCTTTAAAGTATCCACACACACCCGTTAACTTTCAGTTCCACACTTTAGCGTCAGTCTTCTATGACGACAACCTGCCTTGGCCCCTAAAACATTTCCTTAAGGTTTGTTCTAGATGTCTTTGGATTGTTTTATGGGATGAAAAGCACTGGCCCTGATATTTAGAGCAACGAGAGACTGGTTCTGAAGGTCATTTTAAGCATCTTGCACATTCCTATAAAAAGTGTCCTTAACGCACTCTTCTGGATACATACACGCTGTCACTCAGAAACAGTGAAAGTGCTGTAGAGCCGGGACTTTCCAGCTGACTGCTGTGAGGTAAGATCCCTGACAGGATCCTCATCACTGGGTGGTAGATGAGCTCTGTGGGGGGAGCCTGAGCAGTTTTCGAGCAGGTGAAGAATCTAATTGTTCCATACTTCTCTTCTCTGCAGAGGAAAGGAGCCAAAAGATACATTTCAATTAAATTCACACAAAATGTATTGGACAGTGTGCCAGACAGCGAAGGGTAGTAAATGACACATGAGGTCTTTGTCCTCAAGGAGATGGCCGTCTAGCAGGAAAGCCAGTACGGTGTGACAAATAAGGCCATGGCTGGAGGAAGCTGGGAAGAACTATGGTGAGCATCTGCGTTTTACTTCAGGTATCCTTGAAAACCAAAGCTGTCAAAAAACACTAGGTATCCTCCCTCACAGAGTGCATCTGTGGAATTTACCTGGAGGTATTTCCCATCAACATTCGACCTCCTATGGGAAATAAAACAAGTCTAAGGACCTTATACCTGGAAAAGCAGTTTGTATCCCAAAGGGTATCAGATAGAGCAGATCCTAGGCTTGGTTCCCTCAAGGGATGCACTTACTGAGCTGTACTGACACCTTCTGGAGGTACTGAGTACTTTCATCCATGAAGGCTTGCAGCTGCTTCACCGATCCCTGTAGCTCATCCATCTGCAGAAGAACGGTCAGTGTGAGCTGCAGGGATTCTCTGACTCCTCACACAGCCAAACTGGCTCCCTCCTGCTTGAGGACTTTACACCCTGCTCTTTCAGCCTGAAATGCTTCTGCCAGACATTCTCTCTTGGCAGGCACCACTGAAACACACCTCACGTCTCCACCCTGCTCTATGCTCCAGGAGACTGACTCCCCAAACCCCTACCCACAGATGCCAGGCCCTCTAGGTTTTGTTTAAGTCTAAAGACAAAGGAACTACCATTCACTGTATGTAAAGCAGCAGGCCTGCTCCTCCTGTATTCCCTACGCCTTCCGTGTTTTAGTATATAACATCATAATTTACTTTACAATATTTCTGGTTTTCCCAAGGTAGAGAGATTGGTATCCTCTTCAACCTCCAAAGCTCATGTGTTAACCTGCATTTGGAGTTCCCCTGAGGGTTACACTTTAAAAGGCTTGGGTGCAGCTACTCAAGTGCTACCACTATGAGGCCATGAGACCTTCAGCAGGAGGTTAGGTTTATCTGAGTCTGGCCCTGAAGTGGCTCTAAGGACCTAACCATCACTCCTTCCCTCTCTGTCTCACTCCCCTCATCACATGTTCCCATCACAATCTCCTGCGTGGCCACAGGTACCAATCAGCAGGGTTTAAGCGACCATGGACTAAAACTAGCAACCAAAATAATCCATTCCTTCTTATAAGTCACTTCTGGTCTTGTCACAATGCCATAATGCTAAAAAAGATGACGAGTCTAGAAAGCGAGGTAATCAACCTAAGAAGCCTGAAGCAACTTACCACTAACTCCATACAGGCAAACACTTGGTTCTGATCCTGTACTATCCTCTGGTAGTCAGGCTTCGTGGTAAGGACTTCCTTCTGGGAAGACCGGAGGTAGGTTGCAGGATCCACCTTGACTTCAGTGATTTTGGTTTCAGTTGATTCTCTAAATACAAAACAAAAATAAAAGACTTTTCCTGGAACTTACAGTAATTTCCTAGAAACAACCTAAGAGAGCCTTTGAGAGGGAAACCCTGTCCCCCTAAAAATCATGCTTCTCAAAGCCTCTTTACATCATTTCTGTAATTGGGGTTTCATCTGACATTTTTTTAAAAATTTATTTATTTTATGGATATGAGTACATTGTAGCTGTTTTCAGGCATTCTAGGAGGTGGCATCGGATCCTATTACACAATCCTATGGTTGTGAGCCACCATGTGGTTGCTGGGAATTGAACTTAGGACCTCTGGAAGAGCAGCCAGTGCTCTTAACCACTGAGCCATCTCTCCAGCCCCCTCACCTATTATTTTATAATTGCTTTGCAGTTGAGATTTAATTGGGGAGAAGAAGCTTTCAAATGCCAGCTGAAAGGTTTGTGGTGCTACACTTATAATTCCAGCAATTGGGAAGCTGAGACAGGAAGACTGAATTTGAGGCACATCTGGGGAGCTGAGACTACTCATGGCTGCCTTGAGAGACCATATTTTAAATCAACAAAACTAGTTCAGAAGCTAAATAGACCAAAATCTAGTGCTTTCCCACCTTCCTCTGACTTAATTACCAAAAATGGCCTCTCACACCTTATACTGCCCGTGCTACCTCCTTCGTGGCTCTCTGTTTTCACTAAGGCCTTAACCAAGGGACGCTCCTATCTACAGCTCAAAGACCATGTGCTCACTAAAGTCTCTTGAAGACCATTGTTGGCAAAGTAGCAGGTGAACAGGTGCAAGATGGTTATGTGCCAGTCTCCCTGAGGATTGTGAGTGGTGGCCAAAAACACAACCTAGAAGCAGTTCTGTTCTGGGTCTGAGGACAGTGATACTCAGTCTTCCATTTTGTCCCTCCCTTTCCACCGAGAACCCGTTACATTGACTGAGTATGAGAACAGACTCAACATTCAATTTGTACAAATGGATTTGAAAGATTTGAAAGAAACTCAAATAACTACACAAGGTAAAAAGACAAGAGGTTCCCTTCCAGTTCCCAGGTCTAACCTGGGCATCTCTTCAGGTGGAACCTCATTCTGGTACTGCAATAAGAGCCGATCCCAGGCCTGGCGTTCTAAAGAAAACCTGTGTAATTGGAGAAGGGAAATTCAGTTAACTTCGGTCCCATTTGTAATCACTCAGGGCAACAGTAAGTACTTTAGGCATATAATCTGGTTATAAAATGCATTAAAAGGTCATTAACGGATTAGAAAGCTCAAATGACTCAAAGGATATTAATTTAATCAAGTAATACACAAGTTGTTAAAATCAAATTAACGCCCTTATTTCCTAGATTCCATCCTATCAAACTGTCCATCAGAGCTGGTCATAAGCCTTGCCACTCCTAAAGCAGACACAGTGCTGCCCGCCATGTGCACCAGGCATGCTCTCCAGGTTCAGTCATTTCCTAGAAGGAGGACAGAGTTCAGTTTTCCAAGGACAGCTCAGTTCTTTCACTTACTTTGTTATATATTCTTTCACCTCAGCTACTGATGCTTCCAGTGAAAAATCTGGTGCTTTTCTGGAATACAGATGATATTATGAGATTAACATGAATCCTCCATCAAACACTTGCTTTTAGTGAGTTACATAATTTTAGTAGCACTAAAATATAGTCATAGCTTTTTATTATTCAAAAAGTGTTATTGGGAAAGGGGGGACACAATATCTACTCTGCACTCATAACAGCTAAGTAGTTTTTAAATCTGTTTTTCTCATCAATTCTCATTCATCTCATGGAGATTAATCTTTCTAAAAATAATTCTTTACTTTTTCTCCCTAGCTTTCAAAGTCCATGACTACTGCAAACAGAACAAAGGCAAGCTGGCTCCTCACAACTCAGCAATCTCTCATGGCTCAGCTCAGTTAGATGAATATCTCTAACGGGAAAGAAACAAGACTGAAACTGCCAAACTATGGAAGACATACGTAGCTTCCCGCATGGTAAAGACAGAGTAGCAGTGGTGCAATTCTTGTTTGGCTACCAAGGCATGTGCACAATATCTCTAGCAGAGATCCAGCAGCCTAAGCTTAAGTACATAAAGAGATTTTGTTGGGCTAAAATATTTCATGTCTGATTAGAAATGTCACTCTTGTGGAAGGGGAGACATTGCATGAATTCCAAATTCAGATCAAGTGCACGATTCGTTCTAAGTGGAGTTGGAAGTTGTGATGGCAGCCTCACCCTTGAAGGACTACCCAGGGGATGATGCCCTAGTAACATGAATTCCACTTACTATTATTAGTGTGTGTAATACACTAGTGCACATGATACAGTGTATGTAGAAGCAAGACAACTTTCAACAATGAATTCACTTCCTTAAACCAGATAATGAGGTTATCAGCTTATGCAGTGAGAACGCTTACCTTTCCCCACTGAGCCATCTTGCCAGCCCATTCTCCTAATATTCTTTCTTGCAGAGAGCATTAGAATATAAGCTTCCCTCTGCATGGCAATCAGAGAGTTAAGGAATGGTCCCCTTGATCTTTCCACAGCAGTCACTCACTTTGCACTACCCAGGTCTTCTGTGTTCCAGTCCTAAAGTGAGACCACGAGGGTCTTCTGTCTACACTCTGGCTAAGTTGCCTCTTCCCTCCATCACTATCCTACCTGCTGATTTCCTGGATTATCACGAGCTGAGACTGCAATGTTCTGTGTTATCTCCTCTAATATACATATGACAAAGGGGACTTGACTTATTTATCACTATATCCCCTTCCCCATCATGTAGAAGAGCCTGGTACAAGCCAACATGGCAGCTCGTCCCTCTAATCCCACACATGGGAGGTAGATATAGAAGGTGATCACCAAAAGTGGGGGCCAGTCTAGAGACCCTATCTAAGGAAACCAAAACAAATAATTACGGAGTGTGGTGGAGCATAGGTGCTGGATAGACTCCTGTAAGCAATGGTTTAATTATAATCAAGTTTTAACCCAGTTATAATTAAGGACAAAAGGGGAGCTGCACTTACTCTTTTGAATCCTCAACAAAACATTTTTGTAGTGTTCCATCATTTCCCAGCCTGTCTGTAAAATGTTTCAATTCTTCAGAGAGAGAAGATGCTAGAGAAGATAAATTTATGTCATAAAACAGAAAGGCCACAAATGTTCACAACAAGCAGATGACAAAGATGTTAACGGGCTTCCTAGTCTAGGGTCCCCTATCCCTCATTCACACAAAACAGTCAAGTAAGTATGCAAAGACTTTATTTTGGGGTTGGAAGTTTAGCACCATGGCTGAGAACTTTCTTAGCAAGTTCAAGGCCTGGGTCTGGTACCCAGCACCAAGGGATGGTTAAGATGAATTAATTAGTAATGGCCCCAGGGACTCCTAGGTTGGAATACTTCATCCCAGCTGGTGGAACTCTTTTGAAAGGATTGGGAGCTATGGTCTTGTTGAAGGAGGTGTGTCTCTAAGTGCAGGTTTTGAGCTTTCAAAAGACTTGTTCTATTACTGTCTGCCCCCTACTGCAGGTCAAGATGTGAGTGCTCAGCCATTTCTGCCACCATGCTATCACTGAAAAGTAAGCATCACAGAAGTCAGGCAACAGTGAGGAATGTAGAAATAAGGAGCAATTGTTAACCAGGTGGGGAACCTGGTTTTAAAGAGGACACTGAAAACATAATGGCTGGCTCCAAGGAAGGAATGGGAAAGGCCAGAGACCTGTCTAGCTTAGCAACTCACCTTTTGCTCTAAAACATTCAAGGCTGAAGTCCTTAGTGCTCTTTAAGAAAGGTTCAAGTTTTTCAACAGAGAACTAAATAAAAAATAAAAAAAAAATTGCATATATATAAAAAAAAAGCACTTTTAGTACAACCAAAGTTTCCCAAGTTAGCTGTTGTGACTTCATGTTACTATGAACTTATAACTAAACTACAGAGCCTAACTATTTCATCCAACACTTTTCATATAGAAAAATTCTGGCCGGGCGGTGGTGCCGCACGCCTTTAGTCCCAGCACTTGGGAGGCAGAGGCAGGCAGATTTCTGAGTTCGAGGCCAGCCTGGTCTACAGAGTGAGTTCCAGGACAGCCAGGGCTACACAGAGAAACCCTGTCTCAAAAAACCAAAAAAAAAAAAAAAAAAAAAAAAAATTCTGTAAGGAAAAATTCTGTTGCTCACTCTATATTAAAAATATATTTGTATACAAATGTATATATTTATATATGTTTATGTACATTCACATATACATATATATTACATGTGAGTACACACACACATACACACACGATATACATTTTTGTTTGTTTCTTGGAGACAAGGTTTCTCTGTGTAGCCCAGGCTGTTCTTGAACTCAGAGATCCACCTGTAAGGCATGCACTACCACACCTGACTTATGTTTTGATTTTTAACTCAGGAAAAACAATGGTCATTCAATTCACACAAATTACTTGCTCATCTAAACAGGTAAAAGCACCAATGTAATAAAACACAGTGTAAAAAAAACAAGACAAACAAATGCTTCTGACACCGGTCCACCCTGTAGTCAGCCTTGAAATGGCTACAGTAACAGATTCTGGCCTCTCGACTCTAGATTCTCACCACTTGCTGCCAATGAGGAAACCATACTGGGAAACCTCTCAGCTGTTCCATTAGCAGCAGCAAAGCTCAGTGCAAAGACTGACCACTCAGCTGCCCAGGAGAGAAACTGGCTTTTAGATCAATCACCGAACGGAAAAGCATTTTTCCCGGGTTTATCACTGATACTAATATCTCTCTGAAGTTGTGACAATTACAGTTAACCCCAAATGAAAACACGCACGACCCTGGAAAATCTTACCTGGAAGCTGGAGAGCAGGAGGGCGCCAAGCCGTTGGCTCTGTGCTAACTTCACACTGATTGACCTGCTGAGCTCTGACATAGAACAGCACACTTAATGAGCATCAAACTTAGTCAGCAAAACAACAGAATTGAAAAATCTCCCTCTCCATGTAACCCAGCTTAAGGCCTTCTGAGTAAGAACAAAATTCCAATTTTTCCAGGCTCACTGAGGAATGAAGTTCACACTTTCATGCACCCAAATTTGTAAGTGTTAATAGAATCTTTTCATGTATTACATTAAAATTTTATTTTATTTAACAAAGTAGTTGACAATATCATAATGAAACCTATTGCTTTGAATGTCTATTAAAAAGCAAAAACAAATAATTTACGCTAATGGTGGTGGTGAATCCCTTTAATCCCAGCACTTGGGAGGCAGAGATAGGTGGATCTGTGAGTTCAAGGTCAGCCTAGTCTATAAATCGAGTTCTAGGACAGGGCTACACAGAGAAACCTTTTCTTAGAAGGCATTTGCGTAACAGGCACTGCAAGGTGCTTTAGCACATAATCCGAAGAGCTCTTATCTGGGGTGGGGCTGTCGCTCAGGGGTTGAAACCTGGCCTTGATTGTATGTGGCCTGAATCTTACCCCCAGCACTGAAAAGTAAAAATCATTTCTTATAAACAATATAAGCTCCACTTTACAAATGAAGAAACTCTATCAACTAAGAAAACTAGATTGTCTGAAGACAGGCTGAAGAAGTCATACTTCAAACACAAGTATGCCAGCAGGGTCTGTAGCATGCTGCCTGTGGTGAGCTAATATTAAAAGCCAGTACCAGCTGAACACCTGCTGTATAACATACATTCTTCTTTCCTGCTATGCACATCTCTAGAAAATTTTAAGGCAAATATCTTTTATTTATTTGGGCTTTTTTTTTTTTGAAACAGCCTTGAAATATAGCCCAGGTTGGTCTGAAACTCCTGGCAATCCTCCTGCATCGGACTCCAAAGTGCTGAGATCACAGGCAAGAATGGCCATGCCTGGCATCACTTCTATTTTGCTAACAGATGGTAACACTGTGGCACACAGGCTGGTTAGACTCTTTGCTCAAGGTTGTATAGCAGGTCCTGAGAATGCACTGGGTGGTGCTTTACATAATTGTGTTATTGACCCACACAACTATAAAATGTACGTGCTCTTCTCTCAATGACATCCACTTAAAATAACAATTATCATACAGTAGGAAGATGGCTTTAAGAATTCTTGCCCTTCAGCTGAAGGTCTTTCTGGCCATAAGCAAGGAAGCCTAGTAGGTAGCCAGGGATTGCCAGAAAAATTATTCATCTTATTACATGGGTGAGTCCACGTTATAGGAACTGATGCTCTGGAATGGGAAAGAAGGTAGGGCTAGTCACAGACAAGCAAGCACTGTCCTGGCACAGCTGGGTAATAAAGCGCATGGCACTATGCAGCAGTTATGGACCTGGCTGTTTTAACTCAGATCCCTTCCATGCAGCCACCTGAAAGGACAGTGAGTGATATGTTAAAAGAAATTCCAACAGCTGCAACGCTTGAGGGCCTGCTAGCTGTCAAAGGCACGTGTACTGAGGCTTACTTTCCCAGCTGACCGAGGGCTGAATACAAAGGACGTGAGGCTCAGGCTCAAACTAGACTTTCTGCATTAATATCCTGTACTTTGATATTGACATATCAAGTGATTATAAATTTAGACAAAAGTCACAAATTATATTCAAATATGGCATCCCCAAAAACCATTTTACTTTTTCTTTCTTTTTCTTTTTTAGTTCTGGGGACTGAATGTGGGGACTTGGGCACAGTAGATAGATATGTACCTCACCACAGAACTACATATCTATGCCCATTCAATGTATTTTTATGTGCATCTCCCTTCTGAGCCATTTCTAGTTAAAAAGGCTAGAATCAAACAGGTTATCAACCCACTGGCTTTCTGTAACATCCTAGGGTACTACACACAGAAGAAACTCAAATCCCTAGCATCCTAGATAGGATGACGTGTTAAATAATTAGCAACCAGGGTTTCTGTTCCTGGCAGCTAATATGTAAACAGCAATTAATACTAAACACTCACTAATTGTGTGGCATCGGGATTAATAAACAAGAATGTGCCCACAGAGTTATCTCCATTTTATAGGTATGGAAACTGAGGTACAAGAAGGTGATGTGTTCAAAGCTGCATAGCTAAAACACAGCCAAGTCCTGTCTACCTGCTACACTTTCTGACATTCATGTCTCGATGCCTCATTAGATGGCTGGACATCCACTGCTCTATGTACTCAACACCCCACCTGTCATGCCTGGGTGAAAGGGAGCCAGTGACTTCCGGCGGTTTACTTCTTTCATGCTCGCTCGTCTCCAGGACTGCCTTCTGTCTTGGTGACGGACGGACTGTTCTTGAGGGGACAAATGAAAGGACCTCAACTGAGGTCCCTCCTGGTGGTCAGCACCACAACCTTCTCCCTCTCCAGGGCTGGAGCCAAGGTGGTTTTTTTCTTTTGAAATGCCTTGTGTCATCATTTCCTGGTAGGCAGAGGACTGAGGCAATGCTTCCAAAGGCTTGAGACTTGGTTGCAACTGATGATCCTGAGTCTTGGACATCGCTGGTTCCTGGTCTAGCATTTGTTATAGAAAAGCCAAAATATAAAATCAAGGCTACCTCAGATACAAACCTTAGTAAGTATCCGAGCAAAGGGTGACAACAGAAAATGCACACGCCCACAAGATGGCATACAGTTGGAGTACCAGCTTCCTAGGAGCCTAGGCAGAAAGGAAGGAGGAAGGAGGGAAACCTATTTCCCTGGTGATGGGAACACAGAGAAGGCCTTTCTGCAAATCCACACACGTGTGATTCCAAATCCACCAGGAGCTAAGGAGAATTCTGTGATAGTTTAGGAGCCTGAACCCAAAGCAAGAGGCACTGAATTTCACTGTAAAACTCACCTTCTGATCTGGTCACTGAAGTCATCCTGGATGAAAATGGGAAAACAGGAAAATGAGGTGATCTGTTCTTCACACTCCAGTTCCAGTCTCACAGGGGCTTCACTATCCCATAATGGGTCTTGTGCTTCAAATGCCCTCACTTGCCTCCTCCAAGACTCTCAGCAGCAAGGTTATTAACACTGACTGCTGTCTTCAAAAACTCAGTACACAGAACCTATCTTAGCCCCCAGTTCCATGGAAGGTATTAGGATCTTTCTAGAAAACAAACAAAACAACCCCACATCATCTCTTCTCATTCTCTCCAGATTCTGCCATTCCTGGAAATCCTACTTTTCAATCTCTGCCCACATCTGTCCTTCTACCCATAAAACAGATTCATCCTTCATAACACTGCTTAAATATGAAGTCACTTCTCTTAGGCAGATTTGGTGGCCAGGCATCTTTTCTCTACAGAACTGGCTGTAGACTGCACCACATTCCAATTCCCAGTACCTGTCACAGACAACAGAGAGGCAATGTCCGGCATCCCTCCATCTTGCATGTAACTCTCCCTCCCAAAAGACTTCTGAATGTGGAGGATGCTTGGTAAAGAAAAACGAACGGATGCCGAGGGACCATATTGAAAGGACAAAGAAGGGTCCTTCAAGGATCTAAATCACCACAATCCTTATGGCTGATCACATAGACTCAAGCTTGGATAACAGACATGTAAGGGCTTATGAACCTGTATATGTAACTGCCTTCTTCCATCATTATCCCATTCAATACGTTCCACAACTCTGAGTAGGATA
This sequence comes from Rhabdomys pumilio, assembly GCA_030674055.1. Taxonomy (NCBI): domain Eukaryota; kingdom Metazoa; phylum Chordata; class Mammalia; order Rodentia; family Muridae; genus Rhabdomys; species Rhabdomys pumilio. The sequence continues at coordinate 217,630,371 of JANHMN010000002.1, forward strand.
CTCTTATTTGGAGGTCTAGGTTCGGTAGGCAGCCAGCCCGGAGCACTGCAATGCAACCCGGGCTGCCACCCCAGCCCTCTGCCCTATCCGTGCCCACTATCTGGAGTCAGTGACCCCAGCACTGCCCGGGAGAGAGGAGTGGCCTTCCTTCAGACGACCTGTCAAGAGAAAGTCTCTGAGCCCTGGGGCCCTGTAGCTGGTAGCGGCGGGTGGACCAGGCAGAGAGGCGGGTCAGGGGAGAGCGAACCACATCCGGGGAGATGTATGCGACTTCCGAACTCCAGAGTGACGCCCGTGGAGCCCAGCTCCCCTCCCCCCGTTCCTGAAACAGTAAACCCAAGGTCACCTCTGCAGACTCGGCGTCACCGCAGAGGGTCCTCTTCCCGTTAGTCCAGTTCGTGGTTCCTCTCCACCGCAGCTACTTCCGAAACTCCCGCCGAATAACTGCGCATGCGCAGTCCGCAGCTTCCGCGCTCGCAAGCACCGCCCTTGCCTCCGTGGCGCGCATGCGTACTCCGATGTTCAACCTTCTCGCCCTAGCCCACCTTGTCCTAATGTTTTGACGCAGATCCGGATCATCCGCCTCTGCAGCTACACCTACACCGGGGCATTGCCCTTTCCAAAACCCCAGTTTGGTGACTTTTCCCGCCGTAGTCGTACCTATGAAAGTCAAAATCTGGTGGTGTACTTCTGTTCCGGGCCATGACTTCCCTCTATCTCTGACTCCAAAAGTGTAAATAGTGACTTTTAGTCTCCAGGGCGAACTGGAGCTCTGAGCTCAGTTTATCCCTTGCCTATCTACTCCTGCTCCATGGGCTGCTTCCCATGGTCCCTTAAGTACCCAGCAAAGTTCAAGCATATCCTTTGCCAGCCTTAACACAGGCCAACCCTACTGCCGCCACCCCATGCCAGTTCTTGCCTCTGCTCCTTAGTTCGAGCATGCGTTTTGCCTGGAAAACCTTTCCTTTCTCCTTCCAACTTCTATATTAACCCTAGATGTTCAGTGCTCCCAGGAAGCCAACCCATGCCTGCTCCACTGTCCGGTGCCTGGGAGGGTCTTCTTCAGGACAAGGTATAGCGACATCAGAATGCCCCCATGCATCAGTGATTCCTTTCAGATCTGAACCTTGTGAACTGAGAGTCGTACGAAAGATTCCAAAGGGCCAGTTGTGGTGGCACATACCTTTAATCCCAGTACTGGGAAGACAGAGACAGGGGGATCTCTGTGCCTTTCAGGCCAGCCTAGACTACATAGACAGCTCCAGGCCAGCCAAGGATACATAGTGAGACCCTGTCTCAAACAAAAACCCAAAACCCAAAAACAAAAAAAAACAAAAACAAAAAAAAAAAAAAAAAGGAAAAAAAAATCCCCCAAAGAAGCAGAAGATGCTTGGCTGAAGCATAATTTTGATAATTTTGGCCATTCTTCTGATGTAATTGTGGTCCCTTGCAAGTTTTCTGGTAAAAGGTAGAAATGTGTATTCCAGAAGTTTCTACTCTGCCATTCTGGTCTAATAGTTTCAACAGCGACCTGAAAGAGGTATGTTCTCGATTCCCTGAATATCACTTTCTGGAGCACCTCGTATGCTGATGTTCCAAAAGCAGAGCTCAGTATTCCCAGCCACAGCTGGCCCTGTTGGGTGTGCTGAGATTACTGCCTCTTGGAATCTAGTCCCAGTAAACAGCTTTGCTTGGCATTCTCCGATGCTTACCTCCTGTTCGTAAGATGCACACAAAGCCTTTCCATGTTCCACATCAGACTTTCATTTCTTGAATTCATATCCCCTTCCCCTTTCTGGTTACTCTAAAACAGGTTCTCATGCACCCCAGGCTGGTCTCAATATATAGCCAAAGGGAACTTCTGATCCTCTTGCCTTTCCCTCCCAAGTATTGGGATTACCAGTGTCTGCCACCATTCCTGTCTTTGCCTCTTTCCCCCAAGCTTTCAGGCATGCTCTTTCTCTCTCTGAACCTCTCCTGTTTCCTGCCTACAATCCATTACTATCCCCTTTGTCATCTTGACATCCCAATGTTGGGTGTGCTCTCTGCTTCTATAATTGATGCTTAACATCTTAATTTCTAGGCCCATTTATTATATCCTCCATGACTAGCACAGGTCTGACTATTGTTAGCCACCTCTCCCCTCAAAAGAGAAGATCTATAAAAGTAGGTGTTGGGTCTCAGGCTGCCCAAATATCCAGAAATGAGCTAAAACTGGACTACAGGAGGATTTCTGGCAGTTACATAAAAAACAGCATTCCTCCAAGACTGCTTAAAACTGGTTCCCATCTGCCAAAGGGACATATGGCTACCTGTGGCACTCATCAGTTTAGCAAAGCCCGTGTTGCTCTCCAGGCTCCATCACTGTCAAAAGTACCTATGAGACTGGCTAGCCCTTCTCACCTCCCCCTCCACCCTAAACTCCCTCCAGCTCTCCAGCTTCCTCCCTCCCCCATCCCCCCAGCCAGCTCTTCTCCTTTCTCTCCCCCCTCCCCATTTTCTCCCATTTCTGAAGCCCTGGCCATGTTTAGTCTACTTCTATCTCTGCTGTGGACTTTTCCAGAGGCCTCTGGCTGTCCAGTCTTATATTTACAATAAAAACCTTAACCATCTTACGGAGAGGTCGCCGCAACGGCAGCTTCTTTACCGTGTCCCTCACATACAGGAAAGAGTGTCCAAGATGACCCCAATGACCGAAGTTTTTCCTTCAGAAACACTGAAGTAGAATGCCTAGCTCCCAAATCCTCAGTCCACAATCATGGTAGGATAGGAGATATTTGGGGTATTAATTCCATACTATAATGCCTAAAAGTATCTTTTTCTTGTTATGGAAAAGCCTAACTTTTTTTTTCTCCTTTTTGAATGTGGTACATTTTTTTTTTCCTCAGTAGTGGTGACACAACTTCCTGAGAGACACAGGATTATCAGCCAAGAGCCACCCGAAACCGCGCCCCCTACCCCCACGGAGGTGGCCCCATCTAAGTGATTCCAAATTAGCCAGCTGGTTCCAGTTTTTCCCTCCTCCTAAGAAACTCGTGGTGGAATGGTGTTAGCATTCAAATCGGCTGGGGCCCCCATGAGCCTCTCTAGGGAAAAGCAGAGAGCAGGCAACTGTTTATATGACATACTTTATTTCCAATCTACAACCATTAAAAACACTTTGTAAGTTTACACTGTACAATTCTCATGTCTGAAATAAGACACAGGGCAAGGGCAGCTGGTGGACTGGATGCTGTCCTTCCACCCCATTTGTCCTGGGAAGGAGCCTTTAGAGATAGAAAGGCGGAGGGGGTAGTGGAAGAGAGGAGGACAGAACAGTGGAAGACAGAGGTGGATAGTTGGCCCAAGAATGCCCTTGGTTCCTTCCCTCCTGAGGGGTCCCGCATGGCCCACGACTGCAGGACCCTCATCAGGAAACGAGGCTGACCAGGAAGGGGCTTCACAGTATTGGCCGGGTTGAGGAGGGGAGCCAGAATGGAGAGGAGAGGCAGTCTCTAGCTTTTCCCTAGGTGCTGGGGGCTGGAACTGATTTTTGGCACAGTCTACATGGTCTCCCTGAAATTGGGAGGGTGAGGAGGTGCAGCATGGGAGTGTGAGGTGAGTGGGCATGGGATTTTCTTCTTGCAGCCTTGGGCTTCTCTCCCTTTGTACAGAGGCCCTCTGGCAATGGGGGAGGATCCCAATGGATAAATGAAAAGGGTCCTTCTTGCCTCCTGCCTCCAGGGACTCTCCCCCTTGCCTGCTCTGATCACTTATTCAGCTTTCTCGAAAATCCAAATTAGCCAGAGGATGGTGAGCTGTTTCCTGGTGATGTTTCTACTATGAGTAGTTATCAGTGGTGCCACCAGCTGCCTTGGCAACCTGGTATTCCTAAGGCAAGCCACGTTGGCAAGGTCCAGCCGTAGAGGCACCAAGAGATAGATGTTAGGAGTGATGTAGTGGGTGAGCCCCCCTGTGTGGAGACATAAACTAAGGCACAGAGATCAATAGTTGAGCCAAGGGAGGAACAAGGGTTGTCAGGCAGGACCCAATGGATCCAGGGGAGGCTATGGAGCCCCAAACCACAAAGGAGATGAGGCCAACACAGTTATCACAGTGCTCTCAAGAGGACCATAAAACTGGGAGGCTCAAACTTGGGATAGGTTTCCAGACTCTCAGCCAAGGTCTCTCTCATCACAGAAGTGGCACAGGTGGCTGGCGGCTTGTGGCATGACAAGGAAGCCAGACTCAACTGCCTCAGTCCTTCCATAATATTTAGAGAAAACCAAAGCCTTTCCCTTTAGGGTCCAGGGAGCTAGTGAAGGGCAGGAAAGTGGTCAGGTGGAGCAGGGACTGTGGCCCAGGACCACACCCTTGGTCCTCTTTCACGAATCTGTGGATTCTGCAAACTGCAGATGTCGTTGGATCAGGGGATTAGGTTCTGCCAAGATGAGCTGATTTGCAGGGGAGAACTGATGGGATGGACAGAGAGGCACAAAACCAAAGAAAGAGAGGTCAAGCTTCTCCTTTACCAAAGCTACCAAGAGTGAGGTGGGCAGAGAAGACCCAAAGGTGCAGAGCTAGTCCATGTCCATCACACATCCTCCCAGTGGAAGGTGATGCTATTGGGAGACTGAGGACAGGGAAGACAGGAGGCAGAGAGTGGGATGAGTCTGATGAGGAGGGCTGGAAGAGATGGAGTACCATTATCCATGGGAAAAGCAGACGCCTCTAGTGAGACAAAATACAAAATAAACACAAGTGAGGATAATTCCAGATCTCAGAGCAAACCTTTGAGTCAGGTGACAGACATGAAACTTCCCCAATGGGGTGGGCATGTGAGTTTGTTGGGACAGGAAAGAGACTGCCAGGGTCACACACAAATTCACCAGAGGACACAGGAAGCTGAGGGCTAATACTATAGAGAGCCCAGGGCCCCAGAGGAAAAAACCTGGCCCTAGGCTAGGGCTACTCCATCTGGTGGCAGGAAGAGGCTAGAAGGTAGTGACAGGAGGGAGATTCTAATGATAAAGGAGGAGTGGAGGTGTGTGAGGCAGGAAGTGAACCCCAACCAAGATTAAGGTCCAACCACACCCCTGGAGCATGCTTCATTCATTATGTATAGAATCAGAGAGTTGGGAGCTATGCCTTGGGCAAGCCATGCCCTTCTCCACATATAAGGGGTGAGACACAAATGATAAATACTGGGTTCTATCTACATGAGTACCTAAACCAGGCCAGTGAAGAAGAGAGAAAGCAGACCAGAGGTCATCCGGCCTGGGGCAGGGGTGGGAGTTACTGCGTAGGGGTTAGTTAGTAATTATTACGGGGGTGTGGTATTTCAGTTTGGGACTGAGAAGTAGTTCTGGAGATAGTGGTGGTTAACACAGTATTGAGAATGAATTTAAAGGACTCTTAAGGCCAGGGGCGGTGGCAAATATCAATGGTGATGAGGCAGAAAAGTAGTAAGAGTTCACGCTCATCCTTGGTTACACAGTGAGTTGGAGGCCAACTGATGATACAACAGACCTTGTCTCAAAGTGAATACATTTTTTAAAGCCTCTTAGGTGCTGGAGATGTAACTCACCGGTAAGATGCACGCCTCACCTGCACTAGGCTCGGAGTCTCACCCCCTGCATGTGCAAATGGATGCACATACACACACACAAGGACTACAGTAACATTTTAAAATGTGAGCAGGTTGGTGAGATTCTCCTCTGGTCCCCTTCTATTTAAGGCCAATGAGGGAAGGGGGTACATGCTACCACTGAGGGGCTCCATGGCTATAAAGAGCATGGTCAGATACACTCAGATTTATATAGAACATCAGCTTTTTTAGTCAAACAGGCACGATGTATTTGGTCTTCTCTACCTACAACCACCACTTTATAGCTGGGGAAACTGAGGCATAGACTAGCCCTGTGATTTGGCCAAGGTCATGCACACAGGTAGCAGTTTATTATTTTGTGAACTGTCTTCTGGAAGACACGTCTTATCTTGGGCTAACCTGGTATTACACCTATCAGCTTCAGGGTCTTTAAAGAGACCCCAGCTTCTACGTTACTTTGTCTCCCGGAGCAACGGTGATTGGCTGATGAAAGTGATTAAGGCCTGACATGTTTCTCTTCTCACCGTGGTCTCTAGGAAACTTAAGGAAATTTAACACTGAGTATGGTGGCGCGAGCCTGACATCGCCAAACTTGGGAGGCAGAGGCAGGAAAATTACCACAAATTTAAGGTCTACATAGCAATTTTCAGATTGGCCAGGGATAATGTCTAAAACCAAAAACAGATAGACAAAATAGCAGGGGGAGCAAGGGAGTATAATTTAAATGTGTAGTTATGGGGATTAGAGCAGGAAGACTGGGAAAATAAATGTTTTCCTTTTTTTTTTCTTGGCAATGCTGGGCAAGTGCTCTATGGCTGAGACACACGTCCTTAGTTCTATCATCCTCTGGTCTCCCAGTTCTGTTTGTTTTCCAACAGTAGGGAGAGAGCAAGCATCAACCACTGAGCCACCCACCATTTTCTAAAATCTCTGAGATGACACCTCAGAAAACTGCCCAGGCTGACCTTGAACTCACTCCATAGTCCAAACAGGCTTTGAACTTGATCCTTCTGCTTCTGCCTCCTGAGTAGCCAGGATTAAAGGCCTGTGCCACCAGCCTTTCTGGCTTTGTTTTATGAAACATATGACTTAAGGTGGAATGCTGGTTTTCACATCCTTTGAAACCCCTTGGAATAATGTTTGGCTGAAACACCCTTACTCCTCAAATCACAAGTCAGTGCTCAGGGCTCTTGTTCAGGACCAGTCACTATGAACAGTGACTCAAAATGTTATGGATGACTGGGACTGTGTGAGACTTTCTGGTTCAGGGCTCCAGGGCAAAAACTCTGTTTTCTCCTTTGTGGAATGAGAGCGCCAAGCCCTGTTCTTTTAAAACTGCCCCTGTTCTTTTAAAACTGCCCCTCGAGAGTTGCCCTGGAGAGACTAAGGAGAGATGGGGAGATGGTGATGTGACCCCTAAACAGTACAGTGCTCTAGGGAGGACAGTGGAAGAATGTTTGCTATTACAGTGAGGAGGGAGAGGGAGGCAGTAGGCAGTTGAGGCTGGAACTGGATCCATTCTAGGTGGGTGGTAAGGGGAAGAGTCTGGGTATTGGCTGGGTAAAAGCTGAGTGACAAATGTATCCATGAAAGGTACACAGAGTGGCATGCTGGTGCCTAGAAGGTCAAGTCTTTTGAGTACTCAGTTTTATCACCTGGAGGTCAGCTGGTAGATGAATATCCCTGCAGAGACAAAGAGACAGGGCCCAATCTGAGCTCCCAGAGAACAAGATCTCTAGAGGCCAGCCTTGGTGGGAGGAGGGCTGGGAGGAAGGCTCCAGGGCAAAGGGAAATGGATCCTGATTCTTTGTTCGGTCAGGGGGCCCTAAAGGGCTCTGAATCTCATTTCAAAACCAATCACCACTGCTTCAAGACAGTCTCATTCGGTTTAGCCCTGGGAAGAGGTGAGATATAACTTAGTTGCAATCATGTAACTTAACTCACCCTCATGTCCCCAGCCAAATGTGTCAACCCTGTAGGCACAAGCCAGGCAATCTTTTAGAGGATGGGACCCCAAGGCTTCTTGGGACATTGGTTCAAGGAAGAAGAAGAGGAGGAGGAAGAGGAGGAAAAAGAGGAGGAGGAGAGGGAGGAGGAGGAGGGAGGAAGAGGAGGAAAGAAAGAAGAAGAAGAGGAGGAGGAGGAGGAAGAGGAGAAAAGCAGAGGTGAACAGAAAGAACAAAGACAGGAGGAAGGGCGGAGCTCCTTCCCATGACCCCAGGCCTCAAGGGGCATACCCCAATGTAAGCCAGGCAGTTGTCTGCTTTGGGAATGTTACCAAGACATAAAAGGCATTTGAAGAAAACTTAGAACAGATAAACTTAGAAATTACATTTCAAAAGAGTAGAGAGATTTACAAACCAACCCTTTCACCCCACCCCCAAAGAAAACAGAACCAGTTACCAAGTAAAATGCTAAAGATCAAACCAAACCAATATTTACACGAAACATTTTTAACCCCATAGAGCCCTATGTCCAGAGGCTTCCATAGGGACAGTGACAAGTGGCCTTGCACAGTGGCAAGCAAGAATTAGAAACGGGGACTGAAAAACAAAGACCTGGAGCTTGCAACACCTGTTGGGGGGCCACAGGAGCCAGGTGCTGAGACAGTGGAGATGTACAACCCATACGGAGACGATGGTAAGGCTGAATGGCCCCTAAGCCCTGAAGTTCAGGACTACGGGGACTTTTCTCCAAGCCTCCCAAGCTCTCAGCAGCTCTGGGAGGTGGCAGAAGGCCTCTGGTGGCTTGTGGCCTGGTGTGGTCCCCTCAGCTAGAAATAACCTTAGAGGGGCCTCTGACCTCTTAGAGGAGAGCAGTTGCATCCTGCAGGGAGCTGGCCCACGGTCCACTGGCCTGCTGGCTATGCCCACACAAGTTACTGGGCATGAGTCAACAGCTGCTGGAAAGCACTGTCCCTGACATACTGCCCATAGGGAATGGGGTCGAGGGGCTTTGGGTAACTGGCCCAGGTGTCTCTAAAAAGATAGCCTGGGTACAGGTAAGTGGGAGTGTAGAGGCATCTCCCTAGTCCTGGAACAAACCAGCTATGCAGCTGGCTCTCTGCCTTCCCGAGGGGATCTCTGCACAAAAGCCAATCTACCCCTGGATGAGTCTGGGTCCCCAGCCAGGAAGAGGGGCGGCACATCACATGCGTACAACTGTTGGTTACTTGGCACCAAGGGGAGGCATGTGAGCCCTCCCTATCCTGCAGCTGAGCTATACTGGTGTGGTTCAGGGCTGTAGGAAGGACAGGCAGTAGAGCTTGGGCTTGAAGAGCCATGAGTGGCTGTAAGGCTAAGAGAAGGGCTGGTGAACAGGCTGGCAGGCTGGTAGATACTCTCAGATCCGTGTGCAAAGCTGCAATAGACAACATTCTACAAGTCCATGCTGTTTTCCTGCCAGTTCTTACTTCAGGAACGTGGAAGGGTCGCTGTGCTCGGAACAGAGCTCCAGTCATCTGTGTTTGACTCATGAGAAAAGGTGTTGGAGGGAAGGGAAGGATGAGAAGGATCCTGGAGAATATCTGGGGAGTGATGACATCACTGGCCTGCAGTTCGTCTGAAACATTTACAGTCTGACCTGTAGAGGCTGGGCCAAGTACCGGGTGATGAGAAGTAGCGCTCTGAGACTAAATGGCCAGTGGTATTGGAGGAACAAGGTGCAGAGCCCCAGCTCTGCCGAGGACCCTTCTGACAAAACCTGGAGACCTGAGCCTGGTGCTGAGCTGCCTCAGACCAAGGGGGGCTCCATGGTGTCATAAGCCCTACACTGTCCCAGTGGCAAGGATGCCTCTAATAAATTACCTTAGGGGCTCTGAGGAGGGGAGAATGGGGTAAGTTAAATTATTAAAATAAAGTAAATGACCTTAAATATTTATAGTATGAAAAATTGAAATAAACAATCTAGGCAAATAAACAATGTAGGCCCTTGTCTTGGGCTGTGCCTTGGCCTCTTGGTGCTCTCTCTGGTCTGACCTAACCAATAGTTATGCTCCCAGGGAGCATTTCTGCTCTCTGCCTGCTGCAGGACTGTGGCACCTAACCCTGTTGCCAAGAAAGAGGCCCTAGGGATCAAGGCATGGCATGTAGGCATTTACCTCTTCGTCAGGTGTTGAGATGGATGCTCTAACCATTTCTGTTCTCATGGAGTCTCCTACAAAAGTTGGGCCTTCATGCCCCCATGACAAGGGAGTCGGCTCTGCTGGCCTCCTACTCTGAACCCGACATACTCCTACCTGTCCCCCAGCTTTTGCTACATGTGGGCACAGGCAGGGGGGATCCAGGGCTCCAGGATTCCAAGTGTACTTGGCCCTGAATTCTGCTCTATCATGTCCCCCTTCCCTACTCCAGGAAGGCCTAGCAACCAGAGCATCAGGGTAGAGAGGAGGGAGCAAGAAGTGACAGTCACACCCAGGCCCAGCTCTTCTGAGATCCTCAAGCTGGGCCCTAAGCAAAAGTGGAATCCTCTGAGTGGCTTCTCCCCCACATGTGGTCAGTAGGGAGCATCGCTGTCAGCCCTGTTCCTGGAGCCTGGCCAGAAATGCCTCCTTTTCTGGATCCTTCTAAGAAGCGGTGTAGGTGGACCAGGCCCCCTTAGGATCCAGAGCTGACTTGCTGAGCTCTTCAGGTGTTTTTGAGGCCCAGTCCTGGTCACCTGGGTTTGGTCTTTCTCCTCACTCACTGCCTTCCCCTGGAAATCAGAGGTCACTTCCCAGCAGTCAGCAAGACACCTTGCTTTACCTTAGTGTGAAAGCTCTTCTCTGGCAGTAGCATAGCCACTGTTCCTCCTGGATGGACTGAGGCTGAGGACTTGACCCCTTATCTCATCTCCAGGGTCTGGGCTGCTTGAGGCAGGAGCTTGGCTGCTCTGTGACTCACTGGGGAGCTGCCCTCTCCTCCCCGCCCCAGCCTGACTCTGAAGGGTGCAGCCTGCACTTGGAAGGAGAGTGCCGGATGGTATTGCGGGATGGCCTGATGAAGCAGGAGGCAAGCGACTGGGTGCTGCAGTCACAAACGGCATCCTGGGGAGAGACAGGGAAGAGATCAGAGCCCGAGGCTTTGGCTACAGCCACCCAGGACCCAGGACTCAGCAATGTCTCATGCTGAGTCAGGGCCTCAAACTCTGCTCTAGACCATGTTACTTCTACTAGGACAACGATGGATCCACACTCCAGTAACGTCTGCAAGACACAGACAGGGCAGATGCTGTCCAAGCTGAGATTCTCAACATTCTACACATACACGGCCAGCACCGCCTCACCTCTACAGCTTACTTCACATCTGCAAAATACAAATACTTTTCCGCTGCTGTGAAGTCTGCTGGTTTTCTTTTTGTTGTTGTTGTTCTATTGTGTTGGGGCCATTTGTTTGCATGTGTATTTGTGCACAGCAAGTATGGAGTGCCCGTAGTCTGGAAGGTTGTCAGATACCCTGGAACTAGAGTTACAGACAGTTGTGAGCCATCATGTGGGTGCTGAGAATGGAACCCAGGTCCTCTGGAAAAGCAGCCTGTGCTCTTAACTGCTGAGCCATCTCCCCAGCTCCTGGGTCTCAGTCTTTTTTTTTTTTTTTTTTTTTTTTTGGTTTTTCAAGACAGGGTTTCTCTGTGTAGCCCTGGCTGTCCTGGAACTCACTCGGTAGACCAGGCTGGCCTCGAACTCAGAAATCCGCCTGCCTCTTCCTCCCAAGTCCTGGAATTAAAGGCGTGCGCCACCACCGCCCGGCCTGGGTCTCAGTCTTAATGGTTCTATAATGTTCTACTGAATGGAAATACATACTTTCCAATTTGCTCTCCCCCTCCCCCCAGTACTAGAAATGGAACCTAGGGCCTCGAACAAGCCAGGCAGGTGCTCTACCAATGAGATACATCCTCAGCTCCAGTTTACTCTGTCTGCTTCTTTGTGTCAGGGTCACACTGTATAGCTCCAGCTGGCCTTGAATTCACTATGTAGCCCAGGCTGGCCTCTCTGTGATGCTTCAGTTTCAGCTATTCAAATACTGGGATTAAGGGCATGTGCTCTCACAAACGGAGTACTGAGGCTTTCCAGATTCACTTTTGGCATGTATTTAGGTAGATTCATTCTTCTTCTTATTATTATTATTATTATTATTATTATGTATTTATTTATTTATTTTTCAGACAAGCTTTCTTTGTGCAGCCCTGGCTGTAGATCAGACAGACTGGCCTCAAAGATCCACCTGCCTCTGCCTCCCACTTGCTGGGATTAAAGGCGTGCGCCACCAAGCCTGGCTTATTCATTTTTTAAAAATTATTATCAGAACAAAGAAATGGTGAAAAGCACTGCTGTAGAACCCGAATGTTCTCTCAGCTCTACCACTTCCTAGGCAAGTGACACGCTACGAGCTTTTCTCTCCTCTTCTCGACAATGAGAGACATGTTTCTCAGGTTGTGAGGGTCCGATCAAACAGTACATATAAAGAATATGACATAGTGCCCACCTAGCACGTAATATGTCTCAGTAGCACACTCCTTTCTCCTTTCTATCTCTTTTTTAAGTGTTGGGATTGAACTCAGGGCTTCCTGTGTGCTAGGCATGTGGTTTTACCATCAAACCACACTCCAGCCCTGAACCGCTGTTGCTTTCCTTCTTTTAAAAAAAGGATATGTTTAACTACACACACACACACACACACACACACACACACACACACGTCTAACTATATATGTCTGAGTAGTCTGACTCCTGTACATAAACGCACCACATGTGTGCAGTGCCCAGAGGCCAGAGGAGGGCGTTGGATCCCTTGGAACTGTGTTACAGGCCGTTGTGAGCCACAAGGTGAGTGCTAAGAACTGCATCCATGCAAAGGGAATCAGGGACAAGTTTGGTGACTCAGTTTTCTTACTGCCACCACCGATTGGACCCAGGCCATCACTTTGGGGTCAAGGACCTTTTGTTCGTCCTGCCTTCTTACCTTTAGACTTAAACAAGTGCACTTCCTGACCACGAGGCTGCCCACCTTCAGACCAGATTAAAGTCATTAACTTTCCTGGTTCTCCGGCCTTGGGACTCAGACTGGAACTAAACCACTGGCCAGACCCCATGTTGGACTCTTAACATTGAAAACATTGAAACTAACACACTCTCTCACTCTCTCTCTCTCTCTCTCTCTCTCTCTCTCTCTCCCTCCCCCTCCCTTTCTCAGTCATTCTTATATTCATTTATATTCTCTTCTTCTCTCCTCTCTCTCTTCCTTGAATGTATTAGGACTAAACCCAGGGCCTCACACATTATAGACTTATTTGGTGCAACTAAGCTAGACCCTAATCTAAACAACCTCTTCTGAAAGACTATTTATTTGACAACACATCAAATGCCTTATAAATTTATAAATATTCTTTTATCCTATTTCTGCCAATCAAACTTAATGAAATAATCTGAAATGTAATTTTTTGTTGTTGTTGTTTTGTTGAGGCAAGGTTTCTCTGTGTAGCCCTGACTGACCTGGAACTCATTATGTAGACCAGGCTGGCCTCAAACTCACAGAGATCCACCTGCCTCTGCCTCCTGAGTGCTGGGATTAAAGATATGAACCACCGTTGGGCTCTATGTAAATTTACAAGTTTTTCTATCAAGACATTCAGTTCAGCACCCTTTATCACAGGGAAAACTGGGAAGCACCTAACACACAGTAACGGAAGTGACCTGTTCAGCAGTCTCAGTCCCACCGTACACACTGACTTCTTCTGTATCGCTCTGTGCTTCCTCCTAGAGCCCTCCCTGAGTCCACAGTAGGACTGCAGCTAGCTAGAACGAGGGGTACAGCTCATCCAGGTTCAACCAATCAGTTTCTTTCTCCTAAAAATACAAAATTGAGACAGAGGGATTTGAGTCAACAACGTCTCTAAGGTGCTTGATCAGATTTGCCTGATCCTTTTTTAAAAACTTATTTATTTAATATGAGTGTTCTACTGCCTATACATACACCTGCCTGATGAGAGCATCAGGTCTCCCTCTAGATGGTTGTGAGCCACCATGTGGTTGCTGGGAATTGAACTCAGGACCTCTGGAAGAGAAGCCAGTGCTCTTAACCGATGAGCCATCTCTCCAGCTCCCTTGCCTGGTCTTTAAGGTAGATGCAAGAGAAGAGGGTGGCTGGAGATGCTTCAGTACTTGCTGTTCATGCACAGTACCAGGGGTTGGTTCCTGGCACTCAGGCTGCACACAGCTGCCTGTAACTCCAGTTTCAGGGGACCTGACATCCTCCTGCCTCTGCAAGTATGCACATACACATGATGAACAAAGACTCATACAGACAAACATACATACACATGTAAAAAAAAAAAAAAAAAGCCAGGAGACTGGAGAGATGGCTCAGTAGTTAAGGGCACACTGGCTACTCTTCCAGAAGACTCAGAATCAAGTCATAGAACCTACATGGCAGCTCAAAAACTGTCTATAACCCCAGCTCCAAGGGATCCAACACCCTCACACTGACACACACATACACACAGAAAAAAAAAAAGTAAAATATTAAAGAAAAGAAAAAAGAGGGGGGCTATAGAAGAAAATAAAGTTCAAGCAAGAGGAGAGGGAGATGCTGCATGGCTGGCTGGCTGCATGGTTGGCTCACTGTACGGCTGGCTCACTCTCAGGTTCCATAAGACTCTACCATCCTGCAGAGACCAGGGCTACACAAAGAAACCCTTTCTTGGAGGAAAAAAAAAGAACTTTTAAGACACACAAATATCTTTCCTGAGTAAGAGCCAAGACGGTCTTGGGATGTGCCTAAGATGGTAGGGTACTTACCTACCTAGCAGGCACAAAGCCCTGGATACAGTCTCCAGCACCATATACACCAGGTGCCATGAACATACCTGTAATCCCAGCACAGAGGCAAGGGAATCAGGAATTGAAGATCAAATTCAGCCACATAGAAAGTTCAAGGCCAGCCTGGGCTACATGAGACTCTGACTTTAAAGAAAAGAAGCAAAACACAGAACAGCACAAAACAGAAGAGTTTGGACTTTCTAGGCTAACCCCCCATTCTGAGAGAAGAGTGAAGTCCATCCATACCTCACTGGGAAGGATCAAGGATCCATCTCCATCTCGAAGGACACCATCCTTCCCCATCTGGGACAGCATGGTGGGTCTGACCTCTTCGCTACCACCTGCCTTGGCTGCCTTCTTATTCAGGATCCTGGTTACACCCTCGGATTGGTGGTAGCTGGCTGGCGAAAGGGGCTCTGGTTTCTTGGAGCTCTCCTCGCCTGCTGCAGTAGTGGGGCTCGGGGCCCGGCCACACACATTCCGGAAGAACTCCTGAACAATGCCATACTTGGGAGGCTCAGGCTTGGTTCGGGCCTCGGACATGCCCAGTTTCCACACAGACTCAGTGCTCCCTGAGTGCTCCACCACACTAAAGAGGCTGGACAGCCCATCATTGATGTTCCTCAGTACTGGACTATCCCGTGTGGTGGTGGAGCGAGCCCAGGCCGAGCCATTCTGCTTGCCCTGGTGCAGGTTCCACAGGCTGCGGTCCTTGGTGCTGTCCAGCTTGGACACTGATCGCCTCTGGAGCTTGGGTGAGCCGTACTTGGGCGAGCAACATGGCCGCTCAATGCGAGAATGGACCTTGTCCAGGGAGGAAGAGATCTGCTTGCTTCGCACCGACACAAGTGAGGAGCTTCGGGGTGACCAGCTCTTGCTATGGAGGCTGCTGCGGGGTGGGTCGGTCTGCAGGCCTACACTAACCGTCCGAATGGTCTGGGTGCCCACAGTGGCCAGACCTACTGTCTGGCTGGATGTGCTCTTTACCTTCCTCTCCAGGGAGCCGGAGCGCATGGCCTGCCGCACACAGTTGGTGATCTCCTTCATGTCATCACTCATATTGCCCGACATCTCAAAGTCATGCAAGGCTGCGGGGAAAGCAGGTCCAGAGCCCGAGGTGCTGGCTCCGGATCCTCCGTCCAGCCGCTGCCGAGAGAAATTGCAAAGCCACCGGCTGTAGGAGCTCTCAGCCAGCCCGTCAGCCTCGGCTGACTCCTTGGGCTTAGCTGTGGTGAAGAGGAAGCCTGGCTCAATGAGGATCTTGCCCTCCTTGTCATGGACGACAGGGACACCCAGGCGCCGGGCCACTGGGGGACTGTAGTAGACTCGTATTCCAGTCTTGTCTGGAGCAGTGTAGCTACGCTGCATCTGTCTCCCTGCAGGCTCCTGACAGGCCAGGCTACCAATGTGGCTACAGTCCCGGGTGGAAAGCCCGGGCTTTTCCTTGGCATCTTTCTCAGGCTCCACGGGCTCAGTACTCACAAAGGCAAAAGCAGGGCTGTTGGGCAGCTTCTTGGTCCGGGCATCTCCGCCAGCAAGGTAGGGGGAACAGTCAAGCAAACTTTCAAACTCAGACATGGAGGAGACTGATTTGGTCCTGGGAAAAGTAAAGGAAGAAAATGGAGTTAACGGAAAATAACACCTCAAGCACGCTGCTCTACTTACCTGGACATGCACATGGGGACCAAGCCTGTCTTGCCTATCTCTTGTAGCCAACCTGGCTTCTACCTCTTCAAACCCTGTCTATACGCTTAAGTAGCAGAAACACTAGGATCACAGTTAACCTCTAGGCAGAAGAAGCCAGAAACAGCTCTTTCAATCCCCTGACTGCAGCCCTTAGCACACAGTGGGTGGAATCTGGAGTAAGTACCTTGCCTCCTCACACCTTTGCTAGGGTAGCTCTGATGGGCTCAGCCTCTGCTGGCTCCCAGGTTCCTCTGCAATCCTGAGCTCCAGCTACCCCGTGACTATCTTGGTAGGATCCCAGCCGCCTCCCTACCCCCCATCTCCCCACCCCCACCAATCATTTGACACTCCTTTGACCCACTCACTGCCCTCATTCGCTATCTCACATCCAGGCTGGGTTTGCTACTGGAGTGCTCTACTGCATCTGACTAGACACTGTGCAGCTCTGGAGGCATCTCCAATTATCCCACAGAGAGAGGGAGGCACCCAAGGCCCCTGTGCTAGGAATGGCAGAGCTGGAATTTACACCTGTCCCTCTGGCTCCACTGCCCCCCTCACTCTAGAATGTTCTGTACTGCCCCTCACTTCTTTCCCAGAGGGTCTTAATGATGGGAACACTATCCTTGCATATCCCCTTGGTCATAACATGGTAGTAGGTCTAATGGACACTGCCCAGTAATACCCCAAAGGGATATCTACCATGATTCAAATTCCAGGGAGAAAAAGAGAACCCCAAAGGAGCCAAATGGCTTCTCTGTCAGCAAGTGCAGCTGAGGCTCCAGTTTTCCATACCCAGAATCAACATTAAACTGCAGGCTACAATCCTCATGGCCCCAAGCTCTCCAGTTCCCGAGTGCCTGGGGTTGGGGAGGCGGGGGAGGGGGGGGACATCTGGTGGTTCTCCCAACTCTCACAGGGGTGGGAGTGGACACACGGAGCAGGGGAGTAAAGAGAATAAAAGCCGCCGGGTGATGGCGCACGCCTTTAATCCCAGCACTTGGGAGGCAGAGGCAGGCAGATTTCTGAGTTCGAGGCCAGCCTGGTCTACCAAGTGAGTTCCAGGACAGCCAGGGCTACACAGAGAAACCTTGTCTCCAAACCCCCCCCCCAAAAAAAAAAGAGAGAGAGAGAGAGAGAGAATAAAAGCCAAAAGTCTATAGGGCTGGGGCCAGAGCTGTGGGGTAGAGAAAAGGACTGGGGGATGAGAGGCCAGCACCTCTTTAAGCCGGTTCCCCCAAGCTCAGCTTCAGAAATACCCTCCTTGTCATGGGTCTTCTCACTTCGTGTCTGTCAAAGGAAGAGACAAGAAGGTCAGTTCTAGTGACCAGTATGTGACAGGTGATGACATGAGACCCTTGTGGGAGCTGAGCCCAAGACTCCACACGAGTCCTCTCCTCTGGAGAGTAAGATGCAGTCATCAGTAATCTAAAGGGTCCCCTGGTCATGTCTGCACCATTACCTCTCACCCCCTTATAAAAGCAATGTGATCCAGGCTCAGGTATCTGGGGTGCAAAGAGGGACCAGAGAAAGAGGGACCATGAGACAGAATTTTTCCATGACAGCCGCTGTACAGTTGATGGTTTGCAGTGATTTCGAGGTTTTCCCACACTGGGTCTAGAGACACAGCCCTCAGGGCCCATGAGTAAGCAGAAGCACATCACTAGTCCTGTGAGCCCCTCAAAATCCTCTCTGCTTCAGTTCCCCAGAACAGGCATTTGGCTCTTGTAGCCCCACATCCTGAGTAGCGTGCCATTTCTTCATGTCACGAGGAGGGATGAGATGAGGGGCCTGTATGGAACCTTTGTTCCTCAGCTCTGTGTTCTATGGACAGTCCCCCTGACCTTATGTGTGAATTCCTTCACTGTGACCCTACTGAGCCCACTCAGGATGAGGCCAGGGCAATGAGAAACTGGGGCTCAGAGAAAGAGAGTGACTCACCTAAGACCACACAGCTTTTTAGAAGTCCTGCTCTCTGTTGAGATATAACTGAAATGGCCTGGGATTTCTCCCACAGCAGAGAACCCTTCCCAAGTCCAAATCCATGGGCAGGAGTCATGGGTAGTGACTCTGGGCCTAAGGAGGGTGTGGCTTCTGGGACAGAGTTCGAATCCTTCTGTCACATTTCCCACAAGGAATTTTCTGGTACAGTCGGGGCCAGTAGAAGGTGGGGAGCAGCACTCAGGAGGGGAGCAGCACTCAGGCGGGGAGCAGCACTCAGGCGGGGAGCAGCACTCACCTCTTTCCAGCTGCTGTCTTGCTTCTCCAGGTCTGAGTGCTTCAGGACCCAGGGCTCAGCAGCCTTCTGCAGCTAAGAAAGACAAAGAGTGTTTGCTGGTGGGCAGGGCTACTCTGAGCAGGGTCACTCCCCAGCCTCAATTCTATAGGCCACATGACCCGTAACATGGGCCAGCATCGGCTTCTCAGTAGATAGTAGCTCTGAGCCCCCACAAGGTGGATTTGGAAAGCAGTGATAGGAGCAGCTCCTGGCAGGCATCTTCCTGGCCTGGCTAACAGAGCTAAGAGGACAGCTAGGGCAGACGAGCAGTAACTATCTCATCAGGGACCATGCTACGATCCTGCTGAGTCCTGAGGTGTTCCCTGGAGCACCATACTTCCAGGGTGCACATCAGTTCATTTTCCTCATAGCAGCCATAGGAGCAGGTATGACCGTGATTGTTTCTATGTAGCGGGTGAGAGGAGAAAGTCAACAGAAGGAAGGCCCAGATGTGAGAGCTCAAGCAGCAACTGGGATGACGGGTTCCACACCATCATTTCCTTTGAATTCCTCCATCCCTTCACAACTGGCTCCCACATGGGGTGACTCACCCTAGTTTCCCCAGGGCTTTCCCAGTGTTATTAAGACTCATGTTCCTACCCCAAACCTTTCAGTTCTGAAAAAGCAAGTAGGCTTTGCCTTCCACTTCCCAAAAGTCCAACGGAAGTCCTGAGCAACACCAGGGCAGGCTGGCTACCTGTCTGCACTTGAACCCATGTCTCAAACTTTGCTTCCTAGAAACCCAACGTAACCAAAGAGAAAGGAGATGGCAACAAAAGTCACCTCAGCATGAATGAACAACAATCACAGGTGAAGATGTAAACCAAGGCCCAGTCAGGGGTATCTAGGAGCACTGTGCCATTCTTGCGGCTAGCTCTTTTATTCCCAGCACCCACATGGCAGCTCACAACCACCTATAACTGTAATTCTGGGAAATCTGACACTAGCTGGAGGCCACCAGGCATGAATATGGTGCATATGCATATAAATGAAAAAAAAAAAAAAAAAAAAACAAAAAAACAAACCACTCATCCACATTAAAAAAAAAAGTAAATCTTAAAAAAAAAAAAATCCACCAGATGTCAGAAACAGGACATTTTGGCTCATTTTTCTCTTCTGTAAAATGGTCTTTTACAGGGCTGTGAGGGTTTAAGATGGCATTCTGAGAAGACACCCAAAGGTGGTCGTTTGGAGAGATGCTCATTCTCCTGTCAGGGTGAGTCCAAAGCCTGGAGAGTCATGAGAAAAGGCAAATCGCGTCTGCACACTGCTCTGACTACATACACACACACACACACACACACACACACACACACACACACACACACACAGCAGAGAGCCCTCACCCCACCCCACCCCCATTTCGCTTTCACCGGCTCTCTAGCCATGTGAGAGCCTGTGAATGCAGCACTGTAAACACCGTACACACACTTGCGCAGACTACAGTAGGGGCTGCTTTCTGCTTGTTTGGTTGTTTGAGACAGGGTTTCACAGAAACCAGGCTGGCTTCAAACTAAGTAGCTGAGGATAATGACCTTGAACCTCCAATTCTCCTGCCTTTACCTCCTAAGAACTTACAGGCACGAGCTGCCACATTTGGCTCTCGTGGTGTTGGGAATCCAGCCCAGGGCTTCATGCGTGCTAGCCAGTGCTCTACCAGCTCTAAGTGAAACACGGTGTCGAGAATTCTGTCAGTGTGGAATGACTGGGGATCAAGCAGCAGTTAAACTGAGCGAGGCTCTCCTCAGAGGAGTACACATGCGGGAGCACAATGACTCAATTAGCGAAAACCAAACCAAACAGAAAACCCTCCACAGATGCACACCTACAGAGCCAAAGGGAGGGAGCAGATGGATTTTTTTTTTTTTTTTTTTTTTTTTTTGGTAATACTTAGGTCTTGATTTCTCTCTCTGGTCAGAGGACTCTAGCTTTCCTATGGGAATCGCTCTTGGCTCTTCCTATTTGGGTCCTGGGTCTTGAGAGGCCCTACTGACGGGCACATGATTGACACCTGCTCAGTGAGAACTTAAGGGACAAAAGCAGTTCCTTACTGCAGCTGCTAAGCTGTAAGACGTAATCGGGAAAGAACAGTCTTCTATGAAGCCGCCACGTGTAAGAGCGATGGAAGCCGGTGCTGGTGTGGGGAGAGGCCTGAAAGACTACGCGGAGGGAAGGGCCTGACCCTCAAGGCCTCCTCCAGCTCCGGAGTCCAGCTACCGCTGCAGAAGAGCCTTACCTGACTGAGGCGGTTCTGCAGCTCCTTCACCTGCTGCTCTACCTGCTGCTTTTCTCCCTGCAGCCGCTCCACCAGCTGCAGCTTCTCCTGGCTCCAGTGGCGCTCACTCATCTGCAGCTGCCTCGTCAGCTCCATGACAGCACTGTAGGACTCTGCCAGGAGGTGTTGCTGCTCTTCCCGCTCTCTCTGCAGTGCAGCCTTCCAGTCAGGCCCGGGCCTCTCACTGGCACCCTTCCCAGCCTTCAGCTCCATCTGCAGGAAGAGACACCAGCTAGCTGGGCAGTGGCAGGAGACACTGGCTCCAAATCTATACGGGGAAGGTCTTCAGGGAGCCTCCATGCTATGCACCCCTTGCTACATACAAGACAGACTCTGAACCCAATGTTCTCTTCCTAAACCTCTGTAAGCAAAGCACTACTTCCTGTCCGTCACTGAGGCTCCAAGGTGTTAGGTAAACATTCCATATCCTGCGACAGTAGGCAGAGCCCCCAGCTACTGATAACCATACATTTATCAATTCTTACCAGCAGTACCAGTTTCCACAGGTGGAAGACATTCTTTATTCCCGACCCCTACCCCCTTGAAAGCTGGGCCCCACCTTGTCCCAGAGGACCTGCATGGGGACATGTACACACAGTCACATGATACATGGGTGAAGGAATGGTCCGGCATATTTTTCAGCCTAGACCTCATCATTGGGAGGCAGGAAAAGAAACACACAGCCTCAAGACTCACAGGCCCCATGGATCTGAGAATGCTGATCCTTATGAGGCTGGTCCGAGAGCAAGAGCTCTGGGAATGGCTGAGCCTGTGAAGCAGTGAGAGGATCTGGGGGAACCCTGGAAGGTGGAGCTAGAAGGGAGACAGACATCCACAGGGTGAGGAAGAGCGCCGGGCTCAGGAAAAAGCAAAGCGTCTACACACCAGGCGAGGGCAGAAACGCACCCATGGGAGCAAGGAGGTCTGAAGCCTGGGGAGTAAGAGCAAGTCTGCTACTTAATGCCTAGGAGAGAAACCTAACTCCTCTGGGCCTGCTTGGCCATCTGGCCAGCAGAAACCTTCAGGGTGCCTGTCTCCCATGGCCACAGATGGCAAGGAAGACACCCTGAAGCCAAGATGTGCTGGAGAAGGCCTGAGGCCCAGCCTATAGAAGCACAGTCTGAGCATTTTCTGAGTGAAGAGGCTGCCTTCTCATTTGTCAGACCAGAGTTAGGAAACAACTTGCCCCCAGGCACACGGCAGACGCCAGCCCCCTGGGGATGCTGGTGAGAGCTCCATTAGTCAGGCTGGGTGGGTAGCTTGGGGGTAGACCTCTATTTGAGTATGAGGAACACATATGAGCCAGTTAGCAGGGGCTGGGAGTCCTTATGGGGAGGGGAGAGAAGAAAGCAAACGAGGTGACAGCCAGCAGAGCTGAGGCACGAGTATGCGGCCTATTACCAAGTACAGGTGTGAGGGCAGAGGAAGCCCTAGTGAGTCAGGTCCTGAACTTACGTGTACTCTTGACATAGGCACACTCACATGAAAGACACCTGGTCACCCTGGGACCCATGGAGACATGGCAAAGCCGTTTGTCCCACCAGGGTGAGGCTCAGAGGGAAATGGCAAAGCTTTCCTCTGTGTGGGGGTGATGTTAACAGTGCGTGCAGATGTCCACCGTAGGAGCCTCCTCCAGTATTCAAGGCCTGGAGACAGCTTCCCTACAGAGTTCTTCTGCCCAGATTAGCTGAACTTGTCCCCTGATTCTATTGTATGTATACCATAATACCCGCCTCCGGGTTTATCTGCATTAATAACTACCACTGTCGCTCTAATCAACTTCACAGTAAGTAGGCTGAGTTTCCAGAGCACTGTGCTTTCTCCACAGAGAGTCCAGATGGCCTGATCCCAGCTTTCTGTGTATCCTTGTGTCTGCCTGACTTTTCTTCACTCTCTCCACACACTAGTCAGGTCTATCAGGAGCCATGCTGGATGTGGCATGCAGGCAGCTTGGAAGCGTTCTGTGAGTCCAGAGTGCAGCCTACATTCCTGTCAGTCTCTCTGGGGCGCACGGTGAAGTACAGGGAGGCTTACCTGTGAGGCATGGCCCTTGAGCTCCGCCCGCTCTGTCTCCCAGGCGGCCTTGGCCTTTGCGAACTGCTGCTGAAGCTCGGTCAGACCTCGACGTTCGTCCCGGAGCAGCCAGCACAGCTCCTTCAATGTGACCTTCATGTCAGCCAGGGTCTTGATGTACTCATTAGGCTGCCGACAGGGTAAGGCCTGGTCAGAAACTTTGTGAAGGCAGGGAGGGCGGCCCTGGCATAGCTGACTCACCCAGGAGTCCACTGGGGTCCTACCAGCCTCAGAGAGTCCTCATCAGGCCCTCTCACCAGTAAAATGGGGCTGAAGGCCTGTCCTAAACAGTCGAGCCGAGCAGAAAGCCTTACAAACAGTGAATTCTAGTACAGGAACAGCTATTCTGACTAAACACAGAGAAACAACCTCGCCTAGGCTTTGCAGGCCCCAGGCTGCAGGTCTCTCCTCTCTCCATGGAACCCCTCAAATGGTGCCAGACTGGATGCTAAGCCCCTTTCCTGGTTCCTTACACACTGCTAACCCCCAACTCCAGCTCACTGTAGAACCCTGGGGGGGTGACTCCATAGTCCCCTCCCACCTGTGGCTTGAGTTGACAGTTCTTACTTAAGGCCTCTCTTTGTGTGACCCTGGCCTGGTATCCTCACCCTCCCACAATGCCCCACTGGCCAGCACACCTGGTCACACCTTGGTACATGCGGTCCTCTGGGTTCAATGTGGTCTTTTTTTCCATTCTAAATTCAACAAGCCCCTGTTCTTCCATGGAAATGCATGGCACGGGACCCCTTTTCTGACACTGTTTCCTATACAACAGGTTAACTGCTTCCCTTCCCGTCGGCCTTCTGTCAGTACCCGGGATGTCCCCTAGCACTGAGCAACTGGTGGGCCTGAATCCAGGCAATAACCATCTGCAGACACTGTGTCCAGTCAGGGCTGAGAAGAAAACAGGAAGTGCTCACTAATGGACAAGGTGCACCAGGGTAAGGCAGGACCAGAAGGGTTAAACACACCGTGTTCTGGGTCCAGCTGTCCCCTGTGCAGGCCTTGTTATCCGAGTGCTGGGCGTTCATCTCCTCTTCCTCCATCAGCAGGTACAGCTCCTTCATGCTGTTCACCTGGTTTGAGAAACCACATTCAACAGGCTCAGCCTTCAAAGGATGGAGACACCAGCAAGCAGTCCAGATAGAAAGGAAATTGCACAGCCAGGCAGGAAGGATGGATGGCTCAGGATGAACCAAAGCCCGTCACTGACTCCCCATACCTTAACTGTGACCCACTCCCCAACCTGGCACTGTTGAGGCCGAGAAGCAGAACTCCTGTCCCATGTTCCCTCCCCTTCTTCCAGTCCTAGGCTAAGGCTATGCTCAGCCATACCTCCAGGAAGTCATCCTCCTCGCTGGGCAGAACCTTGCCCTGCCGCCAGCGCTTCAGGAACCACCGGAGCTTCATGAAGAGCAGCAGGAAGTTGTGCTTGAACTGCTGGGACTCCTGCACCAGGATGTTCTTCTCTTGGCTCCAGAACTTCTGCTCTAAACGCCGCTGAAGGCTCAGACTCTGCAGCTCAAACTCCCGCCTCAGCAGCGCCCTCTGCTGGTCTTCTTTCAGCTGTCAGGACAGGAGTGAGCAAGGGAGACCCCAATTGATTCCAGACCCAGACAAGGGTAGAGGGGAATACTAATGGCAAGTGCCTACTGGGGACCCCTGCCAGGGCTACCGCCAGCAGCCCATTGTATCCAGGGAAGAAGAACTCTCAAAAGCAGCAGCAGTGGACTGCAGAGAGAGCAGTCATTAAAGTGCCCTCCACGTTCACTCTCTAGAACCTCAGCCACCCAGTGTGGTCTCATAGGTGAGCCCAGGTGCAGGGAGGGATTGCATCTCAAAACCCTGGGCAAACAGCCTGAGGAACGATCTCTGGCCACCATACTCTGACCACCTACAGAGCATCAGGTGTTTCCCACGTGCTCACACTGGTGAGTGGGGACTGCAGAGAGAGCGGGTACAGAGCAGAGCATGCTGGGTTAAGGAAGGCTGAGAAATAGGAAGTCTCCTAGGGGGAAACACTGGCTCACAGCTAAGGGAGCCAAAGGCCCGGGATGCACAGCTCTGAGCAGCACACATCTGCTCTGTGCTCCCGTCTGCAATCTGTCTGTCTCTTCAGCATGTCCAATCAGTAAAGAGGGGGCATCTCGTAAGGGAGGAGTACGAGGCTTGCAGAATATAATGTGTGCAAGGCAGGTTACGCGGGCCGTCCAATGAGGTGGTTTTTTTCTTTTTACATCTGCTTAGTGTTTTGTATGTATATGGGTGGGCATAGCCACCACGGCATGTGTGTGCTTGTCAGAAGACGAGAGCAGGTTAGTTCTCTCTCACTGTGTGGGTCCTGGGCATCAAACTCAAGTTGTGAGGCTTGGTGGCAAGTGTGCTTACCCATCTCACCAGCCTCAACACTAAGGTTTAAGAAAAGCTATTACAGAACTATCAAACTGATCCACAGCCAGGCTGGGTATGGGTACCATTTCACAGACAGAAAACTGAGGCCAAGAGATGAAACAAGAACTGGAGAGATGGCTCAGTGGTTAAGATCACCAGCTGCTCTTCCTGAGTACCCGGGTTCAATTCCTAGCACCCACGTAAGGCAGATCAAAGGAAACCTGGCGCTTGTAATGTTTCTACAGACACCTACACAGACATGCATATATACACACACATCTACATGTAATTAAATACACAAAGTTTTAAAAAAATTTTTTAAAAGAGATGAAACAGAGACAGGCGTGGTGATGAATGCCTTTAATCCCAGCACTCAGGAGACAGAAGCAGGTAGATTCCTGAGAGTTAGAATCAACCCAGTCTACATATCAGGTGAACAGCCAGGACCACATAGAGAGACTCTGTCTCAAACAAGGAAACAAACAAGCAAACAAAGCAAAACCCAGAAAGATTAAGCAGGCTCAGTGTCACCTAGACAGCTATTATCATGTGCATGGCTCCAGCCCAGCCGCTGACAACCACAAACTCAGTAGCACCCTGGCAAGAGGTTCAAGCTTCCCTAGTGTTATCCCCTTCTGAGGACCCTGCTTTTGGTAGTGTCTGATGTCTTCCTATGCTGGGAACAGAACCCAGAGCCTCTCACGTGCTGGCCAAGTGTTCTACCAAAGAGCTATCCCCTGGCTCCTTTACCTTCCCTTCTGAGACAAGTTATAGTAGCTTAAAAAAAAAAAAAAAAAAAAAAAAGTGGTACAAACCCACCTGGACCATTTTCTGGTTGAAACTGTCAGCCTCCTCCTTCCGGAGCTGCCGCTCCTGGGACAGCTGCTCTTGCAAGCCCCGGAGGCTATCGTGGGCCTCGGCCAGGACCAGCTGAAGCTCCTTGATCTACGTGGGGTGGGGGCCAGACAAGGAGGAGGGAGAAGACACAGGCTGTGTCAAAGAAGGGCAGTAGCGGGGAACCAACAGTAAGCTGGACCGAGTGTCCTCTACCAGACAACACAACACTGTCCTTGCCTGGGGGCCGTCAGGACAATTACACAAAGCAATACATGCCAAATCCTCTCAATACAATTTTAACATTTCTCTCTTGCAAACTTATGTGCAGAAAAGAAAAATCCTGTGAAAACTAAATTTGAGTCACAAAGTTGTTCATAGTCTCTTTAACTGATTAGATTTAATTAAGTGATTACATTTAATTGACTACTTATTTCTGATGTAGAGTCTCACTATTTTTCACAGGCTGGTCTTAAACCTGAGTTCAAGGTATCCTCCTGTTTCAGCTTCCCCCCAAGTAGCTGGGCCTATAGGTGCTTGCCACTCACAAGCTAGTACATTGTTTATAATTAAAAATTTAGATGCAATTTAAGTGAAAAATGAGGCTTCAAATGCGTTTGATGGGTCTATACGTGTAAAGCTCCATTCAGATGGACAGTTACAGAGGCTGTCTTTGTGTGTTGTCACATAACAGAAATATGGGAACTAGCAGTGTGGTCAACTACATAACCATCTTGATTTTCTTTGTATCCTCATGTAATAACGCTGCTCAGAAATGTAACTGTGCTTATTTGTGGATTACAGTGACTATGGAATAAGATCATTTAAAAAAAGTTAACCAAATCCTCCATTTTCTGGGAAACGGTGTTTTAAAAGCATTTACAGCTAAATGAAGTTAATTTGTTCTTGGCCTGGCAAGATGGCTCGGCAGATAAAGGCGATTGCAGACAAGCATCAGGACCTGAGTTTGATCCCTGGGACCCACCTGGTGGGAGGAGAACAAACTCCTATAAACTGTCCTCTGACTTATACACATGTGAACATACCAACACGCTAAATCAATAAATGAAAAAGTATTTTTAAAACCTTTTCTTTTCTAAGTCCAGACAGAGACTAGAAGGAAACACAGAAGTCTGGGATCTGCTTATGATTCTGGATGTTAACTGCAAAACAGGAAGATCATGAGCTTGAAGCCAGTGTGGGCTGCGTAGCAAGACCCTGGCTCAAAGCACCAAAGGGGAGAGGCATGCTTAGTTTGTGAAAAGCTGTAGGTACCTGTTCTTCTCTTCTACCCCTCTGCCCTTCCCTGTCTCGACGTGTGCATGTGTGGTGCATGTGTGTGCGTGTGTCTGCTTGTATATGTGTATGTGAATGCATGTGTAGTGCATGTATGTCCATGTGTGTGCATGTGTTGGCTTGTGTGCGTATGTGCATGCATGTGTGGTGCATGTGTCTGCTTGTGTATGTATATGTGCAAGCATGTGTGTACGTGTGTGTGTGTATGGAGCATGTGTTTGTGTGTGTGCACGTGTCTGTACATGTGTGCATGTGCATGCATGTGCATGTGTGTGCACTGGTGCTGGGGATTGGACGCAAGGCCTCACACATGCTGAGCAAGTGCCTCATCACTGATCTGTAGCCCCACCCACCACTACTTTGTTGTTATACCCAGTAACAAAAGTTTTTAGATAAAGTGGGCATGAGACAGGCGGATCGCCTGAACCTGTGAGTTTGAGGCCAGCCAGCCTAAGCAACACAGCGAGACTCTATCTCAAAAAAAAAAAAAAAAAAATAAAAGTATTAAGTATTTCTGGTAACAGGAATCTTGGTTCTAACACACTGCACAGGAACAGAAAAGTGAAAACAGTCCCAGGCAGAGCAAGTGTCCTGCTGTGAAAAAAAATATGTAGCCAATAATATAATTTGGCAGTCTCTGCGGTGATACGAGGCATGTCTTGGACACCTGTTCTGTATTAAAAATCTTTGCAGATCTGGGCAAGGTGTCATGTGCCTGTAATCCCAGAACTTGGAAGCTGGAGGCAGGAGGATGGCAAGTTTAAGGTAAACGTAATCTATATACTTAGACCCTGGCTCAACAAAGAAAGGAAGCCTCTTAAGTAGAAGTCAGGCTCCTGCCCCTGCGCATCGCTCTTGAACAAGGTGCTGAGTCACAGCTACTCGGTAAGAGCGAAGGGAACTAGTCAATGTGTGAATGAACTGACATAAACAAACCGATTTTCCTCCTCCTCTTCTTCTTCTTCCTCTTCTTCTTCTTCCTCCTCCCTCCCCTTCTCAATGTCTATCCATCTCCTGACTGGGGCTCAAAGCTGAGGTCTTCTGCATGGTAAGTACACAGCACTACAGCTTAGCTCCATGCCCAGACAGCGCTTTTCCTCCTCTGCCTTCACCATGGTTACAAGGCCATCCAGACCACCTCACTAGAGAGTTTGATTCTTCAGTTTCAGGGAGCTTCCCAGGCTCAGGAGGACAGGGAACTTCTCAAAAAATCAGAGACTCTAAGAAACTCTAGGAATTCTAAGTGTTGCTGTGGGAAAGCCGGGCCCATGGGAGTGGACATGTCTAAGGTCACACCACCAGACCAGAAGAGTGACTCAGCACTCAGGTTCCCTGAGTCCAGGTGACTTGTTATGGACACCATCCTCATCCTCACCCATAGAGGCCAGGCCAACAACCCTATAAGGGGCTCTGCCCACGGCAAACCTGACAATTTAGGGAGTGAAGTGACTTATCCAAGATTTTACAGCCAGCACCTCGGAGATTCAAAACATGAACTCAAACAGCCCAAATGGAGAGGCCATTGCTTCTCTGCTACCTAAGTTAGTCTTTCAGGATGGCCTCCAGTTCAACATTCCTGCCCCCTCAGCATCCTGACACTAGGATTACAGCTTGATACCATGTCCAGCTAAGCTTCCAACTAGATCACAGGATTGATTCACATTCCCTTCTCCCCTCCTCCCCCCACAGCTGTCAGAAGCTTAAAACCAAACAGAATGCTCAAAACCTAGTCCATCCTCCTCCCGGGGCTGCCCTGCCTGCTTTTGGGAGGTTCTAGCCAATCAGCTTCCACCCAACAGCTTACTTAGGCCTAGACCCACCTCAGAGGCATAGGAATCATTATCTTCAGCTCGGTAAGGCCTGAAGTTCCGACTAGGGTCAGGCTTGGACTCCAAGTCACCAGCACGGAAGGCCTCTCGGATCCTAGGCTCCCACTCCAGCAGGTCTCTGAAGTCAGGTGGCTACAAGCAGAAGAGATCCATGGGGAGAGGCCCAAGGAGTGCTACCACCAGGTCCCCTCCAGGCCTCAGTTGCATAACGGGCTTTGTCCACATGAGAGAGGCCCGGGTGAATCAGCCTTCCCAGGGTGCACGGCCACAACTCATTTGCTTATTGCAAAATGAACACTGAGGCAAGCAGACACACTAATTTATGAATGGCTCTTACACAAAGCTTTCTGAAACAATTCCATCACCCTGTGACCTGTGTGGTCCCTGCTCACTCTTACTTCAGGGAGAAACAAGAGGGAGACTCAACATGGGTCTTTCCACTTGTTTCAAGAAGCTACCTCAAGCCACAGCAGCAGAGTTAAGCTGCTGCCGTACAGTGCAGTGTAGTACCACACACCGCAATCTCCTGCCATTCTCTCAGGATGATAAACCACACCGCCCCAGGCTCTCTGCAGCCCAGCCTCGCAACTCTGCCCTGTTCCTTGGACCTGCCACGTTCCTTCTCTTTATGTTCAAGATCTAGGACAAGTTCCTGGTTGATAAAAACCATTTGTCATGTCAGGTTCACAGACTTGACATATTAATTAATTCCTCCTCACTAGGCAGTAAGGACCTTTAGAGTGGGAATCCTCTTCCTATCTGGTTCTGCAGACCACCACCCATCCTGTGCTAAGCACAAAGGGTAGGAACCATCCACAGAGTATCCCAGCAAACAACCGGGACTGCAGGGCATGAGGAAACGCACTGTCCAGCAACGGTAGTTATAACATGAAGCTAAGAGAGCAAACCCAAGCACACGAGAGGGTGTATGGAGAAGGTTCAGAAGGGCGCTCCCAGGGCCCAACCAGCCTCACACATCTGAGATGTGTAACGGCAACAAAGAAACTGCACCCAATCCTATGCTTTGTTAGTTTAATTTTTTTAAGTTTGTCTTGGGAGTTTTGTTTCGCTTCTGTTCTGTACTGGGGATAGGACCTATGCTGCCTACTAAGGCAGGACCTGTCCCACGGAGCCACATCCCCACAGGGCTGCTGCATGTGATGGCTGCATTGAACATCACCAATCAAGACCCTCTACATAGTACTGGCAGGAAGTGGTAGGCAGGGACAGGAGGGGTTCGTTTATTTTTATCTTTGCTTTAAATGTTTACTATTGCTTTTGCAATAATGCCTTTTTAAATTTTTTTTGACAAATATCTTTTCTATTTTAGTTTTTCTAGGTAGTATGTCATGGATATCAAGACTAAGCTTCTCAAAAACTGATTTAAAGGTTTAAATTTTTTTTTAATTTAATATTATGGGCTGGTGGTAGCACATGTCTTTAATCCCCAGCACTCTGGGGGCAGAGGCAAGCAGATCTCTATGAGTTCAGGGGTAGCCTGGTCTACAGAGTGAGTTCCAGGACAGCCAGGACTACACAGTGAAAGGGGTGCGGGGTGGGAGCTGGCAAGATAGCTCACCAGGTAAAGGTACTTGCTGCCAAGCCTGACAACCTGAGCTGATTCCCAGGACCATCTGAGAACTGACTCTTGTGACCAATACATGTGCACAATGGCTCTCCCTGAATCCCCGAAGTAAGTGTAATAATTTTAGTTACGAAAGAGATAGGGAAAGAAGGGGCTGCCTTAGAGAGATGGCTCAACAGTCATGAGCCATCGATGCTCTTTAAAAGGACCCGAGTTTAGCTTTTAGCACCCAGGGAGCTCACAACCACCTTCAACTCTAGCTCTGGGGGACCCAGCATCTTCTTCTGGCTTCTGTGGGCACCCATACACAGGTGGTGCCTGTGTGCGCCAACACACAAACCTTAAAAAAATTTTAAAAAGAAGGGGCCAGGGATGTGGCTCAATAGTAGAGTACTTGTCTTACATATATGAGGCCTTGGGTTGTTCCCAGCCCTGGAGGAGGAGAGGAGAGGGGAGGGGCGGGGAAGGGAGAAAAAGGGGAAAACCCAGCAAAAGGCTAGGACCTCAGAATCAATCTCCATCTGTAGTAAATGCAGTTTGCTGAGTCAGCAGGCTTATTCCTAGTTGGATGGGAATGAATACAGCCAGGCACTGATGTGTTTGGTCTACAGAATTCTATTCATATAAAGCTAAAAGATGGATACGACCAGGAGGTTATCCTGTTGAGCAGAGAGATCAACCAGGGCTGCCTTGGGGCTGGTCATGTTCTAGGTAATGATCAGGAGTTCCCTGCAGGACAGTTGTGAAGTTGTGTACTCAGGGCTTGTGTCCTCTGTCGTGTGCCTGGCTCAGAACAAGTTTGCAACAAGAGTAACAGGACCCTGGCCTGTGGCATCTTACCTGGAAGTCAGAGCCAAGGTCTTTGGACAGCATGATCTCCTTAGCAGGCCCCTGGGAGCCCAAGGTGGGCAGAGCAGGGAAGGGCTCGGGCTGCTCCTTGCCAGAGCTTCCCAAAGCCACATCTGCCTTTCGGGTGAAGGCGTTCAGTTCCTGTTGCAGCACACTCAGACGCACCAGGATGGCATGGATAAGCTTGGCCTCCCTGGGGCCCTCGCTGTTGTCAGGCACCTCGTGCAATCGCAAGTCAGCGCACTCATTGTCCAGGCACAGGCGGAGGCCGACTGAGAAGCCATTGGCATCAGCCACCAAGACGTCGATGGCCTTGCTCACCAAAGCGGCCTGCTCCCGTAGGCCGGGCAGCACCTCGGCCTCACGGGCCCTGCAGAGCCGGCCGGCGTGGGGCTCCAGCGTCTCACCCAGAGGGGCAGGCACGCACTGCGCAGAGTCCCCAGCCTCAGCATCCGTCTCCAGCATAGGGCGCGTGCTCTGGCAGGAGGCCAAGTCACAGCGCTGCAGATTGGAAAGGAGCACGCGGTTCTCATACTGAAGCTTCTTGACCTTGCCGCTGAGCTCGCCGATCTGCAGCTTGGCGGCTGCCAGCTCCTCCTGCGAGGGCTCGCTGAGCACCGAGCAGCTGTCCTCCGACAGTGTCACGTCCAGCTCATGCTCCGAGCGGTATTTAGCGAGCTCGTTCAGCAGCAACTTGTTCTGGTCCTCCAACTCGGCTGAGGAGCGCCTCAGCAGCTCAGCCTCCTCTTCCACGAACTGCAGATGGCGCCGCAACTCGGCTAGGCTCTCCCCGCACTCACCACCCAGAGAAGAGAAGGCCAGCCTGGCCTCGGGACCCCCGCCACCCCCGTGGTCCTTCATGTCGTCCATCTCGGCTCGCAGGCCCCGGTTCTCCACCTCCAGCTCCACGATGCGCCGGCTCAGCAGGTTGGCCTCCTCCTCCACCAGCTTCAGGTGCACCTTCAGCTCAGTCTCACGGGAGTGCGGAGCATCTGCCAGCTCCTCGGCAGACAGGGCTGCATCCAGGTCCCCATAGAGAGAACGGTACTTGAGCAGCTCCTCCTTCATGCTGTCGTTCTCCTTAACCAACTTGGTGAGCTTCTTGCACATGAGGGCTGACTCCTCCTTTGCAAAATGCAGCTGGCACTTCAGGTCTGCACTATCCTCCTGCAGCCCGATGGGCACGGAGACAGACAGCATCAAAAAAGGTTAGTGTCAGCTTGGACCCAGCCACAGGATTCTGGGGTGCAGTGACTGTCTGACAACACAGGGGTGAATCAGCCTGGCTCTCAAGGCCTGGAGGCCACAGGATAGAGAGCAGGGACACTGATATTAAGAGGACAGGGCACACTACCTACAACCTGGAAGTCTGGGAGCAGGTGACATTCTGACATGTGACTATGGCCATTCCTGGTAGAGTTGCCCTATCTATAAAAATGAGCAGAGGCATTGCTCTCACATGATGACTCTTAAATGGGAAAACGCACAAAAAGTGCCTGGCACCCTGGCTGCTGCTAACAGGATTCTGGGCCTGGCCTGTGCACAACATGGTGCTTGTATCCAGTTCTTACACAAACCCACAGAACAGGAAGGGATGAGGAAACAGACTGGGAAACCGAAGTGATTTGTCTCAGTAGGGTGGCAATCGAGCAGTAGAGGAACTGATTCACCTTGGGTTATCAGCTTGTGGGTCCACAAGTGTCTAAGGATGGGCTCAGAGTGAGCTTGGAACTAATCCCCGGGGAGCTGAGAAAATGCATGGGGCCACTGGGGACTACCCAGGACACTTAAAGTTGGTCTGAGCATCCAGACTACAAAGTGCAGGGTGCGTGAGGGGGTGCTGAAGACCTACCTGTGGAGTGGGTTTCTTATCTGTCTTCCCTACAGACCGGGTTCCTCTTTTCTTCAAGGAATGCTAAAGGGAAAGAAGAAAGCAGACGGAAAGGTCACAAAGATGACACACATCCAAAGTGGTGTCACGAGACAAAGTCACACTGAGGTGTGCTAACCAGCACCCGTGGCCGATCCAGGGACCAGAAGCACTAGAGGAAATGACTAGACACCCCGGCGCAGGGGTGCAGTACCCCACTGCACCCGCTCTGGCCATTGTGATCCTGTTGGCTGGAAATCAGAATTTGTGCTCTTTTCCCCGATATTACACTATAATTACATCGTTTTCTCCCTGAGCCTTCTTCTCTCTAACTCTGCCCATGTATCCCTTTCCCCAGCTCTCAAACTCACTGCCACATGTGTGTTGTTGCTACATATGTGTGCGTTCCTAAATGTATAAATACATCCTGCTCCCTCCAGATGTCACGTGTGTGTGTGTGTGTGTGTGTGTGTGTGTGTGTGTGTGTGTGTATGTATGTAACAGTGAGCCAGACAAATGAGATGCTAAGGATGCTATAGCATCCTGCTTCAGGACTCAAAAGACCTCCAAGCTGAGGACCATTCTCAGTGGTGCTCACTGGCTAAGGGGAGCGCTTTCTATGCTCTCCCTGGGTGGAATACACATCCAAAGACTAGCCCAGGCCCCCTTGCCTCCACCCCGAAGGGCCATAAGCTCTAGCTGAGGCCAACTATCTGATGTGACTTACTCCTTCACAGCCAAAGGGGCTTTTCCCTAAAACTGCATGCAAGTCTCCACCTAACACAAAGTGACATTTCATAGGACATGAACACAGGATGAATACTAATCAACAAAATACGAGTAGAAAACTAGAAACAGCACAGGAGACGCAGAAATGACCTAGAGAGACTAACAACAAACAAGGACTGGAAGCGCTGGAGGGAGGAGAATCGATGCATTGATTACACAAACACTGCAAGGAACACAAAACGGAGGAAGGCAAACCATCCTGTGCAGCTCAGGGGCAGAGCACAACGCCCTGGATCCCATCCCCAGAGATGCAGACAGACAGACAGACAGACAGACAGACAGACAGACACACACACACTAAAAAACAGAACTGGAGGAAATATCTGCAATAGGAACGCAGGTTAGGAACACAAGAAAGAACACAGAAGTCAGGCCCAGTGAGGCATGAGAATCATAAATTCAAGGCCCGCCTGCCAGATTAAGACCTCGACTCACAATAAAAAGACGAAAGAAAGACTAAGGGATACAGTTCACTGGTAAGAGTTTGCCCAGTGTGCATGGGACTCTAGGTTCAGAGGAGGGAAAAAAAAGTTTACAGAAGGAAGACTAACAGGCCTTAACCTTGAGAAGACACTCAGGAGGGAGACACCCAGATCTAAGCTACTGGGCTGCGCTTCTCACTGATCAGACTAGCAAAAGCCTGGGCCACCTCACAATACATTCTATTGGTGAGGCTCTAGCTAAACAAGAAGGTTCACTTGTTGCTGGCATGAGCGCAACCACACACACACACACACAAACACACACACACACACACACACACACACACACACACACACACACAAGCCACGAGGTGGGGAATTTGAGGAAACGCTACAATAATTAGTGCTGAAGTTACTTGTTGTTTAAAAAGTCATCACTTAGACGCATGATTCCATTGAACACTTCCTCCCGAGAGAGGGATAATTCACATCAGCAGTGTTTGAAACCACAGTTAGGTTGCTCTCAACTTTCTGAGTTGAGCTGCCGACTTGGATTTCTGAAAATGCTCCCGGGTGACTTTAAATACATGCTCACCCCCAACCCTCACCTCTCATTCCCCACCCCTGTAGGCAAGCCACGGACACACAACAAATCTTGTTTAAAATGTATTTGTATTTTATGTGTATGGGTGTTTTGCCTGCATGGATCTTTGTGCATCACACGTGTGCAGTGCCTATGGAAGCAAGAAGAGGGTGCTGGATCTCCTGGAACTAGAGTTACAGTTGACTGTGAGCTGCCATGGGGTGGTGGGAATTGAACTTGGATCCTCTGGAAGAGCAGGGAAGGCTCTTAACTGCTGAGCCATTTCTCCATCCCTGCAAGCCCTGTTTTGCTGAAACAGAGAGGGGAAGGGACTTGACTAGAGTTCTATAGCAAATACAAAGCCAACCTTAGACTAATTTGTGACAGCTCTTGCTTGAGTTCCAAAGGCTTGGTAGGAGAAAACACAGCTATGATTAGGGCCAGCATGGAGCTAGCCTAGCGGCTTTCAACCTACATGCAGGGAAAAATCACTCCAGGGATTTAAGAAAACCCCAATGTCCAGGCACCACAAAAAAGACTCTGGAATAATTGGCCTGGGGTATGTCTTAGCCATCGACATTTAAAGAAGTTTCCCAGGAAAGCAGGTTGGCTCTATCATGTCGTGTGTCTGCATGGATGCACATATGTGTGTACATATATGTGGGCATTTGTGTGTCATACACAAATGCATGTGTGTGCATGTGTGCATATGTCTTCATGTATGTGGAGACTAGAGGACAACCTCAGGTGTGTGCTCAGAACAACTCCATTATTTCATCCTGTTTTTCTGAGACAGGGTTGCTTATTTGCTAGATTATGTTAGGCTGGCTGCTAGGGAGCCACAGGGTTCCTTGCTGAGTCTGATGTGTGTGTAGGAGGGGGGGTTGTTGTTTTATTTTGTTTTGTTGTTAGTGGTTGCTTTGGGGTTTTGTTTTGTTGGTTTGTTTCTCATGACAGGGTTTCTCTGTGTAGCCCTGGCCATCCTGGACCTCACTGTATATATCAGGCTAACCTTTTTTTTTTTTTTTTTTTGGTTTTTCGAGACAGGATTTCTCTGTGTCCTGGCTGTCCTGATACTCACTCTGTACACCAGGCTAGCCTTGAACTCAGAAATTTGCCTGTCTCTGCCTGCCAGTGCTGGGATTAGAGACGAGCACCACCATCACCTGATGAGTCTGGTGTCTTCACATCCTCTCAGCCCACTCTAAGTGAGAACTTCGGAAACACAAATGAGGCAAGAAGGTGGTGATGACTTTGAATACACCAGGCTACCAAAAGAGGACTTGGGAAGGAGGTCACAAAACAAGCCCTTCACAAGAGCTGATGTACCAGGGCAAGGCCCTGGAAGGGAGAGCTCAGAGGGAGACCCCCATGGAGTGATGAGGTGGTGCTCTGGGTCAGACTCAGCCTGAGAGA
The DNA here is from genome assembly GCA_030674055.1 of Rhabdomys pumilio. NCBI lineage: Eukaryota > Metazoa > Chordata > Mammalia > Rodentia > Muridae > Rhabdomys > Rhabdomys pumilio. The sequence goes on from JANHMN010000002.1 coordinate 217,666,925, forward strand.
ACTGGGCCTGCCATCGCAAGTTGAGTGGTACCTTGGCTGTGCCGTCGGTTCTGGAGAACCCTGACAACTGAGGAATCCATGACTTAGGTGATCACAGGTCCACCAAAATCCCCTGATCCCAGGAAGGAAGCCAAGAGCCTGGGCTATCTAAGGACCCCAAGAAGTTCAAGCTATCACATATGCATCCATGAGATGATATAAAAAGCCAGTAAGAACAACTGGGGGTCATGATAGTGGCTGACACAAAGCCAGAACACTCTGTGAAGGGAAGGAAGTAACCTACAAATAAAGCCTCCAATCCAATATGGCCTCCAGACAGGAATAGAGGAACAAACTGTGGTGTGTCCATGCAGTAAAAATTTATTCAGTCATTAAAGGAACAAGGTCCTGATGCCCAAACAGCATGAGCGCCATGAAGACACCGTGTAGGCCAGGCCATTCTGACATGGCAAGCACTGCTGTGTAACAATTTCCTCCCAGCTTAAAACATTCCACCCTACAGGAAATTCCTTATGCAGGAAGGCAACTCAAAATAGGTTCAGGAAGTTCCTGAAACCGACCAGATTCACTAGGCTCCTTTTCCATCAGAATAAACATTAAAAGCTGAGAGCCCCTCTCTCATGAAGTGAAGCTGAATTCCAAAGAGGATTTCCAGAGGAGGAAAGCTACAAAGAAGACTCTGAGAGCAGATCACCTGTCTGGAAAAATCTGAAAACAGTCTGGCTGCTGGAAACTGCTTGGAAGAGGTTTAGACCAAAGTCGCTAAAAAAGGACACGCTCTGACCTGTTGAGATGCCTACAGGCTATGCAGTATGCTCCAAGTTCCCAGCTTTTGTGAGCTGTCACCTGTCCTGGGGTGAACCTTGATGATACAACTGTCTATGAGTCATTTCTGTTCCTGTAAGAAACCCCTCACCCGTACTGTAAGTAACTCCAATAAAACCTGTTGGTTCACAATGTTGGTCTATGGTGGTATCCATACTTTGGCTTGTCATGGGATCTCTGTCTGAGGTTAGCAGACATTTGTGTTGTGTCTCCTGAGGAAAAGTTTTGTCACACAGCAGGCACATAGCATCAGGTTTCATTTCCACAAAATGTCCAGGCCATGCAAATTCTCAAAGATGGAAAATATATTAATGGTGTCCCAGAGCTGGGGGAGGAGGGAATAGGAAGTGGCTGCTAATAAGTGTGAGGCTTCTTTAAGGGTGTAACAAAAGGTCCTGGACTTAGACAGTAGGGATGGACACACAACAGTGCCACCCACTAACTGTGCGGCTTAAAGGACAAACTTGGGCTGGGATGTAGCCCAACAGTAGAGCATCTGGCCGGCCTGGGCTCAGTTCCCAGCACTGCAAATAAAAAGGGCGAAGGCAGACTTCATAATATGTGAATTACATCTCAATAAAATGTCACTCGGAAAACTGGAGAGTTGAGCACAGTGGCACACATCTGTAATTCTAGAACTTGGGAACAGAAACAGGAAGGACGCCACAAGTTCAAGGCCAGCTTGTCTGCTTAGCAAATTCCAGTCTAACCTGGTGTGCAGTGAGTTCCGGGGGAGCCTGAACTACATAGCAAGCCCCAAAGACAAGTCAGGATCACTCACATAACATAAAAATAGTCTTGTTACAAAGTGCATTTGTCACTTGGTGGTAGTGGCGCACACCTTTAACCCTGACACTCAGGAGGCGGAGGCAGGCAGATCTCTGAGATCGAAGCCAGCCTGCTCTACTGAGTTCAAGGACAGCCAGGGATACACAGAGAAATCCTGTCCCAAAAAACAAAAACAACCTCCCTCCAAAACAACCCCCCCCCAAAAAAAAAAAAAACAACAAAAAGCCACATGTCAAGTAGCTAAAGCCACGCCCCCTTTCATGCTGTCCCCACTCTCCGTCCCTGAGGGAATCTTTGCCAACTGGAGCTCATTCTAAACCTTTGGCCCTGTGTTTAAGGTTGAAATAGATAGTGTTATTTGGGATTCTCTTTCCTTCCTATGCTTATTTGAGTCTGTGAGGTTTTTTTTGTGTGTGTGTGTGTGTGTGTGTGTGTGTGTGTGTGTGTGTGTGTGTTTATAATAAGCACTCCAGACTGAAGAAAACCCAAAAGCATCCAGCACTTTAAAGGGCTGTATCTATGCAACATGATCCTGCACATTGCAGAAACCCTGTAGCAACCTAACTCGTCTTTATTTATTTTTTAAAGACACAGAAAAGCACATTGTTAAACACAGAGAAAGACCTAGAAAAACACAAAGCAAACTGTTAATCCCAGGTTAGGCGGATGAGAAGGGAGTGGCTTGGTAAGACTTTCATTATTTTGTATATGTTTATACTAGAGCTGTCATTTTGAATAGATTCCTCAGTCACATGAAGATTCAGAGAGCACAAAAGAGGAACAGAAGGGAGCAGGAGGTCCCCAGATTCCTGCCCGGGGGTCAGGCAGTGTAGCCAGAATTTGCTGGAACCTTCCTCAGAGTCATGCCAGGTATGCGTTTCTGTGCTTTTGTAAGAGGATTTTTGCCTCATTAAGTTTATACTGCATTTTTAAAGTCAAGGAAGCATTACACATATTGATAAAAAACAATGTGTGTGTATACACAGAAAATCCTATGGGAAGCGGTCTGTCCTTCTAGGAAGCTTCCAGGCAGTGCCCTAAATTCAGGAGAGAGCTGTCTAAACTTTGTCCCCTCTGTCCTCAACACCTCCTGTGTTGCCTTGCTGCTGACTCACCAAATGTGGAGGGGTGTCCATGTAAGTCTCACTGAAACCAGACTGCTGTGTGCACAGACCTGACCATAAAGGGGACCTGGTTTAGGGGGCAACTTTAGAGTGAGATATACTCCTTGCAGCATGGCCAAAATGCCAGGCAGACAAGCGACATAGTCCCCGGAGAGACCCCCACTTGGGTGGAGAAAAAAGTTTTTAAAATTAAATTGTATAGTGTATGTATGTACTGTAATATATGGGTATGGTGTATGCACACACCCTTGTAACATAGAAGCCAGGATGTCGGGTGCCCTGCTCTGTCTCCTTGCTCCTTTGAGACAAGGTTTCCCACTAAGCCTGGAAGTGAGCAAACCAGAGCTGTCCTCCTGTTCCCTCAGTGCCAGAGTTACAGGACTGGGATCATGCCCAACTTTTTAAGTGGGTAGTAGAGATTTGAACTCAGAACATCATGCTTAGTCAGCAAGGTCTTTTAGCACTGCAGCCACTCCAAAGCCAGGAAGAATACGTTTAGACTCAACAGTTTTCAGCGTAGCGGTTCCTTCCATGTACAGCTGCCAGCTCTGTGGGGAGAGCCCCTGTGTGAGGCAGCAGAGGCTTCTCCAGGCCCACAGCCAGTGGTAAGATGGTTGAGATGGTAACGATAATAGTACAGACTGTATTTAGCAAGCGCCTATTCTATGCTGAGCACTTCCCAGCCTGCCTCATTTAATCTTCACAAACACCCCCAAGCTGTAGGGACTGATTTTCCCTTTCTGTAAACAGAACACTCGAGCTGCTGTGCCATCTGTCCAAGGTGGCAGTCACTCTCAAGGAAACAGCAAAGCCAAGATTCCATACCCAGGTCTACGTGGCTCCTTGGCTAGGTTTGCTCAGCAGCTCACACACTGGGGCCAGAGCACACTGCACAGCAGCAGAACCAGGCTCAACCCCAAGTGGTTGGAGGTGCTCTGCCCAACCATCAAGGAGGAAATGCAGATGAGGAATCACAGATGTAGGTTCTAGGAAAGTCCCTCGATGAGTCAGGAGAGTTGCAGCAACTCTGTTGGAAGTCAGTGTAAGTGTGGGAGACTAGATCCCAGGGTCTGAATTCCCTACTTATCTTTCCCCCGGACTCATCCATAGACAACAATTCTGCTTCTGTATACATACCCAAGAGAAACACATACAGAATCACAAAACCTTGAACATGAATGCCCATTGCAGCATTATATCTGACAGCAGAAAAGCGGAAGCCACCCAAATATTTGTCAAATATAAGGCGCTCTACCCGCACAGCACATTATTACCCAGCCATGAAAAAAAAAACGAGGTCCTTCACCATGGATGCCTAATCTCCATGGATACTTTGTTTTAAGTAGTAACGCCCGCCACCAATGATCACACATTGCTTGATTCCATTTTTATGCAATCTCCTGATTGGATACATCAGTAGACAGAAAACAGGCCAGCAGTTGCCAGGGGCTAGAGGGAGAAGAGGTGGAGAGAGACTGCTAACAGGTGTGGGGTTACTTACAAGGGTAACGGGAGCTTTCTGGAATTCAGTCATGCTGATGACAACACCCCAATCTATGAAACCGAACTGTAAAATGGTGTATTCTGTGATCACTGAATTAAATTGTGATTTTAAAACGTCCAAGGAGTAGTACCTATAAAGCAGGGACAACGGAGGGTTAAATGGCATGAAGGCACATGGGTAAGGCTGGGAGCTGTGCCTGGCACAGGGTAAGCACTCAGACACAGTGGCTATGTCAGGACAAACCACACTCACACTGGCTTTCTGCCTGAAGACAAGGGGGATGATAGTGAAGATGAAGGGACAGCTGCTGTTAGATTCTGAAGCGGCAGCCCAGCTGGGCCATGGTGCCACCGCAGAGAGCAGTAGGGACATGCCACCTCCCTTCTGTCTCCAAGAGCTGTCTCCACAGCAACAGCATTAGCTCAGGGCAGGGGCTCCCATTCCCAGCTTGGTAACAGCATCACCTCATCAACCTGTCAGGATGGAAAAGGCGGATCCCAAAGATAAGACTGTTGCTCTGTCTGGCAGAAGTGCTGAGGGACCCTTGTCTCCATAGTAACCATCAGGAAGTAGAGGGAGGAGGAGAGGGCAAACAGCAAATAAACAGGCTCTGGAGCCAGCACCAAGCGCCAAGAGGTTACACCAGGCTCCAGGCATCTGTTTTCCAGGAGTGAGAATGGGTTTCTTCAGTGCCTACTCTGTGTCAGGGTCCATTCTGGGCTCTTTACACTAAAAACCTAAAATTTACATTTAAAATCCATGAGTAGGCATGGTGAGACAACCCAGTGGGTAAAGGCACCTGCCACCAACCCTGATGACCCGAATTGGATACCTGGATCCAGGGTGTGGAAGAAGAGAACCAACTGCTTCAAGTTGTCCTCTGACCTCCACATGCCTACTGTGGATCATATATGCAGACACAGATACAGACAGACAGACAGACAGACAGACACAGATATACATACATACAGACATACATACATACACATGAAATAAAGTTTCAAATGTTATAAAAATTAATCTCACAAGTAATGCCTAAGTACAATCATGTTTTGTTTTGCTTTTCAAGACAGGGTCTTACTATGCTATCCCAGCAGCTTTTAGATACCCAGACCTCAGCCATCTTCTCCTGCAGGCTTCTCTGCAAGGAGACTATAGAAGTTCTCATCATGTCTAGTTGAAGTACTTTCTTTTGAGACACTGTCATGTATCCCACCCAGGCTTTCCACACATTTATGTAGCCAAGGCTGACCCGGAGCTTCTAACCATCACGTCTCTATCTCCTGGGTGCTGGGGTTACAGATGTGTGGAGCCATGCCCATTCTAGTTGGAACTGCGTATTGAATCCAGGAGCTCATTCATCCTAGGAAACCACTCGACCAACTGAGCTACAGTCCAGTCCAGTCCTTTTTTTATTTTATTTTATTTTATTTGGTTTTTTTCGAGACAGGATTTCTCAGTGTAGTCCTGGCTATCCTGGAACTCACTCTGTAGACAAGGCTGGCCTCGAACTCAGAAATCCGCCTGCCTCTGCCTCCCAAGTGCTGGGATTAAAGGCGTGCACCACCACCGCCCGGCCCAGTCCTTTTTTTATTTTAGTCTTTTGTTTGTGAGAAAGTCTAACATTGTAGTCCAGGCTGGCCTCAAATCACAGAGCCCAGTTGGCTCTGCCCAATGCCGTCTTCTGATCTCTGCAGGCACCTGAACACACATGGTACACAGTCAGACAAGCAGGCACACACATATACCACACACACACATATGCACACATACATATATACACTTATATGTACACATACATAGACACACACATATATATACATACAAACAAATATACACATATATACACATACACACATACATATACACATACACACATACATATACACATATACATACATACACACAAATACACACATATACATATACAAACACACATATACACACAGACACACAGACACACACACACTCAAAGACAGACATACTCTGCAGCTCGAGCAGGCCTAGAATCTCCCTGGTCAACCACCAGGCCTAGCTTCCTAATTTCCTTCCCTGGTTTACAGAGAACCTTGGGGAGCTTCTCATATCAGTACTCATTTTTCTCCTTTTAAACATGTGGTAAAGGTCAGATACTATAAATGTATCATTTTATTTGTTTTTTGGGTTTTTTTGTTTGTTTTTTTTTGTTTGTTTGTTTGTTTTGTTCTGTTTTTCAAGAAAGGGTTTCTCTGTGTAGCCCTGGCTGTCCTCGAACTCAGAAATCCACCTGCCTCTGCCTCCCAAGTGCTGGGATTAAAGGCGTGCACCACCACTGCCCAGCCAATGACCGGAATTCTTAAGTCTCTTGCTTTTGCCTCACAGGTGCTGGGACAGTAGGTAGCAACAACATACCCCTGCTTAGATCACTGGCACAATCTGCCTCCAAAACCTTTTCATCACCCCAAACTGAAACTCTACTCCCACCCCCAAGCCCAGAAACAGTGAGCCTGCTCCCTCCTCCCCTACCCAGTAGCTCTGCTCCCTTTCTTATGGATCTCACTACTCTAGGGATCTCAGAGAAAGGGGAGTTTACAATATTGACCCTTTGTTTTTTGGCCCTAAGGCTTGAACCCAGGGCCTCCCACGTGCCAAGCACATGCTCTACCTCTGGGCTGCATTCCTCTGGTTGTACAAACTTCTTAGTGATCCAAAACAGCCTCTTAAGCTAATACTATTTGCATACTGACACCACAGAGGAAGAAGCTGGGACCTGGAGGGAGAAGTGGCCTCAGACATGTCTCTGCTGAGGAAAGGCTGGGGCAAACTCAACAAGCTGCAGCTGAGAGCCTCAGTTCCTCTACCTGTGCAAGAAGAATGGGCTTTGTAATGCCCCTCCTTTTCACCATCAGAGATGAAAGCGACAAAATTGTGTGTGATGTTACCCAGTGCATAGGCAGCCCACAGCCAGCAGGAAGCCTCCCACCCAGCTCCACCGCAACCCTCAGGGCAGCTCCTCCTCTCTCCACCCAACATGACATTGGCCCATAGCACCAATGTGCCCAGTGGGAAGGACAGACAGGACTGTTCTGCCCTAGGGACTGATGTCTCAGTCCTGAACTTCTGGCATGCTGGGCCTCTGGGAATCAGGTGGGTGCCCCAGAAGAATGTACAGCCTGGGATGCCTCCTGGGCAGCCAACCAGCTGAGGACCAGCTATGCCTCTGGGGCCAGAGGCCACCTAGTGTTTGGACTCTGACCCACCAGGAACCAGGAGTTACCCAGGCTTTAAGCATCACCTGGGCTGATGGTTTTCCACTGTGAGGTCCCCTGCAGCCTGCATGGCCTTGAGAACCTGCCTCACTCGTCCTGCTCAGATGCTGTTTGCTCAGCTATGGAATGTCCACAGCTTTGTTGGGCCTTTGCAGACGTTTCTGAGATAAACTGTCCTTATGTGAGCCTAACACACAGCTCGAGAAGCAGGAGGAGGGGCTGACATCAACCAAGACTGGGGACATGGGGTCTGCAAGTCACATTCAGAGACAAAAGTAGGAGACACAGGCCTAGCATCCTTCTCAAACCAAGTGGCCACAGCACAGTAATCCCTAAAACATCTCCACACAAGCTAGCCAATGGCCCTGTCAGTGACCAGGTAACAACTGCCAAACCTTATAGATAAGGAAACTAAGGCACAGAGCCAGGCCTGTGCTGGGCATTGCCGAACACACCCTCTGTCAATCCCAAGAGAGTAACCAGGGTTGGATACAGATTAGGTGCTCAGCAAATGCAAGCTGGAAGGGTGGACGGAGAAACAGCACTGTCAAGGCACAAGGGTACCCATCTCAGTCCACAAGCAGCAGGCGGGGATGCGCTTCGCACCGACCCCAGCTGGGCTGCAGCCCTCACCTCTCTGGGACGATCAAGCTCCGTCTGTAGCACCTGCTTGGCCAGCTCTGTCTCAATGAGCCTCTGTCGAAGCCCCTCGTTCTCCTCCTCCAGCCTCATTCGTTTCTTCTCCACCACCTCCAGCTCCTTGTGAAGCCGCATTGAGATGTCCTTAGAGACCTGAGCCAGGGTGGGAGAAAGAGAGGGCATGTTCAAGCTGGAGGACACACCTCGAGTCTCGGTGACCATCCCACCTCAGTTAAAGAATTATCTCTTCACCCTCACTCAGCAGAGGGGTCCTGAGACTCATCAAGAGCCATGAATCTAGGGATTAACAGATCCAAACCCAGGCACCCCAGCTCCCAATATGTCTCCTCCTCAAATCTTTGGTGATCTTGTTCTGTTCTTAAAAGGTGCTTTTATATTCAGCCGGACCTGTGCTGGAGTCCGAACACAGCCTTGCTTCTCTCTGGCGACTGCTCTACCACTAAGCAATACTCCCAGCCCTGTCTTCACAAGAGCCTGAAAGGGGAGAGCTGGTTTGTAAGCCCAGCACAAAATGGGCAGCATGTGATCCTAGGCAAGTCATTTCTTGGCCTTGTGCCTCAGTGTTCTTGACGTATAAAATGGGCACAGCAGTAGAAGGACAGTCTCAGGGCCAACAGCAGAATCACATCAGCTATTGCTTACAAAGCCTTCACCCAATGTCTGCCACAGTGAGTGTCTGGTGACTCGTGACTGCTGCTCCTAGGAACTGAGGTCCAGAGACAGGCATGATTTGCTGGAGGTCACAGTGACCCTCAGGCCTGTTCTGGGATAAAGAACATGCTAGAATGACAAAGGCTGGGCAAGTGTCCAAGTCATCCCTTAGATGCAGCTAACAGAACAGCAATCTCCAATCCCAGGTCCAGCATCCTAAAATCTCAGCAGGAAAAGCATCCTAAAATCTGGAGGACCAACTCTGTCCTGGCCCTGCTGCTGGGTGTCGGAAGGCAGGGCAAGGGGCTGAGGTGGGGTGAAGTTAGCCCTCCTGAGCTGGTATATGCAAATAGGTGCTACATCCCAGGTAGGCTAGGTCCTGCTAACACCACCTACTGAGTTGAACTTCGTGCTATCTAGGCTTTACTGAAGGTCAGAGCAGAAGTGACTTTCTCAGGGTCACACACAACAAGCATGCCTGGGCTGGGCTGGGCTGGGTCTCCCTAGGGTTTGGAGGAGTCAGCATAGCCAGAGCCCCTCAGAAGCCTGAAGGCTTTGTTGGCAAGACCAGTGTGGCACAGACAACCCAGCACCCAAGGCTGCCAATGTCGGAAATGACCATGTGCCTCCCTCCCTCTGGAAGGGAAGAGGCACTCCCTGGCTGGCTCTGCCCTCTGCCTGGGCCCAAGCCCAACTCAGCACAGACCCCTTTGGCAGTCAGTGTGCAGGAAAGGCCAGGAAAAACAACAGTTGAGAGGAAACTGGGCATAGCTCTCCTCTCTCCTCAACCCACTGCCCGCTCTAGCCTGGAGATCTCTGAGGATGCCAGATGGAGGCCCACAAGCCTCCCCTGTAGCCACTGTGGTCCACAAAGCTTTCCCTACCCTTAAAAAAAAAAAGATTTTGCAGAGAAGAAAACTCGATTCAAACCCAGTGCCAGAACTCTGGACATCTGGAGTCTGAGTCTGGTCAGCAGTAAACGGGTACATCAGTGTTCCTGGGGCTGCTAGAGGGAGCAGGCAGCGGCCTCAGTGCTTGAGTGGAGGCTGGAATCCAGACGGTGCTCAAATATACAAGGCTTCCTACTCACTCCTATTTTTAAATAATTTTGTCTATTTACTGTATTACTGAAGTTGTATTTATTTCATAGTTTCTTGACCTATTTTTGATTGTGTTAAATATTTAAGGGCAGCTCAAAGGCACAAGGTCAAAGAGCCATCTACACAAAGATTCTGATTTTTAGGCTGTGCTGGGGATGGTTGGGCTTTTGTGCACACTAGGCAAGCATTCTCCCTCTCGGCTGCATCTCCAGGGACACAAAAAGTCTTCCTCCCCAGGAGAACCTTGAGCTTTCTACTCTAGCCAGGGATGGCCTTGAACTTCTGATCTTTCTGTCTCTGCCTCCCAAATGCTGTGCTAATCCCATGACACCTTGCTGAGTCTGTGCACTGCTGAAGATCAACCCCAGGGCTTCGTGCCTGCTAGGCAAGCACTCTGTCTACTGAGCCACAAAAGCAGTTTTTAACACTTTCTCACGATTACTGTTTTGCCTCTTTGTATTGGTTTTATCCACCTTGGCTCAGGCTTAAGGCTATAGTTCCCAATTTGGGGTTATTAGGTCACTCAGGAAGCCCTGTCCTCACCAACATTCCATTCATTCATTCATTCATTCATTCATTCATTCATTCATCTCACCTTGGTACTGGGGTGGAAGTGGTGAGCCACAGAAACCAAAGCCATGCATATCTAGATTCATTTACACTTGTGTCCCGGCAGCAGCCGCTCGAGGCTCACCACACACTGAAAGCCTAATAAATGTTTGCTGAATGAACAAACAAATCAAGACCCAGCACATGAAAAAGGAGTGGCTATCGGAGTATATGTGGGATCTGAACCTGCCTTCCTAGGTGGAGGGCACTCCCCTCCACTGCTCCTGCCCCACTGTCCAAAGAGGGTCACTGGGGCCAAGGGTCGTCTCCCAGATGTGTTCCCATCAGGGTAGGAAATGCTCTGTCTCATAATGGCCTACCCGGGAAGCTGCAGCATTCCAAACAAGAGAGCCCACAAGCTTAGATCCCTGCATCCAGTGCCTTGCAGCCTCCATGAGAATCAGGAAGGAAAGGTTACCATCATCTCCTCCTGGTCCAGATTTCCAGTGGTCCAAGGTCCCTGGGCTTTCACAGGTCACTTATAGAATCAGTTAGGTCTCACCCTCTGGACATATTTTATGACCACTTTAAACTCCAGAAAGGAAAGGGTGGTTGCCCAAGGTCACATGACTAGGAAGGTACCAAGCATGGGTCAACTCTGAAGATGATACCGCAGGAGGGCTTGAAGGAAAAAACTATGAACAATGGACTGTCAACAGCAAGTCCCAACATGGCTTTCTATGTCCAAAGAGCCTGAAGGGCCACATGTGCCTGTCTTATTGCGCCCCGCAGTTACACCCAAAAGAGAGGGCCAGAAAACAAAGAGAGCAGAGGCAGCTTTCACAGGAGGCAAATGCCTAAAGCACAAACAAATGTGCTTAGGCATGAGGTCACTGTTTACAGTGCTGGCCTTGGTTCCTGCCAAAGGCCATCAGCAACCTGTGGCCCCCAGCTCCTGGGTAGATCAGCCTCTGGGCTCTGAACCTGGGATTGCACTAAGTCCTTATAGCTCTGATCTTCAAGGAGAGAGATGGAAACCATAAGCAGCAATCCAGGCAAGGATCCTGGGCATGTGTGACCAAACTCAAGAATCACATGATGGGTGTGTCACTCTATTGGACACAGAGGGAAACTGAGGCTCTAAGGAGGAATGATGCACATCAGCCAGGACACAGAGACAAGGCCAGAGCGTCCTTATATAAGGATGGGGTACATATTACTGACATGTTCTGGAGCTTTCTACAAGAAAAGCAGTGGATCCCAGAGTCCCCCAGCCGTGGCCCCTCCCATCATGTGCTCTGCTGACTGGTGCCACACCTAATATACAGGACTCTATTTGGTAATTTCATTTTCTATTCATAAAAGTCTCTATAGAAACAGGGTCAGAGATGTGAAGCAGCTGACCCAAGCCCACAGAGCCACAAAGTGGCCAGGCCATCCTGCTAAACAGTCTCCCTGCTGAGGGTCGGAGATCTTGTTAACTGTGTGGACCAGCAAAAAGTGAAAGAGCCTGGGAGGGTTGCTCGGGGTGGCGGTCGGTCGGGGATCTCACTAATCACACACCAGCTCAATAAAGCCACCAGAGCTCAAAAGCACTGCAGGGCACAGGGCCAGGGGGCCTGCTGAGTAGGAGAGGAATCCCTAGGCATACCCCTCCCAGTCCCTCTCCACCTGGTTCCCTCAGCCTGCCTAAGGGAAGCCAGGGAAATCAGCATTCTGAGGACCTCCATAATTGCCTCTAACACTCTCAGCACTCTGGGACGCAGGGTGATGGCAAAGCAGTGCGGCCAGCTAAGACCGAGCCAGAACATGAGCTCAGCGCTGCAGCTGCGGGGGTGGGCAGAAGCGCGGAAATGCTGATTGGCTCGTTCAAATCCCAACAGAAGGGGCTCGACCCTCCTCCTAGAGGAGGGCTGAGCCCCACCCCCACCCCAGCTGCTCTGGCCCCGCCCACCAGCCTGCTCCCCACCCTCTCTTCTTGGTCGGCTTGTTTAGGGTCCCTCCCAGAAATCCTCAAAGACCAGGACCCAACCGCAGATTCGCCTGGGCGTCTCCACTCTTTCCCTCCCTCTTCTCTTACGGAGGACTGGATTTTTTTTTTTTAATCGTATTTTGTTTATGTTTTTGGGTTTTTTTTTTTTTTTTTTTTTTTTTTTTTTTTTTTTTTTTTAAGATAACAGGATCTTGGTGCGCAGTCAAGAAAACTGGCTCCACACAGGTACACAGGCTTGCGTGGGGTCGCAGCCTTCCCAAATCAACACTGGTCATGGAATGCACAGCGTCCTTTCTGAATGCCTTGCAGGGCTAGATTCTCAGGGCCTTCCAGGAGCAGGTGTGTGTGGCTGGCTCAGCGCCTGTCTGCCCTCCGGGGTAGGGTGGGGGAGCCTTGGGAATCCTAGATCATCCCGGGCTCTTGCCCTCTTCTCCCTTGGGCTCCCTGAAGAATTCCTAGGCTCCTCCCAGTTCGGTACCAGTCACAGCACTCTCGGTTCCCTGTTCACACAGGACTGAGTTTGGAGAGCAGAGGCTGGCCCAGGGTCCCCACGTCTCCTCCATCCCTGACCTGTCCGGGTGGGGCCATTCCTGCCTGCTTCTTAGGCAGAGAGCAGCAGGGTCCAGCAGAGAGGTCTGAGAGGTGGATGAGCCTAACTTATGACCCTGGATAGGTGCTTCTCTCCTCTGAGCCCCAGCACACTCCTCTGGAAAACTGACACAGTAATAATCGCTAGTCACTGTCACTCCCTCTGGTGTCTTAAGCCAGGGTTTCAATATCCTGGATTGTATGTCCTTATACCCATTTTGCAGATGAGAAAATCGAAACACAGATGACTTGATCAAAATCCCAAAGCCCAGGTATACTGGAGCGCAGCTCTGAACCATCCTGGTTCAGCTGCAGTCCTTCCATCTCTCGATAGGGTAAGAAACCTGTGGAGCTGAGCAGGGGCCACAAGTAGGGGCTACTCAGACAGAGGCCAAAGCCACACACAAGGCCAACACACAAGAAATAGCCTCTCGCTGCTTCAGGGGGGTTCCTGTCATACCATTTTCTGGATATCCCACTTGGAGGACCTGTTGATCCACCAGGGGTCCTCACTTTGAAAATGGGAAAACTAAGGCCCAGAGAGTCAGGATAATTTGCTCAAGGCAAGCAGTGAGCCAGAGGTCTAACCTGGATCACCAATGGTTTATGATCCAACCACCCAACAAGGGCACCTATGAAGGTTGGCAGAGACCCCAGACTAACCTTTACGTCCTGTTCCAGACCACGGATGAGTTCACCATCGACCTGGCCAGTCTGAGCAGCGCGGAGGCTGCGGCGCTCAGCTTTACGCAGTCGGTACTGCAGGATGCGACAGGTCTTGCTGGCTTGGTCCAGCTGCTGCCGCAACTCCTGCAGCTGGTACACGTCTTCCTCCATGTAGACATCCCGCATCTCCAGCATCTCAGCCCGTAGCTCCTCGATCTCATCCTGCAGCAAAAAGAAATGGTCAGACTCCCAGATGCCACGGCAGTAGCCAGGGTGCCTGATGCTGGCCACACTCAGCAAGCCGACCTGGGGGTCTGGGGTTACAGGCTGAACGCCACCACCCAAAGACAGCCACAGCTAAATTCAGGGGATTTTAAATATATGCCTTCCGCTGGGCAGTGGTGGCGCACGCCTTTGATCCCAGCACTTGGGAGGCAGAGGCAGCGGATTTCTGAGTTCGAGGCCAGCCTGGTCTACAGAGTGAGTTCCAGGACAGTCAGGACTTATACAGAGAAACCCTGTCTCGAAAAACCAAAAAAAAAAAAAAAAGCCTTCCATGACAAAACGGGCTTTGCAAATGAGACTGTATTATTCTGGATGATCTAGGTGAGCCATGAAGGGGAAGCTGGTAAGAGAAAGCAGAGTGAGGAGGAAGCAGAGTTGAAGACAGACAAGCTCTGCAGGCGGAGAAAGGACCAGCCAAGCCAAGGAGTGGAGGCAGCCGTGTGTGTGTGTGTGTGTGTGTGTGTGTGTGTGTGTGTGTGTGTGTGTG
>JANHMN010000002.1:217721352-217736500 GCA_030674055.1 Rhabdomys pumilio
CCCCACACCACCCAGCATGAGCATACATTCAAGATACTAAATAAAAATCACTAGTGGGCTCTGACTCTATTTCCTAACTTAATTGTGAAGAGGGAAAGGGGTGTTTGCAAAGAACTAACTATAGACATTCTTTAAAATTTTAAAGTAAGATTTTAAGTGTAGACACTTAAAATTTTAGACACGTTTTTACTCTGGATATTTCTTGGATGGAAGATGAAGTCTTCTTATTCCATTTCAGAGGTGTGATGAGTGGGGCTATGATGTCACCATCCTATTAGAGAGAGAGAGAGAGAGAGAGAGAAAAACAGAGGGTCAGGGCACAGAGCAAAGCCAGTCTCCATCACTGTATCCGGGCTGTATCTCAGGCACACACACCTTTGTCCTGCACATTGATTGCTTCTGAATACACTACTCTTGAGAAATTCAAAGCTGTACACATTCTATGACTGGATAAAACTAGAAAACACCAGAGTCCTCAGCAGATGGAGGTCTTCCTGGGAAAATGGTTGAGGCAACACATGGGTGGCCCAGAACTGCCTGAGTGCACACACCTGCATGGGGCTCATGGGGAAACAAGCTACAGTGGAGGCTTGCTTCTCTTCTCCCTAGTCCTGTCTAAAACAAATGGCCCAGGTCTGCAAACAGGGGAAACAGAGGGGGAAAGGGAGGACAGGGACAGATGACACAAGGAACACTGGCACCGTGACTCCCTCACTTTGAATCTTTCTCTTTAAATAAACCTCTTAACTTCCATCGACACAGACTCCAGCCAAATGCACCCTTCCATCCACAGGGGAGGCTGCCTCAAACTCACACAATGACCCGAGTCATTGAGCAGCAAGGCCCCTGACCGTGCCTGCCTCCTGGAACAGGCTGGACTGCCCTTGCCCATTGTCTCAGGAACTCAGCACCATTACTGCTCCACTCAACCACAGCACCCTCGTGTGGAGTGGCTTCTCAGGTGACAGTCTGGAGATGAAGAGGACAGTGCAGCCTGAGTGCTGCCCTCCTATCCTGTGGCATTGGGTTCGGGGGGGAGCGTTACCATCCGTCAGCCTGTCCTAGAAGGCAGTAAGATCACCCAGCACTGTCTCACTGTTCCGTTTGTTCAGTTACTCTGGCAATGTCCCAGTGTTACGTGTCTTCTGCTGAGCGCACCGGATCAGAGCGGACCGGACAGTTCCTGTGAGCTGCTGTTCATCTCAAAGGCGGCGGCAGCAGCACGGTATAAAATGGCCACTTACATCTCACCTTCAGACCGCCGCTCCAGCAAGTGTTAAGAACGCAAACAAAGATTTCACTTGCTCCAGTTCGATGGCTTCAGGCTGCCCCTCGCACACTGGGTGGCAGGGGACATCCACCACTCACTCTGCTCCTGAAAGGGCTCGTTCTCTGTTAGCTTTCCGTTTCTCCCCATGTTGCTTCTGTCTCAATGCCTCCCTAATGGCCCCTGCTGCCAGCCTTGTAAACAGCTGCTGATCTCTCTCCTCCTTCGGGGCTTGGCTTGTAGGCTTTCCCTGCCGCAGGCTTCTCTCATCTAACCAAGTCTGACTACATCTCCTTTTGTACCTCAGAGCACTTACCGTTCTACACAATTGCTTTTTACTTGTGTGTCTGTGGTGTGCACTGAGAGTGAGATGCAGGCACTAAGGAACTATGTCTATCCTAGGTACTGGCTTCACCATGGTTCCTAACACCGGGCCTGACAAGGAAAATACCAAGGTCTAAGGCACTTACCGCATACACCTGTGTTTCTATTTCTGTTTTCCTTAAGGAAAAAAAAAAGTGTATGTTATGTGTGTGTCTAAGGTGTGTATGTGTGTGGTATGTGTGTTATGTATGATATATGTGTATTCTGTCTATGCATGTGATTATATATGTGGTGTGAGTGTGATGTATATGTGTGTAGTGTGTGTGCAGGTAATCTTGACTGTGCAGACACATGTGGAAGCCAGTGCCTTCCTCAATCACTCCTCCACCTCTTTTAGAAATTTCCCCCTACATTTCTTATTTTATGCATATGGTACCCACGGAGGCCAGAAGAAGGCATGAGATCCTCTGGAACTGCAGTTACATCTGGCTGTGAGCCGCACGTGGCTGTTGGCTGCTGGGAATTGAACCAGGGTCCTCTGGAAGAGCAGCCAGTGCTCTTACCCGCTGAGCCATCTCTCCAGCCCCATATTGCTACAATTTAAATGAGAACTTCTCAGTGGATAAGAAGGATCATGTTTGGACTTTCCTTGCTACTGCGTACCTACACTCCCACACCTGGGAGGTGAAGCAGAGATCAGGAACTCAAGGCCAACCTCAGCTACACAGCAAATCTGAGACCAACCTGAGCTACATGGGACTGTCTCAACTCAACTCCAGACTTTTTGATTTGTTTTGTTTTCTAACGCACAACGATGAGTGAGCGGCCCCCACCTGCGGCTTGGTGAAGTCCCTGAGCACACACCACTGGATGAAGTGCTGCCCGGCTGCATCCAGACTCTTCTTGTCTTTCCTCTTACAGTACACTCGGATAAGCTGCTCTGCAAACTTCTCTGGCAGGAGTTGTGACACCTTTTGTACAGAAAGAAAAGATTTTACTGTAGCTTTGAGTCCGCTCTGCCAAGAACTACCGAGCTCTCGCCCAGGTTCTGAGGAGCCATCTTTAATGTTGAGCTAAAAGCAGTGCACTGCTTTCCTGTTTTATTCCAATTATGATCCAAGGAGAAAATACTTATTTACTGAAAAATGTCTTAGAATTCTATGTTAATTAGTAGAAGAGTGAAAGATTTACAGGACATAAATTATATACGTACCACAGACTCTCACATAAATATATAGCTAAGCACATTCAACGTGTGTAACTTCAGACATGATCCACTAGACTTTGTAACTGACGCTTCAGAACAAACGCTGCACTTTAGATGATGGTCATGAAACAGGAGGCGCTGGAAATTGGCTATTATCATACCTCTTTTTCTGAGATAAAGTCTCATGATTATAGCCTAGGCTTACCTTGAACTCAGGACCTCATGTCCTAGGTATATCTAGCAAAATATACCTTTTTTAAATTAAAAAATATTATTATTTTTTTGTGGATCAGGGATTGAACCTGAGGCCTCAGTGCATGCTAGGTGAGTCTTTCTCATGGCTGAGTTCCATTCTGCTCTTTTTCCTCCCCTTCCTATTTTGAGAGGTCTTATTATATTGCCCCAGGCTGGCTCTGAACTCATTTCATAGAACTGGCAGACTTTGAACCAGTGACCCTGCAGCTTTAGTCTTCTGGTATTAAGGCCTGTACGACTATCCAGATATACATGTATCCATGTATGTTTATTTTTTTATATATAGATTTTTTGGCTGGTCTCGAACTCAAAGATCCATATGACTCTGCCTCCCAAGTGCTAGGATTAAAGGTGTGTGCCGCCACTGCCTAGTTAGATTTTCTTTTTTTGAGGAAGGGTCTTACTACTGTAGCCCTGGGTGGCCTGGAACTCACTCTATAGACCAGGCTGCCTCAGACTCATAGAGATCCACCTGCCTCTGCCTCTGGAGTGCTAGGATTAAAGGTGTGTGCTACCATGGCCAACTAGATACAGATATTTAAAATTGTTGTTTTGTTTTATTTTGAGAGAGAGTCTAATGTACCCCAGGCTGGCCTTTAACTCCTGATTCTTAGTTTCCCAACTGTGTGGATTACAAGTGTGTGTCACCATACTTGCCTTATGCTTTACTTAAAAAAAAAAAAAAAAACATTAGTTTTATTTTATGTGTGTGTGTTTTACCTGTAATGTATGTATGCATACCACATACATGCAAGAAATCAAACCAATGTCTTCTTCCAGAGCTATAAGTATTTATAATCACTGAGCCATTTCTCTAGCCATGCCTTTTTTTTAAAGTGAAAATAGATTTTTCTGTCATAAAATGCATGCTAACCAGTTTCCCCTCCCTCCACTCCTCTCAGCCCCCACTGCCTTCCCTGTCCCCCTCTCCATCTCTTATCAGAAAAGAGCAGGCCTCCAAGAGACAACAACCAAACATGACAAAACAAAGCACAGTAAAACAAGGCAAAAGCCCTCACGATGAAGCTGGACAAGGCAACCCAACAGGAGGGAAAGAGTCCCAAGAACAGGCAAGAGTCAGAGACACGCCGTTCCCACAGTTAGGAGCCCCAGAGGAACACCAAGCCAACAGCCACAACACGTGCGCAGAGGACCTGGTGCAGATCCCTGCAGGCCTGTGCTTGCTGCCTCAGTCTCTGTGAGCCCGTGTTTAGCTGATTCAGTGCACTGTGCCCTCTCTGTTTATTTTTAACAGTACACACCAACTTTACAACCTGATTAGCAAGTAGACTCTAAACTGACTTTAAGGCTTCCCAAACATAAACTCCTAGAGCAGACTTCTCTTACGTGACTGTTACCTGATCTTTGGTGATCGTGACCGCTTGCCTGCTGTTGCTCTTACAGTAGAAGTGAACATTATCGATTGGATTCTTGTCTTCCATCCCATAATCCATATTGATAACCTTAATTAAAACAATAAACAAGTAAGCAATCACATAATGACACTGTGAGAAATGAACTGAGCCCCCTGGGAGCTCAGAAGTAGGGATACTGGAAGTCGTCACACATGGGATAGAAATAGCTTGGGCACATGATCACCTTCGGGAATTTGGTTTAGGAACTTGCCCTAAATAGGGTACAAAGGCTTTGTCTACTATGTGATAGTCACTGACAGACAGTAGACAACTTCTGTGTACGCATGGGCATGCACAAGAGGAGGCCGTAGCTCAACTTTGGCTGGCATTCTTCAGGTGCCATACACTCCATTTTTCTGAGGCAGGCTCTCTCACTGGCTTGGAGCTCATCAAGTCACTAAGGCTGGAGACCCAAGGAGCCCCAGGGGTCCTCTTGTCTTTGTATCCCTAGTTCTGACCTGAAAAGTGTGTATTGCACTGTGTGTGTTGTCTGTGAGCTTGCATATGTATGTGTGTGTCTGTGTGATTCTGTGTGCATGTCTACGTGTGAGTGTATGTATATATCTGTGTGTTTCTTTTTTTTTTTTTTTTAAAAAAAAGTGGATTTTGCAGATAGAACTCAGGTCCTCACGCTAAGATGGCTAGTGGAAACGTGACATGCCTGCCTGGGACAGTAACATTATAAGTGAGCAAGAATGAACCAGGTAGGAAGGAAAGGATTTCCAGGCAATAAAAGGTGCTCTAATGTCAGGGGCAGCCCTGCTTATACACTGAGGGCCTAAAAATCAGCCATAGGCCTAAAAGCAGCCATAGGCCTGACATACATGCCTGCTAATACAAAGTCTTGGGTCTCTGTGGAAAACACTGAAACAGATGGCTAGAAGCTATTGTAAACAAGCAGCTTTGGTGGAAAGTTGCCAGCCTGGGTCATCATAGACCTTGTAGAGAGGTACCCTTGGTGGACAGTACCAACTTAGACAGGACACCCTAAAGCATAGATCTGAAACTGCCTAATGGCTTTGTTATACTGAAATCATTGACATTCTTGGAAAGAATTCTGCTTTCAGACAGTGTGTGTGTGTGTGTGTGTGTGTGTGTGTGTGTGTGTGTGTGTGTGTATAAGAGCATGTGTTAGGGATTGACCTCAGGGCCTAGACCTAGCCCCAGATTCTGGATCATTTTAAATTTCAGGTTTCAGATTTTAGATAAGGGGTACTTAACTTAGACCAGGAGAAAAACCTAAGAATTTAGAAGGTTTTTCCTTGAGTTTGCCCCTGAAGGAGAGAAAAGGCAGCAAGATGTGTATAGTGTGATTTGTTTTTTCAGATGAAAGACTGTCTAATGTCTAAGGGGAAAGTCTGTAAGAGAAGGGACAGAATTGGCGGTGTAGGGCTTACGGAAGACATGAAGAATGGGCTCCACGGCTGCTATGCCAAGGAAGGAGGGCACTAGCCACATACAGTAACGAGGCTGGCCTTGAACTCACAGAGAACAGCCTACCTCTGTTTCCCAGGTGCTGGAATTAAAGGCATGCACCACTCTGCCCATCCCCCTCCCCAAAGGGAAGGCATTTTTTAAAAACACAAATCTTCACTCAGTCTATTCTGGGCCCACTACTTACATCAACTATGAAATCTCCGGCCTTCAGTTCAACATCCAGGGCCATGTCAGGTTTGGCGTCAGCAACTTCTTGGGGAAGCTTTTCATACTCTTCCTAGAAGAGATGAGATTCCCCAGTCAGGATCCGGTTTGTCATTAAGTACTTGTACCACAGTTACGTTACTTCTATTCTTCAGCAAGGATAACAGAGATACCCCGACAAGATAGCTCAATACGTGCTAGCTTCGGAAACAAACAGGACACTCTTCATTAAAAAGTAAGCAAACAAGACCAACCATCACATTTTGGAAAGAATGTGGCATTTATCTATTTATAGCTACCTCCTGCTGCTTTTGCAGCAGTTACAAGCAGCCCCTGTGACCTTATCCCAGCATCTCACCAGTAATCTGCTTCTAGATAGCAAGCTTGTCTTTCCCAGTCCTTCTTTCTGTATTTACTGGCCACATACAATGCAAATGACATGCAGAATCTAAGGAACTGACTGTCACGATGCCGCTAAGGTTCCTGAGCAAGGACAGACTTTTAGTAGTTAAGTTTTTGACTCCATGGGGCCAAGTGCCCCTAACCAGCATTGTTCAAGGATCAACAACAGACAAAAATGTCTTCTCAGAGCCATAGAGAAGTTTGCACAGGTCTTATCTTAAGGGATTTCTACCTTCAACGTTCATTTTCCAGTGGTCAGATCTATTTACAATTTGAGGCCCTAATTGAATCCAAGAGTGCACATTTATAGCCTTTGGGTCCCACCTGACTCCCTTCATGAGAAATCTATTTACTATCGCTCAGTTTCTCATCTGGTAAACATGCCTAAGACTATTGGGAAGATTAAATGAGAATAAGCAGGAGGCATGGTTACTGTGATAGATTAATGTCTTGTTCTTGAGGACAGAGGCTCAACTGACCCGCCACTAACTGCAGGGTTGCTGGTGACTCAACTTACCTTTGTAATCTTCTTACCCTTCGGCTGGGTCTCACCCAAATACTTGTATAGATTGCGGCATTCAATGTTTCTTAAAATACTTTGGGCCTCAGACAACTGTGGATCCGAAGAATACAAAATCTCCAGAAAAATGTTATCTGTCAACGTGATGAGATTTCATTCATGTTAAAAGGATGGTAGAATTTAAAGACACTCCGTTGGGGTCCTGAAAAGGTCTCCACAAGGCAGGAGTGCTGTGATTGCTACATTAAGAAGATAGCAGTGAGAGACGGGGAAGTCCAGTGCAGAAGAGGGTGGGAGGAGCTGAGAGTGAGCACACGGGAACCCACAGTTGGAGCTGGAGCAGGCAGGGCACACAGCCTAACTTATGACTGGAGGGCGTTCATTTCTGTAAATGAGACAAGATCTTGCTACTTAGTCCCAGATGGCCTTCAACACTTACAAACAAAATTATGTCTATGATCTACTTAAAATAGCCAATGTTTGCAGAAGGGAAAAACTTCTGTGCTGGTAACAGTTGAAACTAAGTGACCAGTACGTGCAAGTTTGTAACTGACTTAATCCAAGGCCCCTTTCCCCCCCAACCCCCCAGACAGGGTTTCTCTGTGTAGTCCTGGCTGTCCTGGAACTCACTCTGTAGACCAGGCTGGCCTCGAACTCAGAAATCCACCTGCCTCTGCCTCGCAAGTGCTGGGATTAAAGGCGTGCGCCACCACCGCCCGGCTCAAAGGCCCTTTTTTAAGTTTTAAAATATTTTACTCTATGATCATAATAGAAGGGGAAAAAAACTCTTCTTTCAATTTTCTTTAAAAATTTTCTTATTAAAATAGCCTTCAGGGCTGGAGAGATGGCTCAGAGTTTAAGAGCACTGGCTGCTTTTCCAGAAGTCCTGAGTTGAATTCCCAGCAACCACATAGTGATTCACAACCATCTGTAATGGGATCTGATACCCATCTATGGAGATAGAGCACTCATATATAATATACACAAAATAAATAAATAAAGCTTTTAAAAAAAATAGCCTTCAACCAAATTCATTATCATCATTTTTCCACACAATTGCTTTATGTGTATACAATTTTCTTGCTTTGTGTTTCTTTTTTGAGAGAAAGTTTCATTCTTAGGGAGGCTTGAGCTCACAATGTAGCTTAGGTTGGTCTCCAACTTGTGGTAGTCCCCCGGAGTAGTGGGTTTATAGGTGTAAACCACTGCATTTGGCTGGGCGTACCAATTTTTTTTTTTTAATGAAACATTTGGCCTTCTGCCCCTTGCCTGGGCCTGGTGCCTGAAGTGAACACCTGCCCGGTCTGCTCTTGTGTATCCCGAGACATCCTAGAGGGACCACTAAACCCAGAGTGGCAGGTAAGAACACTCACACACTGCCCTACTCCCGCCCCAGAGGCATAACTGGGTGCAGGGAACACCCAGATTCCAGCAGACACCCAAACTCTGCCCCTGCTGAATACCACTCCCCTTCAGAACCTTGCCTGGACCTGGTGCCTAAAGTGGACACCTGCCTGGTCTGCTCTTGTGTATCCTGAGACATCCTACAAGGACCATTGAACCTAGAGCAGCAGACATCGTATCCTGAGACATCCTTGAGGGGCCACTGAACTCAGAGGGACAGACACCTTAGCCCGAGACATCCTAGAGGAACAACTGAACCCAGAGCGACAGACACCATATCCTGAGACATCCTAGAGGAGCCACTGTACTCAGAGCAACTGGAGATCAGGATTAAAAGATCACAGAGACATCTGGATGCTGAGGAGTTCCGACACAAGCAAGATAACTGAAAAGGCAGACTCCAGACAGAGACAGTGAGTACAGGTAGCACTAGAGTTAACCAGATGGCAAAAGGCAAGCCCAAGAATGTAAGCAACAGAATCCAAAGTTACATGGCATCATCAGAACCCAGTTCTCCCATCATAGCCCTGAACACCCCATCACACCAGAAAAGCAGAATTCAGAATTAAAATCACTTCTCATGACAATAATAGAGGACTTTAAGAAGGACATAAATAACACTCTCAAAGAATTTAAGGAAACACAGGTAGACAGGTAGAAGCCCTTAAAGAGGAAACACAAAAATCCCTTAAAGAATTGTAAGAAAACACAACCAAACAGGTGAAGGAATTAAACAAAGCCAATCAGGATCTAAAAATGGAAGTAGAAACAATAAAGAAATCACAAAGGGAGACTACCCTGGAGATAGAAAACCTAGGAAAGAGATCAGGAGTCATAGACACAAGTATCACCAACAGAATACAAGAGATAGAAGAGAGAATCTCATGTGCAGAAGATACCATGGAAAACATTGACACAACTGTCAAAGAAAATACAAAATACAAAAAGCTCCTAACCCAAAACATCCAGAAAATCCAGGACACAATGAGAAGGCCAAACCTAAGGATAATAGGTATAGATGAGGGTAAAGACTCCCAACTTAAAGGACCAGTAAATATCTTCAACAAAATTATAGAGGAAAACTTTCCTAACCTACAGAAAGAGATGTCCATAAATATACAAGAAGCCTACAGAACTCCAAATAGCCTAGACCAGAAAAGAAATACCTCCTACCACATAATAATCAAAACATCAAATGTACAAAACAAAGAAAAAATACTAAAAGTAGTAAGAGAAAAAGGCAAAGTAACATATAAAGGACGACCTATAAGAATTACACCAGACTTCTCACCAGAGACTATAAAAGCCAGAAGATCCTGAACTGATATCATACAGAACCTAAGAGAACACAAATGCCAGCCCAGACTACTATACCCAGCAAAACTCTTTATCAATATTGATGGAGAAACCAAGATATTCCATGACAAAACCAAATTTACACAATATCTTACCACAAATCCAGCACTTCAAAGAATAATTGGTGGAAAACTCCAACACTAGGAGGGAAACTACAACCCAGAAAAAGCAAGAAAGTAATCTTCCAACAACCCCAAAAGAAGATAGCCACACAAACATAATTCGGACTCCAATGACAAAAATAAAAGGAAGCAACATTCATTTTCCCTTAATATCTCTTAATATCAATGGACTCAATTCTCCAATAAAAAAACATAGACTATCAGACTGGATACATAAACACGACCCAGCATTTTGCTGCATACAGGAAACACACCTCTGTGAAAAAGACAGACACTACCTCAGAGTAAAAGGATGGAAAACAATCTTCCAAGTAAATGGTCTCAAGAAACAAGCTGGAGTATCGATTCTAATATCAAATAATATCGATTTTCAACCAAAAGTAATCAAAAAAGATAAGGAAGGGCACTTCATATTCAAAGGAAAAATGTACCAAGATGAACTCTCAATTCTGAACACCTATGCCCCAAATGCAAGGGCACCCACATACATAGAAGAAACTTTACTAAAGCTTAAAGCATACATTGCACCTCACACAATAATAGTGGGAGATTTCAACATCCCACTCTCAGCAATGGACAGATCATGGAAACAGAAACTAAACCAAGACACAATAAAACTAACAGAAGTTATGAACCAATTGGACTTAACCTATAGAACATTTCATCCTAAAACAAAAGAATATACCTTTTTTCTCAGCACCTCATGGTACCTTCTCCAAAATAGACCATATAATTGGTCACAAAACAGGCCTCAACAGATACAAAAAGATTGAAATAATCCCTTGTACCCTATCAGACCACCATGGACTAAGACCCGTCTTTGATATGGACAAAAACAACAGAAAGCCCACATACACATGGAAACTGAACAATGCTCTACTCAATGATAACTTGGTCAAGGAGGAAATAAAGAAAGAAATTAAAGACTTTTTAGAATTTAATGAAAATGAGGACACATCATACCAAAACTTGTGGGACTCCATGAAAGCAGTACTAACAGGAAAACTCACAGCTCTAAGTGCCTTCAAAAAGAAACTGGAAAGAGCATACACTAACAACTTGACAACACACCTGAAAGCATTAGAACAAAAAGAAGCTAGTATTCCCAAGAGGAGTAGACGGCAGGAAATAATCAAACTCAGGGCTGAAATCAACCAAGTAGAAACAGAAAGAACTATACAAAATATCAACAAAACCAGGAGCTGGTTCTTTGAGAAAATCAACAAGATAAACCCTTAGCCAGACTAACCAAAGGGCACAGAGACAGTATTCAAATTAATAAAATCAGAACTGAAAAGGGAAACATAACAACAGAAACTGAGGAAATTTAAAAAATTGTCAGATCCTACTACAAAGGCCTATACTCAGCAATATTGGAAAATCTGAATGAAATGCACAATTTTCTAGACAGATAGCAAGTATCAAAATTAAATCAGGAGCAGATAAACCATCTAAACAGTCCCATAACCCCTAAAGAAAGAAAAGCAGTCATTAAAAGTCTCCCCACCAAAAAAAGTCCAGGACCAGATGGTTTTAGTGCAGAATTCTATAAGACCTTCCAGGAAGATCTAATATCAATTCTCTTCAAACTATTCCACAGAATAGAAACAGAAGGAACAATACCCAATTTGTTCTATGAAGCTACAATTACGCTCATACCTAAGCCTCACAAAGACCCAACAAAGAAAGAGAACTACAGACTAATCTCTCTTATGAATATTGATGTAAAAATACTCAATAAAATTTTTGCAAACTGAATCAAGAACACATCAAAGCAATCATCCATCATGATCAAGTAGGCTTTATCTCAGGAATGCAGGGATGGTTCAATATTCGAAAATCCCTCAATGTAATCCACTACATAAATAAGCTCAAAGAAAAAAAAAACCACATGATCATATCACTAGATGCCGAGAAAGCATTTGACAAAATTCAACATCCTTTCATGTTAAAAGTCTTAGAAAGATTAGGGATTTACGGCCCATACCGAAACATAGTAAAAGCAATATACAGCAAGCCAGTAGCCAACATCAAACTAAATGGAGAGAAACTTGAAGCAATCCCACTAAGATCAGGGACTAGACAAGGCTGCCCACTCTCACCACCTATTTAATACAGTACTGGAAGTCCTAGCCAGAGCAATTAGACAACAAAAGAAAGTCAAAGGTGTTGGGAGCCGACTTTAAGCAGAAAGCAGCTAGAAAGCAGCTATCAGCTTTACAGCCATCTTGAGCCATATACCCTGACATGAGACTTGGTTTTCAACAGCCTACAACAGCTGAAGCACACTCTGATATCCCACATAGCTTGTTTTGCTGTTTAGTGCCCCCAGCTGCAAGGAGCACGCGGTATCCATGCCTACAAGGCATGTGGTGCACGTGCTATCCACGTCATACATGCCTGTAAGGCACACGTGCTGTCCACGCCTGTAAGGCTTATGTCATATCCACGCACCTACAAGGCATGTGGCAAAAGCCTATAAATACCTAGGATTTCCTTGTAGTGGGTGTGATGAGGTAGTAGTAGGTGTATGGGGGAGTAGTAGTAGTAGGTGTAGTGGTGTGTGTATGGTGGAGACAGTAAAGAAGACTTTACTACAGATCCTCTGGCTTGTCTCTATTCTTCAAGTCTCTTCCCCTTCTTCCCCCCACTCTCTTGCTAGACCCTGACTTGTGGAACAGAGCGGCCGCTATAGTTTGGCCCCCAAACGTGGGCCAGAGTGGTCCTTTACAGTTTGGCCCCTAAGGTGGGGCAGCTCGGGTCTTTTACACAAAGGGATACAAATAGGAAAGGAAGAAGTCAAAATTTCACTATTTGCAGATGATATGATAGTATACTTAAGTGACCCTAAAACTTCCACCAGAGAACTCCTAAACCTGATAAACAACTTCAGCAAAGTGGCTGGATATAAAATCAACTCAAACAAATCAGTAGCCTTCCTCTATTCAAAGGATAAACAAGCTGAGAAAGAAATTAGGGGAATGACACCCTTCATAATAGTCACAAATAATATAAAATACCTTGGAGTGAATCTAACCAAGCAAGTAAAAGATTTGTATGACAAGAACTTCAAGTCTCTGAAGAAAAAAACAGAAGAAGATCTCAGAAGATGGAAAGATTTCCCATGCTCCTGGATTGGCAGGATTAATTTAGTAAAAATGGCCATATTGCCAAAAGCAATCTACAGATTCAATGCAATTCCCATCAAAATTCCAAATCAATTCTTCATAGAGATAGAAAAAGCAATTTGCAAATTCATTTGGAACAACAAAAAACCCAGGATAGCGAGAACTATTCTCAACAACGAAAGAACTTCTGGGGGAATCACCATCCCTGACCTAAAGCTGTACTACAGAGCAATAGTAATAAAAACTGCATGGTATTGGTACAGAGACAGGCAGGAAGATCAATGGAATGGAATTGAAGATCCAGAAGTGAACCCACACACCTATAATCACTTGATCTTTGACAAATGAGCTAAAACCATCCAGTGGAAAAAGGACAGCATTTTTAGCAAATGGTGCTGGTTCAACTGGAGGTCAGCATGTAGAAGAATGCAAATCAATCCATTCTTATCCCCTTGTACAAAGCTCAAGTTCAAGTGTATAAAGGACATTCACATAAAACCAGATACACTGAAACTAATAGAAGAGAAGGTGGGGAAGACCCTCTAATACTTAGGAAAAGTTCCTGAACAGAACACCAATGGCTTATACTCTAAGATCAAGAATTGACAAATGGAACCTCATAAAATTGCAAAGCTTCTGTAAGGCAAAGGACATCGTCAATAAGACAAAACGGCAACCAACAGATTGGGAAAAGATCTTTACCAATCCTACATCCGATAGAGGGCTAATATTCAATATTGTGGGGAGCCGATAGAAGGCGGCTATCATCCTTGCAGCCATCTTGAGCCATATACCCTACTAAGAGACTTGATTACAATAGCCTACAACAGCTGAGCACACTCTGATAACATCTTGCTTTAGATACCCAGGATGGGATACATTCTCGTAGCAGCATGAGGAGGGGGGATGGGATAGGAGGTCCCTGGGTGGTGGGGGAGTAGGGGTAAGGGGATAAAATCTGAATTATAAATATAATATCCAATAAGAATAAATTAAAAAAAATAATGAAACATTTGAACACTGCAGTATGTATCTCCCAAGAATAGGAACACTTTTTTTAAACATAAATAAATGGACCAAGAAATTTAACAGTGATATTTTAAAAAATTGTTTCTTGTCTTAATAATGTAACTTAAGTTTTTCACTACTAGTAACAGTGAAATCAAGCAAATATATAGATTAAATTAATGGTCACACATTTTTTTTTTAGTTTTTTAAAATCTAGAACAATGACTCGATTATTCCAGGATGTTGACCTTTCGAACAGATCAGGGAGTCATTTTGCACGCACTGCTGACACACTGCACTGTTGAGTCTGAACAGATGATTAAGGTTATAATCCTCAGATTTCTCCACTATTAACGTTTGGGGGGAGTTTGGTGCGGTGGACTGGACCCAGAGCCTCACCTAGCATTATCTGCCATTAGCCCTTAACTAACAACCTGCTGGGTATGAGGCTGTCTGACAGACACCCTAGCAACCTTTTAGCCTTTGACTTGGTGCTCAGTGCTGACGAGGTGGTTGTTTTTTTTTTAATTTAATTATAAATTTTTAGTATTAATACAGTTGTATTAAATAACAATAAATATTGTATATGTGCCAAGTATATAAGAGGTATTGTAACACCTACTTGAAAAATTCCTGTTTTGTAATTTCATATATACATGTATTTCCTCCTTATTATCTTCTCTACCCCGAGGGCAGTAGCGTCATGAGACCTCACCCGTCAGCTTAGTGAAGGCTTCCATATCGTCGATGGCTCTGGAAATCCGGAACTTCTTCCCGGCAGTCCCTGTAATCTCCACGTAGGGGTCTGCTTTGAGGAAGGCTTCTGTAATCCTAAGATTGTTGTAAAAACACAGAGGGAAAATTTGAAGATTTGCTTTGTATCTTGCACAAAAGAATTCTTCTAGTTTAAGAAAACAAATAAGATACGGTCAATGTTTGAAAGACAACTGTTGCCGGGCGGTGGTGGCGCACGCCTTTAATCCCAGCACTTGGGAGGCAGAGGCAGGTGGATCTCTGAGTTCGAGGCCAGCCTGGTCTACTGAGTGAGTTCCAGGACAGCCAGGGCTACACAGAGAAACCCTGTCTCGAAAAACCAAAA
>JANHMN010000002.1:217744589-217757161 GCA_030674055.1 Rhabdomys pumilio
AAACACACACACGGCACACATACAGAGACAAACACACACACGGCACAAATACACAGAGACAAACACACACACGGCACACACACACAGAGACAAACACACACATGGCACACACACACAGAGACAAACACACACGGCACACATACAGAGACAAACACGCACACGGCACACATGCACAGAGACAAACACGCACACGGCACCCACACAATAATGAGAGAGCAGCTCCTAGACCTTATTAGATCAATCTTGCTGGAGAAAGAGACTATAAACTCTGGACACCTAACTCCCTAACTGTGCTGTACACCAGCCAAAAGCAAGCAGATGTTAAAAGGGAGTCAGAGCAGGAGACAAGGTGAGGTCGTGGACTAACATGTGGCATCTTCACACACTGCTTGTGAGAGTGTAACTCGACTCTCGGGTAGTCAGTTAAGAGACATGAGAACGTATTTCCACAGACCTGCTATACAGCATCACACACAGAAACCTTAGACGTGGTAGCCCAAATCCAAAACCACAGGAAGGCCATCAAAAGGAGCAAGAACCAACTGGGGCTCAGATACTAGGATACAGTCTTAGCAGTAAAAGGCCATACATGCAGGAATCTCAAAATCATTATACAGCATGAAAGAGCATTCACTTCTGACTGTACTGTGCCAGAGATCAAACCAAAAGAGTCAACTGTTGGCAAGGGGTCTCCCACCAAGCTGTGCTCTTAGCCCAACATTCATCTTTTTAAAGGCGTAAAACATTAGAGGAAGTCTCTCTCTCTCTCTCTCCCTCTCTCTCACACACACACACACACACACACACACACACACATACACACACACACACACACACACACACAGTGCAAACAACAGGAAATCATATTTGCAACAGATAAGACAACACAAAGGAAGCCCAGATCCAGAGTCTAAGAGGAGACAGACTGTGTGTACACTGCTGTGGGTCTGATCCCAGCATCACAGAAAACAAGACAAGCCATAAGGGAACTTTCAAAACAATGAAAACGGTCCACATCCCCACAGCATGTGTACCCTTGCCAAACTCAAGACAGCTCTGTGGAGTTTCAGCCAGGAGTAATAGTACACGCCTTTAATCCTAGCTCTATAGAGAAACAGTAGAGAAACAGAAGCAGGCAATCTCCCAGTTTCAAGGCCAGCTTGGTCTCCACAGTGAGACCTTGTCTCAAAACAAAAACAACCCAACAAAAATCTGCATCATTTATTGAATGTAAATTATACTTGGGGGGGGGGGGGAGGAGGGCGGAGAACAAAATGGTTTGATAAGGAGCCTTCGGCTTATGTTCCAGCACTTTTCCACTCAAAGTGCAGTAGAAACCGGGAAGTCAATTTCATTTCTTAAAACTGCTTCAAAATGTACAGGTTCATCACCAGTAAGTGGGTAATTACAAAGGGTTCACTTAAAGCCTGTAACACACTCTCAGCACTGGGGAGGCTGAGGCAGAACAGCAGTCAAAGCCATTCTGAACTATACAGGAAACGCTGTATTAAAAACAAACGCTCAGTCACTAAAACTGATGGTACTTAAGTTCATGGCTACACCAAAATAAAAACCGAAGCTGAACTTTAAAAACAAACTCTAGGGGCTGCAGAGATGGCTCAGGGGTAAAAGCAGTGTCCACTCTCCCAAAGGTCCTGAGTTCAATTCCCAGCAACCACATGGTGGCTCACAGCCATCCGTGATGGGATCTGATGCTGAGGGTTCTGGTTCCGCAGGCAAAATGCTGTATACATCATAAATAAATTAGTCTTATTAAAAAATAACTCTACAGTAATGTGACAGAGTAGAAAGGACAAACTAAGGGAGCTGCTCTCTCGGGCTGGCCCACCACTCCACGGCCCTGTGAAGTCAGGCACATCTCTGTGCTTCTGAGGGCTCTGAACAGAAGCTGAGATCTTTTCTCCACAGGTTACTGTGAGGATTGAAACAGACACGTGAATGGAAGCACCCTGAATGCTGTTCCAGGGAAGAATGCTAGAACACAGAGAGGAAACAGAGAATTTAGTTGGATAACTAGATAAAATTCTGTTTCTTTCTATTGACTTTGGGACATATGAATACATACCCTCCACTTTTTGTCTGGGCGAGCAAGTGGGATAAATCTTCCATCAAACATATGAGAAAATGGCCCATGACCTAAAAGCAAAAGCAGTCTTCAAATAAAAAAGATATTTGTAAATTGGTAAAAACCGAATTCTTAAAAAAATTTTGTTTACTTTGAATATCAACAGGTACTGTTAATACTGTATATATTAATAATAATAATTAAAAAAAAAAAAAAAAGACAGGACAAATCTGCCCTTTCAATTTTTCAAAACAACAGACTAAGAGGCAAGGCCATACTGGAAAGTTAACAGTCCTTAGATCAGTCTTCAGTTTTGTATTAACTACAAGGAATGCTAAAAAAGAGGTTTTCATAAAAAAATAAATAAATAAATAAATCAAGGTTTGTTTATTTCGGGCTGGGGTTGCAGGTCAGCGGGAGAGCCAATGCCTAGCACATACAGGTCCTATGTTTAAGTCAGATCACCAAAACCAAAAAGCATCTGAGAACCAAGCATCTTCTAAGAAGGGCCACTGAGCCAGCCTCCTGGACTCTCTGGGCTGACAGAAAGACAGTGCTCTATGCTCTGCCCCCTTAGGATCTGTCCACAGAAGCACAAGCACACACACTCTCGTGTCAGTAAACAGGTTGGACAGTCATCTTTTTCTTTCTCAAGATGAAAAGGATGAAATTCTTCTACCTGGGTTTAATTGGCCTAAGACCTCCTGTGAGTCAGGGTAGAACATTTTTTAAACCTTTGCTAATAGTGAGAAGGGATGGATTTAACAAAGGAACTGAAGGAAAAAGCCATTTTAGTCAACGAGAGGATAAAAGAAAACTCACATCCCATTATCCCAAAGACGGAATAAGAGAAACACACGGCACAAAGCCCTTTCAGCCCAGTGCACTGGCTCATGCTTGCAATCTCAGCACACAGGAGGTGGAAGCAGGTGAACTGTCAAGAGTTTGAGGCTAGCCTGGGCTATCTAGTGAGGTCTAGGTCAGCTTGGGTTACAGAGTAAAAACCCTATCTCATAAATTAATTAATAAATAAATGAATAATGCCTTTTGTGTGACATGGCAAAGATGCTTAATACAGAAAATTCACAAGTCATAGCAATGTTTTGTTCTCATCAATATTAGGAAGTACTGTGATTAATGAAAAATTAAAATACTGCCAGTAGTGGCACACAACTTTAATCCTAGAGAGAGAGGCAGGCAGATCTCTGAGTTTGAGGCCAGCCTTGTCTACAAAATAAGTTCCAGGACAGGCAGGACTACATGGAGAAACCCTGTCACAAAACAAAACAAAACAAAACAAAACAAAACAAAACAAAACAAAACAAATCAAAAAAAACAAAGGGGAGGGGGAAGAAAGAGAAATTAAAATAATTCTACCTTTCCTTTGGCTAGACTTGAGTTTTGAATGCCGAGACGAGAGACATGGTAGGATCTGACATGAGATGCTTGCTGGCTTTGTGATCTTACCTAGGTCATGGCAGAGCCCCGCAATCTGAACACAGAGCATATCTCTCTCACTGATCTGCAGCTCTGGCTGTTTTTCGGCAAGCGCTCTCACGAGGCAGCCTGCCAGGTACCCCACTCTGCGCAGAAGAAGACCAAACGTTTGAAAGATGAAAGATACCTTTGGAACTTGAAACTTTGATTTCCGAGAAGTGTCCCTGTGATGTTTCATCAAAGACTGAAGACAAGGGCTTAGCGGGGCTGAGGATGTGGCTCTGTGGACCAGCTGACTAGCATGTGCAAGGCTCTGGGTCTAATCCCCAGCAATGCAAACAAAAACAAGATACACAAACGGCATAAAAGATGTTAAATGCACTTTCAAGCATTTCTCTCTAAAAGGAATTCCTTAAATATAAATATATATATATACTTTCCTCTGCCCTAACTCCTCAGCTCTAGGAAGGCAGACAACTTGTGCCTTGGAAGGTTCTAGAAAGTGTTCAATAAATATTGTTTATAATTTGAGTATCGGCACATGTGTCTGACTACTGAACCTGGACAGAGTGGCACACATTTGTATCTTGAGCATCTGGGAGGCGAAGGCAGAAATATTAGGAGTTCGAGGCCAGCCTAGGCTGTTTAATGAAACCCTGAACAAAACAAAGAAAGAGAAAATCTAGATAACAAGTGAAAACCACAAAGTAAATAAAAAATCAAATACTGGGGCTAGAGAGACGGCTCAGTGGTTAAGAGCACTGACTACTTTTCCAGAGATCCAGAGTTCAATTCCCAGCAACCACATGGTGGCTCACAACCATCTGTAATGGGATCCGATACCTTCTTCTGGTGTGTCTGAAGACAGCGACAGTGTACTCACATACATAGAATAAATAAATCTTTAAAAAAAGCAAATACTGAACTCCCAGTTATTCTCTGCCTTCTTCCCGCTCTCCAGGCACAATGGAGAACCAGAGCAAAGTCTCAGCTTCATTGCACAGAGCGGAGCTTATAAGCATTTCTCCAAATTTCCAAGTTTAAAAAGGTGACTCTGTAGAATAAAAAGGAGCCAGGCATGGTGTCCAGAATCTCGGTTCTCAGGAGATGAGATGGGAGGACAATGAGTCTGAGGTCAGCTTGAGCCCCACTGGGAGCCCCTGTCCCCAAAGAAATGAAATGATTACACAGGGACTAAAGGAAAACTAATTAAACTTATACTCAGTCATACCAGCAGCCAGCCCTATTCAATGTAAGTATTTAATCCAACTGACGTATCAACAGACATCAGGTTTTCGGAAGGATATGAGGTAGTTTAAAAACACACACTCACAAAATAAAATATGGTCAACAGGAATCCAAAGTCTCGATTTTCTCATCAATGCAGTGAAGACGGTACAATGAGCACTTGAAAAAGTACTAAGAGATGAAATGAGCTGCCCCTTTCCCTCCTTACCCGAGACTGTGTTCAAACCGATTGTGTGACGCCCCAGGGAAAACATAGTAACCGCCTCCCAACTGCTTGATGTAGCGAAGCCGCTGGAACTGAGGTGTGTCAATGATTCGGATAAGAAGAGGGTGGAACTCAATATGGCCATGAATAGGGTCATTAAATACCTGGAAAATTAAGTTTAAAAAGTTGTCCTCTGGCCGGGCGGTGGTGGCGCACGCCTTTAATCCCAGCACTCGGGAGGCAGAGGCAGGCGGATTTCTGAGTTCAAGGCCAGCCTGGTCTACAGAGTGAGTTCCAGGACAGCCAGGGCTACACAGAGAAACCCTGTCTCGAAAAACCAAGCCAAAAAAAAAGTTGTCCTTGGCCCTTCGTATGCCCACACTGGCACACGCATGTCCCTCCATCACACACACAGAAAACAATAAATACAATTTTAAAAACTACCCTTAAGAGTTAACATTGTAACATATAGTTTTCCTTTTTATATCAAAATGAACAATGTTTTGTATTTTTATATGATAATCATTTTAGTAACTCAATTACACTAATAAAAGTTAATTAAAATTAAAATAAAAAAATGGATACTCTTATTTGCCTATGTCTGTGCACTATGTGTGCTTGGAAAATAGCAAGGCTTTTCATCCTCCGTAAAGCCGTCTGAGGATCATTATAAACTATACCAAGTTCATCACCATTAATAATACTCGGAATGGTATCAAAGTCCTTAGGAAGAGAAGGAACTGAGAATATCAAAAATTAAGTTCTCTGGATACCCTTTTTTACAAGTTATTATTGGTCCAGTTCGGTGATCTCTAAATATTTAATCACAAAGCCAACCTAGCCATCACAGGTAAGTGAGAGCGTATTTTTATTACTAAAGACTGTCAATGAAATTATATAACCTACTTTTGACCCATTTAAGCCTAAAACGTCTTTATTGTTAATTTCTCAGGTGGTCATACCTATTCATAAAATATGTACGTCATCCTAAATCCGTTAAAAACAAAATAAATTTAAATTATTTTTTTAAAAATGAGCTCAGCAAAAGCTATCTTTTGAGCTAGGTCGGCAGACAGAACCTGCTGTGTAAGCCTGTGGTGATCAGTTTCCAGGACACACAGCAGAGAGAGAACCGACTCCATGACCCCCACAAGCCCACTCCGGCACATCCGTGCCCCTCCATCAACAGACACAGAAACATAAA
The DNA here is from genome assembly GCA_030674055.1 of Rhabdomys pumilio. Taxonomy (NCBI): domain Eukaryota; kingdom Metazoa; phylum Chordata; class Mammalia; order Rodentia; family Muridae; genus Rhabdomys; species Rhabdomys pumilio. The sequence continues at coordinate 217,750,770 of JANHMN010000002.1, forward strand.
ACTACCTTTAATGGTTACTATCGTAATACATACAGTCTCCTTTTAAGATAAAAATGAACAGAGAACACTTTACACTCTTATATAATAATCACTTTTATGGCTCTATTTCATTAACAGCTAAAATTTTTTAAAAAATTGAGATCCTATTATTTTTATTTTGTGAATGTTTGCCTGATCAAGTCTGTGCTCTTTGAATGTGTGTATGTGTGTGTGTGTGTACACGTGCGCACACGTGCACACAAGTGCACACCCATGGAGGCCAGAAGAGGCTATCAGATCTCCTAAGGCTAGAGTCGCACAGCTGTGAGCTTCGGTGTGTGTGCTGAAACCCTAACCTGAAGAGCAGCCAATGCTCTTAATATTTGTTCAGAAACACCTTATTTACTTACTTTGTGTGGTGTGTGTGTGTGTGTGTGTGAGTGTGTGTGCACGTGTGTATGTATTGTGTGGGTGTCGTGTATGAATGGTGTTGAGTGGTGTTAAGTGGTGGTCATTTTTATTTTTACTATTATTATGGGTATGATTCCTTACACAGTCACACACTCCATTTACGACTAGTAGCAGCTGTACGATATCCTGGTCTGTTATTAGCCATCAAGTCAATACAATGCCATTACTGTTCCGTGTCTACTGTATATGCCAAGCAGAGTGGGCAAGAGTCAGGAACCAAAAGAGGAACAAAGAAGAGAGAATTTTCAGCACTCACATGGAGCTCACAACTATCTAATAACTACAGTCCCAGGGGATCTGATGCCCTCTTCTGGCCTCCATGGGCATCCTGTATAAAACTGGTCAACAGATAGACATGCAGACAAAACACTTATGCACACAGAAAAAAATTAATTAATCAAATGAAAACTAATCCTAAAACCTGCTGGATGTGGTGGTATGCATCTTTAATCCCAGCACTTGGGAGGCAGCTATGTGGATCTCTGTGAGTTTGAGGCCGTCATGGTCTACACAGCAAACTTCTGGCTAGGCAGGGCTATATAATGAGACATTCTCTCACAAACAAATAAATAGGTAGGTAGGTAAATGGATGGATGGATATAAAAATAAAAATTAATAAATGAAAGTAACCCTATGACTGAAGGTTACTGGGGTGTTTGTGTTTATGCAGATGATTACCAAAATAATACCACAGGGCTAGAGAGATGATGGCTCAGTGAGGAAGGACATTTGAAGCCAAGTCTTATGACCTAAGTTCTATTCTGAGCTCCTACATAGTGGAAGGAGAGATCTGACTCCCAAAACTTTTCTTGTGACTACACTTGGGCTATTACACTTGTACATACACGTGTATACACACACACACACACACACACACACACACACACACACTCTAAATGGTATCATAAATCAATGCTTTGTTTGTTTGTTTGTTTGTTTGTTTGAGACAAGGCATGATTTGAATAGAAATGGCCTTTATAGACTCATGTATTGGAATGCTTGGCCCATAGGGACTGGCACCTTTAGGAGGTGTGGCCTTATTGAAGTCCATGTAGCCTTGTTGGAGAAAGTGTGTCACTATGAGGGTGGGTTCTGAGGTCACGCATGCTCAAGCTACAGCCAATACTGCAGTCTCCTTCTGCTGTCTGCGGATCAAGATGTAGAACTTTCAACCCCTCTTCACACCCTGTTCGCCTGCATACCATCCCCATGAGGATAGTGGACTAAACCTTGGAAACTGTAGGCCAGCCCCAAGTAAATGTTTCCTTTATAAGAGTTGCCATGGCTTTTCCCCTGCCACCACCAACTTGCACGGAGGCAGATGGTTGGGTGTGTTCAAGATTTGGCGTTACCCATAATCCACTGCCATGGCCAAGGAAGGCATAGCTGCTGCAGGTGTAATGGATGCCAACAAGAAACTCGGGGAATGGGTAGGCCTCTGTAAAATCCACCGAGAGGGGAAACCACGGAAAGTGGTTGGTTGCAGTTGCGTAGTGGTTAAAGACTATGGCAGAGTCCCAGGCCAAGGATGCCATCGAGGAATACTTCAAAAGCAAAAAATGAATAATAAAAATTTGGCTAAAAAAAAAAAAAAAAAAAAAAAAAAGAGTTGCCATGGTCATGGTGTCTCTTTACAGCAATAAAACCCTAAGATACAGGGTTTCTTTGTATAGCTTTGGCTGTCCTAGAACTCACTCTGAAGACCAGGCTGGCCTCAATATTCAGAGATCTACCCTGCTCTGCCTCGTTGTGGTTTGTCCTAATTACCGTTCTATTGCCACGACAAAGACAAACTATAAAAGAAAGCATTTAATTGGGGTCTCGAAGTTTCAGAGTGTTAAGAGACCACAATCAAATCGAAGTTTTAAGTTACAATACCATATGATCCAATCCCATTTATCCCACGTAAATGCTGTTTATACAGATCCCTCGAGCCTTCATTAGACTACGTATGGTAAATGCCGTTCGCACACTCACTCCTCACCTTCATTAGATCGATCCGAGACTGACTCAGCTTTTGGATACATTCTATCATCTTCTTCCTCTCCTCCAAGGAACTAAAATTGAAACAATGTAAATAAATACGGCAATACTTGCTAAATAAGAATTTCAGGAGTATTGGGGGCATGTGGGCAGCATCTGCACCAATAACAAGAAACAGCAGATTAGAAGGAGCAGTCAATCAGGAACTCAAACACAGTCCTAGAAACTTCCTTTGTTTTCATAAGAAGTGCTAGGTCACAAAGAAGGCCCCCAAATGGCAATGATGCTGACAGTGTCCTGGAATGACGACCAGGCCCAATCCAGGCCAGATTCTTACCAGGAAAACAGAAACCTCAACTCCACATTCCTCAGAATTCTCAGTGTGGGTTTCTGTTTGTCAAGAGAGCCACTACTTCCCATCTGTCTCTGATGGTCAATTGATGGGGCAAAGTGCGTCTAGTTCCCACCCTCCCTGACAGCCTACATCAGCTCAAGGAGCGCAGCCCTTCAGACTATCGTGGAAAGCCTGCTTGCTTCTCTGACAGGCTGCTGCTCTCGACTCTCAGATGCAGCCCAGGAATGTGTCCCCCAATAAACTGTTCTCCTACCAACAGAGTGGTCTAGTTTGGTGTCTCGTTGCTAACAAGAACTTCCTTCTGAACCAAGAAGGCTCACCCAGGCTTCTGCTGAGCTGTGACCCAAGCATCAGCTAGTATCGAGGAAGGTTTTAGCTTTGTATTGCATCATCCACTATCTACAATGTACAGCTGGGGACATAATCTCATGAAAACTGGACTTGGACCCCTCAGAATTGTATAACATCTGGCTCTTTTTTTTTTTATAATCATACTCGATTGAAATGTTTACACAAAGAGCAGGAGGTAGGCATTAGTATCCCTGACTAATCTATTGTGTAATTGGGTTGGATTTTTTTTTTAACTAAAAGTCTTAATAGCCTGGAAGACAGAAGTACCACACTTGACCTCTGTTGTACCGAATACAATAATGTATTAGTACCACGGCAATAACAAAATCTAGGAGGGATCTTCTCAGGATGTACAGAGACACTAAGCAGCTGATAAATTAAAAAAATGGATTAAATTAAAATACACCTTAGAACGTACGTGTGTGTGTGTGTGTGTGTGTGTGTGTGCGCGTGCGCGCGAGTGTGTGTGTGTGTGTGTGTGTGTGTGTGTGTTATTTCCATAGCCTAGGCTGGCCTGGAACTCACAACCATCCTCCCAAGTACTAGGGTTACAGGATGAGCCATCATCATATGCATGTTTAATATAACAATGTTTATTTTCTGGAAAAACCTTCAAAAATCAGTATTTAATCAAAAATTGAAGGAATACAAAAAGTGTTTGTCTACACAGAATTCCACATAAAACTCAAGAGTCTAATACAAGAGTTTATACACAGGAAATTTATTTGGGAGTATATAGCCTGGAAATAGCAGTTGGGGGACTAGGAAAGATAAAAGAAAAAAAAGCCAGCCAGATGGTGGTAGCAAACGTGTTTAATCCAAGCAACACACGTGCCTACCAATTACTTGAAATATAGACAGTATGAGAAGAACTAAATCTTTTAAATTCATCAAACTGAGAAGATTTCAATTATGTGTTTGTGTGTGGGTTTGAGCACGTGGCCTCTGTGGAGGCCAGAGGTTAGACCTAGAGCTGGAGCTACGCGTGCTGCTAAGGAGCTTGGTGTGGATGCTGGGAACTTATCTGGGGGTCCTCTAGAAGGACAGGAAGTGCTCTAAGTCTCATCTCTAGCCCTCATTTCATCTAATTTTAGATAACTTAAACATACAACAAACATTACAGGCTAACGCAAGTCTAAAGAGCTCCATAGACTCCATCTCAGAGGCAGAAGGCAGGATACAAGACACCTACTGTACGGTAGTGTTCCTCTTGGAATACGCCTCTCTTGTTCACCCATGCGCCCCACGTTCCCAGAAGAATGCCTAGAACCAAATGTACTACCCATAAATATCTGCTAAACAAATCAATAGTGTTTGGGTCTTTGAGGAAAAAAGTTAGAAGAAAGTCCACCAGTTCACAGGAAGTAAGGTAACTGACAGATAGTCGAGACAGCTGGAGCGGGTTATAAAAAAGGCAAAGGAAAAGCCCTGCCGTCTGCCCCTGGCGACAGTCTTGAAGGCAGTGAAGGCCCTTTAGTAACGCTTTTCCACAGTCTGCTTCCACTCTCAAAGCTCTAAGCCTCAGGACCTGACAGAACTCAGAACAAGTCTTTGTTCTTACTCTTCATTTACCGTCACCACAAACACTGAACTAACTGCTGCCAATTCTGAAGACAGAAAAGAGCCATTTTAAAGCACAGATAAACACTGAATACGCAGCTAAGATCTTTAAAAAAAAAAAAAATGGCAACTCTAACTTAGACCCCAGAACCTCCAGCCATATGCAGAAATATCTACATATGTGTGTACAAAGCTATCAAGGGACAATTATGTTCTTTAATAGTTTCCACACACAGACACACCCAGTCCTAAGGCAGACGTAAGACCTACAAAGAGATAGGGTGACAACTTTGACTTTTATTGCTAATGTCTTCCCTATACATTTCTTATGCATATAATTCAATTATTCTGAATCTCAGAGTAAAAAATTGGTTTATGAATTCTGGTCAGCAAAGCTCTTTGAAATAGAAACTAAACACAAGCCCCATACAGCAGAAAGAGCAAGAAGGGGTTCTGTTTTAAAGCCTGTCACAGTATTGAAATGAGAACGGGTAAAACTCAAGCTCCAGAGCTTTGTTTCTGAACGGCGAATAAAGCGGATCTGGCCTCACTCTCACCATGAGTTTTGTTATTCTTACCTTACTCCCAGATTTTCAAGACGATTCTCATCCAAAAAGGGCAGAAATGAACCCGTGATTTTATTCTCTATGGAAGAGGAAAAGTAAATGAGCCATTTATAGCATATATTTTTCAGTTTCTTTCAGTTTGAATCTATCAAAATTTGCTCAGATTGTACTGACAGGAACCTATTACAGGCAGTGAACCATGTGACCTACAGCCAGCTTCCCATTGGTGCAGGTTCCCTATTTATGGTATTAATGGAAAATATTCAGGAAAAAAACCTGCATGTGTACTGAACATGTAAACACTTCTGTTCATTATTGTAGACAACATGTAAAAATATAGTACAACCACTATTTACATTTTATGTGGTAATATGAGTAATGCAGAGATGATGTCAAGTTTACAGATGTGGGTGTGCACAGGTTACGTGCAAACACTGTTATTTTATGTAATGGACTTAAGCATCAGATTTTAGTTACGTGCTTGGGTCTTAGAAAAAATGCTTTTCAGGTACTAGGACACAAATGTGTCATACTTTAAAATACACACACACATATGTAATATTATATGTATTTATAAAGTATAAATCATGAATCATTCAAAATATATTAAATAAATATTTAATTTGTGTGTGTGTTGTATGTGTGCATCAGGACTGACACACAGAAGGCACTGAGTGTCTTCCACCTCTCTGCCTGTCACTCTGAGACAAGGGCTCTTTGCTGAACCTGGGGCTTGCATTTGGTTAGGTTGGAAGCCAGCAATTGCCAGCGATCACTTCTTATCTTATCGGCATCCCACCTCAGATGGGATTACTAGCATTTACAGGAGACATTCATCTTGTTATGTGGGTACTGAGATCTAAACTCCAGATTATAGAGTGATCATTCCTACACAAAGAGCTCGCTCTCCCGCCCGCCCGCCCTCCCCCTTATTTATTTGTTTGTTTGCTTAGGTTTTTGAAGCAGGGTCTCACTAAGTAGCTCTATCTATCTTGAAATCTATGTAGACCAGTCTGGCCTCAAACTCACAGAAATCAACTTACCTTTTCCTCTTAAGTAGGGATGCACCATCACACCTGGACACACACACACACACACACACACACACACACACACACACACACACA
>JANHMN010000002.1:217757171-217818881 GCA_030674055.1 Rhabdomys pumilio
ACACACACACACACACACACACACACACACACACACACACACACACAAATGTATCTCAGAATCTTGCCTCATGGCTAGGTTGGCCTCATCTCCTAGAGCCCCCAGAGTTCAAACCTTAAAAAGAAAAAAGTTACTAAGGACTAAATCCAGGTCTTTGTACATACTAGGCAAATATCCTGCCACTGGGCTACAGCACTGTCCTATACCATATTTTTTGATACAATACTTTTAAAATCTTAATTAGGTGACTAATTTGTGAGAAAAGCAATGGGAAAAAAAAAGTGAAACCTAATTATATTTGTGGGTTCTGCCACATTAGCAGCTTCCTGTTTGTAAAGTCAGGGCTGGCAGCAGGATCAGAGTAGGACATTTAAATCTCAATTGTTCTTAGGACCAGCCACTTAAAACCAGTGGAGAGGACCCAGAGTTTTACTTCCAAAATACCTTTGAAAGCAAACAATCCTCTGGGTTTTGAAAGAATTATATATACACACATGTATTTTTTTTCTTTCCAAACAGTTAATTCTGGCTCCCCTGGAGCTCAGATTCTACAACTCTGGACTCTATTTTCACATAAACAAAAACCTTCATTTTCAAAGTAACAAGAAAAAGGGAGGCAGTGTTCTTCTGAAAAATAAAAGTTAAAGTGAAAATGGTACTTTTGTATTTTTTTTCTATCATGAAAAACAGTTATCCAATGTTAAAAAAAAAACAAATAATATTAAGGACCAAATACCAATTTACTTAAGTTCAAACTGATAGCTACTATCAACAGTATGAGATAACAGATGGATCTCTATACAATGATGTAAATTTATATATAAGAGATTGTCATATAACCAAATTTTCCCACTCAATATCCTAAACCTAGTTCTCAGTGAGGAAAGCCTGTATCTTTCTTAATGGATACTTTGTATTCTACCATATATACAAATCGGAATACATTTTGTATGTGTGTGCACTTGTGTGGGGGTGCATTTGCAGGTCTGTGTGTCTGCTTGTTGGAAGCTGGAGGTCAATGTCAGGAGTCTTCCTTTCTTACTCCTCTTCCTGGTATTTCTCTAAGGTTTATTCACTTTTTATTTATGTGTATGTGTGCCTGTGTGAGTTTATGTATACATTTCAGATAGAGCGCTTGGACAGCAAACTTCAGGAACTTTCTTTTTTTCTGGCCCCTCACCTCTGGGATTCTAAGTGTGCCCCACTACACCCAACTTTTTGTGTGGGTGGTAGAATTCAGAACACAGGTCTTCATGCTTGCTTGGTTACTTGACCGACTGGGGTGTGCGACTTAGTGGTACAATCCACACATAACATGAACTCTGGGTATGGCCCTCCATATATACATACACACAAAAAAGTCTAGCCCTCCGTAATAGGCTTATAAAATGTGTATAGCAGTGCTTCATACAGAGTACATACATAATAAATATCAGCCATAACTATTTACTGTAAGTCAAAGAGCACTGCCAAACAGTCCATCATTGAACTATTGAAGACATCTATCAACCTTACTGGTTATACATATTTTATCTACTAACATTTTTTTAATCTTTAAAATGAAAACCCAGTATTGTAAAAATCAGTATTGAGTGACAGCTTTACTTCTTGATTGGTTGTTTGTCAATGGTCTCTTGCTTGTTTTACTCATTTTTCTATCAGATAGATTTTTTTTTTCTCTTGCTTTAGTTGATTTTCTAATTTTGGCTATGTTCTCCAATGGGGTTTTGTTTTGAGATAAGGTCTCATTATTTAGCCTAGGACAGCTGAAGACCTGAGACTAGAACCTGAAGTCTTGTTTGTCTTGCCTCAGCCTCCCAAGTAAGTTTTAGTGAGGCTACCATTTCAGAAATAACTGGAATGAATTCTGGAATCCAAAGACTTAACCTTTAAAAAAAATCCAACTCAGCATTTTTTTTTTTTTTTTTTTTTTTGGTCTAATAATGTGAGTTTGGAAAGTTACTCAACATCTTTGGATATCAAAGCATCATCTGGGGCTAGAGAGATGGCTTCTCAGTAATGGGCACATAGTGTTCTTGTGGAGGAGTGAGGTCAGTCCTCAGCACCCACTTTAGGCCATTCCCAAGTTCCCAGAACTCCAGCTCCAGAAGGCTTGATACCCCCCTTAGGGCTTTGACAGACTACTCATATGTATACCTCCCACCAGCACCCCCACAGAAACACAATTTAAAATAAAAACAAAGCCAGAAGAGATAACTCAGTGGTTAAGAACATTCACTGCTCTTGTAGAGGGCTCAGATTCGGTTCTCAGCACCCCTAAGGCTGCTCACAACCATCTGTAACTCCAGTTTCAGGGACTTACTCCAGCTCCTGGTCACCTCAAAGACGCCAGGCACATATGGTGCACGTACACATGTAGGCAAAACACTCATATATACAAAATTAAAATAAAATCTTGCCAGGTGTGGTGGCCTACACCTTTAATCCCAGTACTCAAGAGTCAGAGGCAGGTGGATCTCTGAGTTGGAGGCTAGGCTGCTCTACACATTGAGTTCCAGAATAGACAGGACTACATAAGACAGGCCCTGTCTTAATCTGTCCCCCTCCAAAGTTACTCTTCTGTAGAGAAAAAAGAGAGGAAGAGAAAAAGAAACGTGAGTTCCTATATTTAAGCTATCTTAACGTTCTTAACTTCACACTCGGTCCTTCAATTAGGCGCATGGGGTCTCCACCCCACAAGAAGTAAAGTTCACTGAATTTGAAAATCACAACCGCTGAGGGGCCCCTTTCCTGGCGAACACCTCTGGGGATCATGCAATGGGTTGGTTACACTTCACATTCACCACAAAAAAAGTAGAGCAGATTCAAAGTGTTGCCGGGTGCGTGACCAAGAACCTTTAGAGTCACTTAAAATTCTTAGCCGATACCTCCCCTTGAGTGGCCAAGTTGTGCAATGCTGGGGTTTCAGTGGTCAACTGAATAACTTGTTCTTATTTTGGAAGAGAAATTCGCTCAGCAGCACTCTGCAAATATAATCAGCACATACTGAACCCTACTAGGATATTATGATAGTCAGTAAGAATCCAGAGATTAACCACCTTCCCTCCCTTTTTAGAAAAACCTCAAATTCCGGGTCCAGCTTAAGAGTTAAACTTAAAAGCGCCCCAAATCTCTCATGGGGCCAAGTGTTCCGGGAGCTGTGGTTAGCACAGAAGGGTCTCCCAAACTAGGTGGGCCTGAAAGACCACAAGCCACAGCCGGAGGTCTGGGGTAAAGTCTTCTAAGAAGGGCGGGGATTGCTCCTGTCAGGAGAAGTGACAAATTCTCCAGTCCACCAGGAGAAAATGCAAACCTCCCTGGGCCTCTCTTAGGTTCGCCGCCCCGAGAGCGAGGCTATGGGCTTGCACTTCACCTGTGCCCACCTCGGGTATCTGTTCGCCTCCCGTCGGGGCGCCTCCCTCCCCAGGTTCGGGTTCCCGCCAGCTGCATCCCCCTAGAGACCTCCGCTCGGCGAGCCTCCCCCTTAGGATGACTCACGCGTGGGCTCTCCCCCTTGGGCCCCTCGGTCGCCATCCCTCGTCCCCCAGCCCCGCTACCTCTGAAGATGTCCAGCACTTTCTTCTCTCGGAAACCACGTTTCTCTAGGAAGGAGCACACGTCCTCTGGATCCCAGGTTCGGAGGTCGCTGTTTTGGGAGTCGGGGTCTGCACACCGGTTCGCTCCGGCAGGTGGAGTGCTCTGTGGCGTCCTTGGGCTGCCATCGCAGCGGGGCCGCTTAGCTGGCTGCTCCAAGGTTGTTCTCTGCATGGCTACCTCCGACACCCGGCGCAGAGAACTTAAGTACCGCGGCACCCGGCTCGCGCGCAGCCGCACTGACGCCACAGCCTCGAAGGCGAGTCCATTCTGTTTTGGCAGGCGCCAGGCCTACTGCGCAAGCGCGCTGGACATCAGCGTGGCCTCCCTGGGGCGCTAGCGCTTGGCCCATTGCGCAAGCGCAATGACTGTGTGGTCGCCCTCAACTCCGCCCTTATGTTTCTCCGAAAGGGGCGGAGTTATTAGAGAAGCAAAACTTAAGGTTCCGGTTAAGGGTAAAGACTTTAGTGAGGACCAGGCCAAAGAGGGCATCTGAGGCTAATGAAGGTTCCACCACCCTCCAGATTAAGAGGGTCTTCTGGTGAACTGCAGGTTACTTCCTCAAAACAAATACGTTTCAAACACCCCAAGCTGTAAACTTGTTAAAATAAAAAACCAAAAACCTAAAAGGCCATTGCTGCCAGCCCTATTACAGAGCAGAAAACAATGGACAAGGAACTGGCCCAACTGGAAGACTCTGAAATGATTGCCAGCTGGTTGTCAGACTGTCCTTTTACATTTCACAAATGTACAGTTAGCTGGCAGCAGACCATGCTATTATTTCCAAATAGACACGATTTTTTTACTAATTAGTAGCCATTGTCCAAATGGCAGCCTTTTGGGGGTGGGAGGAGCTTTAAGCCATTTTGGGACAAACCCAAACTCCCCCATAAATCCTTATCTATCCAACGACCACTAATTGACAACACCTTTTCAGAAACCAAGACATAGACACATCTAGGTATTTTAACATCAAGCAGTACAAATTAGAAGCTTAGTGGTGAGCCCGACAGCTGTAAATGATGCTCAGGCAAAAAATACAAGCTTGAGGCCCGATGTTCAATACCCAACACCAAAAAAAAAAAAAAAAAAAAAAAAAAAAAAAAAAAAAAACCAAACCACCTTAGAAATCTGATGAACCAAAGTATTCTTAGCAACCAGCGCTGCTGGGATAGGGGCCCTGTTCTAAAGGCCTTATAAATACTCCCTTAACAAATTTCAGATGTAGGAAAGTGAGTATCAAAACTGGGAGGGAAGTAGAAAGAGCTAAGAAATGACTGAGACTGGTCCTACTTCTAAAGGCCACACTGTTTAAACAGTATCACTTTTGCATTAGTCAGTACTCTCCAAAGGAACAGAAATGTTAGAATAAATATTTGTGTGTGTGTTTAAAAGGGATTTGTTAGACTGGTTTAAAGGATTTAGTTCATGTGGTCCAACAATGGCTGTTATAGTCTGGAAAAGGCCAAGAATGTGATAACTGTTTGGTCCAGGAGACGGGTTGTCATAGCAGTCCTTAGCCTGGCACTGGAGTCCTGGAGGATTCCTGGAGAGCGGCTGGTCCTCTGTCTACATTAGAATCCCAAAGAAGTTGGCTTTTGTGCAAAAGGAAAGCCACAGAAATAGCACAGATGAACGTGCTAGTGAGAGAGAGGGCAAGCAGGCAAGAAGCTCTCAACCGTCTCTCATGTCTTTTCATCTGGGCTGACAGCAGAAGAGCTGCCCAGAGTTAGGATGGGTCTTCCTGTTTCAAATAATCTAATCAACAAATTCTAGAAGCAGTCAAGTTGTCAAGCCAAAATTGGTCATCACACTTGTAGCTCCTTCCATGGTTACGTATTTATTGAAACAGCCTCACTGTATAGCCTCACTGGGCTTTGAGTCCAGGGTCTTCTTGCAGCAGCCTCCAAACTGCTGAGAAACTGCTGAGATTACAGGGCTTATCCACCACAGAAGTTCATATATTGGTTGGTTTTTTCTTTTTTTTTTTTTTTTTTTTTTTTTTTGAGACAGGATCTCACTATGTCGCTCTAGCTGTCCTGGGACTATACATAGACCAAGCTAGCCTTGAACTCCCAGAGATCTGTCTGCCTCTGCCTAGGATTGAAGGCATACTCCTGGATCCATTGCATGGGTCCACTGTATGTTTTTAAATGACAACTTATGTGTGTGAATACATGTGCCGTGGTGTGTGTAGAGATCAGAAGCAAACTGTGGGAGTCAGGTCTCTCCCACCACAAAGGCCCAAGTGATCAGGTTCAGCTCCTCAAACTTGGCAACCGTGAGCTTTGTTGTTTATACGCAGCATAGGGTTTTTTTCTTTTTCTTTTTTAAAGATTTATTTATTTTTGATATCCATGAGTACACTGTAGATGTCTTCAGACACACAAGAAGAGGGCATCAGATCCCATTACAGATGGTTGTGAGCCACCCTGTGGGTGCTGGGAATTGAACTCAGGACCTCTGGAAGAGCAGTCAGTGCTCCTAACCGCTGAGCCATCTCTCCAGTCCAGCATAGGGTTTCTTCTATTCCAGACTAGTCTCAAATTCACCACTGGACTAAGGAAGATTTTAAACTTGTAATCCTTCTACTTCCCCCTCCGAGGGTTGGGGTTACAGTGTGTGCCCCCATACAGATTTCTGTGGTGTCAGAGGTCACACCTTAGCCTCATGCAAGGTGGGCAGGCAGTCTGCCAACTAATTTACATTTCTAGTCCCTCTCCCTTTTTTCTTTTTAAATTGGGGTTTTATTTTTAAATCACGATCTCTTAGCTAACCCAACATTTCCAATTACAGTCCCTTCAGACTCAAAGCAGGGAGTGTAGGGAAGGATTGCATTTGGACAGGAAGTCAGGCCCAGAAAAAAACACGTTCCACCCTGTCAACAAGGTACTTGGTGAAAACATCCCATAGTTGTCAAGACTTAGGAAACTGAAACAAGAAACTAAAAGAGGTGTATTTGAAATCCGCCACGGCTGATCTGACTTATGCTTAAAAGACTTAAGGGAAAGTCTTTCCCCATATTATTAGGCAATTAAAAGTGCTACAAACAGGATTTGAACTTGAGTCAACTGGATCTGCATGCTCTACTTGGCCTAGCAAGACAACTTAATGGGCAGAGGCACTTGCTCTGCAAACATAGGAATTTGGGTTTCAGTTTAAGACCCTATTCAGGGATTCAGCCCTACTGAGAGGCCTGGTGACCTGGTGGCCTGGGAAAGCAATGCCCAAGCTTCCTCTTCTGAAGTGAATCTTCCCATGGTTAGTAGCAGCAAAAGCATAACATCAACCCACTCATTTCCCCAGTGTCTTCCCTATTCTAAGATTTGCTCAGGGCCTCTGACGGGCACAGCCAGATGAACTGTGCAGTTTGGTCCTGGCTGCAGGAGGCTGATGACTTTTCCCCCTCTCCCCAGTCAACCACCATCACCCTTCACAACCTACTGCTTTACTTCCTCGTCACCCTTCACTAAACATGGCTGTGGGGACGCTTTTCACATCTATGCAAATTTCAAAGCCAAACCCAAATTCTTAAAATAAATAAATAAAAATAAATCCCAGCTCTTAAGAAGGCAGAGAGAGGCAGGGGGATCATGAGTTCAAGATAGTCTGATCAACATAGTGACTTCCTGTTTTAACAGCAGCCACATAGAGTTCAGTGGGCAAGAATGCTTGCTGAGCAGGTAGGAAGACCTGAGCAGGTGGGCTCAGCACATCTGTGATTCTAGAATTGGGGACAGCACAGGGACAGGGAGAGAAAGGGGTTCATTGGAGTTTTGTAAAGAGCATTATTGTGAGGGTCTCTCCCATACAGGCCAGAGGACCCAGCATAGGCTAGATGACATAGCAAAAGGCCAGATGGACAGAGCCTAGCTATTAGACAAAGAGTAAAACCAGATGTGCCGTGTGTGTGATGTGATTTATAGAGTTGTTCTTCCTAAGGATTGAGAAAGATGTTACATAACTTAGTCCCAAGACTTACCTGGTAAGCCAGGAGGGAAACTACACCCAAGAAAAAGCAAGAAATTAATCTTCTCACAGCAAACACAAAGGAAGAGAACCACACAAACATAATTCCACCTCTAACAACAAAAACAACAGGAAGCAACAATCATTGGTCCTTAATATCTCTCAACATTAATGGACTCAATTCCCCAATAAAAAGACACAGGCTAACAGACTGGATATATAAACAGGACCCAGCATTTTGCTGCATAGAGGAAACACACATCAGTGACAAAGACATATACTACCTCAAAGTAAAAGGATGGGAAAAAAATTTTCCAAGCAGATGATCCCAAGAAACAAGCGGGACTAGAAATTCTAATATCCAATAAAATAGACTTTCAACCAAAAGTTATCAAACAAGATGAGGAAGGACACTACATATTCATCTGAGGAAACATCCACCAAGATGAACTCTCAGTTCTGAACATCTATGCCCCAAATGCAAGGGCAACCACATTTGTAAAAGAAACACTGCTAAAGCTCAAAGCACACATTGAACCTCACACAATCACAGTGTGGGACTTCAGCACCCCACTCTCACCAATGGACAGATCATGGAAACAGAAACTAAACAGAGACACAGTGAAACTAACAGAAGTTATGAACCAAATGGATTTAACAGATATCTACAGAACATTTCACCCACAGGGGGAAAAAAAAAGATTATACCTTCTTCTCAACACCTCATGGTTCCTTCTCCAAAACTGACCATATAATCAGGCACAAAACAAGCCTCAACAGATACAAGAACAAAGGCTTAATCCCATGCACCCTATCAGACCACCACAGACTAAGGCTGGTCTTCAGTAACAACAAGGACAACAGAAAACCCACAAACACATGGGAGCTGAACAACTCTCTACTCAACGATAACTTGGTCAGGTAAGAAATAAAGAAAGAAATTAAACACTTTCTAGAATTTAACAAAAATGAAGGCACGATATGCCCAAACTTATGGGACACAGTGAAAGCAGTGGTAAGAGGAAAACTCGTATCACTGAGTGCCTCCATAAAGAAATTGGAGAGAGCATGCACTAGTAGCTTAACAGCACATCTGAAAGCTCTAGAACAAAAGGAAGCAAACACACCCAAGAGAAGTAGACAGCAGGAAATAATCAAACTCAGGGCTGAATCAACCAAGTAGAAATAAAGAATTACCAGAACTAGGCGGTGGCTCTTTGATAAAATCAACAAAATAGATAAACCCTTAGCCAGACTAACTAGAGGGCACAGAGACAGGAAATCTCACATAGCTGATAATTGGTTAGGTCATGGTTCTTTTAGATAACTCCCAGTTCAGCTAAGAGGTTTTGGTATCTGGAAATTGACTTGCTCAAAGTGTCTTTTGTGTAACCCAGAACACCAACACGTAGACATATCACAGACAAACAAATAGTATTTAGTTAGGGATAGGGTATATCTCAGTGGGTAGAGTACTTACCCATTATTCATGATGAACTCAGACAGACAGACAGACAGACAGACATAACAGCTGAGTCAGACATTTCACTTTTGCCTTAGTGTCTATAATTTTTAATCCTCATAAGAGTTTCCTTAAGTGCTTATCTAGGGTTAAATTTATGTGGTTATTAATACATTTTCATTCATACATCCAATGTGAGTGTTTACTGGATACTTAGAATTTGCCTGGCACTGCTCTGGACAGCTAAGACACATCAATAAACTGTACAGACAAAATTCCTGCTTCTTAGAATTCACATTCTACTGGGAAGGCCAGCGGTGAACAGTAATGTAATTAACAGTAGGAGACTTGTCTACTACGTCAGAAGCTGGTACTGTAGAAAATTATAGAGCAGGCTATGATACCAGGAGGACAGAGAGAGGGGGTCACCATGTTGGGTAGGATGGTCAGGACAGATCTTTGTGAAAGGTGACATTTGAGCAGAGATGAAGGAATTACCCATCTGGTCTAGAAGGGAATTCCAGAAAGAGAAAAAAAGTTCACCCAATAAGCAGAAGCATGTCTGGTGCTGAGAAACAGTGAAGGGTAGAGGAGGAAGCAGTGAGAGATGAGATCAAAGAAGGAGAAGAGTGGGCTGGAGAGATGGCTCAGTGGTTAAGAACACTAACTGCTCTTGCAGAGGTCCTGAGTTCAGTTCCCATGCAACTACATGGTGACTCATAACCATCTGTAATGGGATCTGATTCAACAAGGTGGATGACCTCCATTCCTGGATTCACCACTGTAGACATTACAAAACGACTGACTCAGTCAGGTTACCTTTAACTCCTTTAGTCAAAAAGCCAGGTCTCATCCTAGTAGGAAAAGACCATATTCTGGACAAAGATCTCAGATGCTATCATATCCATGTAACAGATGAAGAAATCAAGCTCAGAGAGAAAAGTACTTACTGGTCCAGGGTCACACACAAACCAAGTGCCCTGAAACTTGTATCTAATTTGCTTTGAAGTTTTTTTTCGATAACTTAAGCTAAGTAACAGCTAAGCTAAGTAATAGCACTATTGCTTTTAAGACATCATGTGGCCAGACTGTAGAGAGCCTGGTGTGGTGGTGTACATCTTTAGTCCCAGCACTCCTGGAGGCAGAGACAGGTGAGTTCGAGGCCAAGCCTGGTCTACAAAGCAAGATCCAGGATAGCCAAACAAAACAAAATAAACTCTTTGTGAGGAGTTAATCATAAGTCACATTTAAAATACTGTATGGGCCCCTAAATGCAAGTGTAGTCACATCAGCTCGTCTTTTGCCAGCATGGATTTGCTTGGAAGTCTGAGAGACAACCGGAAGGAGACTTGTTGCTACAATGAGCTCATCTGAAGCATCCTCAGAGCCTCTGGAGGAAGTCACATACCTGGCCAACTGTTGGTCAGCTTTGTTACTATACTGTTGCCTTTTCTAGATTATTAATAAAAATGTTATGTGCATGTATAACATAGCCCTTGGGATCTGAGTTCTTTTAGTACATAATTTGAGACTTATCTATGGTGTGTGCATACCACACTCATACCGTATGTATTTATACATCAAGAGCATCTAGATTCTGCATGAGAGAAAACAGGAAGCAAAACCTGCTCAGCTTTACACAGCTGTCTGGTTTTCCTGCAAATGATGTCATTTCTTTCTTACTGCCTATGCAAGAACACAGCTCTGACCATAAAGGAAAGAAGAGATACTTTATTCTGGATGTAGGTATGAATGTCCACGGCCTGGAACAGACACTCGGACTGCTCCAAAGATCACGTGCCAAATATGGCAACAGTTCAAATTTTTATAGTAACAGAACAAAGAAAATTATAAATAAGATAGTTAAATGCATTGTTGGCAATACCAGGTAGGCAGATTAGACAGATCTATACTACAGTCTCAGACGATATGTGATGACCTTCCTAGTTTTGGGGTTGGTGGAAGCTTAGGGGCCTAGTTGTACATTTCTAAAAGATTTGCCTAATAGTAACAAAGATACTAGAACAAACACAGAGTGGGCTAACGAATGGTTATTTAGGGGGCTGAGATAGCCCAAGATGGTTTGATTGTGGACCTGTATTGTATCAATTCTCCACAGCCACAGAAGATTTTGCTTTTTTGCTTTGATCACTCTATCGGAATATTTGACAGTAAGTTCATGGGGGTTTTTGTTTGTTTGTTTGTTTTTCTGAGGGGGGACTTAACATTTTT
Source organism: Rhabdomys pumilio (assembly GCA_030674055.1). Lineage (NCBI taxonomy): Eukaryota > Metazoa > Chordata > Mammalia > Rodentia > Muridae > Rhabdomys > Rhabdomys pumilio. The sequence goes on from JANHMN010000002.1 coordinate 217,768,429, forward strand.
TATGTCTAAATAAAATACCATTGTGTGTATGTCATTCTTAAAAATCCATTCATCTGTTGATGGGCATCCAAGGCTGTTGGTCTCTTTTCTTGTTTTTGAGACAAGGAAGGTCTCGTGTAGCCCAGGCTGGTCTCCAATTTGAACTTGTTATGAAAATGACTTTGAATTTCCTGACCCTCTGTGCTTGATAGTCTTATATCAACTCGATACAAGTTGAAGTAATCTGAGAGGAGGGAAACTCAATGAGAAAATGCCTTATTAAGATTAGGCTGCAGGCAAGCCTATGGGCATTCTCTTAATTAGTGAGTGGTGAGGGTGAGCTCAGGACTGTTGGGACAATCTTCTTGTGCACTGAGTAAAGGTTGTCTCTGTATTATTCAAATGTCAATTTCTGTACCAGCAGAGTGGACTTTGGTATTGTTATTTTTTAAATAATTTTTTTCTATTTTATTTTTTTTTAAGGTTTATTTATTTATAAGTACACTGTTGCTGTCTTCAGACACACCAGAAGAGGGCATCAGATCCCATTACAGATGGTTGTGACCCACCATGTGGTTGCTAGGAATTAAACTCAGGACCTCTGGAAGTTCAGTCAGTGCTCTTAACCATTGAGTCATCTCTCCAGCCCCCTGATATTGTTATTTTTATGAAGTATCACTTGTCTCGGTGTTTTGTAAACATTCCTCTCCATCACCTCTGACTGGTTTAATAAAGAGCTGATGGCTTATATCAGGGCAGGAGAGGAAAGGTGGGACATCCGGCAGAGATAAGAACTCTAGGAAAGAATCAAGCATGAGAGATTATGTATCCAGACACAAAGGACATTAACAGGTGATGGGACTAAAGTAATGGGCTGCATGGCAGGATGTTAGATTACAATAAACGGGTTAATTACGATAACCAGCTAGTTGGGAACAAGCCTAGCTATAAGGCCTAGCAATTCATTAAGTCTCTATGTCACTATTGGAACCCGATGAATCAAGATAATCCTGCAGAACCGCCTGCTGTGGTGATACCGTCCCTGGGTTGGTTGGCCTGGGCTTTATAAGAAAGCAGGGTGAGCAATCCAGTAAAGCAGCAACCCTCTATGGCCTTTGCATCAGCTCCTGCCTCCAGGTTCCTACCCTGTGTGAGCTCCTGTCCTGACTTCCTTTGGTGATGAATAGCAAGTGGAAGTGGAAGCTGAATAAACCCTTTCCTCCCCAACTTGCTTCTTGGTCATCATGTTTTGTGCAGGAATAGAAACCCTGACTAAAACAACAACCCTTCTCCCTCCGCCTCCCAAATGCTGAGATTGCGAAGGTGTACCACTGTGCCCAGTTTTATGTTGTGCTGACTGAGAGACCTAGGGCTTCATGCACGCTAGACAGGAACTCTATATTAATTGAACTATACCCTACATGTCCTGCTCATAAAAGCATGTAGCTACCATACAGCTCCAGAGGGTGAGAGTCCATGGTATCTAGTAGAAGGTATGACGGCAGAACAGCTGAGACCTGTATCTCAAACCGCAAACAAGAGGCAGAGAGCAGGGTAGGAATGACTGATGTGACCCTCCCTACCCCTTGCTGGCAGACATTGATCCATGAGGGCTAATGGAGCATGGGTTACAGACAGGGTTGGCCAGAGGCCCTATGAGTACTAACAGTAATAACTAATAATGACACACTGGTACCAGCTTCAGGGAGACAGATTACTTTTACTCAAGGTGAATCAAGTGTTATATAGTTTAGAGAAAGGGGGTAGAAATATCCATGGTGGGCAAAGGTCATTAGCTTAAGGTATTGAGATACCTCATTAGCACGGGGAGGCATTTTAGGAATCTCAGGTGCTAGCTGAATGGGTTCTTATCTAAAGAAAGGAAGCGGAACCTGTGACCTAACCAAGGCTAGGTGGCAGTCCACAGGTATTGGGTGTGGGGTCCGGGATCCCCAGGTTGATTAGAGGAACCTTGAAGACAATAAGAGTCTGCTGTATTTTACTGAGCTCAGGGCTTTTCCGTAAGGTCAGACTTCAACCTTAGCAGCAGGACTTTCAGGCAGCATGAATATTTTGAAACCTCAAAGCCCTCCTCCAGTGACATATCCCCTCCAACAAAGCCACACCATCTAATCCTTCAACTACAGCTGCTTATAAATGGGGGGAAGGCAGGAGGGGCACTCTCATTCAAATCATCCCATGCGTATGTGTGTATGTGCACACATGCATACAGGTCCCCTGAAGGCTAGCAGAAGGTGTTACATCTTTGAACTGTATATGGGCTGTTATAAGCAGTTCAGTGCAGTATTTTACAAGAACAGCCAGTGCTTCTAACAGCTGAGACACGGCTCCAACCCAAGACATATATTTTAAATAGTGTCCATTTGCTTCTAGTTATACAGTAAAAAGTACAATAGTTTAAGTTTTAAAAATTCTAATTTTTATTAACTATGTTATATACATTAATACAAAGTCCTGAAAATTGGTAAATTCATGTCTTGTTTTTTTAACAGTCACTGAATAAATCTACATTTATATTTTGTACATTAATAATGAAGGTGACACAGCAGACACAGCGACATAGAAGTATGTACAAGGACAGACTAGCACTCGGCTTATTACAGCATGTGTAGATACTACACAAAGCACAAGAATACAATTTTCAGAAAAGCAAAACATAACCCAAACCTCTTTTTAAAATTTAAAAATAAAACTTTGGTTACTATTCATCATTAATTGGCAGCTAAATCTTAAGACTGATTCAAATTAGCTAGCGTTGGACATGTTAGACACGCTGAGCTAGACTGCCAAGCCAACACTTTATATTTTAAAAATAAGGTTTGCAGCTAAAAATATTTATACTGATACATCATCTATGAGTTTAAATGGCTTATTCACATCCTTCCCAATGCTATCACACAGAAGAAAAGGTGAACACTAGCAACCTGATTCTTTAGAAGGCTAAACCTCCAGTGTGGAAAGATCCACAAGGGGACCCAGGAGTTGCTCCCCGGGGGAAGGGGAGACGCCTGAGAAACCATGATTCCCGGGACAAAGGTTGATACAAACAGAAAAGAAAAGCAGCTCTTAAACTGCTTACACGGTAGGAAGCGGTTCTAATGTGAAAGCTTCAAATATTTTCAGGAAATTAAATGAACAATGAGAATGAATAATTTGGCTTTTTGAGTCAGGGTCTTGCTATGTAGCTATGCTGCCTGCCAGTCCCAGCACTCCTCCTGTGTACTGGAATTACAGGCAGGTCCCCCTGTGCCCAACATGAATGAATGAATGATCTTATAATGCTAATTTACTGAGAAAATGTAATTTCTGATTTGTCTGAATCTTATTCTCCTAGATTAAGAAACAGTTTCTTATTTTGAGAACTACATGACTGAATACAATCACATAAAATAATTAAGGAAATATCAAGAAAATTGTAGTTTTAAAAATGAGTATCCCTTTTATAGGGTTGTAACATCAGACTAAAATGTACAACGCTTCTTGTACTCAATGAAAGGAAGACGACGGGGGTGGGGTGGGGTGGGGGTGGGGGTGGGGGGACACAGAACAGGGGTGTACACAGTCCCATATGCTGGTGGCACCTGAGGTGCAACTGCTCCAGCAAGCCCAAGGCAGGCTGGTACTTCAGTGAGCTCTCCTACTGTGGGAGCTAACCCTACCTTCAACACAAGCAGACAGGACAAGTATCTCACAGACTCACTGACCGAATTAAAAAGCACAGGAGACATTTGATCATTTTGAAAAGACAGTTAAAAAATAGTTTCTTCTTAATTCATCTTTAAAAAAGCAACCCTAGAAACAAATACTAAAAAAAAAAAAAAAAAAAAAAAAAAAAAAAAAAAAAAATCTTATTACTATTTATGAAGGCACTTAAAACATTCTTTTCTAATCTACCTCAAAATATATGTCTGTTAGAAATACAGGGTGAATAAATGTTTTTAAAAAGTAGCTTACTTTTGGTGTAAGTTTTTGTATAACCCAGTGATAAAAATGTGAAGGATGGAGCCCCCAACTTTTTCCAGAACAATCCAAAAGTGCTTTGATCAGACGAAGGGTAATATTAGTGGTTTGCTCTTTCACTGACAACATCTTGTAGGCGTTTCAGTAAAACATCATCGTTCTCCTGGCACAGACGTTTGGCAGGTGACTCTGCATCCCCACCGATGGCTATCACGCGCCTCTTGGGCTTCTGTTCACCTTGCCGTATCATGTGGTTGATATCTTTCAAACTCTACAAGAACAAGAGGGCATGAGTAAAAGGCAGGAAAAGGAAATTTTATGTAAAGAACTAAGCTAACTCTCTTTATTCCCTCCTATCTTCTACCTCAATCTAAGCACTGGTATTATCTTTTATTATCTTAGATTATCTTTTGAATCTAAACCAACTTACAGGGTGGTTTTAAAAGATGATGTACCTTTTAACACTAGCTCTAAAATCCAGACCAGAAGCAGCAGAGGCACTGAGGAACTGAGGTTACATATGCAAATTCCCAAGTTTTACCACCCATTTTCTGAGTTAGACAGATGTTTTGTGGTAGGGCCTAGCAATCCATGCTGTTTATTTATTTAGTGCATGCGTGCATGCGTGTGTGTGTGTGTGTGTGTGTGTGTGTGTGTAGGGTACATTATTGCTGTGGTATGTGTACAGAGGTCAGGGAACAACTTTGGGAGTCAGTTTCTCCTTTTCCAGTGTGGGTTCCTGAGATGGAATTCAGGTCATTAGGACTGTGAAGTGTCTTAGGGTTTCTATTGCCTCAACAAAACAGCATGACCAAAAAGCAAGTTAGGGAGGAAAGGATTTATTCAGCTTATACTTCCAGATCACTGTCCATCATTGAAGTCAAGACAGGATGGCAAACAGGGTGGAATCCTGGAGGCAGGAGCTGATGCAGAGGTCAGACTGGTACTGCTTACTGGCCTGCTCAGCCTGCTTTTTTTTTTGGGCTAGAAAAGGATTACGCCAGACCAAGGATGGTGACACTAACCACAATGGGTTGGGCTCTCCACAACTGATCACCAGTTGACAAAATGCCTTGCAGCTGGTTCTCATGGAGGCATTTCCTCAACTGAGGCTCCTTCCTCTCTGATGACTCTAGCTTGTGTCAAGTTGACACATAAAACCAGGCAGTACAGCCAGACAGTGCTTTCCCTCACTGCCAGCTGCAACCCAAGTTTGTTTGTTTGTTAAATCTCTTCATTTATTACTTACTTATTTAATGTGTATGAATGTTTTGTTTGCATATCTGTATGTATGCTATATGCATGCCTGGTGCCCACAGAGGTCAGAAGAGAGTGTCAGATCCTCTGTGACTGGCATTAGAGATGGTTATGAGCCACTAATTGGTTGCTGGGAATTGAATGTAAGTCCTTGGAACAGCAGAATAGTGTGTGTGTGTGTGTGTGTGTGTGTGTGTGTGTGTGTGTGTGTAAAACAAAAATAATGTATTTAAAACACACATACACACACACACACATACACACACACACACACACACACACACACACACACACTCACACACACTTTACTTCCATGTGTTTCTGCTGTGAGAGCACATCCATACATAGTGCACATGCACACATCACAGGTCTCAGGGATATATGTCAGGTCATCAGGCCCTAGGTGGAAAGGCCATTGAGACAGTGTCAGGCTGGCCTTTAACTACTGAAAGTCTGTCTGCCTCAGACTGACACATTCTATTCCTAGTTTAACACAGTAATGCTGTTACACTCTGATGCCTGGGAATGACTCAGATTTAGCTGGTGTGGAATCTGAGTCACCAAAGGTAATGCTGACATTATAGACTCAGAAGTGGTTCCTGAAACTGCATCCCAGTTGTTTAGAGTGAGCACTCTACCTGCCCTGCCTACTAGCTCTGTGAGTCCACAGGTCTGTGGAACAGGGCTAGCTCTCTGTGAGTCCACAGGTCTGTGGAACAGGGCTAGCTCTCTGTGAGTCCACAGGTCTATGGGACAGGGCTAGCTCTCTGTGAGTCCACAGGTCTGCTGGACAGGGCTAGTGGTCAGCAAGCTCTCCAGGTGATTGTAACTCTGATTCAGGAATCACTGCCCTGGATCTCAGATGGTCTAATATCTTCTAAACACCTTTATGGGATAAGTCTTATCTTGGTCAGTTTTCCTCTGTCAGTATAGTAAGACCTCAGTAAGCATGGAACCAAACAGGAAACTGAGCAGTTAAGGAGCTGTTCCTGCACTGACACTCACAATTTGTCCAAATAACACTTGTAGCTTCTAGAAACTTAAGATGCTGCTGTGCAGTCCTAGAAATACTGAAAAAGCCTACCTCTGACATGTCTCCATCAATACACTGGGTACAGAAGAAGGTAGTCTCTCCAAAAAGGCCCCTGCTTTCTAACTCTTCACTGGCTGTAGTCTATCTAATGCTCTAAACTTTCAAAGCCATTCATTAAGTTAGCACTTCCCACATATCAAAGAAGTCTGAGGGCAGCTTGGACATCTACTCAGATACTTCTCAAAACAAGCCCAAAACAAAACAAACAGGGGCCAGAGAAATGGGTTAGTAGTTAATAGCATTGCCTTCTCTTCTAAAGGATCCAGGTTTAATTCCTAGCACCTGCATGGCAGCTAACAAATGTCTAAAACTCTAGTTCCAGGGTACACAATTCCATCTTCTAGTCTCCAAAAGCACCAAGCACACAAGTGGTACACAGACATATATGTGGGCAAAACACTCACAAAAAATAATAAAGTAAAACTTAACAAACAAAACGCAACATCTTTAACAACAACAACAAAGCTGGGCGGTGGTGGCGCACGCCTTTAGTCCCAGCACTTGGGAGGCAGAGGCAGGCGAATTTCTGAGTTCAAGGCCAGCCTGGTCTACAGAGTGAGTTCCAGGACAGCCAGGGCTACACAGAGAAACCCTGTCTTGAACTCCCCTCTCCACCCCCCCCAAAAAAAACACCCAACAAAAAAGCAGGCAGTGGTGGAATAGACCATTAATCTCAGCACTTGCACTTGGAAGGCAGAGGCAGGCGCGTCTCAATGAGTTTAAGGCCAGTCTGGTTTACAGAGTGAGTTCCAGGACAGCCAGGGCTACACAGAGAAAGTGTTTTGAAAACAAACAATATCTAACAAACACTCTAAAAACCCAACACCTTACAACTCCCTGAGATATACATGAGATGCAATAGACTAAGCTAGCTCAACTCAATGTGAGTTCTTTTCCTTTTTCTCTCTTTGTGGTACTAGGATCAAATCCAAGGACTGGCTTATGCTTCACGAGCTCTTTACCAGTGAGGTCCATCTGCCAAACCAAACCCTGCTCTTTCTGGGAGACAGTGTCTTACTGTGTAGACCAGGATGGACCTGAACTCAAAAGTCTTCCTGCCTTGGCATTGTTAAGATGCAGATCACACTGCTGTTCAAGTCACAATACCCACAGCGTCCATTCCCTTCCTCAAGATGAGACAGGCACCCTACTGACAGTGCTCTCTGTGAATCTCCAGCTAACTATTTAAAGGTACCTGAGAGCATGCCGGCTTGGAGGATACATCAAAGAGGCATTGGTGGTCACACCCCCTGTTTCCCACCCAGTTCCCTGCCTTGCTAGAGAAGCAGAGAGCCCGGCTCTCTAGAATCCTGTACAAAGCCCCACTCCTGCCTGATGGGTCTGATTCCATTTCAGAGGTTCCACATCCCTACCCTGGTGCCTGTCTCCGGCACTGGGGGCCTGCTCTCTCTGCAGAGCTCCTACACTGTTGGAACGTTGTTAACCACTTTTCTAAACAACTTCCTTTCCCAACATTAGGTCTTAGCATCCTCCATTAGCCCCACTTCTGAGACTGTTCAAGCAACTCAAGAGCTGCATGCTGGCATTGCAGGTGTGTTCCACCATGCACAGTAATAACAGTGGTTTTGGACATACAAGCATGGTACAGTTAGTAGTTTATATTTTTTTTTTCTTTCTTTTTTTTTTTTTTTCCCAAGACAGGGTTTCTCTGTGTAGCCTTGGCTGTCCTGGAACTCACTCTGTAGACCAGGCTGGCCTCGAACTCAGAAATCCGCCTGCCTCTGCCTCCCAAGTGCTGGGATTAAAGGCGTGTGCCACCACTGCCCGGCTAGCAGTTTATATTTTATTACTGGTAACTTTATAACAAAAAGACGAATGATTCCTGACTGACAAACTGAACTCTAGTTTAAGAGGTAAAGTTACTTGAAATGCAGCTTTTTCACAGTTACTGGAAAATTCTAACCTGCAATCCAGCACTAAACAAGTGTGTACAGAGGAGCTCTAGCGCAGTCTGTGTGCACTGTACCTTAGAAGGGCTGCCATTGAACCTGTACAACAGTGCGCTCCTGGGGGTGAGGCCCGATCCGTTCTTGTGTGGAGAGACATAAATGGAATGCTGCTGGGAAATGCGGCGTGGGGAGCCCGGCTGCTGCTTAATATGTGGGAAAGGAGAGAGGGGCGGAGCATCCATCTAAAGTGACCCAGAAATCATATTTTTAAGACAAAAGGATAAAAAAACATAGTTATCTTTATAGCAATTCTTTGTTAGAAGATATTATATTTTAAGGGCTTACTTATGGCTGAAAAAGCAAAAACATATAATTACTCATTGTTTTCATCAACTACTGATAAGCAAGCTAAAGCTTATCTTCTTCAATCACTTGAGAAATCTTGTACCTAGTTTTGAAGATCCTGGACAAGCTGGGCACACTGGCATGTTTGTAATCCCACACTCGGGCTCTGTCTCTCCAAAACAATGACGAGAAAATAAATGACTGGGACAAATCACAGACACAAATCACAGGGATCCAGGGTTCATACCATAGAGGTGAGAAGAGGGGTTAGGCTCACTCAATTCCGAGTATCATTAAACAGCCACACCAGACCCTGTACCAAAAACACCCACAACCAAGTCTCACTTGCTGATAAAGATGAACCAAAGTAATCTCCCAAGTGATGCCCAAGAAAGCACAAGTAGGCTGAATGAAATGACACGTGCAGTCCAGGACTTGAACCTGGGTTCAATGAAGAGACCACTGAAGAAAGCTCAAGCGGAAATGAGGATGGAACGGAGAAGTCAGTGTTCCAACAAGAGAGCTCAGGGAAAGCCTGGCAAGGAGAAGACAGACTTGGGTCTCAAAAACAAAGGAAAAGAACTAGACCATGCAAGGAAAGGGTATAAAACGATTTTCAAAAACACAGGGAGGGTGCGACAGGCCTTAGACCTTAGTAGCACAACTGACTCCATGATGGAAATACCATTACGGCTGTAAAACTCAGCACACAGACAGCACCACCTGCCAAAACTAAAACAGAAATCTAATCCACCAACGTCCATACAGCTCTGCAATTCACATGGCTTTTGGCTTCTGCAGTTCTGCTTCTGGCTAACTGCTCTTGTTAACTGAAGTGTGTCAATCCTGGACAGGGCTTTAAGCTTAAAAGCTTTCCCTGAGAAAGGCTCAGGGCTACACTGGGATCCCAAACACCCAGTGTAGGTTGCTGGCTGGCTAATAAAAACTTTCTATTGGCTTAAACCCATGTCTAAGCAGTTTTCTCTGGTGAGTGCCCCACATTTGTGGAGGGTCCACTGAGATCCCCAGAGAGCAGTCTGTTTCTGAGGCCCTCCGACTGTGGAAGAAAGAGTCTGTGCAGTGTTCAAGGAGCTCTGAGGACACTAAGTCCCATATCCCTACGACTCCCTCTGATTATTCGCTGCCTAAAGCCATGGAAGAATCTGACACTTCCATCTCAAAAGAAGACAAATTAAAAAGCTGCCTGGTCTGTCACCTCTCGAGGTAAGTTTGGTTAAGGAGCCTTCTGTTCAGATACAGTGTCTGGATCCACGTGAGACCACACTGGATCCCCCTTCTGTTCAGGTGTACAAGTGTGTAGTGGTCACACCTGGTCATCTTTACTCTGTGTGTGTGTGTGCTTGTTTGTATGTCTTTCTATATATCTGTCAGTTCTCTTTTCCTGGATTGACCAGTGACTATTTCTGGTGTGAAAACTACTCCCACCTTGACCTTACTTAACATCTGCCTCCTCTTGTTGGGGACCAGAATCCTTTTGGCTCTGCCAGACTGCTCAAAAAAAAAAAAAAAAAACCAAAAAGCCCTTCATCTGTCTTATGCAGAGCACTCCCTTGTTTCTTCCCTGACTGGTCTGGGTAGGGTTAGTTCCTGTAGGGGGAGGTGGGGAGGGGCTAGGCCTCTCATGGGGGGTGGGCTCACATCTAAGCACACAGGGAGGGAGGAATAGGCTCTGAGAGTACTCCCCCTCCCCGGCCTGCTCTAAGCAGTCTCAGGGAAGAAGAAAGAAGTTCCACTCTTCCCTCTTTCATGATTCATGTGTAAGAACAGCTGGCGTGGGAGCCACTGCTAAACAAAATGAATTTCCCTTTCTGCTCGACATTGATCAAGGAAACTTCAAACAATTTTCACTGAAAAGATTTCCTTTGTCACACAGTAAAGCCTATATATCAGAAAAATAATTATAAAACCTAGAAAAATTTCAAGGTACAAAGAGATCTCAATTGTTGAAGGTAACTCAAAACATGTCTTGTTTTTTTTATTGGATAGTTTATTTATAGTACAGATATCATTCCCTTTCCCCACTTCCCTCCCTAGAGCTCCGGATCCCACACCCTCTTCCTTGATGCTTTTATACCATTAACTCAAAACATGTTTAACAGAGAGCTGACTAGGATGAGATCTTTTGCATGACTTCCTATGATGAGATGCAGTCAGACCTACAGATACTCAGCACAACTGTGGGGTCTAACCCTCTGTCAGAATACTGCCTCACACAACTGTGGGGTCTTCCCCTCTGTCAGAACACTGCCTCAAGCCAAAATACACAGTTAGACCATCTCAGACTGACAACAAAGACTTCCAGGATATGGGCAGAAATCAATCCCCCAGAACTGGCCCAACACCAAGTTCCTATTCTTGTTTAACTAATCAGTTCAGCTACTCCAGTCCAGATTAAACAATATCCAATGACCCTAGAAACACAAAGGGAAATGGCAGTCTATATTACCTGGGTTAGAGAGACAGGTATTCTGGTGCCCTGCCAGTCACTCTGTAATATATTTCTGCCTGTGAAGAAACCTGGGACCTCTGATTCTCCCGAGTTTCATTTTTCCAGAGAAACAGGTATACACTGTGACCTGATAAGATGCTTTCTTCAGTCTCTCACTAGCAGGGATGTTTGTCAGGGAAGTAGATTATAAAAGGGCCACTGAGGCCAGGCATTGGTGGCACTTGCCTTTAATTCCAGCACTTGGGAGGCAGAGGCAGGTGGATTTCTGAGTTCAAGGCCAGCCTGGTCTACAGAGTGAGTTTCAGGACAGCCAGGGCTACACAGAGAAACCCTGTCTCCAAAAACCAAAACAAAAAACAAAAAAGGGAGGAGGCATTGAGAGTGCTGCAGGAGTTATAGACCTTGGGCCATAAAATGTCAGCTCAGAAAGCCCAACTTAGTACATCAGAGGCTACCATCTTGGCTACTAGCTGAGGGTGGCAAAGGGAGCCTGTCTCAGAGTAGGATTGCCATCATCCTTCAGATCTCAATTTCAAAGACTAAACGACAGGTTCAAGAGTTCCAGGTGCAGTTGCCTCTGGATACTAGTTTGTGGAAATAGCAAGGCTTCTATAAACTAGCACAAAGCGCTGCACCAAGCCCTTAATCTCAACTGAGACTAAACAAAAGGCATTTGAGGCTTTAAAAACAACTCTGATTTCAGCTCCAGCCCTACAAAAGGTGTTTTAACCCAAACTTTAGAGCTTTGGAGATGTTCTATGACATAAGTGTCCAAATGATTGGCTTCTGTAGCCACAGGATGATGCACCTATCTAAGAGCTGTGATGGCTACTGCTAGTCTAATGGAAGAACAAAACAAAACAAGAAAACCCAACAAACAAGTTAACTGTGAGTCAGGATCTTATACCCACAGCACATCAAGACACTGAGATGCCTCCACTGAGACAGCCTCCACTGAGACAGCCTCCACTGAGACAGCCTCCACTGAGACAGCCTCCACTGAGGAACACCAGGGTTCTGGAGCCAATCTGCAGAGGACCCTACAAAGTGGCCCCTCCGTCCCTACAGCTGTGAAGGTGGCTGCCATCACACCAGGGGAGCCACCACACCTAGACCAAGAAGATGAAAGCCATGGACACCACTGCCAATGGACTGTCTCTGCACTACTGACCCATTAAAATAAAATTAAGGTTTAGGGTTAGAGAGATGGCTCAGAGGTTAAGAGCACTGACTGCTCTTCTAGATATTCAAAGTTCAATTTCCAGCAACTACATGGTGGCCCACAACCATCTGTAATGGGATCTAATGCCTTCTTCTGGTGTGTCTGAAGACAGTGACAGTGTACTCAAAAACATTAAAAAATAAATAAGTAATTTTAAAAACTTAAGATTTCATTGGGCTCGCCGGGCAGTGGTGGTGCATGCCTTTAATCCCAGCACTTGGGAGGCAGAGGCAGGTGGATTTCTAAGTTCGAGGCCAGCCTGGTCTACAGAGTGAGTTCCAGGACAGCCAGGGCTATATAGAGAAATCCTGTCTCGAAAAAACAAACAAACAAACAAACAAACAAACAAAAGATTTCACTGGGCTCAAGCCCTTCTACTCTACCTCCTCCTGAGTCTTATGTTTGATATAAATATAGGGTTATGGTCTAAACGCCCAATGCCCTCAGGCCTGGATCTGGGAACGGAGGAAGACAGAGAGGAGGTAATAGCTAGTGTGACTACAGACCAGCACCCCTTGTTTCATCTGTAACTTTATTTACTGACGCCCACTTAAATGTCTGGTTGTATTAAAAAAAGGAAAGATGTAAGAGTTTACTTTTGAGATAGAAATAGGGAGTTTACAATTCTATGAATACCGTGTAGTTGGGCCTCCTAGTTGCCAGAAACAAGGAAGTTTCCATTGCAAAAACTGGGGTTGCAAAACTGAATTTTCCTAAAAAATTACTTAGAAAAGATTCTGGACTTTGGAGAAAACCTGGGAAATCAGACACTCTGCCACAAGAAGGGACTCTGGAGACAGAGTTAATCATCTATAGCCAGAAACCAGCTGTCAGACATTCAGCTGCCATACCACACAGGGGTAGAAACTTACCAGACTGTCAGCACACTGGCTAACAACAATCAATGTGACTGAGGAAAGCCCAAATTAAGGTTAAAGGCCTTAGAAGGGGCTGAAACTTGCCTAATAGCCAACCAATAACCTAGACATTTCCCTTATTCTGCTATTTTGCCTTGTGGGATAAATCACTTGAAAAAGAGCAATATCACCAAGCCCCTGAGACGACTTGGTGGACAAGTACTAATGGTTTAATTAAATGGGCCTCTTCTGATGCTTTCAAACTAAATAGACAGGTTTATCAGGACCTAGAGATATCAAAAATTTGTTTCTGAATTAAAACAAGTTACATTCCTTTGCAGAAACGATCCTACAAAATTGGAGAGGCTTAGACTTACTCCTCACAACATAGAGATAAACTGTGTGTGGCTCTGGGAGAAACGCCATGTTTCTATGCTAACTGATCAGGAGTAATTAAAAAATCTTGCCATGGTTGGGGAAAAAAAAAACCTCAAAAATTAGGTAATCAGTGCCAGTCTCTGTTCTCTAGGTCCCCCTGGCTTACTACTCTGTTGTCAGCCTTGGCCGGGCCCAGTTCTCATTCTGATTGGATTAATGGTAGATCCCTACATCTTAAACTATATGGCCAACTGACTCCATGATGGAAGCACCTTTCAGGCTGTCTATGTAAGCACGTAAACAGCACTACTTGCCAAGACTGAAACAAAGGCTTAATCTATCAAAGTCCAAATTCTGGGAAAGTCCCTAATGCACTAACCTCTTGGCTTCTTTAGTTTTGCTTCTGGCTAACTGTTCTTGTTAGCTGAAGTACGTCAACTCATAATATAGTTTTTGTGCTTAAAAGCTCTCCCTGAGAAAGGTTGGGAACTACACTGGGGTCCCAAAGACCTTGTGTAGTTGCCAGCCTATTAATGACTTTCTATTGGCTTTTACCCACGTCTGAGCATGTTCAAAAGGAACATACGGGAACTATGGTAAACTATGAAGAAAACAAATCTTTGAAGAGAGAAATAGAAGAAGGAAGAGAATTTCAGGTCAATGGCACAGACCAGATCTTCAAAAATATCAGAGAACACTTCCCTAAACTAAGAAAAGACACACCCATACAAATATAAGAAGCACATAGAACCCCAACTAGACAAAACCAGAAAAGAAACTCTCCAAGGCATATCATAGTTAAAACACTAAATACACATAACAAAAAATGAAAATATTAAAAGCTGAAAGAGGAAAAATAAAAAAGTTATATATATAAAAAAAAAACCCATCAGAATAGTAGCTGATTTTTCAATGGAAACTTAAAAGTCAGAAGAGTCTGGAGAAAATGCACTCAAACATTCTAAAAGACCAGGGCCCAGATTACTGCTCCAGCAACCTAGCCAAGAGACACTAGAAAAAAACCAAACAAAGCTGCCATGAATGAAATACAAAGCATGAGTAAGAATACAAACAGAAACCAAACAACAACAAACCAGACAACCAACAAAACAACTGCAATCAAGACACAGCTCTCAATAATAACTTAAACGATATTAATGGACTAAACTCCCCAATCAAAAGACATAGGTTAGCTGAATGGCATGAGAAACAAAATCCATGTCAGGCGTGTGTGAGATGGCACATGTGCTTAATCCCAGCACTTGGGAGGCAGAGGCAGGAAGATCTCTGTAAATTGGATGCCATCAAGGACTATATAGTGAGTTCCAGGACAGAATGGCCAGAACTACAAAGTGAGACCCTATCACAAACAAACACAAACTTACACACGCATGCATGCACAATAAAAAAGAAACAAAATTCTATTTCTATTGTCTACTGGTTGTCCAATACAAAGTAGTCAGTCCTAAAACCATACATATAAATGCCAAATTAAGTGGATTCAGCGGGTTATATTTATATATTTATACATGTATACATACATATGTACATATATATGTATATATATATATATATATACACACACAGATACATATACATACATACACACATACACACGCTATAATAATAAAGAAAAAGAGGTCATCAATTTGAGAGGGGGTTGTGGTGGACATGGGAGACTGAAAGTGGAAGGGAGAAATTATATAAATACAGTTTAATTAAAATTTAAAATTTTTTGAAGAAAGTAGCAAGACTTGAAACTTACTATATGGTCCTGATTGGACAAATCATACTTCAATGCAAATGACTTCACTCTTCCTACATATATTGTATTGTAGAATTTGATAAGATCGCCTCTTTCCTCTTTCACTGGTTCACTGGAACAGTTGGGAGTTTTTGTGGCATCTTCTATGTCTGTTAAGAAGAATTCAGCATTGTGATAGGTATTCTGTAATATTAAATTAGTAACTTGGATATCATTCATTTTAACAAAATTAAAAATACAAATCCTTGTAAAAAAGAATCGAGAGTCCAAGCTAGCCTGGGCTACACCATGAAACTGTTAAGTAGAGAAATGTAATTGTTGGACTGAATGTAGTGGTGTTCTCTCTAGTGACAGCTCATAAAACACATTTCAGAAGAGCAGTTTTGGAGCTTCCTGTCACCTATGGCCTTCATTAAAGGGAACCAGCACTGGCTAAGTCTTAAGCAACTTTAAAGTGGCGGCAGTGCAACACCCTGATTCAGAGTCCAAGAAGGCCCACAGACACTCGTCCTGGAGGCACAGATTTATAGGTTAAGAACGACACAAAGTGAGCCCGGTGTGTAATTCACATCTTTGATGCCAGCGCATGAGTTCCAGGCCAGCTGAGGCTACACAGTAAGACCCTGGCTCACACAACAACAAGAATTGCTTGTGTTTATCTTTTTCAAATGCAAGGAGAGTAAGTTGTAGGGTTTGTTGTTTGTTTTTGGAAAGTTTTATTCTGTAGTAGAAGATAACCTCAAACTTGCAGCTCTCCTCCTGCCTCAGCCTCCAGAGTGTTGGGATTTAGGCCTGAGCCAGAACTGGTCAGTACATTCTGGGACTCTTGTTTCTCCTGCATAACAGGAATGCTAATTTTCAACTGTTATCCCCTCAGTTGTTAAAAAAAGAAAACAAAGTTCACTCCAAGGTGCTCTTATCTGTCGGCACTACTCGAATAGACTCTTGACTTCAAGCAGAGCTGCAGTCTGCTAATTTGCCAGGAGCCATCTAGGAGAAGCTAAAAGCTCGAAGGTTATCTTCCTGAGATGTTCCTCCATAGACCGTTGATGTATGACTGTCATGTTTGTATTGGCTTGGCCCACAGAGTGGCACTTTTTGGAGGTGTGGCCTTGTTGGAGTGGTGTCACTGTAGGCGTGGGCTTAAAGACACTCCTCCTAGCTGCCTGAAGTCAGTATTCTACTAGTAGGCTTCCAATGAAGATGTAGAACTCTCAGCTCCTCCTGCACCATGCCTGTCTGGGTGCTGCCATGCTCCTGCCTGGATGATAATGGACTGAACATCTGAACCTGTAAGCTAGTCCCAATTAAATGTTGTTCTTATAAGAGTTGCCTTGGTCATGGTGTCTGTTTACAGCAGTAAAATTCTAAGACAATGACGGATTTGCTTCTCTACACAAGGCCAGTGACAAGAAATCTGAGGAAAAATTCCTGCTATTAATATGTTCTTCCTGTTATTAAATATATAACAATCACTAGGTACTACTCGCCCTTTTGAGCAGACTTCTATAGACCTACAAAGATGTACTACCTTGTAGTGATGCTATACAGACAAACAGAATTCTATAGAATTCCTGAATTGATTCAAATCATTTTAGGAAGAAAGTTTTTAGAGATGGTCTTAGGTGCTAGAAAGATGTAATAAAGTTAGAACCAAGAATAGAGTGTGCCAACTCCTCATATAGTGAGTAAAAGCTGCATAATAAAAAATAAAATGAGCTTTCATAATTACACTAAAAAGAGAAAAAGACTTGGGAAAAAATTGCGTTCATGGAAAAACATTTAGGTCCAAGGATAAAGCCACAGATGTGCAGTATGATAAGGCAAGGCCACGTAAAAACTGTTGCTTTGAAATTATAATGAGCTTATTAGAATGAAGCACTGCTTTGAACTCAGTATCAACATCCTTCTGTAACTCCAATTCTATGTAATTTTATCTCTGAGGTAAGTTTCTAAAGAACTTTTTGTCTAAGAAGGAATAAAAGACCAGAGAAAAGAAACAAAGTTGTTGGTTGAATGGTTTGGCTTAGGAAGTTCTGCTCCATCCATCCATCCATCCATCCATCCATCCATCCATCCATCCATCTGTATATATCTGTTTGTCTATATGTACATATGTAGGTACATGTATGTATGTAAGCATGTTTGAAAAGTTGTGGAGTTGATTGTGACAGACTGTCATGCCCGGCCAGAGTGTGGGTGTTAGTATGTATGAATGTATGTATATCTGTGCATATTTGCCTGTATAAAGCATCTTAATTCTTTTCCTTTCCTTCCTCTCTGGTTCACAAAGAGTTAACCAGCTTAGCCAGAGAGGCTTCTGGCTGATTCACCAGCAATATTAAATCCTTTCACTTAATTCCTTGCTGTTAAACAGTATGTGTTAATTGCCAGATATTAGTGCTTATTAAGGCACAAGTAATAAAAGTTAAGTTCTTAGCACTTAATGAAACAGAAAACAGTAAGAAAGAGTTAAGTTCTTAGCATAGAACAATAAAAAAGAGTTAAGTTTCCCTAGCAGTTATTTAAGTATAAAGAGTTAAAGTACAAAGAGTTATAACGCTTAATAAATCACAGAGTTAAAGAGAAAAAGAAGCCAGTGTTTTAAAATAGTAAGCAAGAAAGTTTTTAGAATCTTTTAGAAGTTATCAGCAAGCACTCAGTGCAGTTAGAGAGCTAGAAGGCCAGAGACTACGAGTCTTTAAAGCAATGTCCGAAGGAAGCTGCGTCTCACTTCAACTCCATTCTAGGCCAGGCAGGCTCCCAGCACTCATTGTTTAAAGAAAGTATATAAACTTCAGCTTACTTGCACAGAGTCACCTGCTTGTTCCTTTTCTTTAAAAAAAAAAAAATTATTTTTTATTTTTCGAGACATGGTTTCTCTGTATAACATCTCTGGCTGTCCTAGAACTAGCTCTGTGGATCAGGCTTTCTTTGAACTCACAGAGATCCACTAGCCTCTACCTCCTGAATGCTAGGATTAAAGGTGTGTACCACCATGCCCAGCCTAAAGCTTTATAGTAGTGAAGAACCTATTGCCTATTAAAAGAAATTCAACATATCAAAAATGAGTTCTTATTTTCAACAGGTTGAAGTATTCCCTTTGCCTTAGAAAAACCAGAAAACTAAACAGCTCCGAGCCATGAAAATGTCATTTCCCATAGTGAAGTGCTGGGGATTAAAGTCCAGGCCTGCACACGCTTGAAAAATGCTCTTCTGACCTCACGGACACCTGTACACATGTGTACACACACACAGATAACACGCACATCTTAAAAAATATATTTAAAGCCAAACAGCCTTGAGAAATAGTCCACTGGTTAAAAGCACTTATTGCCCTTACAGAGGACCTGGGTTTGGCCCCCAGCATCCACAAGGTAGCTCACATCCTATCCAGTTCCAGGGGATCTGACACCTTCTTCTGGCTTCCAAGGGTACTGTATGCATGTGGTACACAGACATGCAGCATCTACACATATAAAAAAATTAAAAAACGAAAACCCCCCAAGATTCCAGTCCTTACAAATAAAATAAACAAGCTGAGTATTTGGCTCTGCTTGCAGGAGATGCTGCTTTTGCACGTGGTACACCCTGCACAGGCTCAGAATTTTGCAGAACCTCCTCATCAACAAGAAGGCCTTTACTAGAAACGGTCCCTCAATCTTGAGCTTCTCAACCTTTACAAGTGTAAGACATAAATTTTTGTTTTTTCTTAACTATGCAATCTCAGGTATCTTGTTATAGCAATAGAAAATCAACTCTGAAATTTAGTAATAGCTAATGTAGGTCAATCTCATTAAATGAATCAACTCTAGTTATTTAACATTTTCGTAAGATTATAAATGTCAGTGTTACAGAAAAACATAGTAGGTGCTTTAGCTTAGCTCTTTGGTTTAGATTTTGTGGTTAATCCCAGAGTTCTACATCCCAGGAGATATATGAACGTTTGAGCAAATAACGTAACAGAAGCAGTTCTATGTCTTAGGGGACTGGGTGGAACATGTGTGAGAAAATGCACATCCAGCTTCTTAAGTGATAACTCAAGGGCTGCAGCTGGCTCGTCTACACAGACTGCCATTAGTATTCAGATTAAGAAAACTCAGACTACAATCCTTATCACTTAAACATGGAGAAGGGAGGGGCAGAGAGATGGCTACTGGACAATGAGCCACCACATGGGTGCTCTGCAAAAGCAGTTAGCCCTCTTGACCATCAAGCCATCTCTCCAGCCCATGTATGCATCTTCAAAGTCATTTTTGGGTCACTCAGTTGGTGGAGTGCTTGTCTAGTATACACCAAGTAATAGATTCTATTTTTTTTTTTTTTTTTTTGGTTTTTCGAGACAGGGTTTCTCTGTATAGTCCTGGCTGTCCTGGAACTCACTCTGTAGACCAGGCTGGCCTGGAACTCAGAAATCCGCCTGCCTCTGCCTCCCAAGCTCTAGGATTAAAAGCGTGCGCCACCACTGCCTGGCTAGACTCTTATTTTTAACATCTCATAAACTATGTGGTGCCACAAGCATTCAATGATTCTATTTTTAACATCTCATAAACTATGTGGTGCCACAAGCATTCAATCCTGGGCTCAGGAAGTGGAAGAACTGGAATTTCAAGGTCATTGTCTGATATACAAGAATGAGAGCAGCCTGGGCTAGAAATCTTGTCTCAAAAAAGAAAAAAAAAAAGAATCAAACAAACACCAGAACAGGCAAGGAACCCAGAGGTTTCTGCAATTTCACCTGGTTTATTCTTTTATGTTATTTCCCACTGTCCCAGGAATAATATACTTAAGTAAAAATAAGTAAATGTTGCCTACATATCCCAAAGTCAGATTCTGAAAGATTATTAAATGGTGTTACAATTTATATCTGAAACGTCCCCTATAGGCTCACAATGAAAGCTTTGAGTTCCAGTCGGCATTGTTTTGGGAGAAAGTGGAAATTTTAGGATAAAGTAACAAAGTCCCTAGAGGTGGGCACTTAAAAGTTCTATTCAGGGTCAAGATTTTCCCCTCTCCTTCCTGCTGTCAGCCACTGTGATGTCTGCCTCCTGATAGCCCAGAAATGATGAGGTCAGTTGACTCTGAATCCATGTGGTAAAATAAATCTCATCTTCTTTTTTTTCGTTCCTTCTTTTAAATGCTTTGTCTCAGGTATGTGTTGCTGCCCCCCAAACTGAGCACACTGGGACTTTATTGACAGAGATCTTCTAAACTTACACCCCAGTAGATTTGTCTTTGTTACTTTTACTGCTGCTATGATACAGTACTATGAAAGCACTTAAGGAGAACGGGTTTGTTTGGTGCATGGTTTGAGGGCACAGTCCATCATGACAGGGAAGTCAAGGCAGCAGGAGTTTGATCCAGCTGGTCATGATGCATCACAGTCAGAAAGCAGATGGATTCCTCCTGTTAATGAAAAGTCTAGGACCAACCTCAGGGGACTGTGCTGCTTTTCTTTGCCTACCTCAATGAACCTCGTTATGACAATCCCTCATAATCACACCTGGAGGCTTACTAGGTGATTCTAGATCTTGTCAAGTTAACATTTCTAACCAACCCAACACTATAGTGATACAGAGCTGTGTAATCTAAAAATTGCTTTTAGGTCTGAGAGTATGGTGCAGTGGCAGAGTGCTTGCCTAGCCTGCTTTGGGCTGAGTCTCTAGCACCACAAGGGAAAAAATAGAGGGGTTGGAGAAATGAACTGGAGAAAAGCATGTCCTGCTCTTGCTGAGGACAGTTTGGTTCACATCAGACAGATGACAAATGCCTGTAAGTCTAGCTCAGAGGATGCCAACACCCTCTTCTGGCCTCCATAGGACCTATAGTCAGAGTCTTTCTCTCCTATACACACACAGTGACTCACACACACACAAATAGTAAGTCTTTAAAAACAGTGACTGTATTGCTAATTCCACCTACATTATGAGTCCATGTTGACTGATGCCTACTATACTGTGTACAATGTAGTCAAAGGTGCATTGTGTACGGCATATGAGTTGGATAAGCTTACCACCATCGGTCATTTCATAATCACCATTGTACGCCACAACTTCTCCCGGAATACTTTTCAAGAGAACACTCCTGTATACCTACAAGCCAAAGGGGAGGGATCACTTAATCATAAAGAGATAAAAATCAAACAACTCCAAAACAAGAGCAAAACCAACTCAGTAAAGAAATACCTCTCATGTGGGTTATCACCACACCACTTAAAATCATATTAACTCTCCTAAGTACAGATTATGGGAAATATCATAGAGAAGGAAATTTGAAGCAGAGCCTCTTATATAAAATGTACAATTTAGTTTACAAAACTGAGAAAAAATTAAATAGGTTTCACCAAATAAAAGCAAATTCTAACTTGTAATTCATTTTCCCTTTTGTTTAATCCCTTAACATTAATCAGTTATCTCATTGGTCTGTGGCTAGCCAATTCCCCATCCCCTTTCAGGAAACCCCATTTAAAAAAAAAAGTTCCTTCCCTGTCCCTAAAGTCTTTCCTACAAGAAGGCTAAAAAGGCACAGTCTATCCCCTTATCTTCTAAGTTATCTTATAAGGTACTGAAAGATCACTCAACAAGTAGTAGCTTGGCTCAGTTTCGATCCATGCTAACCTCAAGGTAAGGCACCTCTAGACTTGTTCCAGGGAATTTTCCTAAAGATGCCCAGAATATTGGCCAGTGTTTAACAAGTATCTATACTTTTATTTTTCACTATTGGTGTATTTGGGGCTTAAGAAAAGAGAGAGTAATTTGGGCTTCAGAGGTATGATTACTGATTACTGGCTCTAACTCTCACTATTTGTCTATGAACGCCAGGCTCAGAAAAGAGAACCTGGCAGAGCAACTAGATTAAACAGTCAAAGCCTTAAAGTAACTTTCTGTGCTCTTTAATTCCAGTAATTAAAAGACAAGGCAAGTAAGTAGTCATTAAATATTTCCCTTGTGCCAGGACACCTACCAACAATTAATATTTCCACTGTATCACTGAAAAGTTATCAAAGACGCAAACATTATAACTTCCGGCAAAGTCATACTGGTGATACATGCCTATATTCCCAGCATTAGGAGGGAAAGAGATCTGAATCAGGAAGTCAGAGTCATCCTCAGCTATATTAGTAAGTCTGAGTAAAACTGGGGCTGGAGCTGGGAGTGAGGTGGTTGGTACATGAAACCCAGTCTCAAAAAAACGAAACTAAAAATGGAACCAACTCTGCAAACAGACAAAGAAGCTGTTGTCAACAATTCCTCAGGTTTCACTGGCTTTAACCACTAGAGAATCAATCAAGCTTCATACAATTAAGAAATACTATCAGTAGCCAAGTGTTGTGGTACACCTTTAATCCCGGCACTCAGGAGGCAGGGGCAGGCAGATCTTTATGAGTTTGAAGCCAACCTGATCTACATAGTTAGTTCTTGGCCAGCTAGGGTGACATAATGAGACCCTGTCTCAAACAAACCAAACCAAACAATGAAACGTTATAATATGTATCTTTTGCTAGGTTTCTAGTGTAAGATGAACAGAAGTTTCTCCAGAGTCTGTGAGGAGTATAAGCAAGACATGGATGAGTCAAAGGAGTCCGTTTCCTGCCTTCTACTCAAGCTGCCCTTTATGGAAACTATTTCTTGAGTTTACTGGCATCCTTTAAACCAGGAAATCCAAACTACAGTAAAACTATCAAGTAACTACTTTTTATATACCTTGATAGCAAAGAATTGGCACAAAAAAAACCTATTTTTGGACAGCAGGAATAATAATGTAACTCACGTGACTGTTAGCTTGGGGTTGATTCCTATAACTTTTCATTATTTCTTGAAAAGTTCTTTCTTCTTTCGTTACCTAAGGAAAAAAAATTACATTTATCAACTGCTTTTGAAAGAAACATGGCTCTGAGCAAAAACCTCAATTATAGGTTGGTATCAAGAGCAGCCTTGCAGAAAGCCAATAACCCCAAGCTGACCTATGACTAAAAACTACATACAGTTATGATTTTTTGCTACCTTTAAAGTTCAGGCTTTGTGGCCTGTGGGGACACAATTACCAGTCTCATTAATCAATAAGCAGTAGACCTGGTAGGATAGAGCCCTATTGAAAAGAAGTGTTGTGCAAACTGATAGAAGAAAACGAAGACATGCTGAGTCCCTGCAGGGTCTGGCTTATTCCTTTTAAGTACTTATTTAAAAGTAAATTAACCACCTACTAAAAGACAGAAAAATATCTTGCAGTAATTCATCAAAGAACTGAGTAGTTATTATAGGATTGAGGTTTTAATAGGAAGACAGTTTGTAGAAATTCTAATACTTAGAAGTCACAGTAGGAGAGAAGAGAGATGAGTGACCCAAAAAGGAATCCTTTCTGTTATCTGTTAGCATAATATTGGCTTCCATTAATCCTTCCCTGGCGCACTGTCCATTAGCATGGAACCCATGTTCTATAATGATGACTTAGAAGTAGAAAAGCCTAAATTCTGACACATTTCTGGAAAAACACAAATGATTAGTTAAAAACATGTATTAACATTTTATATAGAGATTTTTAAAAATTATTATTTTACACATATGAGTGCTTTGTCTGCATGAATGCCCATGTACCAAATGCATGTCTGTGGCCAAGGAAGCTCGCAGATCCCGTTACAGGGGGTGTGAGCGGTAATGTGAGTGCTGGGCAATGAACCCAGGTGCTCTGGAAGAGCAAGCAGCTAGTGTTTTTTAACCACTGAGTCATCTCTCCAGCTCCTACATAGAGAGATTTTAAAGAGGTACTGAACAGAAAGGGCACAAGAGATTTTGGAAACATACCTTTTGCTGTGAATGCTTGAAAATCAGGTCTTAAAATTATATATATTAGCTAAGATCGCTGGTTAAGCCAATATAGTGTTAGGATATAAGTTATAGCCGGGCGGTGGTGGCACACGCCTTTAATCTCAGCACTTTGGAGGCAGAGGCAGGCGGATTTCTGAGTTCGAGGCCAGTCTGGTCTACAGAGTGAGTTCCAGGACAGCCAGGGCTACACAGAGAAACCCTGTCTCAAAAAACAAAAAACAAAAAAACAAAAAAAAAAAACAAGTTATAAATGATTTTTCCAATATATGTCAAACTTTTAAAAAATAAGCAAGCTGGATTACTTTGTGACCTAAACGTGGTGTAGCACCTGCTAGGCATCATGATAAATCAAAGAAAGGCGATCGGAGCAGAGGCGTCCTGTACCACACTGTGAAGGGACAGGGCCTGTGCTGCCTGCCACTTACTGGGTAACTTTGGCCAAGTGACTTCAGTTCTGGACCTACTCATCTGAATGTAATGCTCACTTTACTATTAAGTCTCACACTAGAGATGTCACAGGGAGAGGTGGAAATGTGCTATTCCCATTTCTAAATTCCTTTATAACCAATGTATTTTTTTAAAAAAAAAAACATAAAAATTTCATGTACGGTGATAATGATATGAGTGTGAACTCAGGAGCACATTTGACACAGAACAGAAGATAGTGTTCACCATTCAGTTTCCCTTTTTCCCTTTCACTATGGGTTCAGATCAAACTCAGGTTACCCATTTTACATGGCAACATGTAGTCTTACCAAGTGAAAGGCTGGTTATTGTGAAACTCATAGGAAAGCCAGACACTGTAGTGGCTTGACACTTAATAATGGTAGACAATACCGGCTTGTAGCACAAAAGGAAAACTAAGGACCAAGTCCAACAGTTTTTACTGATGCTTCAAATTAAGGCACCGAGGGCAGAAACCTCCTCCCGTCCTATACATACTTTTGCCATGATGTAAACGGCACACAGAAGGAGCTGATCCAAATGTCTATCTTTCATTAAATCAGGGCAGTGAACTAAAGTGAATTCAAAACATGTCCAGATCTTCCTTCGTAACTCATTGGAAACATCAAGTTTTAAACATAAGTCACGTAAGCGCACACTTGCCAAATGATAGACCTAAGACAGAAGAAAACACACGATTATAAAACAAGTCACTTCTCAAGTTTCTATGTCTTACAGTGAATATGGGCTGATGGGCCAAGGTTAAAAAACAAAATTACCAAATCATCTAAATCTTCTGTATTATACCACTGGCTTAACTGCTGTGATTAGAGAGTGCAGATGAAAGCTATCGATTAAAAAACTACTTAACAATGCTTTTTATTAATTTTTTTAAAGATTTATTAATTTACTTTATGCATGAGTAAACTGTTGTTCTCTTCAGACCCACCAGAAGAAGGCATGAGATCCCATTACAATGGTTGTGAGCCACCATGTGGTTGCTGGGAATTGAACTCAGGACCTCTGGAAGAGCAGTCAGTGCTCTTAACTGCTGAGCCGGCTCTCCAGCCCCCTACAGTGTTTTTTAAAGTGATCATGCCTAATACTCTATAATGCCACTATGAAAAGTAAGAAAAAAGTAAAAACAGGATTCACCTGCATAATAACTATTATGAATTCAAATACTTTCAAGTGTTCAGAAGTCCCTATGTGTTCTTTTTGGGTTGGAGAAAAATTACTAGAATGTCTAATATGCCAAGAAGCAAAGTTCTGAACTTTTCTGAGCCTGAAAATAATTCAGAAAGCAAAACTATTTTAAAAATAACAACAACAAACCAAAAACCCAAAACCAAAAAACAAATCTCCTGAGGTTGGAAGTGGCTCTGTGGTTTAGAGCATGCCTGGTGTCTGAGGAGGCCAGAAAAGTGTCAGGGTCCCTGGAGCTGGAGTTACAGACTGTGTAGCCACTACCTGGGTGCTGGGAATTGAACCAGGGTCTTCTGAAGAAGCAGCCAGTGGTCTTACCTACTGAACCACTTCTCCATGCCCTAAACAAAGCATTTTAAACTGAGGTAGGGCGTGCTCGAGGACGGCATCCCACAGTAACTCTAGCTTCCATGCATATCCAAACAGGCATATGCATATACTCGAGAGGAAAAACTTTGTCAAAATTAGGAATTTTTATGCATCAAAGACTATAATCACCGAGTGAAAAGACAACTGCTGCAATGGGAGAAAATATCTGAAACTCATGAATCTGTTAAAGATATCCAGAAGAAATAAAGACCTCATGTGACGATCACAAAAATCCAACTAAAAGTAGGCAAAGGACCTGAATGAACATTTATGCAAAGATATGTAGACTGACAATAATCCACACTTACTAAACATAGAGAAACTAAAATCTAAGTAGGAGTGATGGCTCAGTGGGAAAGAGCAGTAACTGCTCTACCAGAGGGTAGGAGTTCAAATCCCAGCACCACACAGTAGCTAGTATCAACCAGGGTTACGACTCCATTAACAGGAGTGTCTGACTCCTTTTCTGCCCTCTGGGGACAGTGTACAAACATTGTACACAAACAAAATACCCATACACATAAAAAAATGTATGCACACACGTGTACACACATACACATACACACACACACACACACACACACACACACACACACAACCCTGGTTCAATCCTCTGTAGAACAGGCCAAGAAAAAAAGAAAAGAAAGAGAGGAGGAAAGAAAGGAAGGAAGGAAGGAAGGAAGGAAGGAAGGAAGGAAGGAAGGAAGGAAGGAAAGAAGAAAAAAGAAAGAGAGAGGGAGGGAGGGAAGGAGGGAGAGAGGGAGAGAGAGAGAGAGAGAGAGAGAGAGAGAGAGAGAGAGAGAGAGAGTCCCACTGTTGCTTCTCCATGAGGCCTGCTGTCTCCACCACTAACAATGCAGATCTCTGTGAAAACTATAACTGGTCAGGCCATCACCTTGGAGGTTGAGCAGTGATACCACTGAGAAAGTCTAACAGCTTTTTCAGTACAATACATAGGAGGAGCCCTTTTGTTCCTGACCCTGAGCTTGAGGTAAGGTGCCTTAGTTTCCCCTTTCTTTTAAGCTTTTACCATGTCTCAGTGCACTTTGAATAAAATTCCTGTACTCCTCCCCACTCTACCCCCCAAAAATCTCAGAAAGTCACTGTTGATAAAGGAGGACACTGTCACTGTGGATAGAGAAGGACACTGTCACTGTGAATGGAGGAGGAGGACACTGTCACTGTGACTAGAGGAGGACACTGTTACTGTGGATAGAGAAGGAGGACACTGTCACTGTGGGTAGAGAAGGACATTGTCATTGTAGATAGAGAAGGAGGACACTGTCACTGTGAACAGAGAAGGAGGACACTGTCACTGTGGACAGAGAAGGACATTGTCATTGTGGATAGAGAAGGAGGACACTGTCACTGTGGATAGAGAAGGAGGACACTGTCACTGTGGATAGAGAAGGAGGACACTGTCACTGTGGATAGAGGACACTGTCACTGTGGATAGAGGAGGACACTGTCACTGTGGATAGAGGAGGACAGTGTCACTATTGATATAGAGAAGAAGGACACTGCAGTAAGATGTAAAGCGGTGCAGTCACACAGACCAGCAAGGCAGTTGTCTAAGCAAATACTGAGGGCTGGGAGACACAACAGTGCAGTCACTACGGTGCTTCTGTACTAGCATGAACACAGGGTATGGTGGCATGCATTGTAGTTCCATGCTGTGGAGGCAGAGACAGATGGGCGTCCCTGGAACTTGCTTGCTGGCCAGCCTAGCTTACTTGGTGAATTCTCTTAAAAACAAAGTGGATGGCACAAAAAGAACAACAGACACAGCTGTCCTCCAACCCCACTAGATACTGAGTTCCTACCTCACTTCTAGGAATACACTTAAACTGAAAGCAGAGACAAAGAGTGCCAAAATTCACAGCAGCATCACTCATAATACCAAAAATGGTACAACCCAAACATCTCCCAACAAACAAGTAGATAAACAAAATATGGTATATACATATAGAGTATTATCCAGCTTTAAAATGGAAAGAAATCTCATGCATGCTATCACACAGATGAATGTGGAAGGTGTGCTCAACAAAATAAGCAGTCAAGAGAGATGCACTAATGTGTCATTTCACTTAAACATGGCACCTTTTCAAGTTGACAGTCAAATTCATACAGACAAAAAAACGACATGGTGATCACTCAAAAGGAGCAGGGAGCAACGGGGGCTTCCACTTTCATGAGTAAAAAGTTTCAGAGTGGAAAGATGAGAAAGCCCTGGAGGTGGACAGTGGCAAAGGGCCTAAAAATTAAAGTAGCACATTTTATAATTATGTGCACTCTATTTTAAAAAGAGAAATAAAACGAGAGGCCAGCACTGCTTAGTATGCAGTGTTTGCTAAAGGATCTCTGTTCAGATGCTATGGACAAACATACCTTTCTATAAAACAGTGCTAAGGATCCCGTCCTCTTCGGCTTGCTTATTCCAGTCAGGTGAGCATCGTGTGCTCTGGGCAGGTGGGTCTGTTTTGGAGAAGCCCCGATTAATGACTGGGCAGTGAGTGATACAGGGCTCTCAGCTGTGGACTCCTGAGTTGTAGTTGTAGTCATGGAAATAGGAACCAGTGTGATTTCTCCAGCATCATTGGCAATACCTGAGTGCACAAGCAAGAGTTCTCAGTTGGAGATACAAGCTGAATGTTCACAGCAAAATTGTCAATGTATGTATGTGTATGAGTAAGCGCAGGGCCACCTTAGAGAAAAGGGTGCAGCTATTACACAGTAACTATAACACAGTTTTGTTTTTTCTTTCTGAAGCAAGATCATGTTTCCTTTTTATATTTTTATGTTTAATTTTATTTAAAGAGACAAATTTTGAGTAATGCTTGGGGATCTAAGGCAGAAGGACTGCTATAAATGTGAGGCCAGTCTAGTTTGTATGGCGAGTTAAAGCCAGCAAGACAGAGGCCCCGTCTTAAAAACAGACAACAACAACAACCAAAACGTTATCTTCTGTTTTTGTATGTGCCTGTGATATTTGTGTATGTCGCCTAAAACTCTTACAAACATCATCTATTTACCTCACTTATGGGGAGGAGTGTGTGTGCCATGACGTGAGTATAGAGGTCAGAGGACAACGCGCAGGGCCAGTTCTCCCCTTCTACCGTGTGGCTTCTGGGGACTGAACTTGGGCTGTCTGGTTTGTAGACAAGATCCTTTAAGCGATGAGCCATCTCACTGTCCCAACTTTAATACTTTAAAAAAGCAAATTTTACTCTTTTGAGCACTTCAGATGTCTCTAATTAAAAAGAATTTCTCCCTTAATACACCAATTTATAAAGTTCAGATAACAACAAAAAAAGTAAACCCTAACAAAAAGGGTTGTAAATTTATAAACATAAACTATGGAAATTTAAAATAGTATATGTTCAAAATAAAACAGTAGGAGGAGAACTGAACACTTCAGGGCAGTGGAATTATGATGATGTAGTTACTATATGTAGTTACTATAAAGGTGACTGATGTCATTATACGGTGTCAATACTGTAATGTGCACAGAGTGCCTGATACCAAGAGTGACCCTGAATGTAAACCGTGGGTTGTATGTGCAGATGAGTCAGTGGCCTCACTAATCTAAGAACATGCGGCCTAGTTAGTGTGTATGATGCCAAAGCTTTCACGGGCTGTGAGAGAGAGCAGGGAGGATGACAGGAAGTGTATGAGAAGTACCTTAAAATTCCTGTGACCTTCAAACTGCCCTTCAGTACAGGGTCAGTTAAAGGAAAAGAAAAGAACTTAGGTTTAAGAATGAAATACTGGGGCTGGAGAGACAGCTCAATGACTGAGAGCATCTGCTGCTAATGCAGGGGACCCAAGGTTCAGTGCCCACCACTTACACAGTGGCTCTCAACCACCTATACTCCAGTTCCAGGGAAACTAATGTCCTCTTCTGGCCTATATGGGCATCAGGCATGTACATGGTGCATAGACATGCATGCAGGCAGAACTCTTGTATACATAAAATAAAAATAAGTCTTTTAAAAAAATACCGAGTTATATCATGTGATCCAATTTCATAAGACATTTCTTAAATTTTTATGTAACTGAACAATATAAAGTAGAGATGAAGATGTTACCATGCAAAGGAACTGTAACTTTCCGTCCCATTGTCCCTGTGACTGTGGTTGTGGCCATTGTCAAAAGAGCTTGCCCAGGGGAAATTGATAAGCTTTCAGCAGTGACACTCGAAGGAGCAATCTTCAGCTTTGTTCCTTCAGCCACAATCTTATCCATCAGTGTGTCCTTTGGTGGGTCATCTCCAAATAGTCTCCTCTTAGCGCTTCCTGCAGCGGGGGAGCTGTAGCGTTCATGGACAGAAATCGGAGACAGTGGCTGCATATCTAATAAAGAGAAAAACAAAAGGGTTTAAATTTAAAATGTATTCCAAAATAAAAAAAAGTCAGGTTTACCTATTCCCTTGCTAAGCACCTGACATCTAGAAGTAAATAAACATGGTTCCCACACTCATGGACTGTCGAGTCTAGAGGAAGAGAGGAGTGTGTGAGTGGTGTGACAGTTAGTCTTTCTGCATACCTGGAGCACTGTCCATAGCAACAGAGCCACAGGTTAGGAACAAGGGAGAGGTTGAGCGGTAGAATGACGTGAGTACTAACTGAAGAAGGAGCTTCCATCTCACAGTATCACCTACTAAATAAACAGCACCCAAGAAAGAGAAAACACAAGCAAAACTGGGTTTGGGGAGTCACAGTTTTGCCATCCCCCACATCCCCAGCAGTTTAAGGTACTGACTGTGGTTTATGAATTAGTAAATAACAGAACCATCTTTAGTAGGGCTATCAGAAAACATGAACAAAAGTGATACATGCCACTGCTGATTGCCTTAATTTGAGGGTCTTCTTTGATCAAAGCCAAAGTGAAGATTATGGATTGGTGAGATGGATCAGTCAATAAAGTACCCATCGTGCAAACATAAGAACCTGGGGATTTGGAGTCCCAGCCCCAAGGTGTGATGACACAGGTCTGCTATCCTGACAGAGTAAAGAGGGGAGGGGATGGGCAGACACAGGCAGACCCCAGAACTTACTAGCCAGCCTGCCTCATGAGGTAAGGTGAAGAGCAACAGTGGAGGACACATGGTGTTAACCCTGTCACACACTGTTAGGGACTGGGTCTCTCCCAGTGCAATTCACCTACAGTGAACACGGGCTCTCTAGGCTGTTTTGATACTGTATGTTCTTTTTACGGAAGAAGAGATGTTTATTTTAGAATCAGATAGATGTAATTAGAGATTTAATTTACCCAAAATTCAGTATTTTAACATGATAGCAGCTTAATCAAGTTTTTATGTTAACAAAGACAGTCATGAGACAAGAGTTTTTTAGACACATCAATAGAAACAGACTTCTGCAATAGATCTCATGTGCTTTCTGATGACATTCTTTCTCTCTTGTTGTGGTTGCATTTTTTTTTTTAAAGACGGAGTTTTTCTGTGTAGCCCTGGCTGTCCTGGAACTAACCCTCTCTGTAGACCAGGGTGGCCGTGAACTCAGAGATCCTCATGCCTCTGTCCCCTGAATGTTGGGATTAAATCCATGTACTACCATGCTGGCTCTCTGACAACATTTTCCCACCCCCGCCCCCACTCTGACCACATTTTTAACTTTCCAGTTGGTGAATGAGAGCTGTTAAAACATTCAGTTTCTCAGGGTAGTCACATGGATACTGGGTCATAAGCAGAGATGAGCAATGAATGGTAATTAAGTGTCTTTGGCTAGTTTTATGTCAATTTCACACAAACTAGAGTCATCTTGGAAAACAGAACTTCAACTGAGAAAATGCTCCCATCAGACTGGCCTGCAGGCAAACCGATAGTGAATTTTCTTGACTGATGACTAACGTGGGCTTACTTCACTGTAGCCCAGGCTGCCCGTTGCCTAGCTGTCCTGGGTACTGTAAGAAAGTAGAGTGAGCAAGTCAGCCCTCCCATTACCTCTAAATCAGTCCTGCCTCTAGGTACCTGCCCTATTTGAAGTCCTGCCTTGACTTCCCTTAGTGATGTACAGTGATGTGGAATTATAAATTGAAACAAACCCTTTCTTCCCTAAGCTGCTTTATCAAAGCAAAAGAAACCTAAGAGAGCCACTAATAACTTTTGTCGTCAAATAATAATAATAAAATAATAATAATAAAAATGGATTTTGTCTTCCAAAGGTCAACAAACTCTCAATAGTTCCATCATTGTTCAAAAGTTCAAGTCCAACATCTCCTTTGGCTCAAGAAAAACTATTAGTAGTGAGCTTCTACAAAAACTGTAATGTAAGTTACATATGTCTGGCTTTGTTTTGCTTTAGTTTTTGAGACAGGGTCTCACTATGTAGTCATGGCTGGCCTGGAACTCATGTGGACCAGAACAGACTGACTAAACTCACAGGGGCACACCTTCCTCTTCCTCCTAAGTGCTGGAATGAAGTCACCCAGCAGCATGCACAGCTCGTCACATATTTCTAAGAGACATTCAATTCTTCATTGTTGTCCACACGGTTTTACCACTGTCCTGAGCCAATCTCACAAGCTCACAATGTGCTCTGCTGCTGTTCTTTGTTGTTCTGTGCACATTAGGCAAGCATTCTGCCACTGAACGACAGTACCCACCACACATAATGTACTTTTAAAGTGAAGGTGAGCTGTCAGTCTACTTTTAAAGTACAGGTAATAAAAATTACTCTAGCAGTGATGTGTGTAATGTGAGATGGTTGGGAAAGCAGCTGTGGCTAAAAAAAAAGTCTTTGAATGATTCTGGATGTTACAAAAGCAGCCCTGACTTTAGTCCTCAGGTATATAAACAAGTATATTCTTGTAGCTCCCAGGACTCCTACAAGAATCTACCTGAGTGCCCTTTTCTTTCTTTTCTTTCCTCTTCTTTTCTCCCTCCCCACAACCCCCATCTCAGAAAGGGTCTTTCTCTGTAGCCCTGACTGGCCTAGAACTCACTATGTAGACCAGGATGGCCTAAAACTCAGAAATATGCATGCCTCTGTCCCTAGAATGCTGAGATTAAAGGTGTGTGTGTGTCACCAGGCTCAGCACAGAAAGGCTTTTCATACAACGAAAGTGTGTAACAGGCCACATTGAGTATGGGTGAAAGCACTGAGCTTTCTGTCAAATCTTGATGAAGAAATTAAATGTTTTATGCTACTATAGAGCTAGAAACTTTTTCTTAAAAACTGGTCTGTGGGTGCTGGAGATGGCTCAGTGATTAAGAGCACTGACTGCTCTTCCAGAGGTCCTAAGCAACCACATGGTGGCTCACAACCATCTGTAATAGGATCTGATGTCCTCTTCTGTCTTCCAGGCATACATGCAGACAGAATGCTGTATACATAATAAATAAATCTTAAAACAAAGAAACAAACAAAAAAACAGGTCTGCCTCTTTCCCGCCCCAGCCTCCAGCCCCCCCCACACACCCCCACACCCCCCATACCCCCGTGCTCCATCCATGCATACCTACCCTTTCGCAGGCTCCCACTGTCCGTGCGGACTTCTTTAACTCTTGGGTGTATTATTGGAGACACTGGCATCATGGGGAGATGGCCTTGTGTATTTCCTCCATTTCCTACTTCAAAGTTATTTGGGAATATAACCTACAGAAGACAAAACCCACTTCATCTTACAGAGATGCACCCAGTGACTGAAACTCAGGACAAAAAGAAGCCTTAGCTTATTTCATTTTCTTTTTTACTCCTTCACAAAGCTCAACTTTTTCAAAAGCTCTAAAAAATTACAATGTGACCCAGCAATTCCAAGCACAGATAAAACACCATGGACAGATACCCAAGAAAAATGAAAACATGCACACAAGTCCTCATGTATGAATGGTTACAACATCATTCCTTTTTAGTGAAAACAACTTTTTCATACAATATATTCTGATCAAGTTTTCCCCTCTTCCAATTCCTCTCAGATTCTTTCCACCTTCCTACTCACTCTTTTTAAATCAAACAAGAAACACACAGATACACACGCAAGCACCCACACGAAAACAAAAATGAACATGTAAAAGACCAGTAAGACAAAGCAAAATGAAACAGTCTATAAAATAGCACTGTGCTTTGTGTTAACCAACTACTGATGGGCATGGGGCCTGCCCTGGAATGGAGCTGATATACACAGTGAGACTCCACTGGACAAAACTGACTTTCCCTTTGTCGTAGTTATCAACTACAGATAGTTTGGGGGGTGGGACTCCTTGTCCATTTCCCCCTCTCAGTGCTAGACACATCTGGCTTGAACTTGTGTAGGGCATCATTCATAATAGCAAAGGCTACACAGAGAGACCCTCTCTTGAAAAACAAAAAACAAATTATGCTGTTCGTCTAGCCCTGACTTACTTCTTCACAGGAAGGAACTTTGTTTGCAGAAGCATGGAGAGCTTCCCACAGTGCAGAATTACTAGTCCAAGCTAAATTCTCTAAAATCTGCTCTTCAATGCTGTTCAGGTGTTTCACCATGTCTCTGGAAAGCCCCTCCTCTGAGCGGATCACCACCTCAATAACCTGGAGAGAAGAACGTTGAAACAGCAGTGAGTTCAGACAAACAAGCAATCACTGCTCTGGGCACACAGACACGAATGACTCACTTTACTGCCACACAGACCCACACTGGAGCTGTGTTTCTGTGGACGACTAGAATGCACATGTTATAATTTTAAATACAAGGTGCTTTTAATTTTTTTTCCTTTCTCTTTATTCTTCTCTCATACAATA
Organism: Rhabdomys pumilio; assembly: GCA_030674055.1. NCBI lineage: Eukaryota > Metazoa > Chordata > Mammalia > Rodentia > Muridae > Rhabdomys > Rhabdomys pumilio. The sequence continues at coordinate 217,803,267 of JANHMN010000002.1, forward strand.
TATCCCAACCACAGCCTCTCCTCCCTCCAGTTCCCCCACCTCCCCACCCCTAGATCCACTGCCCCTCCTTCCCCCTCCAAAAAAGAGCAGGCCTCTGAGTAATATCACGTGAACATTAAAAATATTACCACATCCAGGGCTGGCGCAACAGTTAAAAATGCTTTCTACACAAGCAAGAGGACTGGAGTTCAGACCCTCAGAACTCAAATAAATGCCAGGGAATAATGTGGCCTGCCTGTAACTCCAGCCTTAGAAGGAAGAGACAAGAAATCCCTGGAGAAGGCTGGCTAGCAAGACTGGCTATATTTGCAGATCTGGGTTTCATTAAGAGACTCTGTCTCAAAGGATATGGTGAGAGAGCAGTTAAACAAGATTCCCAACATCAACTTTGGGTCTCTACATACCCATGCCCATATGTACATGTGCGCCTACACACGTGAGTGTACATGTACTCATACAAACCACATACACAGACACATGAAAACAAACAAACAAACGGAAAAAAGAAAAATATTACCACACACTTGAGCTATGTGTCAGCAGAAAAGTCCTTATCTACTACACGCAAGGTCCTGTGCTCTGTCCCCAGAACCAAGTTAATTAATTAGTAAAAGAATAAAGTAAAATAAAATTATACACATCTTTCATGTCTTTTTGGTTTTGTTTTTTGAGACAGGATCTCGGGTAGCCGAGGCTGGCTATGAACTTCTGCTCCCCCTGCCTCCATCTTTTGAGTGCTGGGATTACAGGCATGCCTGTGATCCTCAGGTCTCAGGCCTGTGATCCAATGGGTGTAAACTGGTAGACAGTTCAAAAGTGGTAGGAGTCAGTCCTAACGTCCGGTCTAATTTCTTTTTGATCTACTTCCCCTTTCCAATATCTCAGAAGAATAGAATGAACTATCTGAAAGTAACTGCTGTATGTGTTTTCTCTAAAAAAAATCAATAACATTCCAGTCAGTTACTGACTAGCACAGGGAGAGGGCCTAGAGCCTCTGGAACGATTAGACTTCCAAATCCAAGGACATCGGGTCTGTGCTAAAGAAGGCAAGGCCTAGGTAGAAGAGCAGGTAAAGTTAAGTACTGAGCACCAGGTCACATTTGCAAGTCAGTAATCTGAAAAAGAACTCAAACTATGAAACTGGCCCAATATACTCCTTTCTTTTGTCTTTGTTTACACCCCAAAGGAATAATTACTATGAGAATACTCCCAGAAATATTTTCTAAACATTGCAACTGTGTTTCTTAAACATTAAGATAAATGTTTATGTGAATAGATACCATAACAGAACTGTGCAATCACCTTACCTTATAAAAGTAAAATGGCTGCAAATTGAGAACGTCAATGATCCAAGGGAAAGTACGGGGCGAGCTATAGGCAAAGAGCACAATTTCCAAACAACAAGCCATCAAGGATCTATGAAATAGATCTTGCTCTAAAAGAACCTTGGGGAAGAAAAAGACCAGAATTTAGTATTTCTCAGTAATTTCAGCCTTGGTCCTTCTAGAAAGAACACTATAACCTTGTGGTCGGGAGGTGAGGCAGAAACATTTGTATTCAAGACTAGCTTGAGCTATAGAGCAAGATGGAGACCAATCCAGGCAGCATACAGAGGAGAGCAGGCAAGGAGGAAGAACAGACTATAACGACTAGACAAGTTACATCCACAGACCCGGAGAGGTCAGGTAACGAGGAAGGCTAGAGATGGAATCCTGGGTCTCCTGGGAAGGGGAAATAAAAGAGGGTTTTGCAAGTGGGAATGAGAGCGATTGGGGGCGGGGGGATCAACAGGGAAAGGAGGAATGGAGGGAGAAAGACAGTCTAAATAACCTGTAAAAATATTACCCAAAATTATCAGAGACAATTAGATAGTTAGGATATCGGTCCAGAACTGTTTTATGTGTGTGTCTCCACATTTAATGTATATATTAATGTATGTATCATATATGCATATGTATCAGTTACCTATATATCTCACTCTCAAGCTGATAAAGTTTTCCAATCATATTTATTCTTCTTTACTGTAGATTTTTAATTTAAATGAGGGGCATGAAAAAATGAGCCTAAAAATGTTAACATAAAATAGGTGATATTTCCATTGGGAAAAAAACCTTAGGATTGGTTTTTTTTCTTTTAATTATTTTGTCAGCATAAATGTTAACACTGAAATAAGAGATAAGATAATACAAAAGCTAAAAATTCAGAGAAAAATACTTTACTGGAGAACAAAAGCCTCTTTCATCAATGAACATAAGATCTACCATGTTGCTGGGAGGGGGGGCGCACACCTTTAGCCCAGCAGTTCAGAGGCAGGTGGATCTGAGTTTGAGTCTACAGATCGAGTTCCAGGACAGGCAAGACTACACAGAGAAATTCTGTCTCAAATCCCATCCCCGGCAAAAAAAGAAAAGAAAAGAAAAGAAAAGAAAAGAAAAGAAAAGAAAAGAAAAGAAAAGAAAAGAAAAAAAGAGAAAAGATCTAACATGCTTTTAGTTTTTAAACATGGTTATTTGGGGGCGACAGGAGAGATGACTCAGTGGATAAGGTTATTGCTTGGCAACACTCGTAACAGCAGGAGCTTGTTCCCCAGGACCTATACACTAGGAATAAAACCAACTTCTCACCCCCACATGCACAGCATGTCACGTGTTCTCTGGCATACATAAACATTTCTAAAAAATGAGCTATCTGAGCCAGTGAGCCAGTTGAGTGGGTAAAGGCACTTGCCTGCCCCTGAAAGCACATAAAGCTGGGAGGAAAGAACTGCAAACACCGTCTTCTGACCTCCAAGCCTGCACCACGACATGCACATGACCATGCACACACCATAGACACAAGATTTTAAAAATCATCTTCACCTATTTTGCTTGTGTATGTGTTTCTACACACAAGTGTATGTCCCATGATGCCCATAGAGAGTACTGTATGTGTGCTGTGAGGATCAAACTAAAATTACCAGGTTTGCACGCTAAGTGCTTTTTACCCACTGAATCACCTTGCTGGACTCCAAATTTATTTTTTAAAGCTATCTATGGCCCTTTCTTTTATTAAGAATTACCAGAGATCAACACAAGAATAAAAATCTCACAAACTCCATTTAGGATAAAGCCAAAAGTCATCTGTAACTACAATGCAAGTCACAAAGGCTAAAGGAAGAAAGGATGATGAGTGACTCACAGACAAAAGACATTCAAATATACTTGACAGCAGACAGACAGACAGACAGACAGACAGACAGACAGACAGAGGAACTTGATGTATGAAACCTGAAGGCAACATAGCATTGATGGCACAAGAAAAATGCAAAGTAGAAATAAGGCGAGAACAGACAGAGGGGCAGGGTGATGTGGAGGTCTGCAGGGGTCAGACCGTGGGAGGGAGGATACAGACGACCAGTATTCTAAGGGTCAAATGATAACGCTTTAGGAGTCTGACCTGTTCTCCAGAGAAAAGGAACAAGACGCAACGGGTACTTAAGAAGAGGTAAACATCTGTAACTGGGCTGTGAGACAGTTTCCCTTCCTACAACAACCAGGCAAGAACAGGATACCAGTAGCTGCAGCTCTCATCACCCGACACCACTGGACGTTATCCTCACAGGTTATCAGCTTTTAGTGCCTTATTATATATAAGCAGACAATCAAAAATAATCCAACATTTGCAGAAAAAACTCACATTGAAATACAGAGCAAAACATACACAAACATTCAGGAGACATGTTGGACAATAGAAGAAAACATTAAAGCGATATAATTAACCTAAAAGAATAAAAATAATTTTAGGGGTATATGCTCAGTGGTAGAGCACTTGCCTCGTATGTACAGGGCCCTAAGTTCATAAAACAGAGCACTTGAAAAATATTGAAACCAAGCAAACACAATAAATCATAGGGCAGATACAAGTTTAAGCTAAAAGGCTACTCTGTAGGAATGCCCAGTGGATAAATATAAAACCCACAAAAGGGTAGATAAGGACACTAGGGTTGTAACTGGTAGAGTGCTAGGATCTAGATCAGCCTGAGCTACATATGAAGCTCCAGGCCAGCTTGGAATGAACAGAGAGAACTATTTAAAAGACTCCTGAAGCCTGGGCAGTGGTGACTCATGCCTTTAATCCCAGCACTTGGGAGGCAGAAGCAGGTGGATATCTGTGAGTTTGAGGCCAGCCTGGTCTTCAGAGAGAGAGAGAGAGAGAGAGAGAGAGAGAGAGAGAGAGACAGTGGCAGGATATCCAGGGCTACACAGAGAAACCCTGTCTCCAAATATTAATACAAAACAAAATAAAAGATTTCTGAAATAAAGACACCATTAACAAAGAAAGAGCACGCCACTAATCAGTATCATCAGAAAGTAGACAGTAACAGTCATTCAAAGTCATTAAGGAAAATGCCAATTTAGAACTCTGCATACAGACAGCTACCAACAAAGTGTCAGTCAATAATAAAACATTTATGCAAACTTTAAAGAAACTTAGGGGTTGAGGGATGTGCTTAGAGGCTAAGAGGAATGGCAGCTCTTCCAGAAGACTCAGGTTCAAGTCCCAGCATTAGCATGGCAGCTCACAACCAACTGTAACTGGACCCAAAGACCATTTTTAGCCTCCCTGGGCACTTCATGCACGTGCATAGTAGACACAGACAAGCAGGCAAAACAAACACCCACACCCACAGAATAAAAGTAAAGGGAAAAAAATCCTTTAAAAAGAAGCTTTAAAATGAGATAGTTTCTATATTGTACTGAAGTGGTGAGATATCTATACTAGTAGAATATGAGTCACACACACACACACACACACACACACACACACACACACAATCACAAAAAAAAAAAAAAGAAGAAGAAAATACATATGAAGAAATAGAGTCTTTAAAAAGTGGTCAATAAATCCATCAAAAGACAGAAAAAGCAAGCAGGAGAGGTGTATCTTTCCATGGGCTGTATTTTTCAGAGCTGGAAGGGAAGAAAGGAGAAAGGGTGAGGAAAGAAAAGGGTACAAACAGGAAAGAGAATAAAATGGTAGACTTAAGCTTCCTTACATTCATAATTAAATGAAAGTGGGCTAAAACTGCCAGCTAAAAGACAGAGATAACGGAGTAGATATGAAAAAAACGTGGCCTACACTGGGCATAGCAGTGCATGCCTGCAATTTCAGCACTGAGAAGGCTGAGACAGGGGCATGATCACTGTGACTCCACCAGAGCTACATGGTAAATTCAAGGCCATCTTGGTTACATAAGGCTATCTCAATCAGGCCCACCCCTCAAAAAAAATACATGACTCAAATATTTGCTTCCTGCAAGAAAGTCATGTAGTAACAGAGGTATCTTGGAAGCAAAACAATGGAAAAAGGTGTATCATGCAAACATTAACTAAAAAGAAGTGAGAACCATTAGAAAGACTTCATAGCAAACAAAATTACCAGGGTCAGAGAGGGGACATTATATGGTGATAAAAGGGTCAATTTACAGAGAAGTCAGGGAGCAATCTTAAATTTGTATGCACTAAACAGCAAAGTTTCAAAATATGAAAAGAAAAAACTCTGATAGATTTAAATGACACAATCTCAGAATTATATCCAGACACTTCAGTATCCTTCTCGATCACTGATAAAAGCAAGCAGAAAATCAGCAAGAAAATAAGACTCCCAGCAACATCATGAACAACAACACCAGAGATAACACAAATCACAATGTGGTAAAATACAACTGGACAGTTAAAGAACATTCCACACAACAGAAGAATATACATTTTCTTCAAGGTTCTATAGAACATTTACCAAAACATAATACCAATAAATTAAAAGAGGTGCATTCACACGATGTGTTTAAAACTATAAAACTATCTTACACTAGTGAGTGGCTGAGTGGGTGTGAGACAAAGGGCCAGCATGAAGGCCTTCCTCCTTTTGGGGAACAAAGAGTTCTGTGTAGCAGACACCATTTATTTGTGGTTTTATTTGCTGAGATTTCATTCATTTGCCCATGGTCAGTCTTAATTCAAAAGCCTTAGTGTGAACAATCATAGACAATAATTATTAAGTTTTAAATTGTGTGCTCTTCTGAGCAGTACAATAAGACAGCACATTGCTCAGTCTGCCCTGCTGTGGATGGGAGTCATCCCTTTATCTGGTTGATCCGTACTGTGTATGCTGCCTGCTCATTGGCCATTTAGTAGTAGTGATCGTGATGTGGTGTGTCAGAGCTTATGTTTAAGTACCCCTCACTTTACTTAGTAATGACCCTAAAGTGCAAGAGTAGAGACAGTAGCAATTTGGAAAAGACAAATAGTAACCACAACGTGCTTTGGGTAGGGGAAAGGATAAAAGGACAATAAGGTACTTTGAGAGACATAGATAATAGTCATATAACTTTTATAATCACATCTTATTGTAACTATTATTAGTAGCAACTATTCATGATATGCTCTCACTGTACCTGAATAAATAAACTTTATCAGCCAGGCATGATGACCCATCTGTCATCTCAGCACTTGGGAAGCAGAGCCGAAAGATTGTTGCCAGCTTTGGCTACATAATGAGACTCTGTCTCACAAAACAAAATCAGGCTGGTGAGATGGCTTGGCAGGTAAGGGTTCTTGCCATCAAGCCTAAGAACATGAGTTCAATCCACAAGGGTGAAAGAAAAAGAACCTAAAGCTGTCCTCATACCGCCACATATACTACAGCATATCCACACACATGAGTACAAGTCCATGCTTAACAGTTGTTCCAAAACCCCAAAAGCAAACCAGTGTTATCACAGATACTTACATATATGAAGAAACAGAAATATAGGAATAAGAGCTATATGAAAACTATCTCCCTCTCCAAAAAAAGGGAACCACCAAGTCTTAACTTTGTTCTGGTTACATCACCTACGTATGACACACCTGCAGAAGGCAGACACACTATTTTACTGTCCATTTCTTTGTTTTGATGCTGTACTGCTTAATCCCTGTAGAAAGATGATCTCTCTGTTACATTTGCAACTTTCTATGAATGTAAAACTATTTCAAAACAAAAGTAAAAATTTTACTTCTCCCTTAGGTGTCCCATTAAGATGTGACCATAAACCACAAAAGACAAATGTATGAAATCCAGGAAAAAGAACCAACACTAAAGAAATAAGATGAGAATTGCAGGGTGCAGCAGAGAACCGCCTTTGTAGCAGTCCACAGCATCCTTACAGATCTGCCTGCTTCTACCGGGACAGGAGATGGGACGACCTTAGGACTGACTGCAGAGCGCACAGCAAGGAGGCGAAAGGAAGCGACTCATGCTAGAGAGACTGTGAGGCTTTTACACTGGAGACACTACTGTCGGTGTGTAAGGTTTTTATACTGGTGACAGTTATGTGCAAGTGTGTGCTCTTACGTTCTGGACTAGAACTGCTTTCAAAACTGTTGCAGAGCTATGGCAGAACTGTGTTTTCAAAGAAGCTTCTAGACTCATTAGGTAAGGTGTGATTCCTAGGCATAAATCATGTGTAGAGTTGACGGTTGTACATACAAGTGAGTGCAAATTGTTTTCATTATCTCCACAGTCTTTTTCTTCAACTAAAACCTAAGAAATCATGTAAATTTTTAATTGTTTATATTGTATAGAATAAAGTCTTACTTTCTTAAAAAGAGAAAACAAATAACAAAAAGGGAAGATTTACTTACTGACATGTCCATTCCATGAAGTCGGCGTGTTTCCTGGACCATTATAGTCTCTAATATTTTGTAATACAAAATTTCTGCCAGTTTTAGTCTGTTTACAGCAAAGTCTATAGAAAATAAAAGAGAGCATGTGCTACTGAAATAGTGAGAACAACCAGAAAGCAAACTCAAAGGTAAACTGGTACAAGAGAAGGGAACTTGACTGTGGGGACATTCTCCATACTTAATGCTATGCTGCTCTTAATCTTCTCTTCTTACCTATGTGAGATCCTGGCTGTTTATCTGTGGACTGGGTATAGTGTTGGCAGAAAGTCTCTCCTATTCCTTTCACTATTTTTATAATGTTTCCCATAGGATTCCGCATACAAGATCTATAAAATACAAGAGAAACCTGATTATCAGGAAAAAACCCAGATTACCAGCATTCCTCAAGATTCTGCAAGAATCACCTAAGGGCTGGGATCTGCCTAGTTCACCCAAGACCATGGTATACAGATACACACTTGCACACACCTGCACACACCTGCACACACACACACACACACACACACACACACACTTGGGTGCACACACAGTCTAGTGAGCTCAGCACTGAGATACAAAACCATAAAGATCATGAGTTTAAGACCAGCCTAGGCTGCACAGCTAAAGAACAAACAAAACTCAAAACTAAAAGCCAGTTTTTACTGGCCAAAGTTCTATTTCCAGTTATTAGCTTATAAATGTAAGCAAAGTTTTATATATATATATATGTGTGTGTGTGTGTGTGTATATATGTATATATGTATATATGTATATACACACGTATATATACACACACACACATATATATACATACATATATATACATACACACACACACACATATATATATAAATCAACACATAATAAAGGTATGTAGTCCCAATAAATTTCTATATTAAAATCAATGAAAAGAGCAAATTTTCACATGTAAAAACATTACACATAAAAATTTTTAAAATTTGCTTACCTTAATACATGCCATCTAAATGCAAGCATACAGCATGCGTTTATGACTGGCTTATTTTACTTTGTATACTCAAGGTGGACATACTGTGGCATGTCATCTGCTTCCTGAGGCTAAATAATACCTCATTCTGCCTCTACATGAACCCGTTCTTTGATTCTTTCATGGGTGGGCATTTTGTTTCCACATACTGATGACTGTGAGTAATGGTGCAGGGAATGCAATGCACAGATGTTCTTTAAATACTATTTTCAGCATGTGAGAGGCAGAGGCAGAGGCAGAGGCAGAGGCAGAGGCAGAGGCAGGGGGTAGAGGCAAGGGGCAGGGGGACAGGGGGGCAGGGGCAGACAGATCTCTGAGAGTTCCAGGCCAGCCAGGACTGTAGAGTGAGGCCCTGTCTCAATAACAATAGTGAAACCACATAACAACAAAAGATGTTACTTTCAACTTTTTGAATATATTTTCTAGAAGTGGTATTAACCAAGCTTACTGGTTGGTTTTGTGCCAATTTGACACAAACTGGAATTATCACAGAAAAAGAAGCCTCCCTTGAGGAAATGCCTCCATAAGATCCAGCTGTAAGGCATTTTCTCAATTAGTAATTAGGGGGGAGGGCCCATTGGGTGGTGCCATCTGGGCTGGTAGTCTTCAGTTCTATAAGAAAGCAAGCTGAGCAAGCCAGGGGAAGCAAGCCAGTAAGTAACATTCCTCCATGGCCTCTGCATCAGCTCCTGCTTCCTGGCCTGCTTGAGTTCCAGTCCTGACTTCTTTTGGTGATGAACAGCAATGTGAAAATGTAAGCTGAATCCTTCCCTCCCCAACTTGCTTCTCAGTCATGATGTTTTGTGTAGGAAATAGAAACCCTGAGCCGGGCGATGGTGGCGTACGCCTTTGATCCCAGCACTCGGGAGGCAGAGGCAGGCGGATTTCTGAGTTCAAGGCCAGCCTGGTCTACCGAGTGAGTTCCAGGACAGCCAGGGCTACACAGAGAAACCCTGTCTCGAAAAACCAAAAAAAAAAAAACCAAAAAAAAAAAAAAGGAATAGAAAGCCTAAGACAAATTGGTACTAGCATAGTGGGGTATTCCTGTGACAACCTGACCTTGTTTTGGGGAGGACTGAGGAAGAACTTTGGAACTTTGAACTAGAAGAGCCATTGGGTGTTAAGAGCTCTGTGGGATGTTCTGTAGGAGCTAGGAAGATGTTGAGAACAGTGCAAATGATGGAGGCCTGGCTTGTGCAATTTCAGAGGGATGCTTAAAGACTCTTATCAGGACCGTTGCTTTTTTGATCGTAAGATTCTGTGATTTTGGTTAGCTGGAGCTGAAGAATCAGCTGTGATTAACAAGATAACAGAACTACTAAAATGAAACCTTTGTGATACTGGGACAATTGATGCTGGTTAGCTGGAGCTAAGAAATTAGCAGTGATTAAAAAGAGACTAGCATCACTGAGGTGAAATCTTCTGAGAAGTGTTTTCTGAGAGCACTAAGAAGCTGTGTTCCAGAGATAGCCAAGGTTGTACCTCGTGCTATACTGGACTTGGTAATGTGTAAGAGTTACCCAGGTAGTCCTGGTTTTGAAGGCATGAAGGGGTCATGAAGAGGTTTGGCACTGTGAGAGGCCATGGAAGACCACTGGTGAAGGTGGTGCCTCAGTTGCAGTTGACAGCCCAGGACTGAAAGCTTTGCAAAGGAGTTGAGGCTTGGCACTATGAAGAGAGCCTATGAGAGGTTATTGGTAAAGCCTGGTTGCAGCAGAAGACCCCAGTGTATTGGAGATGCCAGTATCAATGGGATGACCACCAAGAACAGCAGCAGCTGTTGAGGGATCAACGTGAGCTACAGAGGGCAGAGCTGGAGAAGTGAGGCCAGCTCTCTGGAGGAACCCAGAAGATCATGAGTGGATCCCAGACATTGAGTTTGATTTTGCTTTTGATTGTGACTGTGCCCTGATATTTTTCCCTCTTGAAGTAAAGTATTTTAGTGGAGCCCACAGTTAAGAGATTTTCAATTGTAAAAAGACTTTGAATTTTGAAAGAGATTGGATATTTTGAAGGGATTGAAATTTTAATATGTAAGAATTTGTAAAGACTGTGTAACTTTTTAGTTATTTAGAACTTGGGTATGAATAAGAAATTAAGGGTTGAGACTTAATAGTGATGTGTTTGTGTGTCAAGTTGACAAGGGGGTCAATTGTACTGGCTGGTTTTATGTATCAACTTGACACAAGCTGGAGTTATCACAGAGAAAGGAGCCTCTCTTGAGGGAATGCCTCTATGAGAACCAGCTGTAAGGCATTTTCTCAATTAGTGATGAAGGGGTGGAGGGCCCATTGTGGGTAGTGCCATCCCTGGGCTAGTAGTCATGGCTTCTATAAGAAAGCAAGCTGAGCAAGCCAGTAAGTGACATTCCTCCATGGCCTCTGCATCAGCTCCTGCTTCCTGACCTGCTTGAGTTCCAGTCCTGACTTGCTTTGGTGATAAATAGCAACGTGGAAGTGTAAGCTGAATAAACCTTTTCCTCCACAACTTGCTTCTTGGCCATGATGTTTTGTGCAGAAAAAGACACCAAATCCTATGATAATCAACTTTTACTTTTTAAAAGACTACTGTGTGAGATTACACACATGTGGAGATTACTCACATAAAAGATTACTACATGTGGAGACAGAGGACCCCTTGAGGGAATTAGTTCTCCTTCTACCATGGGATCAAATTTAGGCTGTCAGACTGTGCAACAATCACTTTTTCCCAATAAGCCACCTCACCAGCCCGGTTTTTACTGTTCTGAGAAAACAGTTTACATTATGATTGCACCATTCTCCAATCCTTAACAAGAATGTCCAAGGATTCTAATTCCTTCCTGTTCCGAGTAACACTCCTGATTCTACCTTTTGGTTTTTGGGTAGCTATGGCAACTGTGATGGACAGGAGGTAATAGTGATGTCCAGTGCTCTTTCATATGCCTGTTAGCCATTTGTTTGTCTCTCTGGGAAAATATATGACTGCTTTAAACATTTTAAAAAATTTATAAATTTGTGTGGGTAAAGAGGGGATGCAGGTAGGTCTCAGCATGTTTGAAGGTCAGAGGGGTTGGTTCCATACACTGTAAGTCTTACAGACTGAACTTATCGGCCATTTGCTAAACCGCCTTACCAGGTAGTTTTAAGCACTTTTAATCATGTTATTTTGCCAGGTATGTTATCACACATTCAGTGCCTGCTTATACATGAAATGCATGCAGTGCCCACAGAGGTCAAAGAAGGCAGCAGTCTAATGCGGGGGCTGGGAATCGAATCTTGGATCTCTGCAAAAGCAGCAAGTACTATTAATTGCTGCTCCATCTCTCTAGTCCAGGAGCACTTATTATTTTTTTTATTATTTATTTTTATTTGTTTTGTGTATATGTGGAGGTCAGAGGACATCCAGAAGTCAACTCTCTTCTTCCACCATGTGGGTCCTAAGTATCAAACTCAGGTCATCAGATTTGGCAGTCAAAGATAAAAGATACACAGTCTTGAGCCATCTTACAGGCCCTGAATTAATCTTTTAATATTGTGTAATATCTTCATTTTTCTGCATAAGGATATTTTGTTTTCCCAACACCATCTCTTTCTACTCTTTACCTGCTATATGCTCTTGGTACCACTATCAATCATCACCTGAAAAATGATTGATAGATAGATAGATAGATAGATAGATAGATAGATAGATAAAGACAAGACAGACAGACAGACAGACAGACAGACAGACAGACGGACGGTTCTGGGGATGGTCAGAACAGACTCCTCCATTACCTTTCCTGACCACTAATTTGTAACACAAAATCCACTCTCTCTCCTCAAAGGAGCTGCTAAGCATTATTTTCCTGACTCGCATTATTCTTTTCTTTCTTAAGATTTATTTAATGTATGTGTGTACACTGTCTCTATCTTCAGACATAATACCACAAGAGGGCATCAGATCCCATTACAGATGGCTGTGAGCCACCATGTGGTTGCTGGGAATTGAACTCAGGACCTCTGGAAGAGCAGTCAGTGCTCTTAGCCACTGAGCCATCTCTCCAGAACTATTCTTTTATTTCACTAGGAAGCAGAAAAGAATGGTCTCTGCTTTGGCACCATCCTGTCATCTTTACCAGGAAACATGCCTCTTAAAAATCAATTCCATGAAATTCACTAACATATATACTATGCCCAGTAAGTGACCACTCTCACCTTCAATAACCACTCAGGTTGAACTCATTTAGAGTGAACGTAGGGCCAGCGAGATGGCTTAGTGGGTAAGGCTTGCCTGTAAGCCTAACAACCTAAAATCGATATCCATGATCTGCATGGTGGAAGGAGAGAACTGACTTCATCAAGTTGTCTTGGCCTCTACAAACATGCCATGGCACTCTAAAGTTCCCCGTAAATACATACAGGAACACAAAACACATTAAAAAACGAAAGTAAACTAGAAAAAAAAAAAACCACAAGTAACTAAGAACTTCCAAGAGAAGAGTGTTGCACTCAAACTCTCAAACACACTTGAAAGGCTATTCTACGAAATAACATAACTCTTCAGTAGATACTTCTGCCTAGATGTCAACATATTTTATGATCAAATTGATGCAGCAAAACTTGCCCCATGTACTCCCAGTCTCAAAAATGCTGAAGATATTAAAAACATAACCAAAGGATCTGATTTTAATAAAACATAAAAACGACATACTTACTCAAAAATATTCACAAGTTGCTCACTTGGCGAATTTTTTAAGCCAGCTACAATACTCTGTAAACGGCTTACACTTTGAGTAGCTGAAGCAACAGGCGTGGTGACTGCCTCTTTTTCTTGTAAATACCGCCGTCCAGTAAGTGGGGTAGAAGGTGCAAATGACCGTTTCTGTCAGAAAAGGAAATGCTGTTGATATTTATTTAGTTATTTATTTATGGTTTTTCAAAACAGGGTTTCTCTGTGCAACAGCCCTGGCTGTCCTGGACTACTTTGTAGACCAGGCTGGCCTCAAACTGACAGAGACCCATTTGCTTCTGCTTCCTGAGGGCTTAACGGCGTGCACCACCATGGCCAACAAAAACGTGTATGGTTAACTGACCAAACGTTAATTTAGTGTGTGTCCCGCACACTTACAGGTGCATTAATCAATGCTTTCTTCCTTTACAGGTTACCCACCAGATGTCTAGCAATATTATGCTAATAATATTTGTACATCTGAATCATACTTCATATCTACAGTCTCATTTAGCTCATACAACATTACAAGAAATAATGTCTACCTACTTTAATTTATACATGAGGAAATGGGCACAGATAAGTATAAACTTTGTCTATGTTAATAAAGGCAACAGCAGAGCCTGGAAGGGGGCTCCCACTCTCTGCCAAGTGAAGTTTCCATTCACCTTTGTCTCTAACAAATCTCACAGGTAAACATAGAATTAAGCCTTGGCCCTCAACACTCCAGTCTACAGCTACACAGTGAAAGTCAGTCAAAAGCAGTTTGTGCCCAGCACAGGGCAGTAAACTACAATTCTGAAGCAACATAACACAGGCTAAGCTGAAGCAAAAGGGACCGGTAACAAAGTGTGTTATCTCAAAAGACACATATATGACAAATCCGGTGTGCTTGGAAAATGTACATAAAGCATGACCAATAGCAAGAGTAAGTAGTATAGTTTACAAATTACCTTTGAGGGCTTTCATGGGCAATATGAATTAGTAGAAGAAATGCAATATCTAACTTGAAAGATGCCTCTGCTGTTAGTAGAATGAGAGAGAAAGACAAGCAGCGTTCACAACTGAGGCCAGGCTAGGTTATATTACTTTTTCAAAGTGTTGTTGAAGGTTGCATTCCACACTGGCCTGTGACGTCAGTTTCCCAAATGGGGTGTCAACAGTGAACTTTCGAGGTGTTCCAATCTCCTCGTCTGCATCTGCTCCCAGAAAGATCCTCTCATCAAAGTCCCCAACAGTCAGAACATACTCTTCATACTCCTTGTTCACTGCTTTGCTGCAAAGAGACCTGCTCTGAGCTGCCAGGAGACAACTGCGTGGCACAGCACACTTATCTCGGCAAAAGAACACATTCAGACAATAGCTTGGGAAAAAACGATGACTCGGTATTTTTGTTACCTTTATTTATCTAAGAATCTGAGAGGTTCCTACCTGAACATTCATGATAGTCACAGCAGTAACTTACCTTGAAGTGCAAGTCAAAGCAGATTATATCCTTAATTCTAAAACAGTGACACTAATTCAAGAACAGAAAGTAACATCTGATCACTGAGGAAATAATAGTGGCTTTGAAATAAGGAAATTTTCAGTTGCTAACATTAACTAACTGCAAGAATATAAAATCCAACATAGATGTATTATATATATTTATGAGTTCTTCACAGGAGTGTAATTGTTTCAAATGCAAATGTTTCATAAATTTAGCCAACAAGGTTTACTGACAATTGTATTCAATGTGATTAAAGCAAAACTTTGAATATGAAAGAATTACCTTTATATTTAATGTTTCACTCAACAAATTTCAATCGATCATTATCACCAGTCTATGACATGCCATATATTATTTGGATTGGATATTTATTATCTATATGATCTCATGTAGCCTAGGCTGGCCTCAAACTCACTATGTACCAAGGCTGGGCTTGAAATTCTGATCCTCCAGCCACCAAGTCCCTGTGCTAACATTACATACAGGTGTGTACCACCACACCCATCTGTAAATACTTACCTATTATCAGTAAAACTGGAAAGATCCAAGAGACATTCACCTTTTAAAATCTGCCAACAAAAAAATAATTTAGGGAATATTAACAAATACAAAAGTGAGATTTAAAAGAATATTCTCTCTCTCTCTCTCTCTCTCCCTCCTTCCCTTTCTCTCTCTCTCTCTCTCTCTCTCTCTCTCTCTCTTTCTCTCTCTCTCTCTCTCTCTAGGGAATATTAACAAATACAAAAGTG